>CM073133.1:30356563-30959897 GCA_037039145.1 Fundulus diaphanus | reverse complement strand
CCCAGAGGACATTTGAAACATCTTATTGTTCGCAATAAACTTATTAGATTGCTTAAATCATCTTCAATCTAATTGCTATGTAAATGGAGGGGGTTGCCTCCCCTTCAACCTGTAGATCTGTCCCTGACCTCCGGGTTTGTTTATTGAGAAGTTTAACATGCTTTCATTTACTCAATGACTTGCTACATTGTGGCTTGTTGTCATTTTGTATTTTATGCAGAACATTTGAACATCTTTGCCATTAAGAGTTGATAACAAAGGCTTTAAATATGGATTTAGCAAGTGGTTTCTCAATATTATTAAAACTACTCCAGCTCAGAGTAAAGACAAGAAAACTCTCCAAACCATATTTAGTGACACAGGGATAAACTGATTTTAATTTAGACTTAGACAACTTTATTGTCATTTTGTATGTACAGAGTGCATAAAGAACGAAATTTCGTTGCATACAGCTTTCGACAGTGTAGTGAGATTACAGGTGGAATAAGGCAACATTACAATATAACTCATTATAAGGACAAAAAAACGCTTTGTTTGATTCATTCGGAGATTCAAAATTAGTAGGATTTAATTGCTTAAATCTGTATAATCTGACCCAATCTGTATAATCTGATTGATTTTGATTTTGTAAAGTACCTTGAGATGACATGTTTCATGAATTGGCGCTATATAAATAAAATTGAATTGAATTGAATTGAAATTGCTTTGTATTATTTTTGTTAGAGCAGAAATGGCTATTTATACTTGTAATAAAGGAACACATTACATTTGATCAGATTTCTGCATGCTGAATTGAATGTTAAACGTTTCGGACACAATTATTAGATTTAGAGAGAGCTAATTAATGTTGACATGGTAATTTAGCCCCATGATAAACAGTAAAGGTGTGGAATCCTAACCCAACCTAAATAATGCAGGGTTAGAAGTGACCTAAATGGAATAGTTTTGATGACAAAATATTAATTTCAATCATTAATAACTTGAGACTTGACTCGTCAGGGTGAAAGACCGACACTTTACTTGGAATTACTTGTGAACATCTCTGATACCTAATGATTTAATGTTTTGAATTCTCAGCCATCCAGGTTATGGATGCAATGCTTGAACGGAAGGTAATTGGATCTCCTTTCTTTGTTCTTAAGGTTTCTTACTGGATTTAACTTATAATTAAAGACAATTAACTTAAAAAAGTTTCAACTTGTGACTTATTGGGGTTATTAAGATGTTCACATGGCCAGCCAAGATATTATATTATCGATCCATTTTCTAACACGTCTATCCTTTGTGGGGTTGCGAGGGGTGCTGGTGCCTATATCCAGTATTTTAAATGGGCGAGAGGCGGGGTACACCCTGGACAGATTGCCAGTCTATCGCAGGGCAACACAGAGACAAACAGGACAAACAACCATTCACGCACAAACTTGCACCTAAGGAGAATTTAGAGAGGCCAATTAACCTAACAGTCATATTTTTGGGCTGTGGGAGTAAGCCAGAGTACCCGGAGAGAACCCACACATTCACAGGTAGAACTTGCAGACTCCATGCAGAAAGACCCAGGGCAAGGGTAGGACTCGAACCCAGGACCTTCTTTTTTTTTTTTTTTTTTTTTTGAGTAAAGGAAGAACAAGAAGAGAAAAAAAAAGAGAAAGAAAAGGGTGAAAGAAAGAAGAGATAGAAGGAAGAGAATGATAAAACGTCCTCTGTCTGCTCCATCACCTGGAAAGAGACACAAAAACAACAGCACAACCAACAGACATAAAGCAACAGATACAATCGTGTAACACCTTGATACCATTGCTAAATCATATGTATTATTATTTAAGCTGACATGTGTAATGTGATACCTAAAAAAGAAAGTAAAAGAAAGTAAATAAATAAATTATAGCCTTTCTGTATATAAGTGAACATTTAATACCTGGGACCCAGCACCTGTGGGAGTTTGTGAAAGTGCACTAGTTTAAGTGAAAATTATACAGAAGGAAATATATTGATAGTGATTGTGGAGAACCGAAGACCCACCTTCCCTAAGCACAGAGGCAGGAGTCAGGGGACCCGTAACCCCGGACTCCCAAAGGGGCCACCAAAGCAGTGCGCCCGAGAGGGGCCTTCACAGGAAATCTGCAACCCCCCCCGAGGAAAGAGGAGAGACGACCCCGAGGAAATCCCCCAGCCACCGGAATGCCGACGCCCCCAAGAGCCGCGGGGACGAGCCCGTGGGCTCCGCCGGCCGCCGGCCGCGCTGAAGTGGTCCCGGCCATGGGAACCCAGGACCTTCTTGCTGCATGACAACAGGGCTGCCCACTGCTCCACTGTGCAGCTCTAATATTATATTATATTATATTATATTATATTATATTATATTATATTATATTATTTTGTAGATTTTCTCAAACTATATTTCCTTGCCTAACTTTGAGAAGCAAGTGTCAAGAGAAAAAAAAGAAGAAAAAGAGCATTAAATATATGGTGGTAAAATGTCACAGTGTGCCCACACGCTCTATTGAAAAACAACAACACGTCATTTGGAATATGTTCTGGCTACTAATATCCTGTGACAGGAATCAATTTTTCACTCTCCAGTCTATGCATGTTGATTATTCGATGCCAGCCTGTAAGCTTAGTTGTTTTTAATCATGGGATACAGAAAAATCCTTATTTAATGTACATTTGTTAAAACATTTTCACTATAATCGCCTATGCTTACAACTGGTTGTAATTAAGACTTGTGCAATCATTCTTGTCAATTTTTTGTTGCTTTTAAAGCGAGTTACACAAATGACTGCGTGTGCATCGCTACACTGGACCATGTGCAGTGCATTGTGCAGTTTAGCTGGTATCTAGATGTATTCTCAGGTTGAACCCATTTTTGCCCCTGGTTTAAAATTTTCCAATGCTTCCTCTTTCTTTTCTTTCTAGTTTGTTTAAAATGCTGATATTCCCTAGTTTGAAATAAGTGTTGTTTGAGCCCACGTCTATGGTAATTCCCATCACAATGTTGAATCAGCTATAGGATGAAGCATTTGCAATCTATCATGTTGGGCTGTGCCTGTCAAGAGCTGAAAATAAGTTTTTCTACCAAGAAGCTACTGTATGTTGAGAAAAGTTTTTATTTTGTGTTTGGACACCATCTTAAAACAGTACATCATACTAAAGTCTTCTTCAGTATCAGGCCACTATTCTGGGCTCTAACACCTCTCCATGGAGCTATTACTCATGATAAGTAACAATGTATGCATTATTCATTTTGTAGTACTCCGATTGGCATGAGGTGTACCTGGGGCTACACTACAAGGCAGTTGGAATAGGTGTTCATAAATAATGCTGATTTTATGTAAATATCTTCCAAAACAGCTGGGAGGAAAAGATGCCCACAAGATAGATTGGCTTTAGAAAGCTCTGAACAACTTTTGGTGGAAGAAAGTCTGCTTGAAATAATGAAACAGAGACATCTGACAGAAAAATTGAAAATGACCTCCCAGAATGAGATGCTTACCTCATAAATCATCAGAAAAGAAGATAAATTATACAAGTTGGAAGAGAGAAATTAGAAGCACACAAGCAAACAACGAGGCCTCTTTCATAGATGACAAAGCTGGAAAATGACAGGTGCAAGTACCAACATTAAATTGGCCCCTTTTCAGTAAGTTATACCACAAAGTTTGTTATTTTCAAATATCGAGCGAACACCAATGCCATCCTTGAAAAAGGCATGAATATAGAAAGGGAGTATTAAAGTAAACAAAAAGTAGTTGCAGATAAAAGAGGCTAAATGATAAATAGATTGTGCCTTTTTCTTCCACATAATGGCTTTTAAAAGAAAAAAAGACAAACATCACCTTGCAAAAGTATGTATACCCTTTGAACTTTTTTACATTTTGTCATCAATCAAAATCGTTTTGTATTCAAGTGGGGCGCTGTGTGAAAGAGAAAACAGAATATAATGGTGAAGTATAGGAAAACGTATTTTTTTTTGGCAAGCACACCCCTTTTGATCAGACACCCTTAATTAAATCCAGTGCACCCACCTGACATTAGCAATCACCTAATTAGTACACAGAGTTCAACTGTGTACAATTTACTGTCTGTCAAAATACAGCTGTTCTACGAAGCCCTCAAAGATTTGTTAGAAAACATGCTGAAAATGTCATCACCATGGTGAAATATAAAGGTAGCATGATGATTCTGTGGGGATGCTTTTCATCGGCAGCGACAAGGAAGCTGGTCAGACTCTATTGGATTGAGCTAAATGTAGGGCAATTACATAGGGAAAGAGCGGGAGTGTCTAAAGTATGGCCAAGGTTGCCATTTGTGTTCCTTGGAATGATTGTGTGAAGTCCCCCGACTGCAGTTCAAGACTGGTACAAATTTGGCCCTCCAGTAAATGGAATTGATGCAGATGGATACGTATTTTTTTAGGATAATATGTTTAATGACAATTTTATATATTATTAAATGCAAAATGTTAGGTACAAAAAAATGTCTTATAATTATTATTTTTCAAATTATTTCTCTTCTCTTAGCCATGTTTTACTTTTGTTTGTTTGTTTTGTTTTTGTATTTTGCTTTCTTTTTAAGAACATAGTGTCAGGATCCCCAGGGATTTAATGGTTTCTTGTAGCTCCCTGGGGATCGTGCAGTTTGTGTTTTTCACCTCTGGCATTGTTGGCCTGGGATCATTGTTTCAGTTATTAGTTTTCTGTTCAACATTTATGTTAAAGCTACAGTTGGTAATCCTGGTCAGAAACACGTTTGTTATACTGGGTACAATTGTCCTTTCATCCTGAAAGTAGTCAATACATTGTGTATTCAGAAAAAGGAGGTTAAAAAAATTTGATCTCTGTAGGAGTTGAAGGCCTGCTCTAACCATTCCTTGCGGTTCGGTGCGAAGTGCAGGGATTTGTCAGAGTTTTAGTTCTGCTCTCACCTTCCTCTGTCCCTTGAGTTCCGGGAGTATTGCCTTATCTATTGGTTGTCCCACATGCCAATCATTCTGACACACTCACGTAACTGGCGTTACGTCAGTGTGCTCATTCCTTGCTAATTTCCGCTTGCTGGTTGCTCATGTGCACTTCTAGTGTTTATGTATCCAGTTAGCTTAGCAGTTAGCTTCGGTGTTAGATGTCATTGTAGCTCCGCTGCTCTCACCATATTCTTTGAACATGGCTGAAAGTCGCAAGAAGCAAACCATACACAAGTTTATGAGAAGAGGAAGACCTCAGTAGAAAGAAATTAGACAATGTGTTAATATTTTAGTAATCCAGTTAGATCCTTAGTTTAGGCTTGCCTTGCATTCTCTTAGTTTCTGTTCTGTTATTTATATTCTTGTTATACAGTTCCTTAGCTTATGGCCTTTATTATTTCTGTAGTTCTGTTCCGTCTTAGTTAGTTAGATTCTTTCCCATAATCTTGAGGCTGAGTTAAACTCGCGCTTTCGGTTGCCGCGCCAATGCTTGTGCGCTGTGCGTGAGCCCATAGAAGCACTGTAGAGTGGAAATGCAACAGTAACAGAAGAAACAGTTGACGTCACACTTCCAAAATGGCTGGCCACAGTGTTGTATATTCAAGAATATAGGATTATTGAAGAATAGTAGGTGTGTTTATAGCAGCTACACAGAAATAAACAGTGGGCTAGAGAGATCGAAGAAGATAGTCTGTTTACCCATTATGTTTACACACAGAAAGATGTGAAGATTGGGAAAACAGCCTGTTTGTAAAGCCCATATGGATATTTTTTTAGATAAAATCTAAAAAACAATGTTGCTTTACTAAATAAAAGCTGATTCTTTACATACTGTGGGTGGTTGTTTTAGACTTTATTTAGGCTGCGGGTGATGGAAACAGAAACCAAAATCCTTGTTTGTACCCACAAGCCTGGCCAATAAGTATAATAATTATTATTCTGAACGTTATTGTCAGGTCCCAATTCCCATTTCTTTTCTTCTCTTCTCTCTCTCCGTCTTCTGCTGCTTTGGATTTTCACGCAGATTTTTTTTTTGATTGGATAAACTAGTAGCTTTTGTCCCCCCCCCTCCAATAGTCTCTAAGCTCAGGCCCAGTAGATTTTTTTTGTTTTTGCAACATATTACCAATCATTAGGACCATCAGAGCTATTGTTTTTTTTTTTTTTGTGTCCTGTCTGGCAATGTGGAAATAAGAATTGTTGTCTCAATGCCAGAAAGAGCCCAACAGATTTTATTCTCACAAGTGGAGCATTATCGCTTTCGCCATAGTGCTCTGCTTGATTTATATATGTAAATAGTTTTATTATGTAGGGAATAATTCATGTTTATGTGGACACTACATTGATAAAGTAGAAGAGGAGAGATAAATGAGAAGAAAAAAAGAAAGGGAGAAAAGGTGAAAGAAAGAGACAGCAGAGAGAGATTGACAAAACTTCAACAGTCTGCTTCATTACCTGCAAAGAGAGATATAAAAAGAACAGCACAACCAATAGAATTGGGGGGGCTAGTGAACCAGAGCCCACCGCCGTCCCCCCCCCCAAAATAAATCCTGAATATTTATCCCCCCCACTCCCTCCCCCGCCATACCCCAGCCCCACACCCCCGCCCATTCCCATGGTGGGCAGTGGTGTCAGCCCCAGTCCCGGCCAGCAGCCGGGGCCCAACAACGGCCGCCAGCCAAGACCCCCGACCAGGTGGCTTGCTCCTCCTTCAGGCCCCAGACTCCGGGTGGCAATCGGAGAACAGAGGTGTGAGAAAGACCCCAATCCTCCCTCCGCCTGCTCAAATGTTGTGTTTTTGTGTTGTTCTTGAGTGTGTTTAAAATTGGGAGTGACAAAGGGGGTGCCCGGCACAGTCCACCCCTCCTCCGGAAGGTAGCTGGTGCCAGCGCACCCCCTCCAAGCAACCCTCAATGTCTAAATGCGAATGGGGACAGAGGGAGGCATCAGGGGTGAGGCCTACACCCCCCCCCCCCCCAGATGTCTTTACCCCCCTCCCCCCTACATATATGTGTGTTGTGAAAATGTTGTAGATGAAAATATCTAAAATGCATAATAAAATTGGGGTGTGGGACGTCGGGCGGAGGTGGTACCCTCCAACAACGCCCCTCTCCGCAAGGTCCTACATGTGAGGCAGCGTGATGGAGCAGGCAGAGGGAGGAGTCGGGGATGGGGAGGGAAGAACTGAGGAGCCTCATGCTCTCCCAGGGAGCCAGCTCCCCTACTGACTCCGATAGGCACCTCCGTTCCTCGAAAACCCACCCGGAGAGGGGGGCTCCGGCAGCCTCACCACCCAGGGCCACGGACAGGCAGCAGGGCCCGTGAGCCAACCACACACCAGGACCAACACCACCACCCCCAACCCACCCACCAAACCTAAAAAAAAAAAAATTAATTAATTAAACAAATAAATAAATTAAACCCCTCTGGTTAACTATCCCGCCCGAACCACGCAGACCCCACTCCCCGGATGGAACCCACACCAGGAGATGACATAGACCAGGAACAAGATAGGGAGCCGGACACGGAGCGCTCCAAACAGCCACATCCCCACGGCCCCCCCTCTCCCCATCCGAGAATGTAATCCCACCCCAACACTACCATTCAAACAACTCTCAACACACATACGACAAAAGACACCCAGGCTGGGTTCGTCCCCACTCCCCCTCCCTCCTCTCCCCCCACTAGCAGAGTCCAAACCCCTAGAAGGGGAAAGCATCTGCCATTAGATGGTAATGTCCATGCCCCCCTACCAGCTCAACAGGCCCAGGGCCCCCCAGCACACCAGAGGCCCCGGTAGAGCCAGACACCCGAGCATGCACCGGCCCACATCCCATGCGGCATACGCCACAGAACCCGAACCCCCGAGGCTCCGCCAGGACACCCGCCCAATGGCGACACACTCCAGGAACCCCGAAGTCCCAAACCCACCCCGGACCCACCCAGCACAGCACAGCTACCAGGCCAGTAACCCACGTCCATCAGCGCGGAACCCCGCAAGCGGCCATCAGAGACTGCCCCAAGGACCCCCACCCCCCGCACAGGCGGGGGCAACAGACTCCGGGGTCAGACCCACCGGACACCCCACTCCGAGCACCCCCCAGAGCCCCAAGACTCAGGCACCCCCCGAAGCAACCTCTGCGCCACAGGACGCATCTCACAGCCCCCCACCCCCACTAAGTGATGGAGCCGATTAATGGAGCCCAGAGAGATCGATCTAATGCGGTTGCAGATGCTGTCTCAAGAGTAATGTGATCCAACAAATGATCTCCATACTGATTGATACTGAGATTTTTTTGAGGATAGTTTTTTTTGCGATACATAGGGCAATGAAACCATGCGAACTATTTTATTTTCCAAAGAGCTTTCCTCAAAGTTACCAAGCAAGCAAACTGACATATCTGAACCCAGAACCTCTGAACTGGTGGGCATAACCATAACGCATGAATATAATTGTCAGGATTGTTGCCTGTGCACTGTGGACAGATATTGGATTGTGCAAAACCCATCCTGAATCATCTTTGACCTGTGTAGTGTACTCTGTGAAGGATTTTGTATTGTATTAGTTGTAACTTTGCTTTATAGTTATTTTGAAAGTTTTCAGACATATCTGAGCCCAGATGTTTTGTTCAAAGCTGACGGATAAATCCTCTTGGCATTTCATAATAGAAGGACATATAGAATCGTCTAATTTAGTCAGTGTCCTGTGTAATTTAGACAGGAGTTTTGGGGTGCTTAAATCCAGAAACTCCAATATTTTTGTTGTAATTTGTAAACCACCTTTAATATGCTTAAATTTATTTCTAATTATAGATTGAATTTGTTGATATTCTAAGAATTTATTTTTATTAATACCATATTGTATGTTTAATCTATCAAATGTGATAAACTCAGTTCCATCAAATAAATGTTCCAGATATTCAATGCCTTTATTCTTCCAGTATGTAAAGTTTATCATATTATTTTGTAGGATGTCAGGATTATTCCAGATGGGTGTACAACTGCATGGGATAAGGGATGACTCCGTCATTTTACGAAACTCCCACCGTGCTGTCAGAGAAGAGCTGATGTTGATATTTTTAAAGCATGCATGGCGTTTTATATTTGAGCTAATAAACGGCAAATCTGAAATCCTATTATTGCATATTTTCTGTTCTGTCTAGCCAGGGTTCGTCTAAGGGATTATGTTTTATCCATTTAGAGATGTATTGTAGCCTATTTGCTAAGTAGTAGTTATGCAAGTTAGGTAGGTCAAGTCCCCCTCTATCTTTAATCTTCTGTAGTGTCTTTAAACTGATACGGGGGGGTTTATCTTTCCAAAGAAATTTAAAGATGGAGGAGTCGAGAGATTTAAACCAGACGGATGGTGGTTTATTGGGGATCATTGAAAATAAGTAATTCTAGGTAAAACCATCATTTTAATTGAAGCAACCCTACCCATAAGTGAGATTTGAAGCGATTTCCATCTCTCAAGATCCTCTTCTATCTTTTTTAGAAACGGGATATGGTTTAGTTTTACTAAGTCCGTCAATTTAGATGACACAGTAATACCCAAATATTGAATACTCCCTGATTGCAGTTGTAAATCTAGAGAGTTCTGTAATGAGCAGTTAATTGGCAGTACTGTAGATTTTGACCAATTTATAGAGTAATCTGAGACTTTTGAGAAGGATCTAATTACTTGAGAGAGAGGTGCTTGAGTGCTAGAGATAGAGTAATACATCATCTGCATAAAGACTAATTTTATGCTCTATTTTCATGTATTTTATACCTTTAACAGCATTAGTTTGTCTAATTGTTGCTGCTAGAGGTTCAATAAAAATGGCAAACAGTGAGGGGGAAAGCGGGCATCCTTGCCTAGTGCCCCTCTGGAGACAAAGCCCAGTAGATTTTGATGACGCTGCTGGTGGTGCCTCTCTTTCTGGGTGAGAAAGGTGGTCAGTGGGGGAGCTAGCTCCCTAGGAGGGGATCTTGCTCCCCGGTCCTTCCCTCTCCCTCCCTGGATGCCTTTCTCTGTCTGCTTCATCATGCTGCCACTCATGTTGGACCTTGAAGACTGGGAGTGTCACAGGGGTGTCCCTGGAGGATTTTCCAGTGCAGCTGTCTTTTACTGTTCAATGTAGACACTTTCATTTATAACATTTTCACGACACACATATGTAGGGTACGGAATGGGGGGCACTTGAGGTATGCAGAGTGCCTAAGCCTCACCCCTGGTGTCTTCTCCTGCTGTGATGGACCGAGCAGCAAGGACAGTCAGGCACAGATATATTTTCAAAAAACAGGGTTCTTTTATTTAACCCCAAAAAGATAAAATGTAGTAAATACAAAATGGATCCAGAAAAGAGGTCAAAGGAACAGAAACTACTCAAAATGACTAGTAACAGAACTAACTCAAACAAACTGACCTGCCTCAATGGGACAAAGAGGAACTTAAATAGTGGCTAATCAGTCCACAAATGAAACACATTGGGTAAAACATACACAAACCTAACTAAACCAAATGAAGCAAAACCCCATTTCCCCCCATAGACCGATTTGGTCCAAATCAGCTCAGTCCCTTGGCCACCTGCTGGTTCCTCAGCCAAGGGACTAGAGCAACTGAAAAACTCAAACAGTCATAACAAAACAGGGTAAAGCAAAATGTGCACACTAATTTTGAAATACAGTGTTATAGTGATAAATAAATTCCAAATTATGAAATGTCTCTGTAAACGAATCCCTATATGAAAAAGAAACTAAATTACATAAATGGTATTTTTACCACATCTGTGTGGCTGTAAATGCAGCCATCACACCTGCTTTCAACTTAATACTGTATATAGACATTGGGTGGGTGGTGCACGGGAGAACGCTGGCACCGGTTGCCTTCCTGGGGGGCGGGGGGTGGCCCCCCTTTCATCCCAGTTTTAAAATGCACGTGAGAACAACTTGCAACAACACAACATTTGAACACAACATTTGAACACAACATTATATGTGCACCAAAAGTGACGTATATCTTCCCCATCCCTATGCGTTACGGCACGTGGTCATGCATCTCCAAGATTTTGTAACTTGCCGTGAACCACAGGTGCAAGTTTCATTCAAAATGTGAAAATTCAAAGAATGTTTGTATGACAACAAACAGGAGAATCGACACATGTAGAGGTCACCAGTTGAATAAAAAACTGAGCGTTTTATCACTTTAACACAAAACTATTTTTGTTTCACATAGAATGAATGAGGGGATTCATAAGGGGATTCATCTTAGACATATATTCATGAAAACTAAATGTGGAAAACAATGCCACATACTTACTGCTCAAACATTTTAATTTTTACTCTTCACTAACAATCAGTTTCCTTCATTTATCACACAGCAAATTCTGCAGACAATATTGCATACAAACAGCACAAGGTTTTTCTCACTTTATCTAATGACAGACACATGTGGTGTTGTCACATGCACAGACTTCATTTCCAAAAGGATTAGCATATTATTTCACCGAATAAAGAGGAGCTTTGACACAAGAACACATAGTGAGGTAGCAGCAGGTTCTTTGCAGATTACACATGCAAATGTTGAGGACAGACACTACCTGATAGAGCAGATCATTTAACTGTAATTAGTGCAGAATTTTAGATTTGTTCAGAGTAAATTTTGTGGGGAAAAAAATGTTCAATTAATTACTGATGATGTTTAGAAAAACTGAATCTTTTTTGAACGTCGCTTTAGCTCGTACTGTGTATAGAACACAGGAGCGTTTAGTGACAATGATTATAGCTGCATTTTGGAAATAGACATACACCTGGGACATTTGTGTTGTTTCAGAGTTTTCTAAAACAGATTCACACAGAAAATGTCCACAAATCGAAAGGTGGGACCATGGTCCAGTTGTATCTATTTTATGTGTTTTGAGGAGTACAGTCCAAGAAATTAAATCTGATGCTATTAAATAAAATGTGGTGTCATCGTACTATTACTCCCCAAACATTTAAGTAAAAAGGTACTAAGGAAAACTGAAATCCCTCCTACTCAACTGGGTTAGTCCATACATATTTAGTATACAGGCCTGAATGTGGCGGGTGTATAGTGCCTCATTAATATTTAAAGAGACCACACCAAAACAAGTTGCTCTCAGCTGCACCTCAGAACAGGGATAAAAAGGGAAATGTGGGTGTAAATTAACAAGGAATTCAGACCAAAGCATTACAGTTCCACTGTACGTAATGATTTCAATGTGAAAATAATTTAACAGCATGATATGCCCCTTTTAAATAGAACCTGTCTGACAACCTGTAGTGGGCTAAAACATCTCAAGAAGCAAATCATCATGCTTCACTCCAGAGAAATTATGGAACTAATAAGAAACAAAGTTGCTGACATCCTTCAGTTTGTAAAGGGCCATAACATAATTTCAAAGGCATAGAGACTTAAGAAAACCACTGTGAGTGACTGACCTACTGAACGTTTTCCAAATTAGCATCAACTATTCTCAAAAAAACAACTCACATCAACATTAAGTTATATATACCTTACTTACTATAGTCAAGGGGGATGTTTGTAATGAACAACCAGAATCCGGAGAACCAATAATTCAGCTGACACAGAAAATTAATGTCTAAAAGAGTTTGATTATAAACTGTTGTTGCTGGAACAGGAACTGATTGGAGCTCATACTGGAATCACTGTGAGAAGAGCAGGGTTAGTGGCTGAGAACAACTCAGTGATGGTGATTGTGCACTGAATGAAAGACACTAACTTATCAGATGGTGGGAGGTTGCACTGGCACTAAAAATGTATCCCAACAGTACCATCTGAATGATCCAGATCCATGACTTACTGATCTGAATCACGGCGTGGCTAGGCAGGGCAAAGGCTAGCGGGAAGATGTCAGTTCAGGGGTCATTCACAAGGAAACAGTCCACAAGGCAGAGGTGTCCAGGAGGGCTAGGCAAGAGGTGAGTTCAGAATCAAGGTAAGAGAATTGGTGACGAGAGGCACACAAAGAGCAGGTTTCCAAGCAGGGGAAGAGACAGGTCCGTGGTCCAGGCTTGGGACGTTCACCAGAGGCAGGAGAATCCAAGCAAGGGTAGAGAAAGGCAAGCTTGGTCAAAAGATAAGGCAGGAAATCAATGTCCAGAACACAAAAGCCAACAGGCGAATCTGATAAGGGCAAGGCAGGCAGGAGAAAACAGGAACAAGACAGGTCAGTAATCATGAGGTCCAACAAGGAATGCTGGATGGTCTACTCATACAATGGCTTTTAAGAAACTAGCGGTTACACACTGGGAGAGCTAGGAATATATAGTGCTATAGACAGGAATCATGATGTTGATGTTTATAAATTGTAAAAGGCTTGTACATGTACAGTGCTTTAACTAGTCCGACGACCCCAAAGCGCTTTACACTACATTAATTCACCCATTCACACACACATTCAAACCCTGGTAATGGTGAGCTATGTTAGTAGCCACAGCTGCCCTGGGGCAGACTGAAAGAGAGGCTGCCATACATTGGAGCCACTGGGGTCTCTGACCACTGCAAGCAGGCAAGGCGGGTGAAGTGTCTTGCCCAAGGACACAACGACTGAGATGGTTGGAGCAGGGGATCGACCTGGCAACCCGCCAATTGCAGGATGAACTGTCAACCCAAGGAACATGATTCATCAAAAAGAAAGAAGAGTGGAAAAACATGGCATCCATGGGAGAGTTGCAAGGTTAAAACACTGCTGACCAAAAAGAAAACAATGGCTAGTATAGACATCAAAAGATGCCTCTACTTAAATCATCTGCCATGACTGGAGCCATCGGCAAGTCAAATAGTTACCAACAATCATCGAGTGTTTCAACCCTTAACCCCAATGCTCTCCTGATGGAGGGTCAACAGCGGACGGCAGGTACAACCTACTCCCTTCTGACTACCAGCTCAACCTGTCTCTCCTGTTCCATAGTGAACATGCTCTGCTCATTTTCTCCCATTTCCTATCAACCCAACTGCTGTGAACACCTTCCAAGCTGCCAACCCTTATCCCCTATAAAAAAAAAAAACTGCTCTCTCACTCACTCCTCATACTGCTGAGCAGGGTGGGTGGTTCTCCATCTCTCAAGCTTGGATCCACTGCCAGAGGCCTGGGAGCTTGAGTGTTCTTCTTAGGATCTTAGCTGTTCCTACGATTGGGTTCTTCTGTACTGAGATGTCTGATGTTTCTCCAGGTATCTGTTGGAGTCAGTTCTCCAGAGTGGGGGTTACTGCCACCGAGTGCTCCGATGACCACGGGCACTACTGTTGTCTTCATCTTCCAGGCTCTTTCTAGTCTTTCCTGAGCCCCTGGTATTTCTCCGGTTTCTCATGTTCTTTTTTCCAGATGTTTCCATCACTCGGGATGGCCACATTGATCACAAAGGCTGTCCTCTGCTGCTTATCAATGATCACAATGTCCAATTGGTTGGCCATTACCATTTTGTCAGTTTGTGCCTGGAAGTCTCACAAGATCTTAGCTCTGTCACGCTCCACCACCTTGGGAGGTGACTCCCATTTTGACCTGGGAATCTCAAGTTGGTATTCTGAACAGATGTTTCTGTACTCTATACCTGCCACATGGTTATGGCGTTCCATGTATTCCTTCCCTGCTAGTATCTTACACCCTACTGTGAGATGCTGGATGGTTTTTGGGACCTCTTTGTATAGCCTGCACCTGGGATCTTGCCTGGTATGGTAGATCTGGGCCTCTATTCCTCTGGTGCTTAAGACTCCTGTGCTGCCATGATAGGGGCTTCAGTGCTATCCTTCAGTCCAGCCCTCTCTAGCCATTGGTAAGATTTGGTCATATCAGCCACTTCAGCTATGTGTCGGCAGTACATCCGATGCAGGGGTTTTTCCTCCCATGATTGTTCCTTCAGTTCCTTCTCTTCCAGCTTCCATTGTCTGAGACATTCACTGGACTTCCTCCTTTGGCCAACTTCTTACCCCAGCAGGGAATCTGATTACTGGCAAGGCATAGCTGTTAATTGCCCATACCTTGTTCCTGCCATCAAGCTGACTTCTCAGAGCTTGCCATACTCGTTGCAGGTATTTGGCTGTCACTGCTTTCCTTGTAGCCTCTTCGTGGTTGGCATTTGCTTGTGGTATTCCAAGCTACTTATAGCTCCCTTCAGCATCTGCTATAGACCAGTTCACGCGTGACGTCACGAGCTACGTCCGCGCTACATCCGGGTCCCACGGGTAGGCAAAAACAGAACTGTTCTCACCAACCAACGTGACAAAACGGGTGAATTAGAGCGGACTTTTAGTTTATTTTTGGAATCTAAACAATGCCTACCTCTTGTTGTGCTCCCGGTTGCACACAGAGGCATTCCAAATCATCGGATGTACATTTCTTTCGTTTACCGAAGGACGAAGAAAGAAGAAAGAAATGGATATTTTCAATGAAGGATGAAGGATGCAGGCAGACAATCCCAATCGACTGTGGGAGCCATCATACCACGACAGAATTTGCAGTCTACACTTCATCTCCGGTAAATACAACTTAATTTTGCACTAGTCATTGTTCTACTTAAATAATTATTTAAATAAAAAAATAGGATATATACTTAAGTCAAGACGTAAACGTTCGTTTCGTAATAATATACATACATGTACAATGTATGCAAACCTGCTGGCATGAGTCTGTGAAAAGGATTAATAAGACAAAAACACCAAAATAATCCTTTGTGAACAATGTTTTTTTTAACTTACCGGTGGCGGGTCTTCCTCTTTGCTGAGGCGCTGTCTGTGTCCGACTCCGCTTTCGGATGTTACACAAACATGTCTGAACATGTCCCGATATGAAATAATTGTAGCCGCTAAGTGATTTCATGGCTTTCATGCTCTCTCGTGTGTAGCTGTATATGTCGCCGTACGGAACACTTGGCCAGCATTTCACAGACTTGCTCCGTCCCTTCAGGCTTTTGCTGTGTGGATCTGGAAATCTGATACCATCAGCACCAACTTAGTCTTATAACGATCTTGTGATACGTTATCTAAAGAACAAAAATACGTCGAGACCTCGTCAGTTTCTTTGTTTTCGTCCGCCATTGTGTTCGCCTTTTGCCTACCAGTCTGGCACGCATGCGCGAAAAATGGGATCAAAACAATAACAATGAACTGGTCTATTCTCCCTTCTGGGAGTGTAATCCCCCTCTGTGTGGATTACCTTACCTCTTTTTGTCACAACCCAACCACATTTCTCCAGCCCGAATGAAATTCCGATGTCCTTGCTGTACATCCTGGTTGGGGGATCAGCAAGTCATTGTCTAGCTCACTCTTATCATACAGCTTGATGTCATCCATATACAGGAGGTGGCTGATAGTGGCCCCGTTTCTGAGTCGGTTACCTTTGCCAAACTTGTTGATTGCTGAGGGGGGTCAGGCTTATATAGAATTGCAGAGGCGACACAGCTTCTCCTTGGTATATTCCACATTTGATGGAGATTTGTGCAATTAGCTTGAAGTTGGCCTCAAGTATAGTCTTATCTTAGCTGCTATGATGCCTGAGGAGCTTCCATGTTATGGAGAGACAGATTATTGGCCGGTAGTTGGTTGGGGTCATCCCTTTTAGGGGTCTTTCATTATCAGGACTGTTCTGCCTTCTGTCAGCCATTTGGGGTGGGCCCTATTCGTTAGCAGTTGGTTCATATGTGCTGCTAGGCATTCATGGAGAGAGGTCAGCTTCTTCAGCCAGTAGGTGTGGATCATATCTGGGCCTGGTGCTGTCCAGTTCTTCATACCTGAGAATCTATGTTGGATGTCTGCTATTATGATGTTCACTGGACTTTGTTCAGGGAGATTATTATGGTCTGCTCTTAGATCTATTAGCCACTGTTCATCATTATGTGATGCTTGTTTCTCCTATATACCTTTCCAGTATTGTATTCTCTTGCCTTGGTGGGTTGGCCCGTCTGTTATTACCTTGCCACTGGGAGTACACTTTAGCTGGCTCAGTGGAGAACAGCCTGTTTATTCTTCTGGCTTCTATCTTTTTTATGTAGGTCTTCAGTCGGACAGCCAAGGCTTGGAGTCTTTGTTTGGTGGTTTCCAGGGCCTCGGGTATGGGAATCTGTTTGTATTTCTGGAGGATTCCCTTTCTGGATGCACCCTTCTGGAGTTCTGACAATTGGCTTACTTCTTTGCATGTTGCTTTTATTTTGGCTTCCAACCTTCTCTTCTATGGTGGACATTGTCCATTCTGCTGATCTTAATGTTATCTTTGCCAAGCATCTCAAGGATCACTAGTGCTGTACTTCATATCAGTTCATTGGTCTCTGAGATGGTCACAGTAGGGACTGTACTTAGTGCTGTATTCACCTCATATAGGAGATCCAGTGGAGGCACTTCACTTAGCTTCATGAGTCGATGTCGGGGTTGACAGGCTCTCCTAGGTCAGAAGTTCTTACGTTCAGTTGTTCCTGCATCATTGGTTCTTAGTACCCAATCTCTGGGGTTAATGTTAACTACCCTATCTGACTTTGTGTCTTGGTTCCCCCTTGCTGTAGCATCCACCTGGATATCTAGTTGTGAAAGCTACTGCCATTGGTGGATGTTGGAACACTGAGTTACTAGCTGTTTTGATGTTAGTTTAGACTGTATCGAAGCATCCATGTCTCCAGCAATTAAGAAAAAAATAGCATGCTTCCATTTAAATGTGGTGGTGGTATTACAATTATCCTGAACTTCTTTGCTGCTTCAGAACCTGGGTAACAGACCATAATTGACAGAACCATGAATTCTGATCAATGTGAAGAACAAAGTCTGGCCATAAGCTTGTTACTGATGGGCTCAAGAGCACTTGGATCATGCAGCAGAATGATCATTCAATCCACAACTGCAAGTCAATCTCAGAAAGTCACAAAAAATACAGTTTTTAGTGGCCTAGTCAAAGTCCAGTCTCAAATCTGATTGAGATGTCATAGCAAGACCTTAAAAAGACAATTTATGCAAACAACCCTACAATGTGGCTGAAATAAAACTATTCTGCAGAGAGGAATGGTCCAAATATCTCCTCAGCAAAGTTAAATTCTATTTTCCAGTTATTGTAAATGCTTGTTGCTCCAAGGATGGACTATTTTTATACATGGCGCAGGTTATCTGTATATGATCTTGATTTTATTTATTTATTGTTTGTTTGTTTTGTATCTTGATTATCTGAAACATATAAGTGTGACAAAAAAATAGAAGAAATCTGTTAAGGGGTAAATACACTTTCATGGCCCTGTATACTGTATATGAACAATTTACAGAATGAAAGTATTTACATCTGCTACATAGGGATAAAAAGTGTCAGAAACAACAATACAGCACATCTTATATGACGACATAAAGGAATTGATTTGCTATTTTTCTTAGTTTTGTGACACCCATGTATTTCTAGCTATAGAAGTTCAGAGTTTTTCACATAAACCAATAACACGATGTGTAAAATATTTCTGATCCCTTTCAAAACAAAAAACCTGCAAACTTAGAGACAACTTGTGAGATGTATGCAGCAAAACTGAGAAAGCCTGACATAATTTCCATTTCTGCTGAAGTGCTGACTGTCTTTTCATCTCCTGAGATCTCCTGAGACTGATTTCTAATCAGTGGAAATTTGCAAAGAATTGAAAACCAAAAAGCAAACGTGCTTCTCTTGCTTTTTTCAAGGATCAGATAAGTAGGAAGGAGTCACAGAGACAAGATAGGGTTGTGCTTTGCTGGAACAGATGGCAGGTTTTATTTCAAACTTTTCACAAGCATATGAACATCTGTTGAGGCTACAGGCTGCTGCAATGCATAATGCCAACCAAGTATTTGGACTCCAAAATATTTACTAAAGGTTAACTGAATCACAGAAAACTCAATATTTTCATGACGATTCCAAATACTTGAAATTAAGTTATTTTTATTGGACTAAAATTTTACAATTGTTCTAAGAAAGCACTGAACCTCAACAACTGCTGTGTTTTCAGCATCATTGAAAACTCTTTGCTGCTTGCAGGATTTTTTAATTTTTTTATTGTTTTTTGCTTACAGGATTTAAGCTGGAATCATGTATCACCACAAGGCTTTGCCTTTCAGCAGTCTTTAAAGCAATCTTTAAATTGCATTTGCATATATTTTTCTTTAATTCACAATAGTTAGTTGCTCATTGCTTTTTTCAAGCCATTGTTTAATCCAATTTGCCCAAGCATCCTATCAGATAACCTTTGAATAGTTGTCAACAAACACACTACTTTCATATTTCAGTAATTACTGGAGTTCATCTAATATGCTGTTTAATTTAATTTACTCTCAGCAAGTGAGCCAAAACAATTACATGGTAATGACATTGCTCTTTTATGCCTGAAATACCTAAAAGTTTCAATTTCCTGGGTTTGTTAAGGTTCAGATTTAAAATAATTAACCAGTTCCATGGGATGGTTTCTCTTTACATGATTTTGCCTTCTGTTATAATGATGTTAAACTGTTAAAAATCTCCAGTAATGGCAGTTTAAAGATTATAGTTTCATCACTATTTAAGAAAATAAAAGTGCATTTTGTTATAATAAAAGTTATAAATAAAATATTAAAAGTTACTTCATTCCATATATGTTCCTACAACCTCCATCATGTGTAAATCTTACCTCGTAAATAGCTAATAATTGTCTGTAGGCCAACGGCAGCTAAGCTAAATTCATCTTACTTGTTCAGATACAGAGACAAAATTATGCTTGTCAAATACAGTCGCGCTTTGAATGAATCAACGCTCATTATAAATAACTGGCAAAACGTAAAAACTGGTAGCTGCTTGCAATAAATTAATCAAACAACAATTTAAATAACTCAACACAACACTTTAACCCTATAACTCCAAATGTATAATTTTGTATACAAATATTTATGAGATCTCTACCTCTTCAACAAAATCTGTATTTTTTTAACATACAATTAACAACAATGAAGATATTTTACACACTCTATAAACAAGTGCAGAAAACATGAGGAACATTTATTTTTTTGGTCTAACGTATCAATTACGATACAAACAAAATTTGAAAGCCTGACCTTTTTTTAAAGCAAACAAAAATATTTTCTTTTTCAAAAATTTGAAGTTTCTTCAGAATTACCTCTATCAGGTTTTAAAGAGTTAAATAGTGTCTGCAGTATCAATTTTATTCAACCATTTCATGATAAGAACCTTTAGTACAGATCACTGTTTTACTGTTATAATATGCTGCAAAAGTAATTCAAAACCAAAGACCAGCCTCTCGTAGCAATCTAAATGTATCTTATCCCACGTCTCATGTGGAAAATAATCCAGTTCATCATTTGGGTGTTTAAACTGCCACTTTCAAATACAGCCAGAGATTTTCAGCATACTATTTCTGGTCAGGCAACTGTGATGGCCACTGCTCTATCTTCCAGGACATCTGAAACTGTGCCTTGGTGGACATTGAAATATGCTGGGCATCACTCTGCTGTTTGCAGGTCCCATGTTGCCCAAACTCAGTGTTGTGCAATGTTGTGCCATTACGCACTGTTTTAAGTTATTTAATGTTTAATAAATACCTCTCGGTCTGTTATATATTTTCTGGCGAATATCAGCCCAAACAGATGATACTAGGACAATAGTTGAAAGGATGATTCGAGGTCTGGCATTCTTTTAAGAGCAAACTCTGCACTCTGGAATAGATGAATGGCAACTTCTCAAGTTCGAGAATTTACTAACAGAAATAAAATGAACATCCAGAGAACACCACTATAGAAGTCAAGTGAAGTCAAGAATCAAGAGTGTTTTATTGTCACCACTGTCATGATTTTAAGATATTTGGCCCACATGCAGACACAATTGGACTACAGAAACAGTTTCAAGATGTTTATTAAAGGCTCAACGAGGATTTGCATACAATGTGAGCAACAGGCGAGGTCGGAACGTCAGAACGGAGGTAACTGCGGCAAGAAAAAGGATATATTAACACTAGTCGAACCAGGGGAAATTCTCCAGATGCTGCTTTGCTTACCGCTTGGTTGGGAGGACCTATCCGGGGAGGATTAGTGGAAAAGGCGTTCTGTGACCGTATACTCTCTGAAGGAAGAAGATAGCTGAGTGATGGGAGGGCTGGCAGATATTACACAGGCGGGGAGCCCGAGCAGCACCACTACGGCGGCAGGCAGGAGGAGCAGCTGGAAGAACCAGGGTGAGTCCAGAAGAACCAGGGTGAATCCAGGAAGGGGGGGGTTCTCTTGTCCGGCTTGGTAAGACCAAGGGGGCTTGAGGGGAAACGCCAGAGCAAAATCTGAGCAGCGGGCATTCGGGAAACTGGTCTTCGATGCACGGAGCCAACACGGGTGAGTAAATCCAAAAAACACGACGAACTGGAGAAGACAGGAAACAAAGTTAGATCCAAAAACAGGGATTTCAAAACTCACAGGTACGAAGCTCAGGTGATAGGTCTAAGGCCTAGGCATACCACAACGGGGTAACACTCTGGCGTCTTCCAGCTGACTGAGCACTCCTTTTAAGCCAGAGAGGAGCAGTCCAAAATGAGACACAGGTGCGGGCCACGCCCACCCGTCAACTGCAGCCACCTGTGGAGCAGAGTTAGTAGAGTACGGAAACACAGAATCCTGACAACCACGTGTTACCGTGGCGAAATTTCTCTTTGGCTACTCCGGTTCACATTACAAACATTACACATAATGAAGGCAAACTGACAAACAAACAGCCAATGAACCGTGGTTACATTTTTTTGTAGCATTCAGGAGAGTCACAGATAACAGATAATGAGGTAGTAAGGTGCTTATTGTACAGTGATGATTTGAGGCTTCGTTTACAGCAATGTGCATTTAGATATTCTGAGATGATAGTGTGCAAGTAGGCAGTAACATTAAGGTGATTGTAACGTATGACGGGCTAGTAACAGTGGGGTGATTTTGAAGCGTTGGACTGCAGTCTCCACCTCTATAGAATGCTGTTTATCTGAATTAACACTATATTTCAATCAACAAATCCTCTCTACTAGGCAAGTGAAGCTTGACCAAACTACTAAGCAAAATTAAGATAAAAGGAAGCTAAGGAACTATGTACACACAAAAGAAACAAAAGGACAAATAAAACCATCATCAGAATCATTCAGTAAATCCTGGTTAATTGTAGACCCAAATTAGAGAACGAAAGTTTGCCATAAAGAATGTGGATTGAGATCAAATTAGCTTAACTAATTTATAGCAACATTTGGTATTTGTTTCAAACCATTCACAATGCAAATCCTGAGTTAAACAAAACATTATTTGAGAAAATAACATTTGAAAGAATGATTTGCTCAGTAAAAATCAGTATCTTTAGGACCCTTGATTTTATTAATGCAATTATACCTCTGGGAAGCTAGGGGGTCGTTAGTTTGAGGGGTAATCCTAAGGTTACACAAAACACCATTAAATCAACATTAATCTTCCCTATGAATGATGTACTAATGCTCATATCACTATTGAACGATGGTGGAGCGCAACGTAAACAAGCATTATGGTTAAAACGAACTGTAGTTGCGTTTACAAGGGCCATAGCACTAATGTTACCCGGAAAGCTAATGCTAGTGGACATTTGGCACTAATTTAAAAAGACTTTTCAATTCTATTTGGTCGTAATGAGCAGACCGGACAACAGAAACATTAATATCCCATTAGTGTATAAAACCCTTCAGAACATAAAGTTTGTTATAACCGTAAAAACACACTCAAACCACATCAGCAAAGCTTAGTTTCCAGAATGTTAGTGGGGCTAGCATGTTAACTTGGTCAAGCTTTAATAACACAGTGAAAACTCATTAAGTAAAGCACTTTACTTTCTCTGCCTAACTCTGCCGAATATGTCTGCTGTCTCTGTGTCAGTTCGGTGGACTTTGGACATTCAGCTGGAAGAAGTTGGGACAGGGTGAAGGCTGGTTGTCTGAGCAGTGAGTAGGCGGCTAGCTTGAAAGAGGAAACAGCTGCCGAACCCTGGCCTGGCTGGGCGAGCTGTACACGGCTCCGGGGAGGGGGTGCACTCAACCTGTGAAGGGGGTCACAGCGTGGGCTCTCTTCACGGCCTTTCCAGCATCGGGGACCTCCACACGGCCTTCCTGGTGTGACTGCAGGGTACTCAGCTTTCTCACAACAGCTGAGAAAAATCACAAGGCTGGTTTCAATATAGACAGATTCTTTACTCCGGCGTCTTATCACGCCGAAGATAGGCTGCAGACTTATCTTCATTCCCAGTTGAGCACGTTTGTGAGTCTACGAACCACATGCGACTGGCATGGGTGGCTTGTCTCCTCAGTGTAGAACTCACTCCTTGAGGGTCCACAGGCAAAGTGGAAGATGTGAAAACGGCAGCTTAGCTTTGTTGCGGTGCTGGCACCCCGCTGCTGTGATGGGAGTCCCCTTGGGGCCTGTAAAAGTCTCACATTTCAGTAGCTTTAAACGTTAGTCTGATTTTATTCCTCATGGCCTATTTGGAGAACAGCAAGTTCATCTGTAAAGAACTAAACATATGGTGCACTCCATTGCATGGGAGTGTATACATTCTTAAAAAGAAATAGACCTAAACTCAGTCAGGTTAAAATTAATTGATTCATGTTCATAGTTAAATATTTTGTGCCAAATTCACAGCTCAAACTTGAATTAGTTCTCGGTCATCTATCATAATCCATTCATTATCTATACCAGGCTATCCATACTAGGTCACCAGAAGGCTGGTACTATCTCCAGCGGTCATTGGGCGAGAGGCGGGATACACTCTGGACAGGTTGCAGTCCATCAAGGAGCTCATTTATCATAATTTGTTGGAAAATAAAGTTTTGGGGAAAAAAACTTATGGTTCATGATGTCGTTCAAAAATTAGCGTGTGGATTATGCTATTACATATCATCTGTATTAATCAGTCTTGTTATCTTTGCTTACGTAGCTGTATTTTACAATAGCTTGATTCCCAAAAATTCTCTGCACTGTGTCGCTGGATTTGAAAAAGATCATAAAGCTGCACTGATTGCATTAATTCAACTTACAGTGAGTTGAATTCTATTAGCTACATGTATTTGACCTGTTTGTCTTATAAAGAGTTGGCGAATAGCATTTGTTGTGAATTTGTGGTATATAAATAAACTGTGTGATGCAAGATGTATAAAGTTGCTACAAATGTGGTATAAATCTTTAGAATTTTCCATGTTCTTTATAAATGCGGCATATGATGTATTTCAGATATTTGTTTGATTGTTTTTTCACATCTGTGGACATCAAGAATTTGCAGTTAGTTTGGTGGTAAAGTTTGAGGGCATTGGACGTTGACGGCACATCTAGGTAAGAATAAAGGCTTTAAAATACTGAAGAAAAGGTTTGTTGTGTTCAAACTGGGGACATTCTATAGCGATCCGACCATTTAAAATAGCTTGGAGAATATTTTAACTTTGGAGGAACATTTTTGCAAAAAATAATTTTACTTTGAGTCTGAAAAAGAATTTCATTTAGTTTTTGGGTATGTTATTAACTGTTTTACAGCCATAAAGTCTGTAGTTTACAGTAGCCAAACTGTCAATGTGGGAAAGTGAGAAAAGAGGAATGCACTGGAGGGGAAAGGTATCAAGTAATGAACAAATTAGTTTTTTTCTACTTCAAACACATGAAATTTGCACATGAAGAAGAGTGCACTCCTGGCACCAGGGCGGAATCTGCACAAGGCGCTCTCAAAGAGACTTCAAAATAAATTAAGGTTAAGTAGGGAACACCATTAGAGTCCATCTGTGCCTAGTTTTAAAACATGACTTCATATAATTTGCTACACTTTGTGACAGAAAGATGGAGGCCAAAATGCAGCAAAAGAAAAAAGGAGGGAGAAATTTTGACAAACTTGTCAGAATCAAAACATCAACAGCAGTAAAATCTGTGGCTTTGCTCTCGTAATGGAAGGTCTGAAAGCTAAAAAATTTACTCGAACCTATGAAATGTCATTTTCCAAAGTGCGGAGAAAGGAAGTGATTAAAAAAATGTTTTTAGCCCAAAGGTAAAGTGCTTGCCAGGATGGACAGAGGAGAGATGAAATGCTGAGTGGAGGGGAGGAGCAACAGCCAAGGCCTCAGCCAGCTGCTCTGTTCTCACGTGGAATGGCAGTAATTAATTTGGACACTTGGCTGCCGGGTGGCATCAGCAATAATGTATGTGTCTTCATGTGTGCGTGCCTGCGTGCGTGCATGCATGTGTGCCTGCGTGCGTGCAAGTGCCTTTTATCTGCGATGACATGCCCACGCCCTTTTATTGGACTTTACCCTTGAGGTGGCCATTTGCATTAGTGTCAGTGTCACCCTAATTATTTTTATTCATAAAGTAACATGGCATTTAATGCTTTAGGAGAAACTAATATATTAATAAGATTGCACCTTGTAAGTGCAAACCTACTTGGCGATTAAACTTGATTCTGATTCTGATTCTGATTAATGTGTAAAATGTCTCAAAAGGCTATTTTATTTTGCTTTCTGAGTACAGTATCTGTATGGTTTCATTCATCTTCCCATGCCTACTGTTTGAATACACAACATGCCTGTTAAAATTACATTTGTGCCTTTTGAGGGCCACAGGAGTATGTAGTTGGCAGGCCATGCCAGACCACAGTGGATCAAAAAAACAATGACACCTACGGTATTGGTAACTACTCCATTACAGATCCAACTTCCACACAATCACTCATATCACAGGCGAAAACATGGCTGTTTGTTGCACACAGCTCCCCAGACCTGCGTGGCTGTAAGCCATAGAAATGCTGTAAAGGGAACAGGGCTCCTCTGAGGGACCACATCCAGCAAACAGAAAGACATTAGTATTCAGGCAGCATTGTGCGTTATGGTCAAGCAATTCCTGAAACTTGATATTCATCCATGTTCTGGCTCTCTTTTCCATACCCACTTCACACAAAAACATCTGGTCTCTCAGCTGACAGAGCTTACACCTCTGTCATAGCTTTTTAACCTTGTCTACCTATGGTCCATTTATAACAATTGACACCATCACCACCACCAGCTGCCGTTAGGTCTGCATAACAAAACAGCAAAAATACAAAACCTCTAAATGGATGGAGGCAAATGAGAGCTAACTAAAAACATCTTTCACAAAATGCAGATTTATTCTGCTTAATGTAGCCCTAATTCTGGCATCGTAAAAGGTGTAAATCAGGGCCTCATATATCAAGAAAACATGTGATTTGTGTCGGGCTGGCTTTTTTGGGTATGAAACAACTTAGCTGTTCTATCTTAATGACTTTTTGATGGCATTTCTTTAATAAAGGAAGCAGAGGGAAATAAAAAGATTCAGTCAGTTGTAACATTTATTTATAAATTTATCCCTGCGTATTGTTTTGTTCTTCATAATGTACCACTTTGAATGCCCATCTGTAAACTATCCATTAATCTATCCCTCCATCCATTCTCTGTTCTTTCTTGTCCTTGCAGGGTCATGCTATAATATGATATTCTATTAATGCTTTCAATGTTTATGTGCCATACAAAGCGTATCACTGTCCCCAGTTTCGCCACCTGTGTGAAAACTTCCTAGAGGCATCCGAGCTTAAGTTAGAAAATCTTTCCAAAATACACTATGTTTCATTATTGCTCCCATTTTTTCATTTTAGGTAAGTTCTTGTGTTGCACTTGTACATTCTCAGTTTTCCACCAGTAAGCGTCACACCAGCAACTAAGAATTTCACATTTTCTTGTGTCAGATACTATTCTGAAGCCACTTTCATCCAAACGATCAAAGCCCGAGAAAGCCAAGCGAAAACTCTCACCTGCGAGCCCCCTATGGGTATGACTTCAGTCCAAGATGTGATTTTAAATCAGGATTCTGCTCCACCACCATTGATGATTTCTACACTCTGGTCCTTGATGTCCACGGGTATCTGAAAGTCTGAAGGAAACTGTCTCTGCTTACGTGGCCCATAAGTGATTAACCAACAACAAGTTAATCTTTATACTGAAAGCCACATTTACGCACATTTTCATTTTTACCCCCTAACTTGTGAATCGGGGACAGTATGGGGGGGTTTGTTTAAGGACACATCAACATGTGGGGCTGGAAATATGGAATCATCTCATAGCGTCATAAATGCCAGATGCCTATACTTTTTTCTGCTGATGCACAGACACTTTTTCTAGTTAATGGTTATATTGGGGCGTCACCAGATTTTTTTTTTTTATACTGCAAATTTTTAATACTCAAATCAACACCGTAGAGAAAAGATAAGCAAACATCTGTACAGCAACACTTTGCATAGATTTTCTTTATTCCAACTTTATATGTGTATGTGAGTTTTTTAAGTATGCTGTAGTCCCTTAATATAACTGGCCATCTTTGTGAGGGAGGTCTGCGAGCATCTGGAGGAGAAGAAGTACTTAAATATAAATATTTCTAGCTGAAAGGATAAGAGCTCGACCCAAATGGACGATTATGGAGATGTTTTACATAAAAACTGTGACTCACATTGTCCGAGCATAAAAAGATGTTGTAAATGGGTATTTATATGATTCAGGACAGCTGTAAAAAGGTCTGCTAAAGGTTGTTTGAAAGATTTGGACCTTTTTCCAGTCCCTTGCAAATAAAACCTAAAATGAGCATAATTTTCTTTTCTTTTTTTATCAAGTCCATTTTGGCTAATTAGTTTAGCCCATTTACAACAAAGTGACCGTGGTATGATTCATGCTGGCACTAAAATAATCATCAGTCAATCACAAGCACAGATTAAGCAAATGGCTACTGCGGGAAACATTCACACTCAAAATGCACACTTATTATGTTTAATACTGAATGGCAAGCTCTGGCTGTAAATGGAGCCAGCAGTGCTCAACACAGACATTTAGGCAACCTACAAGAGGTCTAGAGAGGATTTGAAAACTTCTAATCAAGACAGAGAACAGTTTTCAGTGCTTGTAAAAATGTAAATATACACTTTACAATTGAATGAAAAGGAATACTTTTATGCCTCATGAAAATCAAGACAAAGAATAGAATAACGGATAAGCAGGAATAAGAATAATTAAAACCGCAAGCGGTGATGATCGGCCCTCGCAGCAAAGCGCCGCTCTGGCCTATTGGCCACCGCTGGGATTTGCGCACCGCCGGCCGCCCGCCACCGCAGATGCTCTCACGCATTTTGCCCGCCCGGCCACTGGGCGATTCACACGAACGTGTTCGGCAGCGCTCCCCCACGACTCACAAAAAATCTAGTCCAGATCGCTCGATGCAGCGAGGAGATACAGCCGTTGAATAATGATAATGCATTTGGCCACCGGACCGGACTAAATCGTTCGGCGGGCCGTACCTTTGACACCCCTGGTTTAAACATTAGAATACCAATTTAATCAAAGGTATCTTACTAGCTGTTAATCCAGCTTAATGTGAAAAGTTAACAAAACCATTTTAGTTTTTTAAAGTTACTTGCTATTTCATGTGTTTAAGGGTTTTGTTTCTTGCATTAAGACAGCTTTTATGAAAGTTTAACATCTAAATTGGTGATACACACCCAAAAGTAATGTAAAAGTAACACTTTAGCAATTGGACTATTGCTAAAGGAACACTTTAGCAAAATCGCGGGGGTAGCAGCTTTATAAAGGAGGCCCAGACGTCCCTCTCGCCAGCCACTTGGGCCACCTCCTCCAGGGGAATCCCAAGGTGTTCCCAGGCCAGCTGAGAAAACATAGTCTCTCCAGCGTGTCCTGGGTCTTCCCCTGGGCCTCCTCCCGGTGGGACGTGCCCAGAACACCTCACCAAGGAGGCGTCCAGGAGGCATCCTAACCAGATGCACAAGCCACCTCAACTGGCTCCTCTCGACGTGAAGAAGCAGTGGCTCTACTCTGAGTCCTCCCCGGATGACTGAGCTCCTCACCTTATCTCTAAGGGAGAGCTCACACACACTATGGAGAAAACTCATTTCGGCCGCTTGTATCCAGGATCTCGTTCTTTCGGTCACGACCCAAAGCTCGTGACCATAGATGAGCGTAGGAACGTAGATCGACCGGTAAATCGAGAGCTTCGCCTTTTGGCTCAGCTCTCTCTTCACCACACCGGACCGGTACAGCGCCCGCTTCACAGCAGACGCCGCACCAATCCGCCTGTCGATCTCCCGCTCCATCTTCCCCTCATTCGTGAACAAGACCCCAAGATACTTGAACTTCTCCACTAGAAGCTGGCTCTTTGGACTTTCCTTTTTTAAAAAGCTTATAGTTAGAGGGGCTCATGTTACCCTGAGCTACCTCTATAGTTATGCTGCTATACGTTTAGGCTACTGCAGGACATCAGGGTCTATTGTTCTTCAATTTTGAATGACTGTTGTCATTTCAGCTTTTAACTTTTTGATTTTTATTTTTTCTTCATTGTAGGTACACCTGGTCTGGTGTTCTGTTAGCTGTGGCATCATCCAGGGAAGACAGATCACCCGCTACTACCATCTAATGTAGAACTTCTGTGCTTTTTTGTCTCTCTTGTTGTGTCTCTGCTCTGTCTTCTGTAACCCCCAGTCTGTCGAGGCAGATGACCGTTCATACTGAGCCCGGTTCTGCTGGAGGTTTTACCTTCCCGTTAATGGGGAGTTTTTTCCCCCGCTGTTGCTTCATGCTTGCTCAGTAGGTAGGATTGCTGCAAAGCCATGGACACAGCAGACGACTCTCCCTGTGGCTCTACGCTTCTTCAAGAGAGAATGCTACTTGTCAAGACTTTGATGCAATGAACTGGTTCCCTTATATAGGAATTTTTTTGACCAATGTGTATAATCTGACCCAATCTGTATAATCTGATTGATTTTGACTTTGTAAAGTGCCTTGAGATGACATATTTCATGAATTGGCGCTATATAAATAACATTGAATTTAATCATCTCTTTAGACCAAGTAAACTATCACATTTTATGAGACAGTTATCTCATTTTAAAGATATAATCATCTAACGTTATTACTCTTAGCAAGTTAAAGCTCCATAAAAATTTTAGACCAGCTTTTAGTTCCACTCTTTTATTATGCACATCTAGGCTACCTATAAATATAAAGTATGGCATGCCAAAAAACATTTTCAACAAAAGGCAATTTTAGTAATTGCCTTGCAATTTTATATCTAAGCATTAAAAATGATAATATTTCACCAATTTTCACAGCAAGATTGAAATAACGACTATCCAACATTTTAAGATTTTGTAAAAACTTTTTTCCTTTTTTACCTACCTTTTGAAATGAATACTTGTTTCTACTTCTCCAAAATTATACTTCAAGAAAACTATTGTGCTGTCCTGGGGCCATATGAAGCTAGACAGCTAGGACAAAAGTTCCCCACACAAAGCTTCCTTTTCTTGCGTTGTCTGAATAACCTTTGTTACCAAATCTGGTTTTAAACATTGTTTTTGTAAAAAGACAAATATTTTTCCAAGGCAGAAGCGTGTAGAACAAATTCAACTTCAACATTAGCAGTTTCCCTAGCTTCATAGCTGAAAAGCAGCTTTTAACCGGAGCAAAATACGTCAAAGATCTTTTTTTTAAGGTGAGAGCACTCACTATCTCACGTAATTCACATAGAGATCTAACAAAGTTGTGATGTCTCACTCTGATTAAATATGAACCCAAAACGTTTCTAACTGTTTTTACCATGGATTTCCTCTGACTAAGAATTAATTAATATCTTATTTATGTAATGTATTCACGACATGAATTCCTTGCTGTCTTAACAAAAGGCAGAACAACTATAACGTTACTTTCTATAATTATTACAGGTTCTGCTGAGATGTCAAATTCTGGAGAGTGCTTAGACACCCTGACACACAAATATGGATTAACTTCATTTCAAGTGCACTCGTGAACTTGTTTTAGTTGATTTAGTTTTCTTGATGTACTGTAGAGCGTGATGAGGTCTGTTGTGGTATTGTGTGCACTGGATTGTGGGGACAGTTGGTGTTGTCTGTCAAAGTTACAAGATATATATAACGGTTGCAGTTACAGCTCAAACGTCGTAACAACACTTCTAAATCTGAGTCTGACGCACAATTTCAAATACAAACACGAAGCAGTTTGATTTTTGTCCGATGACGAGCGAGCGAGCGAGCGAGAGAGAGAGAATTGGTAAAGCAGCACATAGTAACAATAAGTCTAGCGCTCCATAAAGATGTTATTAATCAGGGAAATCTTTCTGATTGTTTCACAGCGGTTACCTGCAGCGGGTAAACACGCCCACGACAACACACTTAGGCTCCCCGCAGCCCATTTCTATCGTAATATGCGCCAAAACTGCCTCTTTAAAATGAACTGCACTGTCTGAATTGCAATGAGAAGTATTACACATCTATCCGCTCCCCCCAGGAGCAGCGTTTTTTTTTTTTCCCCAGGACCCGCGGTAACGACAGCGGTGTTCTTACGATGGAGTATTAGGGCCACACATGAAGAGAAAAAATAATTTTGCCATGACGAGATTAAACTGGTGCAGATCAGTTGATGCAGCGATGCATTTGGCCACCGGAGGCAGTGGCGACCCACCAGCTTAAAATCTATGTATTGACATCTTAAAAATGGCCTTATAGCTTAAAAGATCATCCTGTTTTGGTTGATTTTGTAGCCGAATAGAAGAGATGTTCTCAAAGCATTAAATAAGCCTTTTGACTTTTAAAAATGTTGTCCTTTTAAGGTAATTTTAAGTTACTTTTTATTAAATTTGTCAATATCCTATGGAAGTCTGGACATATGGCAGCGGCCTTTCAGGTGACTTCGCCACGCCACCACGCCGCACTGCTACATGGAATCCAGTTGGGCCTCGAATCCACAACACAGCAACATGTCTTCTGTCTGTGGACACAGTTTCATGTTGATTAGCTCAGAGGGGTAACATAGCGACTGTTAACAATAAAACATGACACTTCCTGTTGTCAGGGGGCGTGGCCTAAGCAATGTCATCATTTGACCATTGGATATTGTAGGAGACCTAGTGGTGATCAACTACTGAAGGTTTGGTGGCTCTGTGAGTTTTTGTATATGAAATATAACAGTTTTGTGTTTCATGGCGAGTAGGTGAACTTTGACCCCCGCTCACGCCCCTTCAGCATGCTCAAAAACTCACCGTTTTGATAACCTTTAATTGGCCATGCCTTATGATCAGACTGCCCGAGTTTCAAGCCGCTCGCTCAAAATCTCTAGGAGGAGTTCCATCAAATACCAATGCTGTAAACGTCAAAAATGGGGTCAAAATCAGACCTTCAATCTAAAATGGCCGACTTCCTGTGATATTTGCACTATGACATTAATTGTAAATTCTGAGCATCTTGGTGAGCTCTACCACTGTACCAAATCTCATGTCTCTACGATGAAGTAAGTGAATAGCAAAGGGTCCTTTGAAAATTGCTAGGTGGCGCCGTTGAGGCATTAGGTCACGCCCACCAAAGTTTGTTATGGATTCCTGTTGGGGGGTGGATAAGGATGCATCCAAGTGAGTTTTAAGCAGCTCGGCCCAAAAATGTGGAATTCAGAGCCAAACGTATGGCAGCGGCGTTTGAGGTGACTTCACCACGCCGCCACGCTCTCCTGCTCCATCGAATCCACTTGGGGCTGGAATCCACAATACATCAACATGTCTTCCGTCTCTGGACACAGTTTCATGTTGATTAGCTCAGAAGGGTAACATAGCGACCGTTTACAGCAAAACATGACACTTCCTGTTGTCAGGGGGCGTGGCCTAAGTGATGTCATAATTTGACCATTGGATATTAAAGAAGACCCAATGATGATCAATCACAGAAAGTTTGGTGCCTCTATGTGTTTCTGTGTAGGAGATATAACAGTTTTATTTTTTGTGGCGAGTAGGTGAACTTTGACCCCTGCTAACACCCCTTCAACATGCTCAAAAACTCACCGTTTTGATAACTTTTAATTGGCCATGCCTTATGATCAGACTGACCGAGTTTCAAGTCGCTCGCTCAAAATCTCTAGGAGGAGTTCGATCAAATACCAATGCTGTAAACGTCAAAAATGGGGTCAAAATCAGACCTTCAATCTAAAATGGCCGACTTCCTGTGATATTTGCACTATGACATTAATTGTAAATTCTGAGCGTCTTGGTGAGCTCTACCACTGTACCAAATCTCATGTCTCTACGATGAAGTAAGTGAATAGCAAAGGGTCCTTTGAAAATTGCTAGGTGGCGCCGTTGAGGCATTAGGTCACGCCCACCAAAGTTTGTTATGGATTCCTGTTGGGGGGTGGATAAGGATGCATCCAAGTGAGTTTTAAGCAGCTCGGCCCAAAAATGTGGAATTCAGAGCCAAACGTATGGCAGCGGCGTTTGACGTGACTTCACCACGCCGCCACGCTCTCCTGCTCCATCGAATCCACTTGGGGCTGGAATCCACAATACATCAACATGTCTTCTGTCTCTGGACACAGTTTCATGTTGATTAGCTCAGAGGGGTAACATAGCGACCGTTTACAGCAAAACATGACACTTCCTGTTGTCAGGGGGCGTGGCCTAAATGATGTCATAATTTGACCATTGGATATTAAAGAAGACCCAATGATGATCAATCACAGAAAGTTTGGTGCCTCTATGTGTTTCTGTGTAGGAGATATAACAGTTTTATTTTTTGTGGCGAGTAGGTGAACTTTGACCCCTGCTAACACCCCTTCAACATGCTCAAAAACTCACCGTTTTGATAACTTTTAATTGGCCATGCCTTATGATCAGACTGACCGAGTTTCAAGTCGCTCGCTCAAAATCTCTAGGAGGAGTTCGATCAAATACCAATGCTGTAAACGTCAAAAATGGGGTCAAAATCAGACCTTCAATCTAAAATGGCCGACTTCCTGTGATATTTGCACTATGACATTAATTGTAAATTCTGAGCGTCTTGGTGAGCTCTACCACTGTACCAAATCTCATGTCTCTACGATGAAGTAAGTGAATAGCAAAGGGTCCTTTGAAAATTACTAGGTGGCGCCATTGAGGCATTAGGTCACGCCCACCAAAGTTTGTTATGGATTCCTGTTGGGGGGTGGATAAGGATGCATCCAAGTGAGTTTTAAGCAGCTCGGCCCAAAAATGTGGAATTCAGAGCCAAACGTATGGCAGCGGCGTTTGAGGTGACTTCACCACGCCGCCACGCTCTCCTGCTCCATCGAATCCACTTGGGGCTGGAATCCACAATACATCAACATGTCTTCCGTCTCTGGACACAGTTTCATGTTGATTAGCTCAGAGGGGTAACATAGCGACCGTTTACAGCAAAACATGACACTTCCTGTTGTCAGGGGGCGTGGCCTAAGTGATGTCATAATTTGACCATTGGATATTAAAGAAGACCCAATGATGATCAATCACAGAAAGTTTGGTGCCTCTATGTGTTTCTGTGTAGGAGATATAACAGTTTTATTTTTTGTGGCGAGTAGGTGAACTTTGACCCCTGCTAACACCCCTTCAACATGCTCAAAAACTCACCGTTTTGATAACTTTTAATTGGCCATGCCTTATGATCAGACTGACCGAGTTTCAAGTCGCTCGCTCAAAATCTCTAGGAGGAGTTCGATCAAATACCAATGCTGTAAACGTCAAAAATGGGGTCAAAATCAGACCTTCAATCTAAAATGGCCGACTTCCTGTGATATTTGCACTATGACATTAATTGTAAATTCTGAGCGTCTTGGTGAGCTCTACCACTGTACCAAATCTCATGTCTCTACGATGAAGTAAGTGAATAGCAAAGGGTCCTTTGAAAATTGCTAGGTGGCGCCGTTGAGGCATTAGGTCACGCCCACCAAAGTTTGTTATGGATTCCTGTTGGGGGGTGGATAAGGATGCATCCAAGTGAGTTTTAAGCAGCTCGGCCCAAAAATGTGGAATTCAGAGCCAAACGTATGGCAGCGGCGTTTGAGGTGACTTCACCACGCCGCCACGCTCTCCTGCTCCATCGAATCCACTTGGGGCTGGAATCCACAATACATCAACATGTCTTCTGTCTCTGGACACAGTTTCATGTTGATTAGCTCAGAGGGGTAACATAGCGACCGTTTACAGCAAAACATGACACTTCCTGTTGTCAGGGGGCGTGGCCTAAATTATGTCATAATTTGACCATTGGATATTAAAGAAGACCCAATGATGATCAATCACAGAAAGTTTGGTGCCTCTGTGTGTTTCTGTGTAGGAGATATAACAGTTTTATTTTTTGTGGCGAATAGGTGAACTTTGACCCCTGCCAACGCCCCTTCAGCATGCTCAAAAACTCACCGTTTTGATAACATTTGATTGGCCATGCCTTATGATCAGACTGCCCGAGTTTCAAGCCGATCGCTCGATATCTCTAGGAGGAGTTAGATCTTATACCAATGCTGTAACTGTCAAAATTGAGGTCAAAATCAGACTTTCAGTCTAAAATGGCCAACTTCCTGTGATACTTGCACTATGACATTAATTGTAAATTCTGAGCGTCTTGGTGAGCTCTACAACTGTACCAAATCTCATGTCTCTACGACGAAGTACGTGAATAGCAAAGGGTCCTTTGAAAATTTCTAGGTGGCGCCGTTGAGGCATTTTTCTTTAGATTTTTGTGACGACCTTAAAATACAAAATTTTTAAACAGTCACCATGCATCTGCAAAGTTTGGTGAGTTTTTGAAAATGAGAAAGCCCCCAAAAAGGCCCCTCTTTAGGGGGGCAGAATAATAAGAATTAAAACCGCAAGCGGTGATGATCGGCCCTCGCAGCCAAGCGCCGCTCTGGCCTAAGGGCCACCGCTAGGGTACGCGCACCTCCCGCCGCCAGCCACCGCAGAAGCTGTCATGCATTTTCCTCACCCGTCTACCATGCAATACACACGTATGCGTTGGGCAGCGCTCCCCCACGACTCACAAAAAATGTGGTGCAGATCGGTCGATGCACCGAGGAGACACAGCCGTTGAATAATAAAAATGCATTTGGCCACCGGGCCGGACTAAATCGTTCGGCGGGCCAGATCCGGCCCGCAGGCCGTACGTTTGACACCCCTGGTTTAAACATTAGTATACCAACTTAATCAAAGGTATCTTACTAGCTGTTAATCCAGCTTCATGTGAAAAGTTAACAAAACCTTTTTAGTTATTTAAAGTTAATTATTTCATGTGTTTAAGGGTTTCGTTTCTTGCATTAAGACAGCTTTTATGAAAGTTTGACAGTTAAATTGGTGGATACACACCCAAAAGTAATAATGTAAAAGTAACACTTTGGCAATTGGAAAATTGCTAAAGTAACACGTTAGCAATATTCCACATGTGTATGTTGTGTACAAACTTTAGTAATTTCTAACAGACCACTTCACTCTCAGAAAGCAGGTCTGCTAGTGGTTCCTAAAGTCTGTAAAACCAGAATGGTAGGCAGATCCTTTAGTTATCAGGCTCCTCTCCAGTGGAACAAACTCCCAGTTTTGGTCCGTGACGCAGACACCCTGTCTACTTTTAAGACTAATCCTAAAACTTTCCTTTTTCCATCCATCCATCGTCTTCCACTTATCCGGGGTCAGGTCGCAGGGGCAGCTTCAAGAGGGAGCCCCAGACCTTCCTCTCCCCAGCCACTTGGGCCACTTCCTCTGGGGGAATCCCAAAGCGTTCCCAGGCCAGCATAGTCTCTCCAGCGTGTCCTGGGTCTTCCTCTGGGTCTCCTCCCGGTGGGACGTGCCCAGAACACCTCATCAGGGAGGCGTCCAGGAGGCATCCTAACCAGATGCCCGATCCACCTCAACTGGCTCCTCTCGACGTGGAGGAGCAGCGGCTCTACTCTGAGTCCTCCCCGGATGACTGAGCTCCTCACCCTATCTCTAAGGGAGAGCCCAGACACACTATGGAGAAAACTCATTTTGGCCGCTTGTATCCGGGATTTCGTTCTTTCGGTCACGACCCAAAGCTCGTGACCATAGATGAGGGTAGGAACGTAGATCGACTGGTAAATCGAGAGCTTGGCCTTTTGGCTCAGCTCTCTCTTCACCACAACGGATCGGTACAGCGCACGCTTCACAGCAGACGTCGCACCAATCCGCCTGTCGATCTCCCGCTCCATCTTCCCCTCATTCGTGAACAAGACCCCAAGATACTTGAACTCCTCCACTAGAAGCTGGCTCTTGGGACTTTCCTTTTTGACAAAGATTATAGTTAGAGTGGCTCATGTTACCCTGAGCTACCTCTATAGTTATGCTGCTATAGGCTTAGGCTGCTGGAGGACATCAGGGTCTATTGTTCTTCAATTTTGCATGACTGTTGTCATTTTAGCTTTTAACTTTCTGTTCTCTCTCTTTTATCTTCATAGTAGGTACACCTGGTCTGGCGTTCTGTTAGCTGTGACATCATCCAGGGAAGACAGATCACCTGTTATTACCATCTAATGTAAAACAGATTACTGGATCAATGTGTGCTTCTGTGCTTTTTTGTCTCTCTTGTTGTGTCTCTTCTCTCTCTTTTGTAACCCCCAGTCGGTCAACGCAGATTACCGTTCATACTGAGCCCGGTTCGGCTGGAGGTTTTTCCTTCCTGTTAATGGGGAGTTTTTCCTTCTGCTGTCACTTCATGCTTGATCAGTATGAGGGATTGCTGCAAAGCCATGTACAATGCAAACGACTCTCCCTGTGGCTCTACGCTTCTTCAGGAGTCAATGCTGCTTGTTACGACTTTGATGAAATCAACTGGTTCCCTTATATAGGAATTTCTTTTACCAATCTGGATAATCTGACTTAATATGTATAATCTGATTGATTTTGACATTGTAAACTGCCTTTAGATGACATGCAGGCCGGCAGACCCGACATGTATATTAATAATATGTATTATTATTATTAATATTATTATTATTTTATATATCTGCCTCGTTATATTTGCATAATGCATGAAGAAAAATATCAGCAGCGCAAGAGTCTGTTCCGATCATCCGGCCCTTACCACAGGCTACTGCAGCCCATTGGTTATCATCCCTGACAGTCTAAAGGGCTAGGCCAATCATAAAGTAGAAAAACACCTTCACGCTCCATGTGGAACTTTGTGCAGCGGTGTTCACAGTAGTAATGGATAAGAAACGCAAGGGAGGCGCAGAGAAACTGCACGAAAAAAAGAAACGAGTTCTTCAAACGGATGCTGCGAAATGTGTCAAACTGACTGACATGTTCCCAACAGCAGGCCCTTCATCTGCTCCGGTGTCTGGTGTAAAATATGGTGGTTGTGGTTGTAGTCAGTGACGTGCGGTAGAGTTCATAGCTGGTGAGGCACTGACGTCATCAGAGTCAGATTTACAAATATATACACTCTACAGAGTAGACTCGTTGCAAAGTGCTGAAGGAGACTGATTGAGCCAAATAAATTCACCAAGATACATGGAAAAATATTGGTTCTTTGATGAAAAAAATTGTCATTTGATTGGTAACAGTTTATGAGTTATGATGGATTTCTGCATTTGTAACACATTCTAAAACTATAACCCACATTAAGCACATTTCATTACAGAAACAAAACATGAATAAGTATCGCTGTCTTACCTCTACTTATAATTTAAGTCCCTGTGGCGCTCTTTCTGAAAAAAAATATCATCATTTTCCGGTAAAAGTTCTCTTTATCTTCTTCAGTTTTAAAAGTCTCTCAGTCTCAGTGGAGCTCACTGCCAGGGAGGAAAGCCTTCCCTGATCAGTCCTGTTCCAGCTGTATGTTTAGAGTCTTTTTAGTGCTTTACTTGTTTAGCAAAACTCGCTAATAAAACATCAATAACTTGTTTTGACTCTACTATTTGGGGATCACGAGCGGTGCCCCTTGAGCGCCCCCTGCCTAGTGGCCAAGGAACTGCTGGCCTCACCTACAACCAGTTCTTTGCTGTTTATGATCGGCCAGCACCACGAAAACATGTTATCTGCACACAGTTTGATGACCAAAACACAATTCGTAATCCACATATATTAAATTGTGGAAAATCAGTTCATAACTGTTTGAACAATTGAATTTATGATCTAGAGACAGGAAGATGCATTCACAGAATGGAAGTCAGCGCAGTTACCATGGGATTGCGCAATCCCAGGGTAGGCCAAGCTCGCTGCGGCCTCACCGGCTTCGCTATGAAGCGCCACCAAGGATTTACATGAAAAATAGCGAAAAGTCTGCGATTTTAAAGAAAATATGATCAAAAATTAGGAAATTAGATAAATAAAATACTTATTACAAATGACTGAGTAAATCAAAATTTATATTATGTTATTATATATTTTCTTTCTTTCCATGATGACAAGTGAGGCATTTCTCTGGTTCATTTTGTCATTGGCATCCTCTTTTACACAGTGAGTGCACATTAGTCCAATGTTACCCTACAGTATCTGGAAGACTGAATAGATCTGATGAGCAACTTACAATAACTTCTTATAATGATGTAACGTGATAATATGTGTGATTGACCGTGACACCTCTCTTTCTCTCTCTCTCTCTCTGATCTAAGAATAATTGCTGTGCTGTGGTGGAGTTTACATTTTACAGTGTTAATAAATTAAGATTTTGGAAGTATTTTAAGTGTCCACTCACTAATTTCCATTATCCTGACTTCAAGGTATTGCACAGTTGGTATTGCACAGTTGGTATACACATTCAGTACACAAAAAAAATGTGGTGGGCCAGTCTAATCCAAAATGCCAGGGCCAATTTTTTGTCCCAATCCACCCCTGATGACATGTTTCATGATTTGGCGCTATATAAATAAAAACTGAAATGTATTGAACAAGAGTTTGTCAGTTTTCAAGCAGGATTTGTATATCTGTTCAACTTAAATATACAAGGAAACCAAAGAGTTAAGATCACTTACTTACCAAGAGAAATTCCTTTGGGGTTTATTTGTGGTCTCTTGCTGCCCCCTGCTGGACAAGTATGATCAAATACATATGCTTTACATGTCAACTTGGTATCAAAATTCAGATTTCAATCTAAAATGGCTTACTTCCTGTGATACTTGCAGTATGACATTAATTGTAAATTCTGAGCGTCTTGCTGAGATCTACAACTGTACAAAATTTCATTACTCTACGATGAAGTAAGTGAATACCAAAGGGTCCTTTGAAATTTGCTTGGTGGCGCTATAGAGAAACTAAGTCCTGCTCACTAAAGTTTGTTAAGGATTCCTGTTGGGGGGTGGATAAGGATGCATCCAAATGAGTTTTAAGCAGCTCGGCCCAAAACTGTGGAATTCAGAGCCAAACGTATGACAGCAGCGTTTGAGGTGAATATGCCACGCCGCCACGCCCCCAAAACACAATTCGTAATCCACATATATTAAATTGTGGAAAATCAGTTCATAACTGTTTGAACAATTGAATTTATGATCTAGAGACAGGAAGATGCATTCACAGAATGGAAGTCAGCGCAGTTACCATGGGATTGCGCAATCCCAGGGTAGGCCAAGCTCGCTGCGGCCTCACCGGCTTCGCTATGAAGCGCCACCAAGGATTTACATGAAAAATAGCGAAAAGTCTGCGATTTTAAAGAAAATATGATCAAAAATTAGGAAATTAGATAAATAAAATACTTATTACAAATGACTGAGTAAATCAAAATTTATATTATGTTATTATATATTTTCTTTCTTTCCATGATGACAAGTGAGGCATTTCTCTGGTTCATTTTGTCATTGGCATCCTCTTTTACACAGTGAGTGCACATTAGTCCAATGTTACCCTACAGTATCTGGAAGACTGAATAGATCTGATGAGCAACTTACAATAACTTCTTATAATGATGTAACGTGATAATATGTGTGATTGACCGTGACACCTCTCTTTCTCTCTCTCTCTCTCTGATCTAAGAATAATTGCTGTGCTGTGGTGGAGTTTACATTTTACAGTGTTAATAAATTAAGATTTTGGAAGTATTTTAAGTGTCCACTCACTAATTTCCATTATCCTGACTTCAAGGTATTGCACAGTTGGTATACACATTCAGTACACAAAAAAAATGTGGTGGGCCAGTCTAATCCAAAATGCCAGGGCCAATTTTTTGTCCCAATCCACCCCTGATGACATGTTTCATGATTTGGCGCTATATAAATAAAAACTGAAATGTATTGAACAAGAGTTTGTCAGTTTTCAAGCAGGATTTGTATATCTGTTCAACTTAAATATACAAGGAAACCAAAGAGTTAAGATCACTTACTTACCAAGAGAAATTCCTTTGGGGTTTATTTGTGGTCTCTTGCTGCCCCCTGCTGGACAAGTATGATCAAATACATATGCTTTACATGTCAACTTGGTATCAAAATTCAGATTTCAATCTAAAATGGCTTACTTCCTGTGATACTTGCAGTATGACATTAATTGTAAATTCTGAGCGTCTTGCTGAGATCTACAACTGTACAAAATTTCATTACTCTACGATGAAGTAAGTGAATACCAAAGGGTCCTTTGAAATTTGCTTGGTGGCGCTATAGAGAAACTAAGTCCTGCTCACTAAAGTTTGTTAAGGATTCCTGTTGGGGGGTGGATAAGGATGCATCCAAATGAGTTTTAAGCAGCTCGGCCCAAAACTGTGGAATTCAGAGCCAAACGTATGACAGCAGCGTTTGAGGTGAATATGCCACGCCGCCACGCCCCCCTGCTCCATCCAATCCAGTTGAGCCTGAAATCCACAACATACCAACATGTGTTCTGTCTGTGGACACAGTTTCATGTTGATTAGCTCAGAGGGGTAACATAGCGACCGCTTACAACAAAACATGACACTTCCTGTTGTCAGGGGGCGTGGCCTAAGCAATGTCATCATTTGACCATTGGATATTATAGGAGACCTGATGGTGATCAATCACTGAAAGTTTGATGCCTCTGTGTGTTTCTGTGTAGGAGATATAACAGTTTTATTTTTTGTGGCGAGTAGGTGAACTTTAACCCTTGCTAATGCCCCTTCAACAAGCTCAAAAACTCACCGTTTTGATAACTTTTAATTGGCCATGCCTTATGATCAGACTGCCCGAGTTTCAAGCCGCTCGCTAAAAATCTCTAGGAGGAGATCCATCAAATACCAATGCTATAAACGTCAAAAATGGGGTCAAAATCAGACATTCAATCTAAAATGGCCGACTTCCTGTGATATTTACACTATGACATTAATTGTAAATTCTGAGCGTCTTGGTGAGCTCTACCACTGTACCAAATCTCATGTCTCTACGATGAAGTAAGTGAATAGCAAAGGGTCCTTTGAAAATTGCTAAGTGGCGCCGTTGAGGCATTAGGTCACGCCCACCAAAATTTGTTATGGATTCCTGTTGGGGGGTGGATAAGGATGCATCCAAGTGAGTTTTATGCAGCTCGGCCCAAAAATGTGGAATTCAGAGCCAAACGTATGGCAGCGGCGTTTGAGGTGACTTCACCACGCCGCCACGCTCTCCTGCTCCATCGAATCGACTTGGGGCTGGAATCCACAACACAACAACATGTGTTCTGTCTGTGGACACAGTTTCATGTTGATTAGCTCAGAGGGGTAACATAGCGACCGTTTACAGCAAAACATGACACTTCCTGTTGTCAGGGGGTGTGGCCTAAGTGATGTCATCATTTGACCATTGGATATTATAGGAGACCTGATGATGATTAATCACAGAAAGTTTGGTGCCTCTGTGTGTTTCTGTGTAGGAGATATAACACTTTTATTTTTTGTGGCGAATAGGTGAACTTTGACCCCTGCCAACGCCCCTTCAGCATGCTCAAAAACTCACCGTTTTGATAACTTTTGATTGGCCATGCCTTATGATCAGACTGCCCGAGTTTCAAGCCGATCGCTCGATATCTCTAGGAGGAGTTAGATCTTATACCGATGCTGTAACTGTCAAAATTGAGGTCAAAATCAGACTTTCAATCTAAAATGGCCGACTTCCTGTGATATTTACACTATGACATTAATTGTAAATTCTGAGCGTCTTGGTGAGCTCTACAACTGTACCAAATTTCATGTCTCTACGACGAAGTAAGTGAATAGCAAAGGGTCCTTTGAAAATTTCTAGGTGGCGCCGTTGAGGCATTTTTCTTTAGATTTTTGTGACGACCTTAAAATACAAAATTTTTAAACAGTCACCATGCATCTGCCAAGTTTGGTGAGTTTTTGAAAATGAGAAAGCCCCCAAAAAGGCCCCTCTTTAGGGGGGCAGAATAATAATAATAATAATTAAAACCGCAAGCGGTGATGATCGGCCCTCGCAGCCAAGCGCCGCTCTGGCCTAAGGGCCACCGCTAGGGTACGCGCACCTCCCGCCGCCAGCCACCGCAGAAGCTGTCATGCATTTTCCTCACCCGTCTACCATGCCATACACACGTATGCGTTGGGCAGCGCTCCCCCACGACTCACAAAAAATGTGGTGCAGATCGGTCGATGCACCGAGGAGACACAGCCGTTGAATAATAAAAATGCATTTGGCCACCGGGCCGGACTAAATCGTTCGGCGGGCCAGATCCGGCCCGCAGGCCGTACGTTTGACACCCCTGGTTTAAACATTAGTATACCAACTTAATCAAAGGTATCTTACTAGCTGTTAATCCAGCTTCATGTGAAAAGTTAACAAAACCTTTTTAGTTATTTAAAGTTAATTATTTCATGTGTTTAAGGGTTTCGTTTCTTGCATCAAGACAGCTTTTATGAAAGTTTGACAGTTAAATTGGTGGATACACACCCAAAAGTAATAATGTAAAAGTAACACTTTGGCAATTGGAAAATTGCTAAAGTAACACGTTAGCAATATTCCACATGTGTATGTTGTGTACAAACTTTAGTAATTTCTAACAGACCACTTCACTCTCAGAAAGCAGGTCTGCTGGTGGTTCCTAAAGTCTGTAAAACCAGAATGGTAGGCAGATCCTTTAGCTATCATGCTCCTCTCCAGTGGAACCAACTCCCAGTTTTGGTCCGTGACGCAGACACCCTGTCTACTTTTAAGACTAATCCTAAAACTTTCCTTTTTCCATCCATCCATCGTCTTCCACTTATCCGGGGTCAGGTCGCAGGGGCAGCTTCAAGAGGGAGCCCCAGACCTTCCTCTCCCCAGCCACTTGGGCCACTTCCTCCGGGGGAATCCCAAAGCGTTCCCAGGCCAGCATAGTCTCTCCAGCGTGTCCTGGGACTTCCCCTGGGCCTCCTCCCGGTGGGACGTGCCCAGAACACCTCATCAGGGAGGCGTCCAGGAGGCATCCTGACCAGATGCCCGAGTCACCTCAACTGGCTCCTCTCAATGTGGAGGAGCAGCGGCTCTACTCTGAGTCCTCCCCGGATGACTGAGCTCCTCACCCTATCTCTAAGGGAGAGCCCAGACACACCATGGAGAAAACTCATTTTGGCCGCTTGTATCCGGGATTTCGTTCTTTCGGTCACGACCCAAAGCTCGTGACCATAGATGAGGGTAGGAACGTAGATCGACTGGTAAATCGAGAGCTTCGCCTTTTGGCTCAGCTCTCTCTTCACCACAACGGATCGGTACAGCGCACGCTTCACAGCAGACGTCGCACCAATCCGCCTGTCGATCTCCCGCTCCATCTTCCCCTCATTCGTGAACAAGACCCCAAGATACTTGAACTCCTCCACTAGAAGCTGGCTCTTGGGACTTTCCTTTTTGACAAAGATTATAGTTAGAGTGGTTCATGTTACGCTGAGCTACCTCTATAGTTATGCTGCTATAGGCTTAGGCTGCTGGAGGACATCAGGGTCTATTGTTCTTCAATTTTGCATGACTGTTGTCATTTCAGCTTTTACCTTTTTGTTTTTTCTATTTTTTCTTCATAGTAGGTACACCTGGTCTGGCGTTCTGTTAGCTGTGACATCATTCAGGGAAGACAGATCACCTGCTATTACCATCTAATGTAAAACACATTACTGGATCAATGTGTGCTTCTGTGCTTTTTTGTCTGTCTTGTTGTGTCTCTTCTCTCTCTTTTGTAACCCCCAGTCGGTCAAGGCAGATTACCGTTCATACTGAGCCCGGTTCGGCTGGAGGTTTTTCCTTCCTGTTAATGGGGAGTTTTTCCTTCTGCTGTCACTTCATGCTTGATCAGTATGAGGGATTGCTGCAAAGCCATGTACAATGCAGACGACTCTCCCTGTGGCTCTACGCTTCTTCAGGAGTCAATGCTGCTTGTTACGACTTTGATGAAATCAACTGGTTCCCTTATATAGGAATTTCTTTTACCAATCTGGATAATCTGACTTAATATGTATAATCTGATTGATTTTGACATTGTAAACTGCCTTTAGATGACATGCAGGCCGGCAGACCCGACATGTATATTAATAATATGTATTATTATTATTAATATTATTATTATTTTATATATCTGCCTCGTTATATTTGCATAATGCATGAAGAAAAATATCAGCAGCGCAAGAGTCTGTTCCGATCATCCGGCCCTTACCACAGGCTACTGCAGCCCATTGGTTATCATCCCTGACAGTCTAAAGGGCTAGGCCAATCATAAAGTAGAAAAACACCTTCACGCTCCATGTGGAACTTTGTGCAGCGGTGTTCACAGTAGTAATGGATAAGAAACGCAAGGGAGGCGCAGAGAAACTGCACGAAAAAAAGAAACGAGTTCTTCAAACGGACGCTGCGAAATGTGTCAAACTGACTGACATGTTCCCAACAGCAGGCCCTTCATCTGCTCCGGTGTCTGGTGTAAAATATGGTGGTGGTGGTTGTAGTCAGTGACGTGCGGTAGAGTTCATAGCTGGTGAGGCACTGACGTCATCAGAGTCAGATTTACAAATATATACACTCTACAGAGTAGACTCGTTGCAAAGTGCTGAAGGAGACTGATTGAGCCAAATAAATTCACCAAGATACATGGAAAAATATTGGTTCTTTGATGAAAAAAATTGTCATTTGATTGGTAACAGTTTATGAGTTATGATGGATTTCTGCATTTGTAACACATTCTAAAACTATAACCCACATTATGCACATTTTATCACAAAAACAAAACATGAATAAGTATCGCTGTCTTACCTCTACTTATAATTTAAGTCCCTGTGGCGCTCTTTCTGAACAAAAATATCATCATTTTCCGGTAAAAGTTCTCTTTATCTTCTTCAGTTTTAAAAGTCTCTCAGTCTCAGTGGAGCTCACTGCCAGGGAGGAAAGCCTTCCTTGATCAGTCCTGTTCCAGCTGTATGTTTAGAGTCTTTTTAGTGCTTTACTTGTTTAGCAAAACTCGCTAATAAAACATCAATAACTTGTTTTGACTCTACTATTTGGGGATCACGAGCGGTGCCCCTTGAGCGCCCCCTGCCTAGTGGCCAAGGAACTGCCGGCCTCACCTACAACCAGTTCTTTGCTGTTTATGATCGGCCAGCACCACGAAAACATGTTATCTGCACACAGTTTGATGACCAAAACACAATTCGTAATCCACATATATTAAATTGTGGAAAATCAGTTCATAACTGTTTGAACAATTGAATTTATGATCTAGAGACAGGAAGATGCATTCACAGAATGGAAGTCAGCGCAGTTACCATGGGATTGCGCAATCCCAGGGTAGGCCAAGCTCGCTGCGGCCTCACCGGCTTCGCTATGAAGCGCCACCAAGGATTTACATGAAAAATAGCGAAAAGTCTGCGATTTTAAAGAAAATATGATCAAAAATTAGGAAATTAGATAAATAAAATACTTATTACAAATGACTGAGTAAATCAAAATTTATATTATGTTATTATATATTTTCTTTCTTTCCATGATGACAAGTGAGGCATTTCTCTGGTTCATTTTGTCATTGGCATCCTCTTTTACACAGTGAGTGCACATTAGTCCAATGTTACCCTACAGTATCTGGAAGACTGAATAGATCTGATGAGCAACTTACAATAACTTCTTATAATGATGTAACGTGATAATATGTGTGATTGACCGTGACACCTCTCTTTCTCTCTCTCTCTCTCTGATCTAAGAATAATTGCTGTGCTGTGGTGGAGTTTACATTTTACAGTGTTAATAAATTAAGATTTTGGAAGTATTTTAAGTGTCCACTCACTAATTTCCATTATCCTGACTTCAAGGTATTGCACAGTTGGTATTGCACAGTTGGTATACACATTCAGTACACAAAAAAAATGTGGTGGGCCAGTCTAATCCAAAATGCCAGGGCCAATTGTTTGTCCCAATCCACCCCTGATGACATGTTTCATGATTTGGCGCTATATAAATAAAAACTGAAATGTATTGAACAAGAGTTTGTCAGTTTTCAAGCAGGATTTGTATATCTGTTCAACTTAAATATACAAGGAAACCAAAGAGTTAAGATCACTTACTTACCAAGAGAAATTCCTTTGGGGTTTATTTGTGGTCTCTTGCTGCCCCCTGCTGGACAAGTATGATCAAATACATATGCTTTACATGTCAACTTGGTATCAAAATTCAGATTTCAATCTAAAATGGCTTACTTCCTGTGATACTTGCAGTATGACATTAATTGTAAATTCTGAGCGTCTTGCTGAGATCTACAACTGTACAAAATTTCATTACTCTACGATGAAGTAAGTGAATACCAAAGGGTCCTTTGAAATTTGCTTGGTGGCGCTATAGAGAAACTAAGTCCTGCTCACTAAAGTTTGTTAAGGATTCCTGTTGGGGGGTGGATAAGGATGCATCCAAATGAGTTTTAAGCAGCTCGGCCCAAAACTGTGGAATTCAGAGCCAAACGTATGACAGCAGCGTTTGAGGTGAATATGCCACGCCGCCACGCCCCCCTGCTCCATCCAATCCAGTTGAGCCTGAAATCCACAACATACCAACATGTGTTCTGTCTGTGGACACAGTTTCATGTTGATTAGCTCAGAGGGGTAACATAGCGACCGCTTACAACAAAACATGACACTTCCTGTTGTCAGGGGGCGTGGCCTAAGCAATGTCATCATTTGACCATTGGATATTATAGGAGACCTGATGGTGATCAATCACTGAAAGTTTGATGCCTCTGTGTGTTTCTGTGTAGGAGATATAACAGTTTTATTTTTTGTGGCGAGTAGGTGAACTTTAACCCTTGCTAATGCCCCTTCAACAAGCTCAAAAACTCACCGTTTTGATAACTTTTAATTGGCCATGCCTTATGATCAGACTGCCCGAGTTTCAAGCCGCTCGCTAAAAATCTCTAGGAGGAGATCCATCAAATACCAATGCTATAAACGTCAAAAATGGGGTCAAAATCAGACATTCAATCTAAAATGGCCGACTTCCTGTGATATTTACACTATGACATTAATTGTAAATTCTGAGCGTCTTGGTGAGCTCTACCACTGTACCAAATCTCATGTCTCTACGATGAAGTAAGTGAATAGCAAAGGGTCCTTTGAAAATTGCTAAGTGGCGCCGTTGAGGCATTAGGTCACGCCCACCAAAATTTGTTATGGATTCCTCTTGGGGGGTGGATAAGGATGCATCCAAGTGAGTTTTATGCAGCTCGGCCCAAAAATGTGGAATTCAGAGCCAAACGTATGGCAGCGGCGTTTGAGGTGACTTCACCACGCCGCCACGCTCTCCTGCTCCATCGAATCGACTTGGGGCTGGAATCCACAACACAACAACATGTGTTCTGTCTGTGGACACAGTTTCATGTTGATTAGCTCAGAGGGGTAACATAGCGACCGTTTACAGCAAAACATGACACTTCCTGTTGTCAGGGGGTGTGGCCTAAGTGATGTCATCATTTGACCATTGGATATTATAGGAGACCTGATGATGATTAATCACAGAAAGTTTGGTGCCTCTGTGTGTTTCTGTGTAGGAGATATAACACTTTTATTTTTTGTGGCGAATAGGTGAACTTTGACCCCTGCCAACGCCCCTTCAGCATGCTCAAAAACTCACCGTTTTGATAACTTTTGATTGGCCATGCCTTATGATCAGACTGCCCGAGTTTCAAGCCGATCGCTCGATATCTCTAGGAGGAGTTAGATCTTATACCGATGCTGTAACTGTCAAAATTGAGGTCAAAATCAGACTTTCAATCTAAAATGGCCGACTTCCTGTGATATTTACACTATGACATTAATTGTAAATTCTGAGCGTCTTGGTGAGCTCTACAACTGTACCAAATTTCATGTCTCTACGACGAAGTAAGTGAATAGCAAAGGGTCCTTTGAAAATTTCTAGGTGGCGCCGTTCAGGCATTTTTCTTTAGATTTTTGTGACGACCTTAAAATACAAAATTTTTAAACAGTCACCATGCATCTGCCAAGTTTGGTGAGTTTTTGAAAATGAGAAAGCCCCCAAAAAGGCCCCTCTTTAGGGGGGCAGAATAATAATAATAATAATAATAATAATAATAATAATAATTAACACTACAGATACAATAGGCCTTCGCAGCGCTTAGCTGCTCGGGCCTAATTAACACTACAGATACAATAGGCCTTCGCAGCGCTTAGCTGCTCGGGCCTAATAAGAATAAGAATAATAATTAACACTACAGATACAATAGGCCTTCGCAGCGCTTAGCTGCTCGGGCCTAATAATAATAATAATAATTAACACTACAGATACAATAGGCCTTCGCAGCGCTTAGCTGCTCGGGCCTAATAATAATAATAATAATAATTAACACTACAGATACAATAGGCCTTCGCAGCGCTTAGCTGCTCGGGCCTAATTAACACTACAGATACAATAGGCCTTCGCAGCGCTTAGCTGCTCGGGCCTAATAAGAATTATCCATGTGCTCATAGGTCAACCTCCTACTGCCTGATGATGGACAAATTATTGACAGAGGGAGCGCTGTGGGCCCATGCCTGCCGGCAGCCAAAAGGGGGAACATATGCAGACACAAAATAGCCTTCCCCCTCTCTCCATCACACACACACACACACACACACACACACACACACACACACACACACACACACACACACACACACACATAACCTGCTTTAATAAAACTTGGTGATGTTAAGACTTTAAACACAAAACCAAACTGCTCTCCTCCCATTCTACCCTATTGTTCTCATGTATCCTTGCACAGCTAATGGGAACAGCTCTCAGTGGTGTTGCATCAAACTGGAACACGTGCAATCTTTTTCTGTTTCATTTCATTACGCATACAAAGAGACATGCATTCTGTCAGCCTCCCATGCCCATAATACATGTGATGCCAGATAGCTATTGATCTGTCGTGTGGCTGATGGGACAGTGATGAACTTCCTGTAAGCAGAAGCCTTGCTGCCCTGAATAGTGTGAAACCAATTCACACTTGATGCTATTATCATTTTCTAATCGCTGATCTCTTTATTTTCAAGTGTTTTTACATACACATGCATGACAGACTACCTGTCTTGTACTTGATAAATATCTTTAACCAAGATTTCCAGTGTATTTAGGTCAAACGTTTCAAAAGCACGTAAAATATGAGGGATAAACACTGTGGACATGACAGCAATCCTTTTGTGACACTAAAATGCTCTGATGATGTTCCTGCTCTGTTTCCTGTAGTTTAGCCTGTCAGTTTGGATTCATGTCTGGAATATATCTTGATATCTGGAGCACTTTAGTTCATCTTTAAGATTGTGTTTTCACCCTTTACAAACTTCAATCCCGCCTTTAAGCTTCTTTTTGGTTCAGCTTTTCTCCAAACAACTTTTGACACAAATTTTTATAAATAGCAATTATCTTTATATTTTCTTTCCTTCTTTTTAATCCAGTGTTTCCCTTCCAGGTCATGTCCTAAAAGTTATTTCCTTCTCTTGCAAACTCCTACCAGTGGGTAAAGTTTAGCTTTAAATATATAATTTTCAAATAATATGATAGAAAATTGGAAGAGAACAAAACTCTTCTAAACTTTTTTCTAATCTATGTAAAATTGGCACAAATAGTTGCCATGGAGGGCAGAATAATTTATTTGTATTTTCTGAAAACTAACCATGTCAAACTGAAATTAGAAAGAAAGAGAAATAGAGACTTGGTGTTCTGAATTTGCACAGTATGGGCAAGATTAAAAATACAACGAACTGCCTTCAAAGAATGTGTGATGTAGCAAGTCCCAAAACAATGAATAGACTCCATGGTCCATTTTGAAATTCCCACAGAAAAAATATATATTTACGTTTTAAAGGTGCGTAAGTTTTGAAGTTAAAAGAGCAATTAGCAAAATTTCAACACTAGGAGGGGCTTTAGCAATGTCTGTAGTCCAAGACAAGATGTATGACAAGCCACGCCTCTCTCTACCTCCACTCCAGCTGCAACCCGGCCCTCACTTTCCCCTCGCCTTCTCACCCGTCACCTCGTATGCTCATATTTGCAAAGGATAAATACACAGCAAAACAGCATCACCTTTCAGAGGAACATGTCAAGTGAAGAAGTAAGTAACTCAACTTTATAATGCTGTTAGCAAGAGAACGTTTCGATTCACTGGACGTTCTCTCTGCCATTTCGTGTCCACTCAACACAGCACTGACGATGGTATGTTATGGGCAGGGAGGGGCTAAGCCCTGAGTGGCAGCTATTCATATGGACATATGTGCACGGCTGGCGCAGCTTTGTGAACAAGAGACTGGAGAACAACACAGAGAATGGTGTGTGACGTCATACCATAGTACATCTAAAGGGATCCCTTTAGTTCTTCACAAAACTATTTTTTAGTTCTTTCTATCTAAAATAATGGCATTTTGGTTATGGCTCCTTTAAATATGATTTAGTTTATTTCCCATACATGCCCTTGTTATTGCCTGCCATGTGTTAGAAGCAACTGCACCCTGTCAGCGGTGAAACACCTTTGGTGGACCAAGCTCTTTTCCCCTCAAGCGACCTCCACTATATGTTTTGAATATTCAACACTCGAAACAGAGAACTATACTTCAACTTGTTTAATCTAGGAAAGTCAGAGAAATGTTTACAGACAAATCAGCGCTGACGGGCTCTTGATCGGACACAACGCAAGGAAAAGGAATGTAGCCAGAGCCCCGGCTGATCCTCCCATAAGCGTTATAAAGAAGTCTAGGTCCACGCCCATGCAAGGGTGGTACACTTCCTCACATGTCATCAGTGAAATAATGTGTCACCACTAGGGTGCTATCTGACAGATCCTGCCATAGCCCTGTGTCCCAGACTATCTAGATGAGCATGCAGCTCCCAGGATAACTGACGATTCCACTCATACATCTCATTGCTAGCAAATGTAAAATGAGTAATCCTCCATTTACCGCCATTGCCTCTATAGGCTGGATTAGTCAGTTTATGTGAGCAATTGAGGCCAAATTCTCTGGGTGTGGGTGTGACATGCTCTCTTTCACCTGGCTACTGTGTTGAGGCTCCACTGCCATTGAGGCATTAGCAATAGGACATGGGCTAACTTCGATATTTATAGCTTTCTTACCTCAGAAGACATCATGCCTCTAACAAAAAAAACCTGTGCAGTCGCAGTGGCAGATGCTTTTTCCTCTTCTACCATGCACGTGTACAGCACTAGTGTCATTACAACTTGTCGCCAGAGGGGCCCGGAACTTACCTTGTGATCTTTAAACTTGCGCAGTGCTCATTTTGAGAAGATGTCAATGGGGTTAATTACAGTCATATTTTTAATGCAATGACCAAGTCCCCTTCATATAAAGAACACTGGTAAACCTTTTGTCTTTAATTACTGCATGCATATAGTTTCTAAGTTCTTTTGTTAAAAAAAGATACATGGTAACCATTAATGCTGGGTAAGTTATATTCTAGCCGGACAAAGTGTTTTGAATGTTACAAGTTCATTGAAAAAGAAAGTACAGAAAGAACACGGTGATGATTAGTCAGACTGACTAGGTGATGGGAGGGGGAGGTTGATCAGAAGATGGCAGCAGAGACAGGAATACCAGGTGATGATGACTGAATCCACTGACCAAAACAACAGTCAGAGAATTGACCAGAATAGCAGGCCGATGGCTCACCCGAGACGGCAGAGCTTGCAGCAGATCCTCACAGAAACACAGAGTAGAAATGACGAGCACCAAAGCATTGGAAATAAACCATCAGTAGGGGCAGGTTGCAACAGGGAAAAACTAGGTCGGACAGGCAGCGCACACGGAGCAGCATAAAGAAGTGGTTCCCCTGGCATCTGCCTCGGTGCTCTGGGGGGCGGATCTTTGGCTCCTCAAAACTACTATTGAGCATTTCTTTCATGGATAAACTTTACATACACAAGCACACTGTCACAAACACCTACAGGTGCTTGGATTCAGGTACTTGGAGATTCACCTCTGTACAGCTGTCAGCTGTATACATTTTGTATTAAATAATACTGTATATCCTTCAGTGATGGTATCAAGACGTTGGTTGTTTGTACCTGTAATACTTCATCGGCTGGTTTTCCTGTTCTTTTTATATCTCTCTTTGCAGGCGAAGAAGAAGACTCAGAGGTTGTTGTATTGCTCTCTCCCTTTCGTCTTTCACCTTTCGCCATTTTGTCTCATCTGTTTCTCTCCTTTTTTTCCTCTTCTACCTTCCTATTTCAATGTCCATTTAACATAAATTCTAATAGAGCTTATTGCATATATAAATCAAGTGGAGCACTATGGTGAAAGCAGTAAGGCTCTGCTTGTGAAAGTAAAATCTGTTGGGCTCTTTTTGGCATTAAGGCAACATTTTTTCATTGCCAGATTGCCAGACAGGACACAAAAAAGTGCAAATGAGACATTTTAGCAGTGAGTGGCTGTGGAAGGCAAGTATAAGTAGGCTGAGTGACAGGCGAACTGACTTGAGTCTGATTAACTGCTGCAGGTGAAACTAATCAAGGAGGACTGAGCGGTGGCTGAGGAAAGTGGAGTAGAAAATGGGGGAAACAATCAATTAGTCCAAAAACATAAATAAACAAGCCTATATATGACAGCATTCATGGATTGAATATTCATTCCTACCAATCTCTTTTCTAATAAGTTTAGTTCATTTCAGTTTACTCAAAGTATCTTACTGTATACTCAGTCAAATTCATATAAAGTTATATGAAATCCAACATGACCAAAATGCAATTCAAATCTGTGTGATTTATCTAAACATAATCCAGTTACATAATCAGAATCTGTTCAAACTACATACAGACCAATTTAACCCAAATTACAACACATGTTCACCTGATTATTTAATGGCAGTTGATAAAGGAGGATCTTTTTGAAGAAGGCCAGTGAATTGCACAGTCCTTGGCTTTGCAGCAATCCTTCATCTTCAGCGAGCACGCAGACCTGACAGGAAGAAACCCACAGCAGGACCAGACTCAGTGTGAGCGGCTGGTTAGGGGACGACAGAAAGTAGTCACAGAAAAACACACCAGCACTGGTTCAGTGCTACGGAATAGGGGAAAGAAAAACAGTCAGATTATACAAAGTTAATATCAGCATCATCTCCATCAATGCTCCTGCCCAGGAAAGAAACACAACTAAAAACACAAGAATTGAGCTGAAAGGACTTTGTATAAAAGCAAAAAGCCCACTTAGTTAGAGCAGTATCTCAACCAATGAGAGAGACACAGTTAAATATAGAATTGCGCAGCTAGGGAAATACCGCACTTGCAACTGCAGGAGCCCTCGGCCCGCACCCACAGACTCAGAATCTCGTGCAAGATCGCGAGAGTAGGTCTTGCTTTACGGCGAGAACTGCTACACGCCCCCAGTGAAAGGCATGTTTGTTGCTAGCGCAGTGGCGATATCTGTGCAGTTATCATGGTGGAACCAGCGATAAAACAGCGAAAGCCCATGTCGGAGCAGGCAAGAAAGAGGAAAAGGGCTCTGGACAGAAAGAGGAGTCTCCCCCCGCTCCGCCGGTCGCGCAAAGCTTGTCTCCCCCCCGCTCCGCTCCGCCGGACATCGGCGTAAAGCTTGTCTCTCTTCCCCCCCCTCCCCCCCCCTCTGCCGGTCGGGAAGCAAATTCCTAGGGGAAACACTGCATTGGAATGGTTTCTCTCTCTCTGTGTGCATGTTCTTACTTTCACTGTGTTAGTCATTGTTTGTACTGCCGTTTTTTCGACTTTTGTATTCGTTGCGTTCGCCTGTCTGCTAAGCTCAAAACAACCGCGCCTGGCTTGACGGAGAAACCAGTACAACAGCTGAGCATCTTTACGACAGTGCACTTTTACTTTCGTCCTCTGGGGGGAGCCTCGCTGGAAGATCAACCCCGGTTGCATAGTATACCTTTAATGGCAGTAATAACTGCGTGCAAAATTTAAATGAAAACCAAAAGGAAGAAAATTGTAGAGTGATGAAAACTAGTTGTGTCTTTCTGCCACCTAAGTCCACAACAGCTTACTTACAGAAATACCACACCACAACACCAAACTACAAGCTTTATCAAAAGGGAACGTTTTAAACCTGGTTTTAGATGTAGAAAGGGGGTCTCCCTTATAGACCAAAAAGGGAGGTAGATTCACAGAAGAGGAGTCTGATGAGTAAAAGTTCTGTACGTATGTACGTATATATATGTATATATATATATATATATATATATATATATATATATATATATATATATATATATATATACATAGAGAGAGAGAGAGAGAGAGAGAGAGTGAAATATCTTACTTCTATCAGTTCAACAATGAATTAAACACAATATTTTTAACAAAACAAAGATAGCAGTCTGATTTTTGCAGAAAGGGAATTTATAAAGTTTTGCAGATGCAAGAAACTTGCCTTATTAGAAGAAATGCATACAATTTCCTTAAAGGGAGTAATAAGCGACTTTTCACCACTTGGTGGGGCTTGAGCACTGGCTGTGGACCAAAACAAGAGGTGTATCAAGTCACACCTTTCTTTACCTCACTCCAGCACTTGGCACCCATTTCCCCTTCTCACCCTTTGGCACATATGCGCATATTTACAATGGATGAATACACAGGATCACCTTTTGGAGGAACATGTCTCATGAGGAATTAAGTAATTCATAACTTTATAATGCTGTCAGCAAGAGAACAGTTTGATCTGATGAGTGAGCTTTCCGACATTTTGTGCCTGGCAATAGCATTTTATGGGCATGGAGTGGGTAAACCCTGAGTGGCAGCTGTTCATATGCGTCTGTGTACGTACGTGCACGCTCGGCCGGCCCGGCTATGTAAACAAGAGACTGGAGAACAGCACAGACAGATGGTGTGATGTTTACACACAGTACATCTAAAAAGATACCTTTAGTTCTTTACAAAACTATTTTAACTATCTAAAATAATGAAACTTTGCTTAATGCTCCTTTAATGATTTTAGTGAAATGTGTTCTCACCAACAAGAACATGTGGTTTGAGTACAAGTTGATAGATGTTCATTTAATTTATTCTTTCGAGAATAAAATAGCATGGTTTTTACAAGATGAATACCATGTGATGTACCTATTACCATTTTCAAGAGGTCTTTAATTAGTCTACATATTGGTTGAAAAGCTTCAGACCAGTGAGAATTTCACCCTAAAACTTTGAAAACCATCCATCTGTATCAAAGACCTATGCTAGTGGGGGAAAACATTGTACCACTGATGAATTCATGTCTTGATCTGCACAAACAACAATAGTCTGCAGGCTTCACTTTGAGGCCCCTGATTTAAAAAGAAAACTAAAGGTGATATTGTTTTTTTTATAGCTGACAGATAGTAGTCATTCCATCAGTGAACAGAAACAGATCAAACAAGAAGAGCTTCTTCATTGCAAATGTATGAGGATAAAGGGCCACATTAGCTGCATGTAAAGCAAGTCAACCATGACCTAAAGTTCTGAAAGGATCATTAAACTCTTTAGAGGTGACCAAAGGATCATGAAATAAATGGTCAGCCCTGACCTTGCTTTACCTGACTTAACCGTACCAAGACCTACTTCTCTTTGTTGTGTTCGTTCCTGGGCCCCACTCCCACCCGTTCCCCGACCTCCTCTATCCTCACACAGGTAATAAAGCTGCTGGAGCAAAGTCTGACTGCGCATGTGACAGAGTTGCAAAAGGAGAATGTGTGCCCTACATGCCCCTGGCAGCTTCCCTGCATTTCAAAAGGAGCCCATCAATCTTTGTGTTCAGGTCCAGAAACACTGGAAGCTGGAGTTATGTCTATAGGCAGGTGTGTGAGTTCCTGAAGTGGACCTCTGTTAGGGATAATTCAATGTAATGCAGGTGAGGCATCTTCTTTCATTTCCTATACCTCCACTCTTTACTTATGTCTCCTTTTTGACATTTGCTTCACCTTTTCAGCACAAAAGGGCCTGTGATTTCTCACTCTGCGACAGATGTGCTTCAGTTGATACTTTGCCCTGGGCAGCACCTCTACATAAATTCTAGATATTCTTGTAGGACACACCGCAGCCAGAGGACTTAAAAGTTAGAGAATTTTGTTTCTTAACTTCATAAGAAAGGCAGACCCAAGCAGAATATTAGTTGTATAAATTGTCCCTGTCTGCTCTCTCCTCCTCCATGATAACAGGCTCATAATCCACTTAGAGGTTTTTTTTTTTTCTTGTCAGTTAAAAAAAGTAGTTTCCAACTTGTCAGGGATCATTCACTCCACCCCCAAACAACGCACATAATCTAAAATTAAAGCAATAAATAAGATAAATCCCCTGTATCAAAATGGTATATCCTCTAGTGATAGCGTAGAGAAAATAAACTTGGCTCAGAAAGTAGAACTCGTAGCAACTCGCACATCATAAATGTGATATGCGCACACATCGTGTAAATCTGATGCACACACACCAGCAGCCCTATCGGTGGGGTACAAACTCAGTTTCATGAGGAGTGCTAGAAGCTTAGAAAAGGATTTACCTTCAGGATTTATCATAAGAGCTCAGTAATAAGAGAGAGACAGAGAGAGGGGAAAAACAGTCAACTAAGAGCAGCACTGAGTTCTGCGCTCTAGGCTTCACATTGCTTGGTGTTTGGAGAAAACTGAATTATAATTTCAAATATTGCTCATATACCCTTTTTCTAACACCCCTTGCTCCACTGTTCTCAAACTTTCACCTTCCTGCTCACCTGTAGCCTCAACCCTCCAGCCGGGTTGGATTTTTTTTTTTCTTTCTTTTTTGTGTCTCTAACAGTTGTTGAACGTGTTATGGTTCCTGAGGTTTGTGTTTTTTTGTAGTCCGTTCTCCCCAGAGATGCAGTTCCTCCTGGTGGAACTGCAGCAGGGTGGTCTGCACACCTGCTCTCAATCATCTCCTCTGCTCAAGCTTAAAGGGAGCTGCTGTTAACCTACGTGGTACCTCTAGTCTCAGTGTTCTCCTAGCGTCATTCATTGAACCACTGAACGAAATTAATTCCTTGTCTTCCGTGCTCTAAGGTTTGTTGCCCTGACTCTGTCTCCTAGGATTCACTGTGAACATCTTCCTGGAACTAATCCTCACAAACCTTCTGCCTCAAACCTTGGACAACGATCAGCAGTGTTTCAGTCCTGAGCTCCAGATAGCTTGTCCTCCCTCCTATGCTCTCATTGCAGCTTCTGCCACCATCTCAGCTACACTAAGCCAGATGCCCTGGACCTGCACCACTCCTCCTTGGCTAACCTTCTAAATCTGAGTGAGAACCACTCTCTATCACTCCGAGTTTTTCACCTGTCTCCACACTGACATCTCCTGTTCTCCCGCAGTCCTTCGCCTCCCAGCTCCTGACCATTTCCCTGACCCGTCTATACCAGTATTCATCCTTTCAATAAATATTCTTTAAGACAAACTCTGCCTTGCGTCTCCTGAGAGTTACTTGCATGTGGGTCAGAAAGCTACAAAATATACTTTGACCGAAGGGTGACTTCCAAGCCAGGGAAACCTTGATCAAACTCCTGCAACCATGTGCAGAGGTGTAGATTGCCAGAACAAAATATATTCTTGGTCCTTACCAAGAATGCCCCAGTACATACATATCTCCAGCCTGCAGTCATATTCTCAATCGTTCTCCATGCATAAGAAGCAATGTTTTTGAATAGAAATATATCAAGTTTTGAGTTCTTTTTTAAAGTCTGATTTTGCAAAAAAAATTCATGATGCTCCTTTTTTATCCTTCTTACATTTTTGTACGATAAAAGCTCATAATCTGATAAAAGCACATGTTCTTATGTGCACAGTATTCACATATGTCAGTATCCCCATCCATATCAGGTCCTATAAATAAATGAAACAGCCTAAGAGCTAACATTAAAAAAATACAGAAAAAAATATTTGTGTTCATTAGGAAAATTTATTTTTCATTTGTATCATTCGTGCTGCCACCGAGGACCAGACCATGCAGTTGGAGAACATTTAGCATTGTTTCAAATAACTTCAAATCTTTTTCCTGTGCATTATTTAAATAGTATTTTATCTAGCTGTTTATGTATCAGTACTGCTGGAAAAAAACAGAAGGAAGCATTTTTTTTTCAAAAGAAAACGGTGTAAGACACAGTGTAAGACAAGTCAAATTCACTGTAGGGCTTAATTCCTCTGAAATGCAAACCAGCATCATGCCAAGAAGGGTACTGTAGTCCAACAATGACCATTTTAGGGTGCTTATCAAACACCATTACATGCACCATATCCTTTTATATGATCTGTGAATGGACTTTAGAGAGGAGGATGTGCACTTTGTCCTTGCTTTAATGGTATTGTAAGTTGATAGAGTTGTAGCTACAGAGACTATAATGTCCCTGATGCATCATATTCTCCTCTCGCCTTCTTGGCGCAGCAGGACCGCAGCCTCTATGCTGTGTAAGGTCATCACCGTGACTCAGCTGTGGGCTTATTTACATTACATACCACATCTATCTTTACTACAATACCCCCCCCCCCCCGCCCCAAAACCCCCAAAAAAAAGGCCAACATCTTTGACGATGACCTTGCACAACAGTTTGGGGAAGTTTCACGCCCTCTCGTGCAAACATTGTTGGCCTTTATGTCTGTAGGAATGAACCCTGTATAGCAGCAACAGCAGAAGCTGAGTGTTTTGTGTATTTTGGAACCTGCACAGCATATTTTAGTGACTGCATTGAGATGGAAAGATACTTCTGACACTTCCTGCACTGTAATCTGTACTCGGTGGTGGTATTTAGCCTGACAACCCCTCATTTCAAAGCAAATGATATTTTATACATATTCATGCATCCCCTAGCATATCCTTTGTGCGACCTCTGCAGACACACACAGGTATACATACAGAATCCCTGAATAGTCTGAATAAGATGTACAGCCTCACAGCATTCCAGGCTACAAATGTCTGATTCTCCAGTCACAGTGTATTACTTCACAAGTGGCTGATAAAGAAGTGGAACTGAAGGAAGGGTGAGAAGCCCGAGCTAGTGAATGATGTAAAGAACAAGAAACAGTAAAGGACATTTTGTTGAGTTTATTAGCTAGTTAATTGAACTCCTTAGAATAACTGGTTAAATCTGAAACTCTTTTTGAATTTGAAACTATTAGAAAATTACTGCGATGTCACATACAAGCACAGACATGAGAATAGGGAGTCTCAGCTTAAAGACTCCCTATTTTTAAAAGAAACTTTCAAAACAAGGATAAGGCATGAGAAGAACTGGAGAGCATTGGGCAAGAACAACAAATGACTTAGGAATAATAAACAGAATCCCAAGAGGAAAGGCAAACTACAAGGGAGGTATCGGAAGGATCTGACAAGGAATCAACCTCTGGAGAGGTGATCGGTGACATGGGAACCAGTAGAGTCCAATCGGCAGAATTCAGTACAGCTGGGTTCAGGTCAAATGGGCTGGGAAAACTAAGGGAAGATATGCACAGAATAAATACAGAGCGTCATGTTATGTTGGACACAACTAAAAGTAGGTCGTCTCTGAGTGTGTTTGATCCAGTGACTCTAAATTACATCTCAGTTTTACTCAATAAAATGAAAATTTCTACTTGTCCAAAAAACATTCTCCCTGTGATGTTGTTTTTCCTGCTATCGGCCTTTGGATTGTAGACATTTCCAATACTTCACTCTCAACAGGTGTTGTTCCCAGTTCCTTTAAGCATGCTGTCATTGAACCATTATTTAAAAAGTGAAGTTTGGATCCTACATAGTTAAAGATTTATAGACCTTTTTTCAAGATCCTTTTTTATGTCTCAGCTTCTTAAAAAAGTAGTAGCAAAACAGCTAATTTCTTATACAGAAAAACATGAGATCTTTGACAAATTTCAGTCTGACCTTTGTAAGGCAAGGCAAGATTATTTATATAGGACATTTCAGTAACAAGACAATTCAAAGTGCTGTAAATGAGCAGAACAAAGAAAAGAAAACATTACAGAGGAAAGCACATTGCAGTGGAATAGTAGCAGCAGGTCAAGATATAAGGCAAGTTGGACTACAAACTTCAACATTAACATTCAAAGGCAACTCTAAGCAAAAAGGTTTTTTTTACGTTGATTTAAAGGAACTCAGGGTTTCAGCACTTTTAAGGTCTTCTGGGAGTTTGTTCCAGATTAGTGGAGCATAAGAACTAAATTCTGGTTCTCCGTGTTTGGTTCTGGTTCTGGTTCTGCAGAGTAGGCTGGAGCCAGAAGACCTTAGTGGTCTGGAGGGTTGATACACTGATAACAAATCTGTGATGTATTTAGGTGCTAAGCCATTTAGGGATTTATAGACTAACAGAAGTATTTTAAAGTCTATTCTCTGAGATACAGGAAGCTGGTGTAAGGACTTTTAAACTGGAGTGATGTTCTCTGCTTTCTTACATTCTGGATCAACTGCAGCCGTCTGATCAATGCTTGGATTTGTTTTTTGTAAGCTCTACTCCACAGAAAATGCCTTACTTAAAGTGTAACTCGCCCAGATGTAAAAGCATAACCCTGCCCCCAGACAAATTTTGACAAAATGCAACCAAAGTCAGAAGTGGCAAGGCGATACTGGCAGATTCGCTACGGATCCGTCTTTTGAGGTGGAGGATTTTTCATCCACCTTGTCAGCGAAGGTTGAGGGAGAGGTCCAGTAGACCTCAGCGATATCAGTTCAATCTGAAAAACTCACAGAGAAAGAAATGGCAATTAGAAGGATTTTATTGATACAATATTTTAAGTCTTTGGCGCTCAGACCTCGGCAGGAACATTAATGCTGAATTATACTTTAATATGCATAAGTAGATGTATGAGAACAGGGATGTTCCCCCCAGGTCTGAAACTGGTGGTGGAGTGGAGATAGAAGAAGTTTGTTCAGTCCATATGATGATCTGTTTAAGATAGATGTCCAACTTGATAAACACAGGTTTGCATGAACTGTCCATGATGAGCAAGCTTGAAGCGACTGTGGAGAGGAAAAACTCCCCTTTGGGAAGAAACCTCTGGCAGAACCGGGCCCAACATGGTGGTCTTCTGCCGGACCAATAACTGGCGATAGGGAGTGATGAAGACTGAAGGGAGAAAACACTCTGATGGGTTGAGAATGGAGGAACGTCTTGGAAGCTAGATGAACTCAGCTATGATGGTGGAGAAGGGGTTGGGGGTGGGTTGAATCGGACATCTGATTCGAAATCCAACATGCAATCCGTTTGCGCTTGCTGGTTAGCAGGCTGAGACGTGGATTTGAAGTTGCTTTTAAGATGAGCGCGGGATGCTGGTTGGCTTCATGGAGGTGCGGTTCGTAGCTGATTGGCTCACATCAGAAGCGTATCGGACTCTGATTGAATGGAGGCTGGTGATGAGTTTCTTCAATTGAACTTGCGCCTCAGCTTCATTTCAATCTGAAAAACTCACAGAGAAAGAAATGGCAATTAGAAGGATTTTATTGATACAATATTTTAAGTCTTTGGCGCTCAGACCTCGGCAGGAACATTAATGCTGAATTATACTTTAATATGCATAAGTAGATGTATGAGAACAGGGATGTTCCCCCCAAAAATGCCGAGGTCAGAGCGCCTGACTCATAAAACAGTGTGACGGGATAGTGATTGGAATGGGAGATGATTAGGTGAATGAAATGAACGAAATGAACAAGGAGAAGTGAGCAGAGATGCTTTCTTGCGGAAGATGTCTTGCGTATGCTTCTTGCGGAAGATGTGAGCAGAGATTCTTTCTTGCGGAAGATGTCTAGCTTATGCTATCTTGCGGAAGATGTGAGCAGAGATGCTTTTCTTGCGGAAGATGTCTTGCTTATGTTTTCTTGCGGAAGATGTGAGCATGGATACTTTTCTTGCGGAAGATGTGAGCATGGATACTTTTCTTGCGGAAGATGTCTTGCGTATGCTTTCTTGCAGAAGATGTCTTGCGTATGCTTTCTTGCGGAAGTTGTCTTGCGTATGCTTTCTTGCAGAAGATGTCCTGCGTATGCTTTCTTGCAGAAGATGTCTTGCGTATGCTTTCTTGCAGAAGATGTCTTGCGTATGCTTTCTTGCAGAAGATGTCTTGCGTATGCTTTCTTGCGGAAGATGTGAGCATGGATACTTTTCTTGCGGTAGATGTCTTGCGTATGCTTTCTTGCGGAAGATGTCTTGCGTATGCTTTCTTGCGGAAGATGTCTTGCGTATGCTTTCTTGCGGAAGATGTCTTGCGTATGCTTTCTTGCGGAAGATGTCTTGCGTATGCTTTCTTGCGGAAGATGTCTTGAGTATGCTTTCTTGCGGAAGATGTCTTGAGTATGCTTTCTTGCGGAAGATGTCTTGAGTATGCTTTCTTGCGGATGATGTCTTGATTATGCTTTCTTGCGAAACATGTCTTGCAGATGATGCACATAGAGAAATGAGTGATCATGACAAGATGCAACACAGGTGACGGGATGCATAACAGAATGCTTGACGCAGGCATGAGAGAACACATGACAAGACGCAGGACCAGAAACTACGAGACGCACGAGAGAGTGCATTGCAGGGTACGTAAGAATGTATGAAAGGATACATAACAGAATGAGTGACGGGATAACTGTCAATATGAGTTGCGATATGAATGAAAGTATACGTGTGATGAATGATGATATGAAAGAAGCATGAAAGATCGACTATATGATAGGAGAGTTACGAACTGTGATGATTATGAATGATAAACTCAATTTGAAAGAGTGAAACATGAAGGGTCTGACGAAACATGTGAAAAGTTTCGATCCACCACCAGTATTTGCAGTTAGATTACCTTAAAGCCGAGAGGCATTGAGCGGCTAAATGAATGGAAGCTCAGAACGATGAGTGAGGCATGATGATGATGACCAAGCCCATTGTTTGAGTGATCAGGAACCTGTGAAACAATTATAAAGAACCCCCCCCAAAACCTACGGATGGCAGCATCCGTAAATTTTTAAACACATCCACGACAGAAAGGCATTATAGAATATATTTCGATCAGGCGAGAAGCAAACCAGACGGTCAAAACGGCAGCTCTCAACCAGAGTATCCTGTTCCAGAAGGAAAGAACAAATTTAGCGAACTCTCGCTGCCTGGAAATAAAGCATGACTCTGGCAATGATGCATTTGTGAGATTGAGGTGACCAAGCAAGGAGGGCAGCTGACGGTTGGAAATAACTGATATGGAATGAGACTGATATCTTGTGAATTCGAGAGTTGAACTGCAGGCGGAACCATGCTGGAACCAAGTTGAGATCAATACCTAGAACTCGATTTGCAGGCCGACAGGTTTAATTAAAAAGGACAAACTGAGAATAGTGAAAGGAAGATCTAGGAGAGGAAGTGACCACGAGATGAATGAATGAAGAGGATAAAGATGGTAACATGTCTTAAGACATAATTATCAAATAATGTTTGCTTAACTCATGAATGCATAAACTGCCGAGCGCATAATAAATGCTGTCATAAACAGATTAAGCTATTAAGCTCATTCCCTAATGTTTGAAATGAAAATACTTAGATTCTTACTACATTCTGATAAAACTGATGAACTTCATTACTTATTAGCTTAATTAGCCTCACCAGTCTGCAGACAGGATCCGTAATTTAAACTAATGTTATACAATAACGGCATGGTAAATAATTGATCTCGGGTTGAATTCTGAACTGTGGTATGGGGAAGGTAACAGGAATTCTGTCCTGCTGCAACATGAGACCCTCAATGCTTGGACGCCTTCTTCCCACCGGGTCCTGCTGAAAAAACCCTCTTTACGAATAAAAACCTACCTCCCACAGACAAAGAGCTCTCTTTCTTCAGCTCACTCCTGCGACTTCTTTAGCAGCTCTCACAGAGCAGACAAAGAAGGCCAACCATGAAGCCTGGTCGGCCCCGATCAACACACAAGCCAGCAGCTGGGAAAGGTGCCTGGCCAGCCACGCTTGATCCAGGGTCTGCCAGACTCGACTGCCTGCTTCAGCATCTGGAGAGGCTCTCATCGCCTGGGGAACATGTCCGAGCCATTATTTCAACAAATAATGTTCTGTTTAACTTGGGCCCCGCATTGTGAATAGATCGAAATACATGCAAATGACTCGACTCCATTCCATGTTCTTGGAACCAGACTCTCAGTGAACAAGGATTCACAGAGCTATCCTGATCAACCACCCTTGTTTGTCCTTTCTTTGTTTTGTTTGCAAATAGTTCCTTAGCCTCTTTCTATCTTCATTTTGCCCAGTAGCCCAATCAAGTCTCACCAACCTAGCAAAGAGGATTCACCAATTGAACATTGTGCTAATTCAGGCACCACAGAGAAAGCGTGCTCCAGACAGCAGAGAAGAATGAAAAGGAGAAGCAGCGTAGCTTAATGAGAGGGCCGTTTGCCGCGAAGGCCTACCAAACAGGGCCGTTGCCGCGAAGGCCTACCAAAATAGGGCCGTTGCCGCGAAGGCCTACCAAAACAGGGCCGTTTGCCGCGAAGGCCTACCAAAACAGGCCGTTTGCCGCGAAGGCCTACAAAACAGGGCCGTTTGCCGCGAAGGCCTACAAAACAGGGCCGTTTGCCGCGAAGGCCTATAAAACAGGGCCGTTTGCCGCGAAGGCCTACAAAACAGTGATGTGGAATGGGAGATGAAGGTGAGGTGAATGGTGAGGTGAGGTGAGGGGAACGGTGAGATGGATGGTGAGATGAGGTGAGATGAATGGTGAGGTGCTCGGCCGGTGCTCGGGGTTGCTGCATGGCTGATGCATGGGGCTGATGCATGGGGCTGATGCATGGGGCTGATGCATGGGCTGATGCATGGGGACATGAAAGCATGAATGCTCATGACATGAAGGACACGAAACAGGCGCATACAAAGTACACGAGGAGTAGGAGACAGGCACATGGCAGGGCACATGGCGGGCACATGGCGGGCACATGGCGGGGCACATGGCGGGCACATGGCGGGGCACGTGGCCGGGCACATGGCAGGGCACATGGCAGGGCACATGGCAGGGCACATGGCAGGGCACATGGCGGGGCACATGGCAGGGGTATGAGACAGGTACGAGCGGGGTACGAGACAGGGCACGAAACAAGGCACACAACGTAGCACGTGGCAGTGCACGATGAAAGTAGGAGAAGAGAATTTGACAGAATAATTTATGAACGCCTGGCCAGAGCAGCAGAGCTCGTGAAAGCACAACAATTGGTATAAATCGCTGGATTTAAAATGCACTTCTGAAAATAAAATGGGTTAAGTAACAACTCAACCCTACTGTCCGGTTAAACTGAACGTGAATGACATTGAAGGTACTTAATACGGAAGGATTGCCCATAGTAAGTCTTTGAATGACGAAATCAGATATTTAAAATGCTGAGACATTTGCTAATACAGCCTGCAGGTTGATGATAAAGGGGAGACGAGAAGAACGTAGCCATATCAAAGATAGTAAGAGAACCAGGAATGGGAAAACAAAAAAAAAAAGAAAATGGTAAGGTTAACATTTCAACTTACAAACTTAACACTTAAAATCAAGCATACTATGACAAGAAATTACTGTAGAAAATATGAACGATGAGTTGAATTAGAATGACATAATTATGAGATAAGAGAAGATTAATGGAGTCCATCACGAACCATACTGCAACCAGTAGGTGGCAGTAATGCTACTACAAGCCTGTAGCCAACCGCCAAAACCAGAAGAAGAAGAAAACGAAAACAAACAGAATGGACGGGATATTTCTGCCTAACAGACGGACAGTTCAGGAGCATGATGAGCGAAATGCATGTAATAAGAATGAAAACATGAGTGGATACATGTTACCTTGAGCTGCTAGGAGCGGGCATGAGAGGAGATCCGGCTAAAAGTTGCGCAGGACGATAGCCGCTCTCGCTACGGAGCAGAGCGGGACCGGAGCTGAGTCAGAGTTGGGACGGCGTCTACGTCGCTTGTGAAAAGCGGGGATTTGCAAGATCATAGCGCCAGGAATCGGAGCTGATGAAAACAGAGGTTGGGTGACGGGATGAGACGCCACAGCGGAAGAAGGCCAGCAAAGAGAGCGAATCCAGGTCAGTGCTGCTTAAGATATGCTGGAGCGAATACAGAGATTGCAGAGGATGGATGCGCGGCTAGATGGCGTCCTATGAGCAGCAGGATTAGAGGATGAGTTGTTATCGTCTTGAATCGGACATCTGATTCGAAATCCAACATGCAATCCGTTTGCGCTTGCTGGTTAGCAGGCTGAGACGTGGATTTGAAGTTGCTTTTAAGATGAGCGCGGGATGCTGGTTGGCTTCATGGAGGTGCGGTTCGTAGCTGATTGGCTCACATCAGAAGCGTATCGGATTCTGATTGAATGGAGGCTGGTGATGAGTTTCTTCAATTGAACTTGCGCCTCAGCTTCATTTTTAGCTACTGGCTTAAGATGATGCCGAGGCAGTATGAGTCAAAGGAGGACAGAATGGGTGCAATTTTGAAGTGGTAAAGTGATGTTAGCAGCATAATTGCTAACATGGAGTAACATTCAAAGCAGTAACAAACCCTAAACACATTCGAACAGTACAATGCTCACTATTTTAACTCCTGAATCTGACTCGCCTTGAGGGCATGTCTGACTGAGATCCTTTTATACCCGAACACAGGGCTATGGTGATGAAAGCATGTCCCAGTGACTAAAGCATGTACCGTTTGAACCAAAAAGAAAATTCAACTGCAATAGCCACCGTTCAAACCTAAGAGGGCAGCACTAAGATGGTTTTAAGACAAATATTTGAGAACTAAACAATATCCAAATCCTCAATATAGTAAAGTGAGTGATTTTAGTTTCAAAAGAACTAGATAACAAAGGTTTTATGAAAATATTTGGCCTCTTTAAAAAGGCAATAACAATTATTGTACATTAAACAACATTTTGCAAACACATGATCCACAAGGCATTCTTTTTTGTATGTTGCCACATATTGTTCTAAAAACTGTTACAACAATATGTAACAATATTCAAGCCTTTGGACGTTCCTCTGCATACAGAACAATGTGGCAAGTATGCATCTAAAAAGATTTGTCTAAATACAGCAGCCATTCATTAACTCGTTATTCCAGGCTGGCCACCATGTCAACCACTCAGGGTTTTCTGTCACCTCTGATTTCCCATCGTGTGCAAAAAAAAAAAATCAGTTTATGTTTTGTCTGTCATGCCCATGTCATATGAATTATGTGAAGCAAATGTCGAAAAAGGTCTGGATGAACCTGAATTAATTCCACATTCAAGGATGGTTACAATTTATGACTGCATCAGACATTAACTCATTATTGTTGTCCTTCTTGTTCAACATAGATTCCTTGTTTCCTGACCGGTTGTGCAGCGGTATTCCTCGCTCCAAGAAATACAAATAGTATTTTTTGGTTCCATAAACTATGAGGCATGTAATATATGTTTTCAAGTTTTTGACGGATTTGTAATGCTGACAGTCTTCCCCTGTTCAATCCAGACTTAAACCCCACCTGTTCAGGACTGCTTACTCCTTTTGATCGCACTGTTCCAGAGTATAACCTATGTGATGTTTAATATCTCGTTTTATCATTGTTGCCTTTCTATATTTTCATTTGGACAGTGATTTAGGGTTTTATGAATAGTGCCAGGAAATAAAATGTGTTAGACAGATAGACATGGTAACATGATTTTTTTTTTTTTTCCAAACCACAAAATTATCTAGTTAATGTCCTGAAAGCATTTCACAGGACCCATTATATGACAGAGATTGGATCTTTTCCATTAAATCTTAAACTTTCTAAAACCCTCTGCCTTCAAACTTTCTTTAAAGATTCCCTTTAAACAATTTCCTCTTTGCAGAAGGTTTTGGCCTTGGCTGTGAAATGCACCTTTTATCATTGTGCCTCGAAAGCCAGTTTGACCTAATTTGTCCTAGATGTAAAGTTTGTATTATTAGGTAAAGGGCTAGAAAAAATTAAAAGAAAATTATAAAAGTAGTATTTAAATTCCAATTATTAGTAATATACAATAACATACAACATTATCTTATAGTACATATATACAAAACCCTGAAATTGTTCCAAAACTTGATACATTTAGAAGGAAACCTTGCTATTACACTATGTTTTGCTTCAGAGGACTTTCCTAATGACATAGAGATATTTATGTCATCACCACCTGCCTAGAAGAGCTTTTGATGTTGCTTGATGGCTAAACCCATGGCCTCACTGCAGGAAACTGTAAATCCCAGGCACCTTCATTTGTTGTTTATACATTTACAATAACACACTTTAGGTTGCAATATAAGTTTACTGATTGGTTTAAATGCATTTGTTTTATATGTGAGCGTGCAAATTTAGTTCACTTACGTATGTTTATCAGCTTAGTTTTCCCCTGCAGTGTTTGATTATGACTAATTCTTGCTTCTTACCGTCCGTGCTCTCTGGGAGTATTCCCAGGCAAAAGATGGTAGCCAGGGCTCAGAGCACCTAAATACATGGAGGGGATAATTGGATTTATATTTTCTTATGTTCAATTAGCCTTTTGTATTGAGCTAAGGAGTTGTATTTAAAATAAAATAAAAATGATTTTCTTCCTCAGAATTTCTTCTTTAAACAAACTTAACTGTACAGCTTAGTTTTCGTATAGTTGTTATATTGTTTAATTACCCCTATTGTGTTTTAATAGTCTAATTAGCTATTGTTATCTTTGTGTCATTTCTTTGTTAGGTCATGTATCTGCTGTTTGTGAAGGCAGTTGGTTTGTTAAGTTAATTTCTGTTGCGTGAGTTTAGTTTATTTGACCTCTTTTATGAGCTCAGTATTCAATTTGTGTAAATGTGATATTTTGGGGTCAAATAAAAACCCTGTTTTTCTGTGTGAGTTCCTGTGACCCCTGTTTTTCCATCGCATGTTGCATCATAATGTATATCAGGGGGATTTTATGGTTTTCTAGTATGTTTTAACACCATTTCTTTTTAGATTAACATTGACTACAACTAAAGCTTTTTCATACAAATTGCATCACATGTTCAAAATTGTAGTGACATTCAATTCCCAAAAAGAGATGAACATTGTACTAAAACTATTGAAACAGCGCTTCACATCTTAAGTTAGGTTTTGTTAGTTTCAGGGTTCTCTGTGTTGTTCTGCTCTAACTCTACTCCTCAGGTGTGCCTAGTTGGCTGAGGGGGCGTGGCCCACACCTGCAGCTCGTTGCAGGCGGCTTCCTCTGGCTTCTTAAGCTGAGCGCTGACAGATGGAAGACGCCAGAGCCTTAACCAGTCGTGGTACGACGTGGCCGCTGACCCAACTCCTGAAAACATGCTTGTGAGTTTTTCCCGTCTTTTGAACTTTGACTAATTTTGGATCTCCCTGTTTTTGTCAGTTTTTGGTGCTTGGATGCACTTACCTGTCTTGACGTCTTGTCCGAAGAAACAGAACTGCAGAATCCTCCTGCTCAGATTTTGCTCTGGCTCTCCCCTCATACTCCCTGGATGTTACCCATCGGGGCCTGAGATTCCCCCTCCCGCATTCTGCTGGTTCTTCTCTCACTCTGGTCAATCCATCTGTCACCCACTGCCGAGGAGGTTCGCTCTGGATCCCTCACCAGTAACATCTGCCGCCCTCTGCCACTAGCCGCCTAACACCAACAGAGTAGGATCACAGAGTTCCCTCGGCGCTACTTCTCCCCGGTTAGGTCCGCCCAGCTTTATGGTAAGCAGCGCAGCTTCTAGTAATTCTCCTGGTTTTCCTTTCAGAGTCACTTACTCTCCTTCTCTTTGCAGTCTCTCCAGCCGTGACGTTCTGACCCTGCCGAAGTTGCCTGTAGTCCCGTCCGTTATATCGACCTGTTTCCTATTTAAACATCTTAAAACTGTGCTTTGCTTCCCGATCGTATCTGCATGTGGGCTCGTCATCTGAAAACCATGACAGTTAGCAATTGTCCCACAAAAATACTGGCCTCATCTGGTCTGAGCAGGTGGAACAGCAAGCAAAGATGTGCTTAGAGCACTAGACTGGTGTCGTTATTTCTCTGTAATCTCAGTGAACTGCCGATTGTTCATAATATTTCATCAGCCCATCGTTTACTTACTGCAGCAATAGAAGCCTCCTGGGATTTTATAAGCAATTCTCCTCTTCAGGAAGTCAAACTTTACAAATGAAGGCCTGCTCCTTGATGTGCACACATTGTGTCGCACATAGGAGAAACCAGGTGTTACATTTCATCTCCGTCTATCAATGGCTCACCCTAGTTTCCAGTCACTATTGTTTCTTCATGTTTGCCTTTCTTCCTCACCCACACATTTGTCATTTTGTTGTTCAGACAATGCCTCACATTATCTGTTTTATTTTTTGCATTTTTCTTTTCTGGAGTGGGGTTGGGGGATTCCTCGTTTCTGTAGTACGACAGTAGTGCGGCGACATGTTCTTAATTTGTCTTGCATCTATGTAAGCTCATTCAATAAAGTAACCTCTAAGTCTTTAACACATTGGCAGATCAATCAAGCAACTTATTTTTGATTGGCTGGCATTAAATGTCAGTTTGCGTTCACTATTTTTGAAAACCCTGGTATACCGTTTCCCTTTCTATAATCACTCTATAGTCGTTTTACTCTTTTCCGTCAATTATTCTGGACATGCAAAACCCATGTAGAAAATCTAAAATGAAAAAGGGATTCAAATAAAGAAATCAACAAAAAAAGGGAATTTGCGTGGTTCAAACATCTGGGTTTCACATAACATTTCTGACAGCCAGAAATGGAGCAGTGTTAGGGAAAGCATCGCTTATGGATTTAGATATATCCACCAGATTCCTCTGATGTTCAACATTACCGACTGAGGAATGGAGAACTTTATATCCCACCATAATTCAAATGAGAAAAGTTTAAAGCATGACGATAAATATGATACGACAGCTCCTGAGTTCTGAATGTAAAACATCCGAATCAGCATGATATGGATATGCATCATATCTGGAGGATATCTCTGCATTCTCAACATCATTATTCCCCGCAGTACTGTATATGTAACAAATACCTTTTTTGTGTCCCTGTTCTCAAAGCTATATTGCATTTGCATTCATCCATTTTAAGCAGCTCATATTATGAATAAAATGATTCTTCAGCTGGTTCTGATTCTGTGTGTTTTCTCTATCAGTGTATTTTGCTCTCTGCTGAAGTCTGAGGGGGTTTTATCCCAGCTGGGGGCACGGAACAGACAGAGGTCCTGAATGAACATAATATAAAGCAGCTCCTCCGTCTTGGTATTATCTGTCAGATATCATTAGTTTTACACTGGACGCGCACAACCAGAGAATATTGAACAAGCAGCCATCTGCCTGTAGTCTACGATCAGCAGGGTGCTGCGCAGTGAAAACTTAAAACAACGAAGTGGTTTTTCACATTTTAGCTACTGCTTGGAATATTTCCAGAGACATAAATAGATCTGAGGAGCTTTAAAATTAGCACTTCGGGGCAGCAGAAGTTTTGACAGTCACCGGCTATCAAAACTTTTCTCTACATTCACAACGTGCTGTCAGTCTGTTGTTACCAACACTGGAATTTGCTCCTTCTCTTTTATTTTCCAAGTGAAACGCACACAATATGCACATATATTTAGTCACGCATCTCTCTGCTGTAACCTGTACCTGCCAGCTTGACACATATTTGTACAACTGGTGTTCCTGTGTGCATGTAAATGTTTGTTTAAAAAAAAAAGAAGCTGACATGAATGTGCATTTTTAAGCTTCTGTTTCCTTCAATTTTATGTTAATCTCTGTTGAAGATCTAACACATCCTTCCAAGTCAGGGAGAATACTTGCTGACATCTTTGACACTCGACTCAGTCCCTGCTGTTTTGGATTGACAACGCAATGCAGTCTGTGACAGAGACAGCAAACTAATCTGCACCACCTTAACCACGCTGGAGAGAAGACAAGTGATTGCACTCTTGATGGAAGTAATACTGGAAAAAAAGAGGGGTTGGGCAAAAGATGGGTGCAGACAAATGACAGAGTATGAAGCTCTTGTGTGTGATAACTACTGAGTGACGGCAGTCTGTCTTCTGTATCAAAATCAGCAGACAAGGGCGACCTTCTGAATACTGGACTGTCATAGAAAGCTGCCATTTCCGGAGGAAGTGTTGATCAGGAAATAACTTGACAAAACACCTGTAGAGATAGGCAGTGGAATTTATAAAACGTTGACCTTCTTTCTAGTTCACATAAATGTGGACAAACCATGCCTGTATAATAGATGAAATGCTCTTACATGCTGAAAAAAGCAAACAAATTGGATATGTCTATGCAGGTGATTCTATGTGAAAATGGAGACAGCTGTACACAAACCCCTCTGTTAAATTCAGTGGAGGTACTCAGATCCAAACTTCAGAATTTAGTTACAAACTGCAGAAAATGTAATTCAATGTGCCTTGAGATCTTTCCCAAAAATCCATTTGAAGGTACAAATATTTGGTAATGGATTGTTTTTTTTTTTAAATAATTGTTTGATTAGATATGAAAAAGCTGCGATAAAAAAACTATTTAAATGTTTATCTGAAAGATAAGAGCCAAATAAATGCAAAGTATAATTAAAGTAAATCTAGTTAATAACTTGTAACTGGATCAATTTAGTCTATTTTTTCATATTTTCTGTGTAAAGATCTTCAGTTGTGGCTTCTGCATTTTAGGATGAAATAAAGTCCTGGCCACTTTATTAAACACATTTTGCTGGCCGGTTGGCACCATCTTTTGTCTTCAGAACTGTCTTAACCCTTAATGGCATAGATGGTTTGGGAAACATCCCTTAACATTTAGATTTGTATAGATATGAAAGTGTCAGAGAGCTGCTGCAGATTTGAATATCCAAGATGTGAGTCTCCCGATCCAGTCTGTGTGAATTCTACCTTTATTTCCCTGTTCTTAGCTAAGGCGAGTGGTAATTTACTGTTATAGCTCATCTGTTGTGTCTTCATCTGTTGTGTCACTATGTCCTGATGTGGTGAGTTGGTGCCATGTGACTGGCTGAGCTGTCATTTGTGATTACAAGCAACTAAACAGTTGTACCTATATAACGTACACCTGTTTAAGATACGATTCCCATATAAAGCAGATAGTTAATTAAGTAACTACTTAAAGCTAGGGTGTGGCAATTTTTCCGGAAGTTTCCTCAAGTCATTTTTTGAATAACTGTGCATGCGCTAGACCGTCTTACCTTGCTCTTCCGCTCTTCAGGAGGATTGGATGAACTATTTCTTTCTACTGAGGCCCTCCTCTCCTTTAATAAACATAAACGTGGTTCGCTTCTTGTGACTCTCAGCCATGTTCAAAGTATACGGTGAGAGCAGCAAAGCTACAGTGAACGGCAAACACCGAAGCTAACTGCTAAGCTAACCGCTAAGCTAACCGGATACATAAACACTAGAAGTGCGCATGCACAACCAGCAAGCAGAAACTAACAAGGAACGAGCTCACACACTGGCGTTACGTGAGCGCATCAGAATGACTGACATGTGGGACAACCAATAGATAAGGCGATATCCCCGGAACTTGAGGGACAGAGGAGAGCGAGAGCAGGACCAAAACTCTGACCAACTATGGATTGATCAGAGTTTTTAGAGGCCTGCAGCTGCCTCAGAAATTAATTTTAACCCCCTTTTCCTGAATCTGAATACATAATGTATTGACTACTTTCAGGATGGAAGGACAATTTTACCCAGTACAATAAAAAGTGTTTCTGAACAGGATTACCAACAATAGCTTTAATAGTTAATTAAGTAAATACATAATAAAAGGATATACTTGGTTTGGACCACCGGGAAAAGGACTATTTTGAAGATGCTATTGTTAGCTTTCAGAAAATTGATAAATCAAAATACATAGGAACCAAAATGCTTCTGAGTGGCAGGAAAAATGTTTAGACTTATACTGAGCACTGCTTGATACTATAATCATCTATTAAACACGACACTGGTCAGCAGTAGAGACAGTTCTCTGAGGATGAGAACTTTTAAAATATTTTCCTGATCCCATTTAAAGGAGAAGTCCGGTCAAAATCAGAATTCAAACTGCTGAAAGTACTTTAAATATAAAACTACTACATACTGTGCAAAAAATTATAAGTTTTTTTAATTAATAATAATTCTCATTTAATCATGTTTATGTGGAGGAATCCATCTTGGTCAAGAATAGTACTGTCACCTCCCATTTTTTTACGTCACTCGGCGGACCCGCTGTTGAGCAAGTTTCAACGCTCTGTTTGTCACGGCGCACTATTTTCCAAGATCAAACTCAGTCGGGTCCTACAGTATATATCTATACACGCGTGTGTGTGTGTGTGTGTGTGTGTGTGTGTGTGCGCGCTCCGCGCAGCACGGCTTTGCATCTAACAGACGGGGTTTCAGTTTCAGTTTGCAGCAGAGCGCGCGCACACACACACAGACACACAGCGGAGGAGAGATCGCTGAAGTGACTTAAGTTAGCTGATTATTATAGTATAAGTATTAAAATATAAGAGCATTCCAGCACATGCTGGGCTGAGCACGGCTTTGCACCGGCGCTGCAGCTGAGCGCGCACACACACACACACACACACACACACACACACACACACACACACACAGCGGAGGAGAGATCGCTGAAGTGACTGTGTTGAAATAAGCAATGTTTTTTCCTCTTTTACCAGTTGTGTTGGAACATCCGATGGCCATGCACGTGGGCATTGTTGCTTCAGCAATAGCTCTTGGGAATGTCAGCGGTGAAGTCCTCTGGAAATCCGAAATAATTATTGATGATCGCAGCTGTGTAGAACGGCTCCTATTGACTTTGCATGGAAAGCGGAGAGAAATGCTGTCGCCGCTTCCGCTCTTCCACGTCGCAGGATGTGATGTCAAACGCCCCTTACTGCCCATATTTGGGCAGTCATGTCAGCCCCCATACACAGTGATTCAGACGACAATTTATGTTTTTATTTTCTTATTGATTAAAGATAAGTTCATTAAATAACCACAAATGTATTAGTTTTAGTTATAGCTAATGATACCCTGATTTTTCCTTGTTGACCGGACTTCCCCTTTAAAGAGTTTGACCAAAGAAATATTTCCAGTCTAAATTTTTTTTTTAAAATGCAGTTTAACTGTAAAACAATAAACATAACAGTGGCAATTTTCCTTATTTCTGTCTCTGTAAGTGAATGATAGTTGCCATAACATTTTCAAAGGGCCTCATTAAACATAATTAAATGTATGAAATGCACATGTAAGACCTCCCATGCAGAACCTAGTTTTGAATCTGAATAATGTGCTTTATATTTTGGAAGTGTATAATAGGAATTAAAAACCAGCTAAAGACAAAAGCAAGGAGACTCAAAACTGATTGTTGAATGTTTGTAAAAAAAAAGGAAAAAGAATTAAAAAATAAAAAGATATACAGTCAAAAGGCCAAATGCATTTTAACAAACAGCCAAGCTGTCTGAGAGCTAGTATGTGAGAAAATGTCAGGAGGCTAAGGTGGATGCATTCCTTTCTACTTAAAGGCTTTTGGTGAGCTTTTTACCTGCGAAGAGAGATTAGTTGATCCTTTAAATATCAGCTCATATTTCATTTATGTCGCCTCATGTTTCAAGTGCATATGGTGTAATGCCAAAAGGACTCACTCTTGTGCCAAATAAATTTTATCTACACACAGATGGTGCTTTAATAGCAGAAAAGCAATTTTCTCCATAAAATACTCCTCATTTGAAGTCTACCTCAAAGCATCAGTCCTCTGGCAACAGAGAAAAGCTGATTATAAAACAAACAAGGAGGTCTAAATCGGAGCTCTAAAGAAGCTCTAAATCGGAACGGCCATAGACAGAGGCAGAGAGAAATGGCTTGTCAAGCAGACATACAGTTGATGTCAAAAGTCTACACACCAATTAAAAAAGAGCTCTGTTTTTGTGACATAAAGAAATAAAATTGACAGAAGAAAGAGAAGAATGAATAATAACAATAACAAACAGATCTGTTCTGGGGAAATATGAACAAAAATACTCATGTTGCATAAATGAGGAGACCTCCAAACTACAGCCTTGTGAGTAAATTTTAACATTCAGTCTTCCTGAGTTAACATCAATTATAGTGAATCTGAGGAACCTGAAACAGGTGAGGCTTTCAGCGGTCCTTGTAGGATTTTCCTGGGATTTCCACATTTGGATCATTTACCAAACCTGTAATTTGTTTTTTAACTGTGAAAAGGTTCTCGTTGTGCAATAGTGTCAGTCAGGAGAAAGGTTGAGAAAGACAACAAAACCATAAAATTAAATGTAACCAATGGCCCTATTAAGATATTTTTTAGAAAAATATGGGACAACGGTAAGATTTGAAAAACTGGATGTTTCTCCAAAACTAAGGATTAGATTAGATTTAAACTGATCAGGGAGGCTGCCAGCGGCACTGAAGGAGCTTCAGGTATTTCCAACAAGTCCTGCTTGTTTTCTACATGCCACGTCAATCTTCTGTATCCTCCATATGTCTGGACTAAGGAGTAGCATTGCAAGACAGAATGCTTTTCTTTCAAAGAAAACATCCAGGCTTGGGTAAAATCATCCAGAGCTCTGTGTGAGAATGTCTTAAGGTCCCCAGGAACTAAACTGGAACATTTCAGACACAACTGAAAAAAATATATTATTAAAATGTAATTGACGCAATAAAAAATAAATTATGTACACGGTGGTGAAAGCATTGTGATCTGGGGTCACTTTTCCATAAATGGATCCTGTTTTTTTTTTTCTTTTATTATTATTTTGTCAAGGAGGATGAGATTGTGATAGATACACAGGTCCGTCAGCTTTGAGCCAAAACCTTCAGATATTTGCTCAAAAGCTGAAGAATAAGGAGAGATTTTTTTTGTTTCTGCGTCGCAGCGAGTACAAGCACACATCCAAATCACGAAAAAGAATGGCCTCAACAGAAAAAGATCACTTTTTGGAAAGGTGTATTCAGAGGCCAGCGCTAAATCTGACAGAAAATCACCATGGTCACCTCTGGCTGCAGACAGGAGGTGTCTTCACAGTCTGAGAGGAGGCAAAGCTTGACAAGTCAAGACAAGAGACACTGATAGAGTTCTACCGCAAAAATCTAGGAGCCGAAATTGATTCCAAATGTGCTTAAACAAACTATCAAGGGTGCACACACTTACACAAACGGATTATTGTCTATTAATTTAGGCTTTAGATTTCCATAAAACTGGGTAGTTACCAATAGGAGTGAAATGTTCTTCTCCCAGATTAAAAATTTTCCAAGAGAAAAAAAGAAAAGAGGTGAAAAGGACAGGCACATCACAGTGATATACCTGCTCAGGTCTTGCAGAATAAGTAACATTTGACAGAACATTTGAACAGAAAGCAGTGTTGCCCTGTTAGTATTTGTGGCACACGTCTGACACCTACTGGTTATTCCTAGGACAGCAGTGTCCTGCATCACGGAACGAAAGCAAATGTGTCACCAAAGGAAACCTGGAGTTTGGGTTTCCTGACCTCCCCAAAAACTCTAAATTAATCAGATTATATGTTGTAATAATGACAAAGCACGACCAGCCTCGACCTTTGTGAAACTAAAACTGTATGAAAATTCTGTATTTTAGTGTGAAGATTCATGTTTGGTATACATAAATCCAGGAAAAAGGGTTTTAGCAGCTGTTAGAATGTGTTCAGTTTAACCTGAGTTGTCAGTCTAAAACGTGTTAGTTTCCCAGAACTTGATAAAGATATTTAAAAATATCTATATTAATCTTGCAAAGATAATTAACTAGTGACAAACTGAAAGTCGAAATAAAATGATTCAGAAATGTGCTATTTTACTGAGTTGCTTCCTTCAGCCTAAATCACGTAACTTCTTGAATTATGAGCTTGTTGAACACTCCAACACTGCGACCTCACCTGCTGCATCAAAATGTCCTTGAGCAGTGATGCTTTGTTGCTCACTAAAGCCAAAGCAATTTCTGTTTTCTTGCCTCTCCAAACACATACCAGATTTAGATCTGAGAGTCATCATCGAGTTTAATCCTCTGTGAAGCAGCCCTGAAATCAAACAGCAGCAACAAGCTTACTTTGGCAGATTGAAAAACTAGAAAAGTTTCTTCAGCACTCACAAAAAAAGGCTGATAGGCCTTAAAGCGAGCTTAGGTGGCGGCACGTGCGCACCAACACACAGAGGCTCAGCGAAACAAAAGATAAACATGTAAGCAGGGGGTTTTACAACAAATTGGACACCCTGAACGTCAAAAAAAACAAAGCTTAAACTGAAATATCTGCTGAGGTCACTCATATAACAAAACTTACCAGCCTTAATCATGTAAGGTGGCTGGTAAATTAATAATATAAATCCTTTATAAAGGGGTACCTTCTTAGATTATTTGCCTAAAATCTGAGATCGGTTGCCTACTTAATTACTAATTAGATGATTTGCACACCCAGAAATTGCCAGATTTATTTGATCTATTTTTTTCATGTCGTTCCAAAAAACGATGCTGCTTAAATTAAAAAAAAAAAATGGAACATCTAATCACAACTATTTGTTTTAAGTAAAATGAGCATTAACATCAAATCCTTTATCATGAAATTAAATTAACTGAATTTTATCATTTTGGATTTTCTATTGTGGAACTGAATTAAGTTGTCCATACTGAGTTTAGTCTAAACAAAAGCTGGCTCTCCTAATCTATCCACATTTTGTTGCTTTTTCTGCTGAATTCTGTACCAGGCAAGAACTAAAATAACTAAGGCCACTTTATCTGACTTTATTTATGACTGCAAAGTTTAACTGAACGTTGTAGTAACATCCATGCAGTAATATTTAAACCCTGATGTATTATTTGGTGATCTTGATCTCTAAAAAAAGAAAGTCAGTAATCAAAACATGTGTCCCAGTTGCACAGTAAAAGAAAGGATTGTACAAGGCAGAGAAAGATAAACACAAATGTTTTGTATTTTCACCAAAACCATGTTGTGCAAACACATGAAAAATAGTCTGATTCAAATAAAGGACCACATTTTTGCCAAAAGTTGCCTTGAATCACACCAGGAGATGCCGGTGCCTCCTCCTGCAGGCTGGTCTCTAGGATTCAGTGGAGAGGAAGCCAGATTTACTACAACAGAGACTGCAGGAGGCACAAGTGGAGGCTTTCAAAATCACCTCTATGACTTCACCTCACAGACCGCAATTTCTGACACATGTGGTTAGCATCACAGTAGCACCACAGGGGACAGTACTCTCACCATTTGAATTAAGTGTCTAGGTTAACAACGCTGTTTAAATACCTGTGTCCACCTGGACAACCGGCTGTAGTGCAGTCTATCATCCAATTTCAAGAATTTTTTGCTGACTTTTTGTTCCCTTTTTGCAGTGTAGCAAGGCATCTTCCCATCCTGTTTTCAAGTCTCTTTTAAAAACCCATTTATTTTCAATTAGCGTTTGACTCAGTGTGAACTGATTTGCTCTTTTATTGTACCTGTTTCATGAGTGTTTTCATGTCTGTCTTATGTCTTGGTTTTTATCTGATATTTGTACAACACTTTGGGCAGACCTATGTTTTTTAAATGTGCTTTAAAAATAATTGGATTTGGATTTGTGTGGTGTCCGAAGACTATTGTATAGCAATGCTGCAGTGAGCGGGTGCAATGAAAAAAAATGTCCCGGCTGGAAAGAATTTTGTTCTTGTTCTTCCCACCCTAGTAAACCTACAAGTTTTTCTGTTCTTGTAAGTACAGCAAGACTAACAAAAAATTTTATTGCATGACCTAAACACACGTTTTAAATCCAATTTTAAGGGAAGAGAAAATCTGCTTCAAAACACTGCATCAAGGTTCTGAAATCAGATGCATTTGTTACACCATCTAGAAGGGCTGCACAATTAATCCCATTTGCAATATAATTGTGATTTTAAAAGACGCAATCTGAAATTTTTGGCTATGTAACAATTAATGGATCAGACACGTCCTTCAGGTGTCGGTAATATGTTTAAAGTGGGTTTGCCTCCACATGGAAGGGAAGAGAGTTGCAGTATTGAGATAATTTTATTATTTGTTTTAGACTTTATATAATCACATTTCTTTACTAGGAATCTCACCATAGCATTAATTACTAGTCAAACCGTTTAAAGATAGACTTGTTTGTTTGCACTTTGCACTATATGCTCAACAAGAATTGATGTCCAGCTCACAAAGCTATTCTCTTGAATAATAATATTCTGATTAATAAAAACAGTCAGATTTCTTGTTTTAAATAGTGTTTGTGTACAAACATCTTTAGCTACAGGCCATTTTTTGTGGCTTGTGGTTATTGCTGAGAAAAGTCAAAATTAAATCGCAATAATGGTTTAAATATATTGCAATTTAGATTTTTGCTAAAATCGTACAGCCCTCCTATGTAGTCAAGAGGGACACCCCGTATACCAACATAAAACAGCTTGACAAATTCAGTTACATTTTTCTATATATAAAATGTGTAGACTGGAAAAATAAAACTGAAAACTTGTAAATGCTACTTGTGGCTGTCACTAATACAAAATACATAATTATGAAAAACAGACCAAAGTGAATATCACAGAGGGAAAAGATCTCTCGATCTCTATATTCTATGAAGCATATGAAAAAAAAACAATAAAAAGCTGGTCTCACGAATATATGGAGGTATGCAAAACTCCAAAAGTCATTCTACATTATCCATCAAGCAAAAATGGGAAAAGGAGTCTGGAACAGAAATATCAGAGGAGTCGTGGATGGAGATATGTGAGACACAAGCGACCACTGCAAACTCAAGATCATTAAGGGAGTTTGGTTGGAAGAATTTTGTGAGGTTTTTTTATATCACTCCCAAAATAACAGCTTTGCAAACAGGTTCGCAGATTCTGGGGCTTTGTTGGAGGCCATGTGGAACCGATATGGCCGATCATTTTCATGTCTTTTGGGCTTGCCCAAAAATCAACCATATTGGAGGGAAGTAACTCTTTTATTACTTTGTATCTGGGTAAAACACCAGAATATGTCCCTCACAAACAAATACCTGCTGAAGATCCTTTTGGCATGTAGTTAAAACTAAAAATATAAAAAGCAGACCAAAGTGATTACCTTCAATCGTGTTTATTCTTTAGTCCAAAAATGTGGTCTAAATACCGTAACCGTAATGTCTGTTAGCAAAATGTTACCTCTAGAGACAAACCACCTCTTTCTAACTCAACCAGTCACAGTACTGCAGCCATTAAAGCTGTATGAGGGTTTTCCTTAGGTAATGAAATCAAATCTTACCTGTCAAACGGTACCAATAATAATTTGAAGGGAGAAGTTCATATACAGGTCTCTCTTGGGATTTTGCAATGAAACGACACAAATATGTTTTTTCCACAAACCCTGCAGATTGGTGCAGTTTCTACGCTTGCCAGTTCAACATACTGCAACAAGGACATCCACATTCTGTTCAGCTTTGTAACCTTGGGCCTTGGGAATTAAACTATCTGCTGTCGTCTTTCTTTGCTTTCGTCAGCCATCAGGAACGTTCGTTCCCCAGGTTAACTCGTCCCATCTTCACCATCCTCTGAGGGATTAGTTTCATCAGTGAAAGCAACACGCTGACGAATCTGGACAAATCCGTTTACACGCATGTTGAAACAATGACAACGATGCCAGACGAGGATTATTCTGTTTGTACAGCAGTTCATTTCAGCCAAGTTACTAAATCAGAGGTGCACATGGAAGGCACTCATCTGTTATGATTCCATTAAAAAGGTTTAATCCAGACCTGTTTGAGTTTAAGAAAAAAGAAAACGTCCAACCAACTAATAAAAATCTGTGGAAACCACCAACCAATTTGGTAATCTGGGCTCAGACTAATAAAGTCAAAGTTGTTACCTTTATTTCACATGTAGCATGGCAGATGTGAACAGTAAAGCTGATACAGTTGTGGATGTTCCTGTGATCTCCAGCACACCCTGTGTGACAAACGCGTCCCACACTGAGCCCTGGAGCGCTTTGCGCGGGTCTGGGTCCTCACAATGATGGGACAGAATCAGCGCCACCGGCGAGGGCAGCGGAGGAAGCGGTCTAGCAGAGCTTTGGGTCAGTTTATTTTGAAACCACACGTTGCCATTTCATCCTTCCCCGCTTCCATTTCTTGCCTGTAATTAAACTATTTAATCTCCACGTATGTTCGCCATTGCACACGTTTACATGAAATGAGAATAGCTCAAATCTTATAAAATCAATTCTACGTTATTAGCTGAAAATTTAGGATTGTACCCAATCTTCACTATGATTTTCATTTGGATCATTTAACTTTTAATGAAAAATGACTAATTAGGACCCCTGACCAAAAAAAGAAAAAAATATTCTTAGCGACTTTCTGCAAGAAGAATTTATTTATTGTATATATTGAAGTCATCCAGCCATGTTTTCCTAACAGTAATACATGACATGAATACAAAAGAACTGCTTTAAATTATCAATCGTCATAGGAGATACAAAACAAACCCATGGAGGGTATGGATTCATGCATGACCTGTAGAAAACATCCTGCAAGAGTAAAAAATAACCGTTATGAGGTTTGATTGCTCTCTGTGTTCTGGTTTTCATCACAGAAACAGGTTGTACAGAAGCTAAATCAGCAGGAAGAGAAAGATGAAGGTCAGCCAATAACGTGCTCTCCCTCTGAGGTTTAAATACTGAGGTTCTGTTGTTCTGCCACCCTTCTCATTGCTTCTCCAACCATCTTGCCGTTCAGTTATTCAATGTGAAGACAGTATTGCTAATAGGTGGAAAAAAAAAAAAAAAAAAAACAGCCCCAAAGATACAAACCCTATAGTACAGCTGTGGTACTAATAACAGATGTGGCTCTTTTAGGCAATCTGCTTTCATTCAGCAAATCAGTAGGTGTGAACCTGAAAAAAATATTTTAAAAATATATATACAGTTAAGCCCACAATAATTTTGGCCCTGGCAGATGTAGTTCTAAAATTGCTTTAGTCCAGCCAAGAAGCTTGTTTTAAATAGGGAATGACCAATTATTAAAAAGATAAAACTATGTAAAAGAAGTATAAAATAAAATAAAAATGTTTTCTTTTATTCCACTTCAAAGTATTTATACCCTTCTCAATAATTTGAGGAGTAAAAGTAGTTTTAATACATCAAACCTTATAATTGACGTTTGCCAGTTTCCACTGATATTTTGAACATCAAGTCTCGGATGGAAGGCTTCCTTCCACAGATTCTCTATCAGACTGAATTTAGTTGGGCCACTCCAAAATATTAGCTACTTCTAGTCAAAAGAAAAATGTTGGTAAAAATAAAAACTGACTTGGGTAAATCTGCCTGGGGTACGAATAAATGTGGGCTTCACTCATACTTTACGTTTCCTCAGCAAACATCTTTTTTCCTTCGTCCTCCTCTGGGGCTTCTTGATCTTTTACACTGTTGTCGCTCTCCTCCTTTTTATCAATTTCTGTCGGGTCAAGCGCTCGACGCTTTGCTGTCCGCCTCGATCTCACTTTTTCGTTGTGCTCCTTTTTATCAATTTCTGTCGGGTCGAGCGCTCGACGTTTTGCTGTCCGCCTCGATCTCACGTTCTCATTCTGCTCTTCGTCCTCTGTTAAGTCCAAGGATTCCTCGTTTTCGCTAGTCTCCTCGCTTTCTTCCCACTTAGACCGCCTCCGCTTCGCCTTCCGCTTTTGTGCTTTGGCTGTCTTGGCGTTTGTACCTCGGCCTCGTCTTTCTTCCGTCGACGAGCCTGTGAGGTTCTTCTTAGGCCTCCCGAGTGGTCTACCTGTGGTTTTCCTTTTAAATTTATAGCCGACCTTCTTTTGTGTAACTTGATTTTTCTCTACGTTGTCATTCACGGAGTCTGGGCCTCCATTACCCTCAGGGTCAGCCCCCTGGTTCGTCGTCTTCTGCTGATCCTCCAACGCCGTGTGGTAACGCTGGACGTGACTCTTTAAGCTCACGTTGTGAGTGAAGCATTTACTGCAGTGCGGACACTTATAAGGCCTCTCCCCCGTGTGCAGGCGCATGTGGGACTTCAGGTGGCCGGACTGGTTGAAGCCACGGTGGCACACCACACACTTGTACGGTTTCTCTCCCGTGTGAACTATCAAGTGTCTCTGGAGCGCCAAATGAGAAACGAACCTGATCCCGCAATAGGAACAGTTCCGCTTTCGCTCCTCGTGAGTTTCCAAGTGGTCCCTGCGCTCCAAGAATCTGGCAAACATCTCAGGACAGCAGGGACATTTATAAGGCTTGTCCTGAATTAAGTGGGTCTGCTCGTGAGTGATTTTGTCAAGTTTAGTCTGGAACACAACGTGGCAGTATTTGCAGCGATGCTTATAGTCGACGTTGTGTACCCTGTTGTGAAGATTTAAAGCTTGCTCGTTGACATACCTCTTCCCACAGATGTTACAAGAGATGGGCTTGATTATATGCTCGCAGGTGTGAGGCCTTTGTTTTTCAAAGAACTTGCCACAATCTGTGCAGAGCTCCCGGTGTTTAGAAACAGAGCCGTTGTTGAGTTCCTCAAAAGAGCAATCTTCCTCCTCAGATTCGAAAACTAGAGGCTCTCCCTCTGGCAGCCAGTTGTCGTCTGAATCCCTGACCCCATCCGAATTGCTGGATTCATCAGTTTCATCCGCGGAATCGCTCTCCTCGTCAGTGTTGACAATCTCAGTGCTTCCGACTGTCTTATCTCTTGAAATTGTCTGTCAAGCACAAAACAGAACAAAAGAGGGTCTTAATTTCAGGTTTGAAACTCAGAGTGTGTACAAAATTTAAGATGAACTATTTTTTTTCTTGAAACATTCGATGCAACAAAGAAGATGAGAGAAAATGGGGGAGCAAGGTTTAAAGCAGCCGCTTGCTCTTATTAACCAAAAACACATAATGGAACATTTGATATTTTTAGCCACTGCAATAGTGGTAGTGACAATAAAAACAGTCAACATACAAATGACTCAAAGACTGTTTTAGCAATTATATAGCACATTTTTATAGAGAGTAGACAATGATATGAACGACTTTGGCAGAACGGTTGTTTGTAAACGTCTAGACAGCTGGTTCAAGTCTAGATTCCTGAACCAAATGCCACAGAGACGTGGCCAAGACACTGAACCTAAGGTTAGCCCCGATCTCCAAATCAGGGCCTTTGTGTTTGGGAACGGGGAGGAATGCTTGTAGTACAAAGAGCCTCCAGCAGCCAGCTGTTGAATACCGTTCAGACCACGTAGGAAACGGATTTCCTGAACGGAAGCGGATCTCATCGTGAGGCGGAGCAAACACGGCTCCGTTCAGGAAATCCCTTCCATAGTTAGCCGCCAGCTAACTCTGGAGACTTTCCAGCTGAAAATATTAAAGCACAGATGCAGCTGGTGGATCGCAAATGTCCGCGGGTTGGATCGGAACTTTCCGTTGCAAAAAATCCGATGGTATCAGAACCTGATACGATCCTGTATTGGATCGGCCCCATCCCTAGTATATGTTCATTTCCATATGCACATATTTTTTTCACACAGGACTTCTTGCAGTATAAAAGCTAGTTACTTTTTTAATATAAGAAGCCCTTGGACAAGATCAGGGGTCGAGCACCATGTCTTTTTCTGTGACCGATTTCACCGCACTGAAATGTAAAATTAGGGCAGCAAATATCCCAATATGGTTAGCTTTATTTTATTTGATTGATTGATGTAGATTTTGTTTATCTGTCAATAGTATAGTATTATATAGACACACACACACTTTTTTTTACGTGGGATCAGAATTTTAGAAATGTCTAAGTATGAAACCAAAATGTACATCTTTCAAATACATAGCTACGTTTTAGTAAATCTAATGATGCTTGAGGTTTTCAAAAACCACTTAAAGATGTATATTATGAGTCAAAGAGAAACCCAATTAATAAAGAGAAAAATAAGTCATTTGGTACTTGCCTCTAAAGATATTTCCATGCATTCTGTCTGATGATCATCTGAAACTGCAGTGATGCTGGTTTCGGTCAGATTTTTCCACTGTTTACTGTAGTCACACTCCAGGCACCGCTGGTTAAGGACTAAGAGCAACCCGCAGACCACCTTCTCCGTTTTGACTTTAGACTGGCACAAAGGGCACGTGGGACTGAACAGTTGGAAGAGACGCTTTTCATTTACAACATATCTCTTATTCGTCTTAAGCAGGTTGACTCTGAGAAAGACATATACATCAGACTTTTGGAGACAACTTTTAAAACTCTAAATTTGCGCAAAGCATAACAATTTGATGAAACATTTTCATACAACGTAAAAGAATGAGTGAAAACGTTCTCACTTTTCCTTTATAATGTCAAGGTTTTCAATTTTTTCCAGCATCTTACAGTAACCGGACTCTGAAGATACCGAAGCCTCGCTTGACGCTGGGCTTGCAGGAACACCTGCGAAATACAAGTCATTGCAAACAGAAATGAACACATTCAAGGCGAAGCTGCTGGGTGTTTTGTTAAGCGTGTAACGCTTCAAGGTTTCTCACTTGTCAAAGTGAAGGTCCCATCGTTCTGTAGTGCTGAAGATCCTGGAGTTGGACTAGGGCATGTTTTAAGCTGGCCACGTTTATAAGCTGCATCTTCAGGTTGAATGGTGTCCTAAAATAAACAAAAACAGCACAGGTTGTAGCGGCAGAAGTGTATGAAATGGCAGAAATCCGCTTAAATCAACAAAAGTCTCAGCAAATTCTGCAACAACCTTGATGACAATTCCAACTACTCAACAAATGAGTAGATGGAAATTTAAACTAACCCCTTTCACTTACTTTGTTTTTAGCACACACTGTCTTGCAGTCCTTGACAGCTAAATGTACACTAGCCATCCACGGATTTGCAGGATCTCTCCTATAAATACCATCTTCTTTTTTTCACTCAACTTCCCACTGGAGCAAAACTGAGGGGTTTGTTCGATAACTTTATTACTGACGCATGCTGTGTGTACATTTTTTATTGGTCGCAAATAAACTAAAATATAATAATATTTTTTGCACTAAGAATGTGACAAGTACAACAGATATTAGCTGAGAAATTTGCTCTTCCTTCAGTAGTGTACAACGGGTACACAAATCGATGCACCGATCAACGAGCCAGAGATTCAATTCAATTTTATTTGTATAGCGCCAATTCATGATACATGTCATCTCAAGGCACTTTCCAAAATCAAATTCAATCAGATTATACAGATTGGTCAAAAAGATTCCTATATAAGGAAACCCAGTTGATTGCATTGAGTCCTGACAAGCAGCATTCACTCCTGGAGGAGCGTAGAGCCACAGGGAAAGTAGTCTGCATTGTCCATGGCTTGCAGCAATCCCTCTTACTGAGCATGCATGAAGCGACAGTGGAGAGTAAAACTCCCTTTTAACAGGGAGGAAAAACCTCCAGCAGCACCAGAACCAGGCTGAGTATGAACGGTCATCTGCCTCGACCGACTGGGGGTTACAGAAGACAGAGCAGAGACACAACAAGAGAGACAAAAAGCACAGAAGCACACATTGATCCAGTAATCTGTTCTACATTAGATGGTAATAGCGGGTGATCTGTCTTCCCTGGATGATGACACAAATAACAGAACGTCAGACCAGGTGTACCTACTATGAAGAAAAAAATGAGACAGAACAAAAGGATTAAATAACAATAAAGCAATGCAAATTGGAGAACAGTAGGCAAACTAGACCCTAATGTTTTCCAGTAGACTAAGCCTATAGCAGCATAATTACAGAGATAGCTCAGGGTAACCTAAGCCACTAACTATAAGCTTTGTCAAAAGGGAAAGTTTTAAGATTAGTCTTAAAAGTAGACAGGGTGTCTGCTTCACGGACCAAAACTGGGAGTTGGTTCCACAGGAGAGGAGCCTGATAACTAAAGGATCTGCCTCCCATTCTACTTTTAGAGACTCTAGGAACCACCAGCAGACCTGCAGTCTTAGAGCGAAGTGCTCTGTTAGGAACATACGGGGTAATCAGAGCTCTGATATATGATGGAGCTTGATTATTAAGGGCTTTATACGTTAGAAGAAGAATTTTAAATTATATTCTTGATTTAACAGGAAGCCAATGAAGGGAAGCTAAAATTGGAGAAATATGATCCCTCTTGTTTATTTTCATCAGAACTCTTGCTGCAGCATTTTGGATCAGCTGAAGACTTTGAATTGCATTTTGTGGACTTCCTGATAGTAAAGAATTACAATAGTCCAGCCTTGAAGTAACAAATGCATGGACTAGTTTTTCAGCATCGCCCCTGGACAGAATGTTTCTAATTTTGGCGATATTCCAGAGGTGAAAAAAGGAAACTCTGGAAACCTGTTTAATATGGGATTTAAATGACATGTCTTGGTCAAAAATAACACCAAGATTTTTAACTTTATTACCAGAGGCCAAGTTAATGCCATCCAGATTAAGTGATTGATTAAGAAGTTTATTTTTTGAGGACTCTGGTCCAAAGATTACAACTTCTGTCGTGTCAAAATTTAAATGCAGGAAATTTAAAGTCATCCAGCTTTTGATGTCATCAAGACATGACTGTAGTCGAAGTAATTGATTGGATTCATCAGGATTTATGGATCAATATAGCTGAGTGTCATCAGCATAAGTGGAAATTATTCCCATGCTGTCTGATAATTTTGCCAATCGGAAGGATATATATAGTAAAGAGAATTGGTCCAAGGACTGAACCCTGTGGTACTCCACAAGTGACCCTAGAGTTTGAAGATTTATTATTAAAATGAACAAACTGGAATCGGTCAGACCGATAAGATTTAAACCAGCCTAATGTTTTCCCCTTTATCCCTACAGTATGCTCAAGTCTTTGCAGGAGAATATTGTGATCAACTGTATCAAATGCAGAGATTGGAATGGTACGATTTTCCGTTAATCGATCCTCATCAGTGTTTGGCAGATCGTGTACCAAAATGTTTTTTTTAACCATTTATTAAAAACAACCAACGCTCCCATAATTTCTCGGTCCATTAAACAGCATGTACTTTAATGGCCACTGTCTTTCCTTTTGTTATTCAAAACTAGGGCTGGGCGATAAATCGATTTAATCGAGTAATTTGCATTGCATGTTACAGATCAAATTCTCTTCACTTCTCGTTCTTGACGCACACATTGACCAGTAAAAATATTGTTGCTAACATCCATGCAGACCGCCCCAGAAGTGAAGAGAATGTGATCTGTAAAACACAATTTAGTCACAGGTTGCAGTTTTTGGGCTTGTTTTTGAACGTGAAATTGCTTATCTGGGCTTGCAACCCCCCAACATACCCGGTTTACCTGGTTATTGCACGGTGCAACAAGGACTAATAAGCTACCCTGTTCGTGCAAGCTGGCCAAAATATGGCAGCAGCACCCCACCACCACCACCACCACCACCACCACCACCACCACCACCGGCAAAAATTTCACAAGCAGAAAATGTATTTTGTGTATACACCAGTGTGTATAAATACCATATTAAAATACGTTTGTTAAGGGTGTAACAATACATTGATCCACATTGTTTAAATGATTATCGATCCAATTACATCAATGCAAAATGAAAACATAGATCAGCATCGTAATCTTTAGGATACGCCTTTATTTTGAAATTCACAACACTACAGTGAACAGGTGATCTTTAAATCATTTTAATCATGCTAATTTTGATTTAAATGCCGGATGTGAGTCAATATCGATGTAAATTATTGTTGGATGGGCAGATGATGTATCATATCGATCACAGACTTTAATTAATTTAATGGAAATCGTTTTGTAACAGACCCTGTGATATTGGGAAACATTGTATCGCAATGTACCACCTTTATTCATAAAGCACTTTCTAACAACCAAGGTAAGCAAAGTGCTGTACATACACAATTTATCTTTAAAATTAATATAGGCAAGTAAATCACAGACAGGCTAAAATAGACAAGATAGTTAGAAACTGTTAAAATACTTCTTCCAAAAACATCAATATAATATCTTATCGCGATAAAGTTGGTGATTTACACCCCTAACATTTGTCCTGATTAGAAGCGGGCGGCCTCTGTGTTACAGGGTGGTGGGTGGCTTATTAGGCTTGTTTCTCTCACAAGATCTGGCAACACTGGTTCCAGTTGATTCTTCCGAGTCTGAAGTCAGAATTCCCGAGTTCCGACTGCAACTGGAACGCAGCTCTAACTTCGTCGGATGCTTAATGAGCTACTTCATGGAATCTTACCTGCTCGGGCTCGCACAACGATGGGACTGCATCGGACCTCAACTGGGCCGAGCCCGCAGCTGGAGCCACGACGAAGCAGTCACGCGTGAAGTGTTCGCTGCAAACGCTGATGTCCGTCCACGAGGACTCTTTGAGTCTCTGACCATTGACTTCGAAGAGAAACTGGACCCACTCCAGTCTCTTCTCTGGGTCTTCTGGTAGAATGAAGCGTGGCGCTCTGCGACGCCACGAGTTACATCTGACCACGGAGCACATCCTGAGTTGGGTTCGGTTACCACCCTACATCAGGTCTGTGGCGGTACGTTTAGCGAACAGGATAGTCATCTAACAACCACCGACAACACGGAAGAGCTAACAGCTAACCGGTGATGCTGCAGCAGCGGCGGGGCTTCTTCTTCTTCTTCTTGTGAATTTCATTGGTGGTTTGGCAAAGAACTTTCAGGTGTGCATTACCGCCACCAACTGGTATGGAGTGTAGGAAAAAAGATGTTTCTTTTGTGTATTTTCCTATTCATAAATCCTATCCTATTAATCTACCTCGCCCCCCCCCCAAAAAAAAAAAATATAATACATATTTGAATAACTTTACTTCCCGATTCATTAGTAGTATATTTATTACATGTTTCTCTGATCTTTCTAAATTCTTCTGTCATACTTCATCTTTCTCTCAAATCTCCAACATGATAAATTGCATGATCTATAGTTACACTCTCACTACAGTACTGACACTTTCCCGTATTATGTTTATGTATTGTGAATAGTGTACTGTTGAGTCCAGTGTGTCCAAATCTTAATCTCTTTAATAATCTCTTCTGTCTCTCCTTCCATTTTTCATCCCTCCCACTCTCTTTTGAATCCTATAATACCGTCTTCCTGTGCTTTCTTCATTCCATTATTTTTGCCACTTCTCTTACTGTTGTTGTGTAGTTATACTTTTTCCTTCTGATTTGGTTGTAGCTACTGTGAAGTTGACTTGTCCTTTTGCCACCCTATCTGCTGTTCATTCCCCTTAACCCCCATGGGTGCTGTGAAGCCTTATGGGGCGGGGTTTGAAAAGAGTGATTGGAACTCCGGCTCTGTTTTAAGATCCAAATCTTTTGGCTCAGCTCAACCTTAAAGGACAGATCTCCTCTTGGCTCTCTTCTCATATTATAAGTGCATATCCAGTAACGGAACCTTTTCTGCAAACCATGGTAGTTTTCTGGAACCATTTTTAGTCCTAATGAGGCGGGTAATACTGTTAACACATTTTGTCAATAATGTAATGGGTTATTAGAATATTGGACGGTGATTATTTTATGTGGCTACACACGGGCTACACACTGTACCAAAGTAGTTTTGCACCACTCCTCAAAAATTTGAAAGGAGAAAAACTTGACTAAGACGATTGTTTATAGGAATGTTACTTCCACCCTGGGTGACAAATGAGAATGACTTTACACTAATTTTCATAATTATTGCTCCTTTAATGGGAAGAAAGGCATTAGTAGAGGATTCAGCCAAATGTGCAAGGTTCACTGACTTTTCCTTAAGAAGACAGAAGAGGAAACTGGTAATGGGAGATATAACATTAGACCTAATCAATAATTGAACTAAAACTGGCATAATTAAAGGAAGGTAATGCCAGTAATATGGCCACAATAAGTAATCAAACTAAATAATAGTTTTTAAAAAGCTAAATATGCATTATATAATTAGGCAATGGCTATTGAAATAAATTTGAAAGTGTTTATAATTTAGAATTCAAAAGAAATAAATCTAAAGTGCTGTAAAAACAGGCCCTTCGTGGCATGCTTCTCGTAGCATCTAAAGAGCAAAGCCACCCAGAAAATATTGAATATATATTATTGATGAAACCAAAATTAGGGATAGGACAGGCAAAGCTTGGAGTGATAAGTAAACCAGGGTAAACGGATTCAATTATGAGAAGAGACTACTTATAGGTTATTGTGTTGAATACACAAAGTAACAAAGATGCTAGTCTTTGTTTTTTCAAATTTTAAATTGTTCAATTGAGCCTTTGTTTGCGTTATCATACTGTGAAAGATTATTTTTCCCCAGAATTTTATTTTTAAATCATGTATTATTATTTATGATTATTTACCACACTGTAATAAATGATTAATATTGCATAATGGATTTTTGCCTAATTTTCTCTGTGGGAAAAAATGGTCCTGTCTTAAACTTTCGGGCTGTAGCGGGGGCAGTACACCGCTTTAAGGTGTCCAAATGGCTAGCACTGCCACTGGACAGTGGATAGATATTCTATCATGAGTGCAGGCTGTGCAGCAAGACAAATCCTTGGAAATGTAATAACTATGAAAGAAATACAGCTCCAGTTCTCTTCCTGAGTTCTTAACCATTCCACTAAGTGATCTAACCACCAAATGCAGTTCCCAGTAAATACTTAAATACTCTTCCACACATGAAGTTAGACATGTAAGAAAATAAACAATACATAAAAAAGTATTGTACAACAGAGAATCCTCAATTTTAAATACATTTAAAGTACACAGCAAAATGTATTTAAAGGCTCAATTTTAAATACATTTAAAATTGAGCCTTTAAATACATTTTGCTGTGTACTTGGATTCTCTGGGAGAGCAGAAAATCTCAATCTAGTCTGCCCAGGAGCTGCATGGATATTTTTATATTCTTCTTGGGTCATATTTTTCAAACTGTTCAGTTTTCTCTGTTCTCTTATTATGCTTTCTGAACTATTACATCACAGTATTTGCTGTGGAAGTGCTAAACAAGATCGTGGACATTCTGCTTACCTGTTTCCCAAATCCACCATTTTTATTTTTTGCTGTGATTTTGTAGTCCAAGCTCAAGGAATGTTTTTGTTTGTAGATTTTGGTTTCTTTATGCTGAAGACTGTTCCTTTTTCTGTCCTATGTTAATTATTGAATGTGCCTAGGATGATGGGCATCCATGTGCTTAAAAACAGCAGTGCTCCAACTGCTGGTTTCTCAAGTGTGCGCAGTGAGATATGACAAAGACTCCTGGATAGGTGTCGAAACATTTTCAGAAAAGCTGAGCACAAGTCCGCCTGCCTCCGATTTAAGCCTATTTGCTGCTGTGATGATCCGGATAACTGAGAATTGGCACAGGCATGCCAATGATTGTTGATAAATGTTTGAAATGGTAATAAACAAATTTGTTTCAATTCAAGACATGGACAAAGTTGTTGAGAAACACAAGTCAGGATGGTGTTATAAAAAATATCCTAAAGGTTCCCACAGCACCATCAAATCCATCATCTTCTAATGGAAAGCATGTAGTTTCACAACAAACCTGCCAAGAGGGGGCCACCCACCAAAACTCCTAGACCAGGCAAGGAGGGCATTAATCAGAGAGGCAGCACAGAGAGCAAAGGTAACGCTGAAGGAGTTGCAGAGCTCCACAGCAGAGACTGGAGGATCTGTTGATAGGATCACATTAAGCCGTACTCTCCATAGAGCTGGGCTTTATGGAAAAGTGGCCAGAAAAAAAAAGCTATTACTATTTTATTAGTGTTAAAAAGTAAGAAGGTATGTTTTGAGTTTGCCAAAAAAGCACATAGGGTGACACCCCAAATGTATGGAGGAAGGTGTTCAGGTAAAATGAGACTAAAGTGGAACTCAACAGCAACCAAGAAAAAACGCTACGTCCGGCACAAACCCTGCACATCCCATCACCCCAAGAACATCATCCCCGCCGTGAAACATGGTGATGGCAGCATCATGCTGAGGGGATGTAGTTAAACTGCAGAAAAAGATGGATGGTGCTAAATACTATATTCCTGAGCAAAATCTGTCAGTCTGCCTGGGATTTGAGACTGGGACGAAGGTTCACCTTCCAGCAGGACAATGACCCGAAGCATACTGCTAAAGCAAGAGTCAAGAGGCTTAAGGGGAAACATCTAAAGGTGCTTGAATGGCCTAGTCAAAGTCCACGCATCAATCCAATCGAGAATCTGTGGTTAGACTTAATCACTGTTCACAGATTAAAACCATCCAACACGGAGAACCTTGAGAAGAACCTTGAAGAATTGGCAAAAATAACCATGGTGGTGAGCTCAGAGACATATACCAAGCCACTCACAGCTGGAATTGCAGAGAAAGGTAGCTCCAAAAAGCTCAGATTTCTTTTTTTGGGGGGGTGGGCTGGGGTGAACAGTTATACACAATGGAGAGCTTCTGTCATTTTATCCAATTTGTTGTTTGCTTCAAAATAAAAAGGAAAATAGATATCCAAAGTTGTAGTCAGGCTCTGTAAATGAAATGGTGCAAACTCTCAAACAATCCATTTTAATTCCAGGTTGTGAGGAAACAAAACATGAAAAATGCCAAGGGGGTGAATACTTATGCAGGCCACTGTACATATAACAAAAAAAACTATACACTCCATATCTCTAGACTAAGGATTAATTTTTAAGGCAGGAGCTTTTGTTCCAAAGAGAAAACACATACCCGGCAAAAATCTCCCAAGACCTTAAGAGAATCTGTTATGGTTTGAAGACACACAACGTAGAATTTTACGTCACAATTTGGCACAACGCAAGACGACAAAGAACATCATACCCACAAGAAAATACGGTGGTGGCAGCATCATGCTCATGTGTTACATTTCTTCAGATGGAAGTAACAGGTTTTAGTTGAGCTGAATGAAATTAGGAAAAGTTCAGTCTGAGCCGGCCCATTTTGGCCCAAAACCAACAGGTAGACAGCTGAAAATGAAGACGGATTTAATTTTTCAGTAACACAGTGAATCCAACTTTACATCCAAATCAACAAAAGACTGAGAACGTGAGGACAATGTACTTCCAGAAAGGGCCAAGTCCACACCTAGGTTTGACAGAAAATCTGTGGGATCACCAAGAAGACAAAGAAATGTTTCAAAATATTATCGATTTGAAGAACTTTGGAAGGCAAGGTGCCAACAAAAGTGTCAAGATGTGAGATAATGACAGACTCCTCCCAAAGGAGAAAAACTTAAATTGAAAGAAAAGGTGCTTCGACATAATGTTAGTGCACATCAGACCGGGTTATAGCACCTTTTGTTTTTACCTTTTTCTCTCCAAACAGGTTTGTTGCTTTCTTATCTGAACTGCACAGGCTATACAGTATGTCACAGTGCATTTGGATAACGTTTTGTAGTGATTCATCATGGTTTCAGCTTTTTACATTACCAGAAGCAGATGTTTTAGAGGGAGTGTGGAGACTTGAGAAGAATCACCCAAGAAAATCTCAAAATACTACAAATTCTTCAGAAGATAACTTTTCTTTTTAAATCAGATAACATACATTTTCTTCTTTTGGTGGTTTCATAAATAAAACTTTAAATCTTCAAAACCCCCAGCAGCAAGAATTTTAATGACGTTTTTTTCCCATTGTCAATTTCAGCTCTGTCCCGCTGTACTCGGCACAAGGGGTGTAACAATACATCGATCCACATCGATATATCGATTAAATGATTAACGATCCAATTGATGCAAAATTAAAATATCAATCCATATTGTTATTTTTAAGATGCACCTTTATTTTGAAATTCACAAGGCATGAGACTATAGAGAACAGGTGATCTATTATTATTATATTATTTTTAAATTAGAAGAATGTTGTTTTCGATTTAAATGCCTGCTTAGAAATAAAATGGTCAAATCATGTTTGTGAGTTAATATCAATGTAAATAATAGTGTTAGATGGGCTGATTATATCACATCATATCAATCGCACCGATCGGAAATTGTAACAGACTTTGTGACATTGACAAATATCGTATTGTCATCCAAACAAATCGATATAGCATCGTTTCGTGATAAAGCTGGTGATTTACACTGCTACTCGGCACGCTGCCTGTTGCATTTCCACTGACCTGCTGACGGCTGGAGGTGTGGCTTTAAGCCCCAACTGCAGCCGTCGGTGTTGTGCGCTTTGCTGCTATTAAGCACAACTGTGTGACATTAACACTTTAAAGAAATCTGTGAGTAACGGAAAAAAGAATAAAAAAGGAAATAAATCATTATAAATAAGAACATAAATAAAATATAAATAAAATCTGTATTTTATATGCAAGAATGTCTTGTAATTTTTTTAGAATAAAATAATCCACTGGTATAAATATCTTGATCAAAGCTCAACATGAATTTATAACTAAGGCCCAGTTTCTCTGTGCCTGGACAGGTATTGTTTCCTCAAGGAGGGATTTATGGTTTCTAAATAGTAAAATGATATGTCGGTTTAATCCACTCTGTTCACAGTGGTCCTTAATATTAATGTCGTAGCTCTTCAGTAAAATTTTTTCCAGCACGTTCTTGGTGAAAACCTTCTGGTTCCTCCGCCAATCAGTGAACAGTAGTTTGTACACGTCACATTCCAGCTCTACTCAGCTCTGGTCGTCCCACGTCCTGTGGAGGTACGAAAAAAAGCCAGCCTGGTACGAGGAAAACTGTAATTGAAAGGCTTGCAAAGAGGGCAGAGCCGAGTAGAGACCAGCCAAGTGGAGCCCGTGGAAATGGAGCTTTATAAATGTACTTCAAGACAGCTTCTCTACCTTTAGGTTTTTGTTTTTTATTCTAGCAGATGAAACTAAAGCATAATAATGGCAATATTATGAGGGGTTAAGTATTTAAAATTTGCTACAGAAAGTAGATTAGGAATTTAATATTAGCTTTGATAAATATATCTGCTATAAATAATATTTTATGTCTTTAATACATCTGAACATTACAGTACATAAGTCAAAAATCAAATCCTCTCAAATCAATACATATATAACTTAAATAATAAAAAAATACACTTTTATCAATTCTAACAAATGCTTTGTGTTACAAAAATTCATCCTTCTGGTGAAGGATTGATGCCAGACGGCTCCTTCTCTTCATCGGTGAACTGTTTTTTCTTTTGCCTCTTCCCATTTAATTTTCTAGGTTTCAATGTTTTTGGTTCAAAGTTTTTAGGCCTCCCTTTTGGTCTACCTTTGGCCCTTCTTAGTGTTTTAGGTCTATAAAATCCTTCCATCTGCGTTTCATCATCCGTGACCTGTGCGTCGTAATCTGTGTCATGTTCCTCCTCGTCACTGTCAAGAGCCCGCTCTGGGCTTTTTGTCAACCCGTCAGACTCAGAACTATAAATGTGTCTTTTCTGGTTGCTTTTTGCATCTTTCTTCTGTTCCAGTCCAGAATGCGCAGGGTGGTAACGCTGGACGTGGTTCTTCAAGCTCACGTTGTGATTGAAGCATTTGTCACAGTGCTGACACTTGTAAGGCCTCTCCCCTGTGTGCAGGCGCATGTGGGACTTTAAATGACTTGACTGGTTGAAGCCACGCTGGCACACCGAACACTTGTGTGGTTTTGCTCCAGTGTGCACCAATAAATGTCTCTGAATGGAAAGAGCGCGGAAAAACTCAAGCCCGCAGAATCGACATTTCAACTCTATCGCTCCTCTGTGATTTTCCAGGTGGACTCTGCGCTCCTTGTTGGTGGCAAAGGTCTCCGAACAGTCTGGACACTTGTACGGTTTCCCTTGGGTTACATGGATCTGCTCGTGTGCAAACTTGTCTGCCTTTAACTTGAACGCAACGTTGCAGAATTTGCAGCGGAACTCGTAGTTCTCGTTGTGGACTCTGCTGTGAAAATTCAGCGCCACCTCGTTGACGCATCTTTTCCCACAAATGTAACAGGCGTAGGGCTTTATTTTGTGCTCGCATGTGTGAGGCTTCCGTCGGTCGAAAAACCTTCCACAGTCGGTGCAGAGTTGGCTGTGTATGGGGGTGAGTGAAAGGTAATCACAGTAATCAATGTGATCTGAGGGGTCGTCGTTTTGTTTCGCGGGAAATAATTTGACAGGGAAAACACCCCACGCTGGCTCCCTGTCCTCGCTCGAATCCGTTTCACCCGGATCACTTGATTCCACAGGTTGATCTCTAGGGTCACTCTCCTCTGCGATGACAGCAACAGTCTCAGGAACCTCTGTGATGCTGCTGCAGGTTTCGTCTTCTGTCGCAGCCTGTAGCGGGAACACATATGATTGGTAGAGGGTTGATCTATTTTAAATCAGAATAGTGAAATACCAAAACTAAATCTTAACAAGGAGCTTGAATATATCTATAATCTCCTTTTGATAGCCCCAGAAACAACAAATTGTTCTGTATCGTTGCCCAAGTGTTTCATCCAAAGGACTGGACAAGATATAAGTGACAAGATCTGAGATAGGGTGTTTTTTTCTTCTTTTTAAAGCACAGAGGTTGCTCTGTAAAAGCTAATTGTTGTTCATCAGTGACAATGTATTTAATATGTGGGGTTCCCCAAAAGTTCAATATTTGCTCCACTTTTTTTTATTACTTCATTTAGGAATTATTTATGGCATCTCCTACAATTTCTACGCTGATGATGTGGTTATGTATCAAAAAGACCGGCCAGTACCAGTTCTATTTTTCCTAATTACTTTTTAACAAAAGAGAAGTGTAAAATCAGCCAATCTAATGACATTGCAAATGAATTTAATAAATTCTTTGCTGATATTGGGCCACACCTGGCAGAGGGGATAAATTCCAATTGTGATGACAATGATATTGTAGGTAATATAATAAATTTAGATAAAACTATATTTTTACAGGGTACAACTGAAAATGAAATTATTACAATTGTTAAAAAATTTAAAAGTAAAAAATCAGAAGACTGGAATGGATTAGATATGTCGGTGTTAAAAGAAATCATTGAGTATATTGCCAAACCACTTGCACACATTTGTAACCAGTCCTTGCAGTTAGGCAGGTTTCCAAAAAAGATGAAGATTGCTAAGGTTATTCCTATTTATAAGGCTGGGGACAAGCACGATTTTTCTAATTACAGGCCGATATCCCTTTTATCTCAATTTTCAAAAATATTGGAAAAATATTTCATAAATGATTATATAATTTTATTGTAAAACATAACACTCTGTGAACAGCAATAAGGGTTCAGACCACTGCTCTGGCACTTGTTGATCTTGTGGAAAGAATATCTGATGCCATTGATAATAAACAATACACTGTAGGAGTGTTCTTAGACCTAACTAAAGCTTTTGATACTTTTAATCATGAATTATTGCTTAAAAAACTTTGTAGATATGGAATTAGGGGTGTGGCTCTTTCTTGGATTAAGAGTTATTTGGAGAATAGATCACGATATGTCCACATTAAAAATACTGATTCACAGTTACTGACAATGACCACTGGTCTACCGCAGGGGTCAGTGTTGGGTCCTTTACTATTTATCCTTTATATTAATGATATATGTTTAGTCTCAAAAATATTACATTTTATATTATTTGCAGATGATACTAATATCCTTAGTTCTGGTAAAGATTTAAAAAACCTTATTGGAGACAATAGAAAAAGAATTAAATATATTAAAGTGTTGGTTTGATTCAAACAAATTAACCTTAAATCTAAAGAAAACTAAATTTATAATATTCACAAATCGTGCTATTAATGTGCACACAAAATTGAAAATAAATGACACAGATATCGAAAGAGTAAGTGATGTAAAATTTCTTGGGGTAACAATACAAAATAAGTTAAGTTGGAAACCACATATTGACTATATCAGATCAAAGTTATCTAAAACATTGGCAGTGTTATATAAATTTAAAGGCCTTTTAAATCAAAAAACATTATATCTCTTGTACTGTTCATTAGTTTTGCCTTACCTGATGTACTGTATTGAAGTGTGGGGAAACACCTATAAAACTAATTTAAACCCATTGTTCATAATTCAAAAGAGAGCTATTCGAATTGTAAATAAAGCAGATTATAGAGAGCATACAAACCAATTTTTTGTACATTTAAAAACATTAAAATTTAAAGATTTGGTTGAATTTAAGACTGCTCAATTTATGTACAAAAGTAAAAAATAATTTGTTGCCAGCACACATTCAGGGTCTGTTTTTGATCAGGGACAGTGCTTATGATCTCAGAGGGTATAAAATGTTCAGAAAACAAAAAGCAAGAACAAATGTAAAACAACATTGTATTTCTTTTGTTGGGGTTGATGTATGGAACAAATTAGATCAGGAGCTAAAAGACTGTACAACAGTAAAAAAGTTTAAAAACATATTTAAGAATAATACGATAAAAAATTATGAATCATGTGAATGCAGTTAAGAGCTTAGATACTGGGTGCGTTACCTTTTTTTTCACCTCGCAATATGTTATTATTGTAGAATAATACTTTTCCTAAAATCATACGTTGGTATGTATTATAAACGGTAGCCATCTTTTTATCTTTTTCTTTTTTTTCTTTTGCTTTCTAGTCCAATGTAAATTTGCTTTGCAGGGTGGGCATTATAAGCTTATTGCTTCTGCCAATACACCCTTTTTCAGACTGTTTTAATTTATGTTATATGGACATATACTGTCGTTATTATATACTTGTGTGTCTGAAATAAATAAATAAATAAATTTCAACGCTGCTGTGCGCAGCTCCACTGCCTGCTTTTTCTTTCCTGTCCCTTTAAATCTGCAGCACACCGGACTGTGCTGTGTGCTGTTTAACTCCACTCTCATTGGATTTGCTGCCTTAAATCCCGCCTTTCCTCTTCCTGATTGGCTGTTTTCTATTGCGTGTTTGTGCGTGCATGTTCATGCGTGCTTGGAGCGGAGATTTAAGTTTTGATTCATACTGGGATACTGCCGTTACCACAATTAATACTAGGCTACGAAACTAGTCCCAGTTAAGAGACTAAATATTATCAGCACTAAATTAGGTGAAAGCTGCTGAGTGCAGTTCTGAACAGAAGCAGGAGAGAGTTTTGATTTGTTGAACTGGAGAAATGTAAATAACTAACATTAGCATCTCAAAATAGCATTTAATTCTGAAGTATAATACATTTTATCAACAAAAACCTAATCTCTTTTATAAAACTAAATATTCTGTGCCAGGCAGGAGTTCTGAAGACTGCTGGAAAGATGGAAAAGCAACGACTGTAGGCTATTAAAAATTCAGATTCTTAGCCACAGCCGTCTGAAAAAGAAAAGGTGAGGGTTTCCCTTTTACCAATATTTCAGTTCAGGCATAAATAGCAGGTGTAATTTCTTTTACATAATATACAGTATAAGAACACTAGATGCCACCTAAACAACTGCCATTTTTGTTTAGACTTTTGCTTAGTTATAATAGCATGATTAGGGTTCCATAATAATAGTGCTATTTATTTGACTATTTCTACTTCTAGAATAAGGATAAAGAGAAATAAAACAGAGGAAGACTATTTACATTGGTTGTATTGTACATAGATTTCCACACTGTCCATTAGTAAATTAGTACAAACCAGAGGCGGAGTTAGACATTCTCATCATCAGGGGCTTAGCCCATAAAATATTACATCATTACGAGGGTAATTTGGTACACCAAAAAAGTAAGAAATTATTTAATCTGTTGATGTGGTCCAAAAATGAATTTAATATAGGCCTTTACATATCTTAAAGTTTAATCTGCTGTTCTTTCATAGTCGTACTAGTATATACCAATAGTATATTAATATGTTGTCATTTCAATGATGAAATGGTCAACTACTCATGTAACAATTCAGTCTTGGTGTCACCAATCTTACTCAAAGTACAGTATTGGGTCCTCCATACTCCTTATGTATTAAGGTTTACTGCACATTTAAACATTGAAATCTCATTATTGTTAGGGAAATAATTAGTTGTCTGAGAGGATGTAGGTAAGGAGAAGCTGTTATCTACACTTCAGATATATGATGTAAGAAACGTGTTTGGAATGTTAAGATAAATTACATGAAATGGGCTAAAGAGAGTAACTACAGGCCAGTTGTACATTTGTTGTTTGAATTTAATATTTGAAATGCTACTTCCAGTGCAGAGTAAATACATGAAATTTATTTGCAGTCCCTTGAATGTATAATTTTGCTGTGTTTTATGATGCAGACAGAGTATCTTAGATAAAAAAAATAAGTGTGGGGTTTATCTCTGCGCATTTCTATATCTTCAAAAGAAAATACAGGATAGTAACGTTAACAAACAGCCTCTAGTGTCTGTCATGGTTATAAAATTTGTATAAATGTAGCAAGAAACACTGCTTTTCCCTTTAGACAGACGAAACGCGCCTGACGCTCAAGTCAAGCATCAAAAAATAGGAGCATGCATATTGCGTAGGACCAATGACGTCAGACCAGGGAAGGTTTGTTTGTAGGTGTCCCTACCAAAGTTCAAATCAAACCTACGCCCTTGCATCTTTGTTTCACAATCAGACCATGATGGGACCACGGATATTTTTAGTTGCTAAAAAAAGCAGAGCGCAGTTATTCTTGCTATGTGGATCTATTTCTATTCGAACATTTTACATCTGCAGCTATATTCTTTTCTGCAAATGTGGCATCTGTGTCCGAAGCGCTTCAGCTGTTCTAATGAATTGTTTCTAAACATGAGCTCAGTAGATGCAGTCGAGGACTCAGAATGCCTGTCTGAAAAGTTAAATCTGAACTGTATGTTTTTTTTCCTAATTAGGAAACTATTTCTCTTAATCTGAGTTTCAAAAAAGACAAAGTTCAGTATGCAAATTCATAAAGAAAAAGTGTAGGGATCAGTGTTGGGGGTAACGCGTTATAAGTAACGCGTTAGAGTACTCTTATTAGTTTTTCTCAGTAACGAGTAATCTAACGCGTTAGTTTTGCGAATTCAGTAATCAGTAACTCCGTTATTTTCCAAAATAAGCACTCGTTACTCCGTTACTTTAAGAATTTCCCTCTTTTCCCTCGATAAGGAAAGTGAAGTCCCTGCTTTTCTGCATTTAATCAGATGCGGCTGCTTGCGTCTGTACCCTGCTCCTCCTTGCCTCTGTGTGTGTGTGTGCGCGCGCACCTGTGTGTGTAAGCTATTTGTGTTTGTACCGCGGCAAGATGGGCGAGAAGACAGCGTTTGATTCTTGGAGGTAAGCACGTTATTTTGAGTTAAACAGCGAAAAGGACAAGAACATGGGTCCGGCAACACGGATGAGTCGGCGCATGAGTCGAGCTCGTAGAGCAAAACCTGTGTCGACGCGCTTATGCGCTACGTGGCCGATACAGGAACTGTTTCGAACTGACTGACGCGCCAAACTGTTTATGTTTCTTCTGAACTGCGCGCGTGTGCATTCGCACAGAGCATCTGGATTCAGCGCGCACAGCAAAGCTATGCTGCACAGTCGTTTCAGAAAAAACGGCTGATCTACACTGAGTAGAAAGCTGCAACTCTGAGCAGCTCTTCCTCCCTTTGTCATTCTCAGCCAGGCCCGTATTAAGACAATGTGGTGCCCATGGGCACTATACCTCAAAGCCCCCCCCCCCCCTTTCCCGTGCTGTCCTCCGGTCCAAAACATCAGACATAATCAAGGGGATTTCTTTACTATTTACTAACTTACACAACTACATGTAGGCATATGAGCAGTGAGCAATATTCAAATATCTCATTTTAAAATGTTGAAATCACAAAAATCTTGATTTATTTATCATTTATTATTATTGTGACATCAGTGTTCACAAAACGAATAATGCATGGTCTTTCAACAATTTCAAGTAAATAATATAACAATTTATGAAAAATATATTTGTAAAGCATGTGTCATGTGGTGCCCCCCCATGGTTGGTGCCCCTGGGCACTGGCCCACTGGCCCTTATGGATAACGTGAGCATGAAAAAAAATCCCGATCACTGGAACGCAAATAACGTGATTCACCATGGCAATGACAGGAAATAAGTTTGGAATTGCGCATGTCCTGCGAGTAGAATTAGAAATATTTAAAGAAGGCATATGGACAATATTAAACCATAAGAAACAACGCCGTTGCTGCTGAAAACCGCAAGAGAAAATTGTTGAAAAAGTCAATGCATGCGCGATATGAAAGTTATGTGATGGAGAATTAAAGCTGCTTTCACCACACTTCACTGTTCAACACAAAAGGGGGAGTATGTGTGTGTGTGTGTGTGTGTGTGTGGGGGGGGGTGCATTGAATGGACATGTCAGCAAAAAATTTGTAAAAAAAATAAATAAAAAAGCCAGAAACGAAAAAGTAACGCAATAGTTACTTTTACTAGTAACTAGTTACTTTTATAGTGGAGTAACTCAGTTAGTAACTCAGTTACTTTTTGGGAGAAGTAACTAGTAACTATAACTAATTACTTTTTCAAAGTAACTTGCCCAACACTGGTAGGGATGCATTAACTTATTAGCAATTTGCTTGATAGAAGACATGGACTGGTCATGAGACCGCCATAATATATGCCGGGCTTATGTTTTATATGAGACTGCATATCTAATGGCATATATATGCTTCTCCACAACTGGGTATATGTCCAAACTGATAAATTTGTCTCTCTTGTAAGCAAAGCAATACGACAATAAGGAAAGTGTAGTAGTATCAGCCCCTTTTTCAGCCAGCTGACCAGGGGCGTGGCCAGGGGGTGGCCAGGGGTGGCCACGGCCACCGCTGGCGATGTCCTGGCCACCCCACCGGCCACCCCACTCGCCAGTGTAAATGGTAGTAGCGTCAGTTTAGCGTTTCATCCCATTATGCACAGCCGCTCTTCTTGACCTTCTTGCGCACCGTAGCTCACCCTGCCGCTCCCCCCTCCCCCGCCCGCCCGTCCGCCCTCCCTCTCCTTCCCCCTCCCTTCTAGCCGCTGTTGTGTTCTCAGACAACTACGGCTCAGCGCGTGCCCGCCTTCAACGGTGATAAAAGGAAGGGAGAAAGCGAATAAGACTAACGGTAAGTAAATAAGTCAAATCATTCGTTTGTAAAAGAAGAGGGGGGGGGGGGTATATGAACTGTATCAGCTCCTGTTACAGCGGCTTTTGTTGTCTTTTTGACAAGTTTTCAAAGAGTTACGTAGCTACCGCTGTTCTGTATGGTTTGTCAATTTCCAGACAACGAAGTGAAAGTCCACAGACATGTCTTCTTATTTTAAGAAGAAAATAACAGCAGAAGGAGATAAAGAGATGACAGGGGAGCAACAGAGAAAGAGGGAGGAGGAGGAGAAAGAGGAGGTGGATGGAGGAGAGGAACAGAGAGCAGCATGATAGATAGATAGATAGATAGATAGATAGATAGATAGATAGATAGATAGATAGATAGATAGATAGATAGATAGATAGATAGATAGATAGATAGATAGATAGATAGATAGATCTTTATTGATCTCACAGTGGAGAAATTCACTTGTCACACATTGGCTTAATAAACAAAAGAAGGTGCCAAAGGATGAAAAGGTGCATAAGGTATATACAGTGTGTCCACATATGTATTAAAGTGTATTAAAACTGTAGCAAAAGCAGGTGTTCCTGCACCGACAGGTGAAGTTATGACCATGTGGCCATAATAATGAAATTAATGAATTGTCTAGAAAGTAATATCCTCGGAAGAAATGTACGTTTTGTTAAGTGTACTTGTTTTTTATTGTGACGGACTCACTTAAATATATACACTTAAAAAAATAAAAAAAATAATTATGCGTTTTTTATATATATATATATATAATTAGTTTTATTTGTCTGAATCGAAATGCCTATAGGCCATTAATACAGCTAGAAATGATCATAACTATGGGGAGGCTGGTATTATTATTATTTATTGTTATTGTCATCATCATTTTAATGTCAGAATAACAGACTTTCGCTCCTGTTTCATTATAGATATCTCCCAGTCAAGACTAGAACGGCCCAAGCAGCCACAACTAAAAATCTTCCCTCGAACCTGTTAAGGGGACAGAAGAAGATGCTTTTCTAAAGACTGGTACAACACATATAAATGGCTTGAACTGAGTCTGGTAACCAGAGTTGGATCCTATAGATCTTTGCTGGGAAGTTATTTTTGTAAAAGTAATTATTTTTGTTTCAGACTAAGTAAAGGTATCACTGTTTCTTACACATACAGCATAACCTTGTAGTCAAAATATGACTGTTGTTCCCTGTTTTCCCTGAAATTGCTGTTACATGAAATATGTGCTTCTTCCTATAATATTTTGTCCTTGCTTTCCAAAAGCTTTCAAATATGACTTAGTCAATTATACAATGAGGCTAACGATGTGCAAGATAAATAAATGATTTACTTGTGTATTTAATAGTTCATATGTAAGAAAGGTAAATCCATAACCTGTTTGTTAAATATTTCATACGCAAGCACTGTAACAGCAAAAATGTCTTGGTTATTGCAAGACTTAAGAAAATTACTTTTTGATTGGTTCATGCCACAATTTGATGTGGTTTTTTTTATGACTGTCTGTTTTTGAACTTTAAATGAAGTACATTTGTGTGAACAAGTATTTGAGTCGATTATTTTATGTATACAGGCATTTTCAGCTATTTTCTAAACCTACTTATTCCTGTTAAGTGTTAGCAAGAAGGGGTTAGGTTGTGTACTGTATATAGTATAGTATATATGTTTGTAAAGGGTTTTCTATTGGCCACCCCTCGCTAGCTTTGTGCCCCATGTTGGCCACCCCGGTAAAAGTATTCTGGCTACGCCCCTGCAGCTGACAACCACTGTGCAGCAAAAGGTTTTTGTGGGCTACCATGTTTTGCTCTGTTAAGCCAGAGAAAATTACATTTCAAGAAAGCTAAGTTAGTTTTTTGTCTTTAGGGAAAGACAAAAAACTCACTTTTATCAATATAGCTAGTCTAACTATTGCCATCATGCAGGTTTTACAAATGCACAAGGTTTTATCGCGTGAAAACATTTCAATCTGTTTGTCACTGCTTTTGGATGGGCCTATATTGTAGCTTGTTTGACGAGTTTTAGCTAAAAAATTAGTCAACGCTAAGAATCTTACATCTGGACTAAAAATGGAAAGCCTATTGTTCATGCCAGGAATTACAGTCAACACTGGGGGGTGAGCACCCCTAAAGGTCAGATCCTAGAATCGCCCCTGGTGAGCAGCCTTTCTATATTCTTCTGAATGTGAACCCTTGAACTAATATTTCATTTAGTGACAGAGGCGGTGTAAATAATAATGCTAAAATATTTCGAAGTGGGGGGGTAAATGCAAAGGCAGCTATCAGGAGGTGTGCGGGGAGCGCTTACCTCCCCTTCAGAGCTCTCCTCAGCCCCCATATTTAAACCCAGTGATGGGACAGCGCCGGGCTTCAGCTGGACTCTGTCAGCGGCGTCAACAAGACAGTCGTCTGTAAAGTGTTCGCTACAAACACAGATCTCAGTCCACGATGACTCTCTGAAACGCTGCTTGTTGGCGTGAGCTATGAACGTGACCCATTCCAGCCTCTCCTCCGGGTCTTCTGGTAACTGGAATCGCTGCGCACTGCGACGCCACGAATCGCATCCGGCAACAGAGCACATCCCGGGCCTGACCTTAGATACCTCTGACTCCTAAACAACGTCTTGGACAACCCCCACGAAAAGCGACGTTATGACAGGACGCTGCATTGTTTCTAAAATATGCCCTAAGCTAATTTAGCTAGCTGTTGCAGTTTGGGTTGAGGCAAGATCATGGGCGGGGTTAAATCAGAGGGTACGATTGGTTTGTTGTCGGGCGTACACCGGTGAGTTCATTTACTCACATTGGAACGCTGGCAGAATCCACAGTCCGTTCCAATAAAGGGTTAACGATTGAACACACAATTAATATGCGCACAAGTTATATGCATATACAAAGCCCTCGGCAATGAATGCAATCGTTTTTTATGAGTAAATCACCTTGTTTAAGTTTATTATGCATTTCCATTTTTATGACGCTGTACACTTGATCTCAAACCATGCACATTGTAAGGAAAACAGGAAACTGTTATGATCATGCGAAACTGAACTTCAACACGTTTTCTCTTTATACAGCAGATCAATTAAATATTTTACCAAAAACGTAACAGTGCCTACTATCTGTAAAAGTTAAATAGTTTGTTGGGAAATATGATTTTATTAGGGGAACACTAATTAAACCAAAGTAATTTTACATGTCTTTATTTATATAGCTAATATATTTTCCTTGGGTCCGTTCTTCGTACGTCGCTAACTCAGTTAGCTTGATTTGATTGTTGACGATTTGGCATGATCTTGGATCGTTTGGTTCTTCGAAACTCTTCCTGGACTTGCTGTCATAGCAACATGTGCGCAAGCTTAAACCTGCTCGCGAGCAGACTTATTTCATGTAAACAGGAATAGATCGCAGCTTTATAAGCGGAGGAGATATGGAAGTCTGTCCAGCCAGTGCACTTGGACCACCTAGTGGCAGAGGACGGGACAGAATTGTGGAACACCATTTTTTAATGTTTAATAAAAGACGAAACAAACAATGCTTAGTTCCTCTCGTTTTATTTAAACAATTGTTTCTAAAGAAAAGCCAGCAAATCATCTTTTGCCTGCAATAAGAGATAGTTATGTAAAGTCAGCAATACTGTCAAATGGTGTATTAGAACTTACTCTGAAGGTCCTTTTGAAGCACCTCGATCTCTAGTGCAATTTTTCTCTTTTTCAAGTTGTGGAGTTCAATTTCTCCTCTTAATTTGTGTTTTTTCCAGGTCAAAATACTAAAGTTTTTGTTGAAGATGCCGTTTATATAGGGAACGGATGGCACCCTGTGTCATTTTGTAAAAGAAAAAGAAAGGGTGAAACGTGCATCATGCAACAAAAGTAAAAAGAACCTGTTTTTTTTTCCAGCCTTTTTCTTGGTGGCTGTTATAAACAGACAAACACCTCATTTAACAGTGGCCTTTAAAAAGAGGAAAAAGTGGCTTTTTAAAATATATTATAATAATTAAAGGCTACCATTTTGTAGAATATTCTTGTACTTCACTTTTTTCCCCATGTTCTAGTGGGTCTGACATAAAAGGCCTTTCACAGCCATGAGTGAGAAGGCCAGAGAAATAAAATAGCCAATTATTATTATTAATTGTTATTATTATTATTATTATTATTATTATTATTATTATTATTATTATTATTATTATTGATAGGCCTCATTCCTGTCAATCGTAATACCACTAGATGGCACTATTCATCTAAAAGTACTTTTCTTTATTCTTGCTTTTTAAATGTTCTTTGAAGTATTTACCTCTAAGACATATATTTATGAGGAGATATAGGTTTATTTCTTACATTTTGCTTAACCACAAGGCTCATTTAGTAGATATCATAATACGTTTGCCTACATAGAAATCTGAAAAGAGGTTAAGCAATATAAACCCCCAAGTGTATGATTAAAGGGGACACATCATGCTTTTCAGTTCTTCCTTTTCACATTGAAATCATTCAGTTGTGGACTATATAAAGTGGATTTACAATGCTTTGGTCTGAATTCCATGTTAATTTATTCCCATGTTCCCCCTTTTTACCCCTGTTCTGAGGTGCGTCTGACAGTAGCTAATTTTGCTACGATCTCTTTAAATCTGAATTTCACTCCCTGCTTCCCTCCAGGTCATAGTGCGTTCCCCCATTCAGTTATTTTTGTAATATGCTGGGGGACGGTGTAATGAACAACCAATGATTCCTCTTATAGCTGCAACATCCTTCAGCTTTGACTGCAAATCAGCTCAGAGAAATAAAAATGGCCGATTTGTGAAATATGTAAGCCAGAAGTCCATGACATTGCTGCAGAACAAATACTGTGACATAACTGTTCAGAGAACATAATAGAGATTGAAAAATATGACCAAAAAACAATATAAAGATATTTACACCACACCTGGGGTCCGTTCTTCGTACGTTGCTTAAAACATCCAAGATCAAATGACACATCCAAGATGATTTCATCCGGCTAACCATGATCCGGCTAATAGACCCTTTTCACAGTGACGTCATGCAACTTCCGTTCTGCGGTGAAGCAGGGTATCTTTACTTCCGCTTTCTCCGCAAGCAGTGTTTTTACATAGGGAATTCACACAGTCCCTCACCAATCTACCCAAATTTCGTTTGGGAGACGTGCACAGACTGGCACAAAAGCTTTCGACCACACCAGCCTCCAAACTCGACAAAGATGACAAGTTCTTTGTGGAACAATACCTTTTCGATTATGAAGGTAAGAGCTTTGTCTTCTTAGCTCTGTTGTTAACATAGATGCTAGGATAATGATAGCAATGCTACCAACAGGACTTTTGTCATTTATTAGTTTTCTATTTCTCCATTATATTGCTACGCTAGCTTTATTGCTATATCAGCTTATCTGTTTCACAGCTTTTAGCCAATGAGTCTCACCAGGGATATAGTTGATGTATAATGTTGAGCCTTTTCATACTTTGTTTTGGAACAGTGTCAATGCTTTTGGCCACTTGGTCACAGTTAGAGCACGCTGTCACACCTCTATGAATAAAAATGAGGAGCCTCATTCCCTCCCGTTTTTTTTTTTTTTTTTTTGTGTAGTATTTTACTGAGGTTGCAGACTTTGCAGTATCCCTCAAAATTCCTCTGTGGGTTCAGTGTGTTTCTCAGTCTCGTCAGTACATTTGGAGCCTCAATTAATAAAATAATTCTGCCCATTCCTGTTAAAACTGTGATAGTTTAGGACATCATAGACTGAGAAAGACGCTGTCAATAATGTTGAATGCACACTGCATGCACACTAATAATCAGTCCACTATAGTATTTATGGATTATGCTGCTGTCGGGGCAAACCCTTGTGTCCTATACTGTTATTTTTCAGGAACTGACCAAAAAAACATGGATTTTAAAAAACTTCAGACATCACACTTCATATATTTTAGTTATTTATTACATAGATACTTCATAGCAGCTCTGTCCATTTTACCTTTTACCTGTCCTGTTTATCCTGCTGCCTTGCTCCGGTTCCCCTCTGCCTTACAGAAGAGCCTGCTGCCGAGCTCTGGTGGGTTCTTCCCTGAACTGTCAATTCTCTGCCGAGCTGTGGACCCTGCTGCCTGTTCCTGGTTCCAAGAAGTCTCTCTCCGGGCCGTCAGCTCCTGCCAACACCATCACCCTGTTCCCGTGCAGTTCTACCTCGCTGGTTACATCACCCTCCATCCCATCAAACCTTCAATAAAGACTTTCATTTTAAGTCCCGTGTGTGTGGTTCTGGGTTCATCCATAGACAAATTAGACTTAGACAACTTTATTTGTCATTATGTATGCACAGAGTGCGTACAGAACGAAATTCCGTTTGCATACAGTTTGAGAATTACAGTAAAATACAGGATAAAGTGCAGCAGTGATTTAACAGTAAACAATTGAAATGTAAACAATGCAGGAGAAAGAGACGGTGTGCGATCACAGTATACAGGTGAGTATTTTTAAAAACCATTTGTATGTGCAGAAATTAATTAATTTCTCAGATTAATTTCCTTTCATTAACAAATTGATTTTGACAGCTCTAATAAAAATTTACGTGGTGAGCCACTGAAATTATCTTGGGAATAGCTAAATAAACTTATAACTCAATTATCTTTAAGAAAGAAAGATGTTTAATTTGTTAAACACCACTTGCAGAAACATAGGTGTCCTCGGAAGAGAAGTGCTGACTGCAGGCGTATGTGCTGCTGCGAAGGATTTTAAAATTCGGCCCCTCGTCTCTTCTTATTGCTGTCACCCAATAGGCTTCAGTCTCAGCATCAGCCGGGAAGTCGTGAAAACTGAGATATGGAAAGTTTTTTTTGTTGTTCGAACACTGTGGGACACTGCAGTAGCAGTTTCTCTGTGATTGTGCCATGCTTGGTGGATATGATGCTGCTGAGAGATGGACACAAGGGGAGAAAAAATAGATTAATTATAATACTTTTTAAAACCTTTATTTAACCAGATAAACTCCCATTGAGATTAAGATCTCTTTTTTAAAGGTTGATCTGACGAAGAGGTCAGCAGCACATGTCATTACTAATACAGTATAATAAAACAATTTCAGGCTTCTACTTAAAATATACAGTATTTTGCACAAAAACTAAAAAAAAGTGCATTAATATAAGTGCAAATAATATTATGAAGAAAATTCATTATAATACACAGACAATTCAGAAACAGAAGTACTGTCCAATAGACTCATGGTAATTTTTTTTAGGAATGAACAAAAAGATTCAAATGGAATAAGATCTTTTTAATTCAGTGACTGCAATTATATATAAGCTTAACACGTCACCATAATCAAGTAAGGGGAACAATGTAGCAGATAAATGTCTCTTTTTTCACTCCGTGAACAAGATTTATTTCTATAATAGCAAAGCTACAGTAATCATTTTATAACATCTACATCAGATTAATGATAGGTAAAGTAAGCTAACAAGCTGCTGCATGTTAGCTTTGATCTTCATGTTACTGTCCCAATCAAAGCATCTATATAACAGCAATGATCGCTACAAATACTAAGGAAAATAAAGATAGTCAATAAGACACGTTTAATATTGTGCTCTCAGTCTTACTTAATGAAATCACGCTGATTACTGATAGGTAAAAGTTTGGTAAGGTAAGCTAACAAGCTGCTGCATGTTAGCTTTGATCTACATGTTACTGTCCCGATCAAAGCATCTATATAACAGCAATGATCGCTACCAATACTAAGGAAAATAAAGATAGTCAATGCGACACATTGTGGTCTCAGTCTTACCTTATGAAATCGCGCTGATTATCAGTGAAACACCTCTTCACCTCCCGAATTTTCTATGTAAAAGCATGTAGCCGGAAGTAAAGATACCCTGCTCCGCTTCAAAACGGAAGTTGAGTGACGTCATGTGAAAAGGGTCTATTGGGTTCTTCGAACACACCTGCTGTTTACGATTAGTATCACTGGATTGAGTTATCTGAGACAACGGCGCGTTCATGCGTTTGTTTAAAAGGGGAAATGTATCGATAGTAGAAACAATGATCAGCAACGCTGCTATTGGCTGTTCAGCATGGCCAAAGAACGCCCACAGTTTTTCTCCCAAGCAGAACAAGAGCTTTTAATGGAAGGTTATGCCGAATTTGAGTCATTAATTAAAACACTTCAAAATCTGTTAAAGCCAGGAGAGAGGGCTGGCAAAAAGCAGCAGACAAATTAATGCGTAAATACTGTCCATGGTAGATGTTTCTATCACTTTCTACAGTATGAATTTTTGCATTTTAATAATCTCATATTTACTTTGTTCTTTTATGTCAGAGCCTCCACAGGACCCACTAGAACATGGGGACAAGTAAAAGTGAAATACAAGAATATTCTACAAAATGGTAGCCTTTAATATTATACTTTATTTTAAAAAGGCACTTGTTATGTCAAGAGATCCAAATTTCAGTGTCATTCCTTAGACACGGGAAGTAAAGGACGCATGCAAACTGGGAATTTTAACAAAAAAAAAATCTTTATCCATAAAAAATGAACATTTTCCTTTTCCAAGTCATCCACAGTTTTCACGGTAAAACTGTATTGCTCCGTGGCTAGATAATCCATCCATAGTTTTTTCTGATACAATATACGGCTGGACAGGAAGCAAGCCTTTCAAAGTAAACTAAACTTCACAATAACTCTCCCTGTGGCTCTACGGTTCCCCAGGAGTGAATGCTGCTTGTCGGGACTTTGATGCAATCAACTGGTTTCCTTATATAGGACATTTTGACCAATCTGTATAATCTGACCCAATCTGTATAATATGATTGAACTTGATTTTGTAAAGTGCCTTGAGATGACATGTTTCATGATTTGGCGCTATATAAATAAAATTGAATTGAATTGAATTGAATAAAATGACCCGAACAAATCTTCTTACTGGATAGGATAAAAATAAAAAGCAAACCATCATACAAATAACTTAAATATTTTAGATTTATGGCTCCAACACCACCTTTTCCTCTTTAAAAGCCACTGTTAAATGATGTGTTTGTCTGTTTATAACAGCCACCAAGAAAATCTCTCTACAATTACACTGTCGCGCTGCGCTAAAGGATCCTGTCTATTGCGCAATACGCGATTAATTCGGAAAAACTCTGCAAATTATTCTTGCACCTTCCGCAACAGGTTGCAGTCCTAAAAATGGACATGGCTACGACAGACTTCCCTATCTCCTCCGCTTATACAGCCGTGATCTAATCTTGTTTACATGAAATAAGCCTGCTCTCGAGCAGGCTTAAGCTGGCGCACATGTTGCTATGACAACAAGTGCAGGATGTCTTTCGAAGAACCAAACGATCCAAGATCATGCCAAATCGTCAACAATGAAATCCTGCTAACTGAGTTAGCGACGTACGAAGAACGGACCCCTGGAGAGAATACATGAAACAATTTTGTTTTGGCTTATTTTTTCAAACTTAAGTTTCATATTTTAGAACAAATTGTACTACAAAAACAACCTTACAAAATTTAGTTTTCAAATTATTATTTTCTTTTTTTAAGAGTAAAGAGCTATCTTAAATGTATACATTTTTGAAAATACAATTGTCCCCCTGTTAAATCATGAATTAATTAATTCTGGTTTGCTCTGTTAAAATTCATGAGCAACACCCATGCCTGATTACCATACATGTAGAATCAGGGGATCACCTAAATAAACCTGTCTGACAGCATAAAGTAGGCTACAAATTTCACAAAATGCAACAAATCATGCCCCGATTTAACGAAATCCAAGACAAAATGAGAGACAAAGTCAGCAAACCATAGTACAAAGAACACTTACCCAGGAGGTCACAAAAGAACCCAGAACAGCATCTAAAGCATTGCGGGCCTCACTTGCCTCAGTTAAGCTCAGTGTTCAAGGTTCAACAATAAGAATAAGATCAGAGGTGTAAAAAGTATTTACATCTATTACTCAAGTAGAAGTATAGATACTAGAGTTTCAAAATACTTCTGTAGAAGTAGAAATATCAACTCAATCCTTTTACTCAAGTAAAATTATAAAAGTAACAGATATAAAACTACTTAAAGTATTAAAGTAGAAGTAATCCTCCGGATATGCAGTATGACAATGGTCAGAATTTCTTCAGAAATTTCACCTCTGAATGACTCAAAAGACGACAATAATTATAATAAAATGAAGTTTAAATCCTATGTAGATGATTTGGTGTCACTGAAACATGCTGTTCATGCTCGCAAACCCTCCAGTGCTGCTGATTTAAAACATGTCTGCCAACAAAGGTAGACCATTATCGGTGGTCATCTTATATGCTTGATGGGCAATTGTTGCCAATAAGGGGGATTTTGAAGCTTGGGAGGGCTGATATGTAAGGCCAGACTAGTGTTGATAGGTTTTTTCCCCCTATAGCAAAGATGGAGTTTTTTTCTAGAGCTATTGTAATTTACTAAGGTTATCACTGTCAGATGTAGAAATATCTTTGATGATATAAAGCACTTAAGTGGGGCAAAAAAGCCACAGCAGAAGAAATATCTAAAGGCACAGATATTTTTTCACCGCACTGTTTAAGGTAGTGAACTTTAAACATATGGCTGGTGAATAAACATTCACAACTACCGCATCCTCGTACAGCAGATGGGGAATAAGTTGCTGTTAGAGACTGACAGGGGCATTTTCAGTCTCTAGACACATGCAAAGGGTGATGCTTTGAGGATTTAGGCTTATTGGCAGTATGTTGTTGAACTGCAAACACCAACAAAGAACAATAAACTAAGCAGTGCAGGATAATTCCTACAATTTATTAACAACCCCATTCCATTCATACTTTTTTCAGCCTGATATGAACTTCCCAGGACTGAGCCAGAGAAATAACAGCAAACTGATCCAAAAAAGAAGAAAAAAAATCACATTTCTTGGTTGCACAAAGGAATCTCCCCCTCCTGACCAGCATTAACACTCCATCTTCCTCCACCGTACCAATTCTGGGAAAAAGAGCGAAAGGCACAGTCGAAACATGTCAGCTGCCTTTCCAATTCGCAGAGGAATGTTGGCAAGTTTTCACATTGTTGTCAGTCACTTGGTCAGATAAGAGTTCGCTCAAAGATTGATGGCATTGCATACCAGCAGTTCCTACTCTGTGTTTTCCCACTGCTTCACTGTTAAAAGCATCTAAAATATCTCAACACCTCACATCCTCCCTGCTCTAGTGCAGGCTTGTGAGTTGTTGTGTTTTTAAAAAAAAATCCACTTTGACCCACTTTTACAAGACACATCATAGCAAGTTTTAGCTTTTTTTTCTTTCAACTGTGTCTCACTGTAAAGCACGCATATGTCAATGGTATAATTTATAAATGACTTTAAAATGCCATTGGATCATCATTTCTGACATACTTTAAAGGGTTTTGTGACATGGGAATTGTGACTCCTTCAAAGAAGAATTTTAAAGTTTTAGGTTTCAGAAACCCAGAATGCCTGCAAGACAGATGTAAAAGGGGTAAAGTTGAAAGGTAAAGTTTAAGTTTAAAGCAACAGAGATTTAGACAAAAATGTAGATCATCTTTAACCTCCTTAGGTCAATGCTTTTCAAATACATCAAACCCAGTTTTTGCCGATTTCCATTACATGTCTTAGTCTTTCTGTCATGATTTATGGTTTTGCTTGTTTTGCCTTTGGACTTTTCTTATCAGCCTGTCACCTCTCAGCCACCAGCTATTATCCAATCAGATCTGTCCCAGTCCATTAGCCCACATCAACTCCACCTGATGCCAGTTATTACATTCAACTCTGGTCACCTGTTCACCAGCCTACACATACCTGACTCAGCCAACTCATCCCTGCCAGAAAGTTTTTTCTCTTTTCGTCCAGTCTCGTCCGGTGTGATGTGCCCTGCCTCTACCAGCTCCTATGTGCTCAGCCAGCTGGATTCTTCTGTTAAAGGTTGCCTGAGTCTGAATGCTGCATTTCTGCCTGTTTCTCCGTGAGTTCCAGCCGCTTGCTCTGCCCGTTCCGGTGGTTTCCCGGTCCACATCGCCTGTTTGGATCTGTCACTGCCTACATCTCCTGGTCCTCTGCTCATCCCTGCCTGCCAGCACTTTCAGCCATAAGTCATCTGTTCAAGTCTGGTTCTGCTTGTCTGCCTCACCCGCCACTATTCATCCCTCACAATAAACCTTTTTAAAAGAAACGTAACTCTGTGTCTGGCTGAATATCTGGTTCCACCAGCATTAATCATTACTTTCTTTTAAAAAGGTTTAATGTTTAAACACTATACTGAGATATGATCTCAATCTTGTGAAAGCTCCATAACACTATATAATAATTACCTTCTCCGTTAATCGTTTAGTACATTACATTGCTCAAAGTTTTCACTCCTCTTTCTCACACGCATGAATTTGAGTGACACCTCATTCTTAAACAATATGATTTACAGTTATGTTGGCTGATCCTTTGGGGTTATAACTGTTGCAGAAATTCTGGGAAGGCTTTTTACAACATCTAGCAGAAGGCTTATGACCATTTAATGCATTTGTGAGGTCAGACACTGATGTTGGACAAGAGAGCCTGGGCTCACAGTCTCCACTTGAATTCATCCCGAAAGAGTTCTGTTGGGTTATGGATCAGGACTCTTTGAAGGCCCGTCAGGCTTTCTCACACCAAACCGAATTATCCATGATGTTATGGCCATTGCTTTTTTAACTGGTGCACAGTAATATTGAACTAGGAAGGAGCCATCCCCAAACAAAGCTGGGAGCATGAAACAGTCCAACTGTTCAGTGCTTGTTTTTACACAGACGTTTGTTGTTTTCTCATGTCTTTTCCCAAGTCTAACTGCATAATTAGTCCTTTTGATAACTGTGTTATAAGAACTAATTATGTCAAAATGATGTGTAAAGATTGAGATAGGAGGCAAGCAGTACATGTAAATGAACTTTATCCACAACCAAAGATGAAGAAGAAGGAAAACTAGAAAATGTCCTAAACAAAACCGAGGTGTGTAAGACCTGATGGCTGGAGTCTGTGCATCAAGAGCCATACGTACAGATAAATGATGAACATGGGGTACAAGCGTCTTACCTAATAGAGAATCTATGGGTATATTCAGAGGAAGATCAGAGACACCAAACTCAACAAGGCAGATGACCTGAACGGCACTTTCAAAGCAACCTGGGCATTTATTATACCTCAGCAGTGCCACAGGCTGATCGTCTCCATGCCACTCTGCATTGATGCAGTAATTCATGCAAAAGGGAGGCCCAACCAATTATCGAGTGCTTAGAAATAAACATACTTTTCAGGCTTTTCCCTAAAGTGTGTTTAAAGTATTCTGTCTGGTTGATCTTATTTAATATTTAAAATTCTGAGACACTGACATTTAAGTTTTTATTATCTGAAAGTCATGCTCATCAGAAATAAAAATAAAACACGCTTAAAATACACTGTAGCAAGCACGTTTCACACTGTACCGTGGGGAATGTGGGCAGAGAACGAACACACATTTTGGGTCAAGCATTATAACGCATCATGTGCTGAAAGAATTTTGATCAATATTTTTATGAACTTGCTTTCAAGGAATCAAAACAATCTCACAACACCGCAGCTGGACAGGTTTCACATGTGCACCGATGGCACCCTAACGTTCATTGTCACTGTCATTTTCATTGTCAAGCTGCTCGTTGAGGCCTCGGCGTCTCTGTCGCACGGCCGCCTCAAACTGGTTCCCCTCAATATCTGTGGCTCAATGTGGACCAGATCTATTTGGAAAAAGATACTGATAACAGGACTCTCTATCCTCCCTTCATTACATCCTGTGGCATGTGTGATAATCGTTCAGAAACACCTCCCGGTGGGGCTGGGGCTAGATTAACGGCAATAAAAGCATTTGAAAAAGTAGCATGGTAGCAAAAGGTGGAAGAAGAATTTCCAACGGTATTAGTGGCTAATCTGGGAAAAACCTGTTTTTGTCACGTATAGGGTTACGTGTCCTTGTGAGAATGTGATCTATGTCAAGCCCGCCCTTCATGGCAAGAAGAGAACAAGAGAGCAGGCCACCCGAGAAGGCTGAACCCAAAAGAATGCAGCTCTGGTATTCATTAATGAAGAGAGCTCTTTGCAGTGGTGGAACAAGAGGGCAGGAATGAGGGGATAGGTTGACAACGATACAGAGGTGGTCAGGGGGAGAAAAAAAAACATCTTTTAGAAGAAAATGATAATTTCTTAACACCTAGTTGTAACTACTACCATTTACTGCACGAAACAAAATACAATCAGTCTGGTAATGTTTATTGGAACATTTTATTTATTGTTTTCTGAAATGTCGCATGAATTCAACTGCTGATTTCACAAGAAAATGCCTGTTTTTGAAGTCAACCCATGATTGGTTGTTTTACAGCTTGACAAGGCCGTGATTGTCGGCACATAACTTACAAACGAAGTCTTTGGCATCCTGCTCAAAGCGCTACTGTATCTAAAAATAATACAAACATCTGTATAAAATATATAATAAAATTAATTAACCTGTTTGTTAGTTTGCAGCTCACAGTAAACAAACAAAAAAAAACAAGACAAAAAAAAAAAAAAAAACCTTTTTGGCCCCTCAGTGGTAACCAAACCAGCAGAATCGCCACATCAGGGCACACACTCGCTACTATCACACATGCAAACATACTTTGAGAGGAAGGGGGTGAAAAAAAAAAAAGACAAATGACACAACATCATCCCAAAACTACACTTTTTTCCAACACCAGGTCTGTGTCAGTTTAAATAATCATAATAAAAACACACACACACCTCACTGTTCACACGTCTCCAAACCTTTGCAGAACCAGCTGCTCAGGCTGGAGAAGCATCAGCAGTGGAGGCTTCAAATCTTTTTGTTATCAGTTTAAATTAATGAGATCAGGGGCAGTCCTCCAATAAGAGATCTGTGTGATAGGAAAGAGAATACTCGAAATTTAATCCATAAAAGAGGGAGAAGAGAGGGACTGCAGGTCAGACTGGTAACCCCTTTGCTGGATATTCAACAGAAATAAATGAAATCCATAAAATGTAGGGAATGTGGAAACTAGATAACATAAGAATATAGCAACTTAACTTAGTGGGGAAAGAAATAAAATAGATAATAAAATTAAAAATAATAATAAAAGGGATAAGCAGCATTTTTACATTTATAGAAAGGCATATTTATATAAATAGCATGGCATACACTCTGTGAGAATATATTGCCACGTTACAATCCACAATACTGTCCAAGTACCTCAGAGGATTCATCTTTTCCCACCGTTCCGGGCAGACTGCCTGCAGGCGTCCGGCTCAGTGCGAGAAAGCGGGTCAGAGCCCAGCTCTGGCACCAACATGTGAAAAACAGTCCGTTTTCCTCCAACGTTGCCCCCCCCCCCCCCCCCCCAACCAAAATGCATTCATACGTTTGTCTCGTTCTCTCTTCTTGCAGTCTTCACAGATACTTAAAAGTTAGCTTTTTTTCTCTCCTTTCATTCAGAATGCAAATCTTGGTTGCTTAGATGAAGATCTCCACCGCCTCCGACTCCAGGTCATCCAGGCCTCTGAAGGGATTTAAGAGCATCTTCTTAGTGGCTGACTTGTCTGGTGGTTAAGAAAAAGAAGAGAGAGAAAAATTCTATGAATGCTTAAAGGGGAGAACATTGGAAAAAAAAAAGTTTTGCATTGACTGAAAAGGTTAATGGAAATTCTCCACAGTCACAGAAAGCAGTCTGGTGAATGTGCTCAGTCAACAGATTCGCATTACTTCCCAACCATGCACATTCCACAGGCCACAGATTATGAAGCATGACCTGCACTGATGCAATGTGACCAGCTGGTTAATCCTCACCGTGGTTAATCAATGTGAGGATCCATGAAGTGGGGACAAAATTACAGCATGTGCGCGTTTTGGGTTCTTAGCTTCATAACGCGTTTCAGCTTTGAACTGCTGTTCTGATCGGTCACTCACCGTCGTTTAGCTTAGTTGTGCTGGTTTCCTCCGGCTGCTGCCCGAGCGCTGAAAGTTCCGACTGTGCCGAGAACTGACGCTTTGGCAAAGTCTGATCGTCTGACAGATTTTTACCTAAAGACACCACCTCAATGTCAGTATCCTTCGTTCAAACGTCACATTTTTTTGTGATTCGCAAAGGTTCGTCGTGCTTCTGACCTTTACTCTTGCCGCAGGCTGTGCTGATGGAGGGAGTGGAGGAAGCCGGTCGCAGTGGAGCTCCCACCAGGTTTGCTCGAGGACTCTGCTCATCCCTCTGACTTTGATCCTGATGCAGCCGCTGGTTGAGGATCTTTATCACGGCATCTTTTTCCAATATCTGAGCATAAAGGGCTCGGATTCTGATGTGAAGAAGGAATTTATTGGTTAAAAAAACAACAACAACAACACATACGCAAACAAAAAGATAATTTCTTTCATGGTTTTCAGAAAAAAGGTACCTGTTTTCCATCTCCTGATTCCTGTGGTCGGGAAGTGGCAGGTCCTCGTTGAAGCTGTTGTTAGACGAGTGGCAGGGTGAGTGGTTAATGATGGTGGTGTCTCTGAAAAAACAAAAACATAAAATTAATTAAAATAACAAATCTTGGCATGGTTTTAATTTTTGGATAAACTGAAGACTGTCTGTCGCAGTAAACATTTGGAAAAGGTTAAGTGAAGCACCTCTGAGCCGCAGCGGTGGCAGCCACCTCCATGGCAAATTGCCTCATGGTGCTCTCCTCCAGGTACTTCTGCTCCCAGCGCACCATGTCGGCTTCGAGGGCCAGGATCCGCTCCTCGCGCTCACGCAGGCGCTCTTGGAGTGAGCTCAGAGTCAATCCCGGGGGCTGAGACTGTCTCTGAAGTAACCAGATGGCAGTAGTCTTAAAATTTTTGTTAAAAAAAACAAACAAACATAAAGTCATGTCACATCTTTCCCTGGCCAAGAGCTTTACCTGCTGCGCCCGCATACTCCTCAGCTCCTGCTCCAACCTCGTCCTGAGCTTCATCTCTAGGCTCTCCCTCTTCTCACATGTTGACTGCAGCTGAGCCAGCGCGCTCTGGAGCCTCTCCACCTTCTCCACGTACGCCCTCTTCCTCCTCAGCTCCTCCTCGAGCTGGCGACCTCGACCCCGAGCCGCCTCCAGAGCCTCCTCAAGCCGCTTCGTCTTGAGGTTCTGCTCCTCCACCGTCCCCTGCAGGCGCTGCAGCTCCCGCTCCGTGCGCTCCCGCTCAGCATTCTGCTCCTCGTCTGAAAAGCAAAATACAATGGAAAGGTCAGCCTCGATGCATGGGACGCGACTCCGGGAGTAAGTGTAAACCTGAACACGGTTTCGTTGAGCGGCGAGGGCTTCGACGTGTCACATGAGACTGGAGATGGAACCACCAATTAGCCACTCTCTGGCTTTGATTAGTGATTGGCAGGAGAAATACTGAAAAGGCTGCCTTTTCCCTGTTAATGAGTGCAACCGACCTTAGAAATCCAACTATTTTTTATTTGTAAAAACATCGATCACCTGCGCTTAAGCAGATGTACCTGTTCTGATTAATAAAAAAAAAGGCTGTCAAACGTTAGGGACGCATACTTTGGTGCATAAACTGGAACTTGCTGTAGTTCCCTACTATCAGCCACATCTAAAACCCCGCAGCGCACACTTTGCTCTTTTGGAATGGAAAATAATAATAACGGACATCAGTCAAAGTCGAAATCGCCAGCCGCGAAGAAACAGCGCGATCGCTGCATTTCTCTACCGAAACGGTTTCCAAAACCCACGCAATAATTTCCAGAGTCGCAACATGGTGGCCAGTGTTCTCCATTTAGTGAAGCAGTTCTGGAATGCCAAAAAGAAGAGAGAGGAGGCGGAAAAGGGAAGGGGGGGAGAAGCTTCCCCATCCCTTTGACCCACATAGCACAAAACATTCCTCATGAAGGCCATACAAACACCAGCACTCTGCTTGAGTCCAGATCCTCAAACAGACACCATAAATCACACTCCCAACAGGTGGTGGAGAGGAGGGGGGGGGGGGGTATTCCTACCACTTCTACTGCTGCCCTTTGAATAAAAGTCGCTTGATTTCCTTTCGCAAAAACTCTTGCGTGGACTAAATTCCATGTTATTAAGCCTTCTTAGCCAATCGGCCAAGGTTATGCAAGTGAAATTCCTTCATGCAAAAACCTCCAGAAAGGGGCCCCACTGCTATTCTGCAATCTAGTTCAGTCATGCATCCTGTTTCTAAAACAGGCCCTAACCTCGAGTGAGGCAAAATCTCAGGGTGTAAAAACTTCAGCTTCGGGGCCGTCTAGTCCGTGCCGGCACATCAATTTGTCTGGGTGGGCACGCTTCACTGTGAACACGAGCCGCAGAGCTCAAGGTGTGTGCTTTTGAGGTTGACGCCGTGTCGAGTCGAAGTGTACGGTTCGAGATTTGCCATAACAAAGGAAGTAGTTCTGGAGATGCCCTGTTGGACTAACAGAATCAACTAAAAGTAAAGAAAATATAAAGGGGACACCTCATCCAGCGAGCTGACAACACTGAAGAGCTGTGACATCCTTTCAAATTGAGAATTTTAGGGCACAGCCTATGATTGGTTTGTAAGCACAGCAAAAATACCAGCGTTGACTAAACATTAGCGACTAACGGCCTGAATCAAGGGGTTTTCATTCCATCTGGAGTCCGTCTGATAATGTCAGCTTCAAGGCTAAGATTGTTTAAACATGACAGGATTTCTGCTGGTTTCCACTTGGACTGAAGACCTTTTAACATCATTTTAAAACCCTGTAGACTTAAACGTTAGTATTACGTTGAATATTCAAAATCTAAATGAACTTCCTAACGTACTGACCTCATGGCTTACAAACAGCTCACTTAAAAAAAAAAAAAATTTAGCAAGCTACATACAAGTTTATTGACTGAAGTTGGTGTGACTCCAGTGCTTTTCACGCCTAAAGCTCATCTAGCTTAAGCGCTTTCCAGCACAGAGCTCTGTAAGCTTCATCTCAGCTGTTATTGATGGGTTTTAGTCAACTGCTGAGATGACCTGTTTTCAAACCAGACTAAGTCTAAGTTAAATACATGCACCTTTCCATTTCACAGGAGCTGGTTGTAAATGACTAACACAAATGTTTTTGGCTTGTTGATCCAAAGAAACTAAAGCAGGCCAGTTTAGGGAGGAGTGTTTTTCCACGGGTCCGCTCCGAGGCTGAATGTCCGGCTTCAAATTCCTTCTGACATTGGCTGTTTACGGCCCAACATCAGCGGCTTTGTAGTTCTGTCAAAGTGTAAAAATAATTACATTCCTGAGCCAGAACTAGAGCACACACAAAAAACAGGAGAATGCCTCCTGAGTACGGAATAAATGAGCAGCTACAGATATAACATATAACTAAAGATTTGGGGAATCAAGACATTAAAAGGCCTAAATTTGAGATCATGGGACTTTTTTTTTTAACTTTTCAGACCATGTAGAAACCCTCACTGATCTGGATGATGTAAACTCAGTAAAGATTCACTAAACACAGGTTGGGACCTCAGAAACATTTATTCTAATTGTGAAAACGCAACAAAATAAAAAACAAACCATTTCAGGGTTTATATGGCCTTTGAACCATCACAGAACTACACAATGCCGCAAATGGACCAGTCCAACACGGACCTCAACGTCCTAAACTAATGACAGATTCGTTATTGATTTATAAAATCTTGCTCGTGTTTGTGAAAACAAAAAAAGGGGGGGGGGGAATTATCAGTTTGCTGAAAATCCTGTCTCGCCTCTTTCCAGTGAAACCAATATGGTGTCTTGCCTTTTCATGTGACCTCTCCCAGCTCCCGCGCTAACCCCCGTAGGAAGAGCCTAACCGACTTGCACACTTACTTTGCTCAAGCAGTTTAGCCATAATGTGCTGGTTGTGGTCGGCCACCTCTACTTCTTTTGCCACGTGGGTTCTGGCTTTCTCCAGGTTCTCTGTGACGCAGGAACAGGTTGAGGTTAGCTTGAACAGCGTCTGGTGTCACTGCAGTCGGACTCTCGGTGGGTCATATGGGACGTTTCATACCTCTGAGGTCTCTGTTGAAATCCTGCAGCCTCCTGATCTCAGCTACCAGCCTCCTCCTCAGCGACTGCTCCAGGTTTTCCCTCTTACTGCTGCCCTGCATCAGCGTCTCATAGGCCTCGGAGATGCGCTGAATCTCTTGCTCCAGCTAAAAAAGGAGGAGGGGGGGGGGGGGGGGGAGCAGGAGCAGAAAAAGAAAGAAGAACATTTTGGTTAGGCCAGCTTACATGCCACAGAGGAGCTGGAATGTTAATTCATGTTTTTGCAACGAGTTCATAGTTATTACATGTGTGTGCGCCTGCAGGACAATGTGGGGGACGTTGCTGCCGTAACTTTAAGCAGAAACTAGGTGTATTTTAAGATTGCATTTTTAAGAATCTGTGTGTGAGCGTGGTGTGATTCTGAGAAGGAAACCGAGCCTGTGCCACTCCCTTTAAGACTGATTTATATCTACATTCCTGAGAGCTGATAGCTGCAATTCCAGGTGTGTGCGCGTGTGCACAGGGGCGTGCAAGGCAATACGCATCAAGAGAGACTGACACATGGAGCTGGGAAAGCTGCCAGGAGGAGAGAAGGTGTACATGCCTGAGCCCGGGCTGTGGAAACGGCAAAGAGACACCCACCATTACAGCAGTCACTCAGGCATGTTTACTCAGGGCTGCGGCCCGACGGGGAAAACTTTCCAACCCTGGCAATTATCATTCTTCAGGGCTGAGGCACGGCGAAAGCCATGTGACATAACTTCGCAGAGTGGGTTGATTTTTATGAAGATCTGGCTGAGGTGTCCAGTGTCACCCAGGCTTTTTTTTTTTTTGAGCTGAACAAGGATATTAAAGGCCTGTTTGGTGAGCTCATAAAAAAAAAAAAAAACAGAGGTAAAAAGAGCCTCTAAAACCAAGAGCACGGGAACAAAAAAGTGCAACTGCATGAGAAAAGAACCGGCCCATTCACTTTTACTATTTTTTTTTCCTTCTTCTTTTCTACCCCAGCCTGCCACTTTAAGCTCTTACCCCACTAAATGGCTCTGGTCTGACGAGGCCAATGTTACCCTGAAAAAAATCAATGGCTGCCCTGAAAATAAAGCACACACACACGCACACACACGGGCCTCCAGCGTGTCAGCCACACAATGAAAGAAGTGTGCAAACACAGGAGCAGGCTGTGACCTCTGTTTGTGGCCCTGCATTAAGGAAAGGTAGCAGCTGCTGATCTCATATGTTTGTCCACAGGAGGGGTGTGTGCTGGCCCCAGCAGTTCTCCAGATACCTTGGATATCAAGGGAACAACTGTCATCTGGAGTCGCGTTTCAATGGCAGGTGGCTGGGAAGAAGAATGCTGAGTGGATCTACAGTGGGCACTTTTTGAGATTTTTTTTTTTTGGCATTTTTGGTATCTTTCTCTGGATCAAAATTGACCTTTGGAAATCTCTGACTCAATTCTGACGGGTTTGCCGCCTTCTTACCTTCTGGATGCGGCCAGTCTTCTCCCTGTGGGCCTCCAGCTCTTGCCTCAGCCTCTCATTCTCCATCACAAGCAGCTCCACCTGGTTGGGTTCCTCCAAGCCAGCAGGTGGCAGGCTGTTGAATGTGTTGTAGCTGGGTAATTCTGGCTGATCAGACTGGACATATCTATGAGAGAAATGTATGTTGCGATTAGAGGCAAAGCGTAGTGGGTCTGGTTGCCCTGCCCTGTTAGGTCAGATTTGATTAGAGTCTTTTTCTTGTTATGCTGTTAGAGTAGCAACTAGAGCAGAGAAAGACAGCCCGGCTCCAATGGTGTTCGAGAATGTAGGACACTAAATGTGGAACATAGTGGTAGTCAATGTACCAGAGACTACTTTGGTGTCTGTGAATATGCCGCTGCTGTATTCCAAGCACTACAAACATCTACAGGGCCGGACTTGCTCCTTTGCAACTATGTCGAAATCTGATTCTGTATGCAGGCTGCGGTGTGACTCATGTCCACAAGAATCTGTTTACGCATGTGAAATATGAAGGCGAGTATTGGGCGGGTTAAGAAGTAATGCCAGTGACGTGATGTAATGCTACAGTAGTCTCTAAGACACACACACACAAACAAAGTGATGTAAAATGAAGCGCGTCCTCTCTACCTGTGTGGCTGAGCCTGCACCGGTTCCTGGACCTGGTGAGGAAGAAATCCCTGGCTCTGGATGGGGCTGCTGTATTCTGGGGGTGGGTTGCGTTTGTCTGTGCTTTGCCCCGTCCTCGGAAGGGTCTGCGGGGTGTAGTAAGGGAGCTCCGGGTAGCTGTGGGAGTTCGTTTTAATGGCCGCGGCCTTCGCAAATGCATTGCTTCTGTCCATGGACATCTGCATGAGATGCTCGCTGAGGGAGCGCACGTGGCCGCACTTCTGCCCCAACAGATCTGCTTCTTCGTGGAAGGATCCGTCGTGCCGCGCAAGCTGGCCCTCGTGGAGCTGCTGGTGGGCCCAGTGAGAGGACGGGTACTGAGAATGCGCTTTGGCCTGCTCGTAGGTGGGCAGCTTCTCTCCGTGCAGCTGGAAGCCACTTTCTGAGTGATGGTAGTCCCCTTGGTGCTCCTGGCCCTGTGGCTCCTGCCTCGCCGAGAGCTGGGGAAGCAGCGGGTCCTCCTGATTGAGGCTTTCCAGAGAAGATCTGGGACTCCTGCCCATTTCGCCACCACTGCTGGGTCCACTGTTGCTTCCGCTGCCTCCACGCAGGGCCTGCTGCTGGATGGCCAGTAAGGTGCGGGCGTCTGTGGGGTTTCCATAGCGGAGCTGCTCCTGGATGAGCCGGTGTAGGACCGTGCCAGACGGCTCCTCAGTGGATGACATAGTACAGTGTAAAAATAAAATAAAATAAAAAAAACACAGGGGTTTTCTCCCAAAAGGATCAGTAGAGCTGCTTTGATTCAAAGTGGAGATGTTTTCATAAGTCAGCTGTGAACCTGAGACAGAAGGAGAGAGACAGTTAAAGAACTGGTGTTAAACTACATAAAGACAAAACAGTGACAATAAAGAAGCCACGCTTATATGTTAAGGTGCAGAAACTGTGTGGCCACAAGTAGACATTGTGGATGTGGTGACTTTTTTTCTTCACAGCACGCCAAAAAAAAAAAAAAAAAAAAAAAAACTCGGTGCGCCAAACATTCCTATCTCACGGGGGAGCAAAAAACCAGCGCTTTGAAACGGTTTCACCCCTCAAAGCTCAGCTATCAAACACGGAACGAAGTAAAAACACATCGATTCTCCAACGCCAGCCGTAAAAGTTTCAGCCCGAAGCAACAACGTGGGGCTTCTTTATCCACGACCCGGCGCGACTTGAGCTGTGAACGAAAACAGAAGCTTCCCTTACCAGCGACGCTTTCATGATCACAAAACCCTCTTGTCGAAACGGACCCAACTCCAAAGTATTTCCAATAGTTCCGCCGCGGAGTCTTTAGCCGAGTTAAACGCGCCTCATGTTGTCGCGCTCCTCTCTCGCTGTGAAATGATTATGGGGAGAGCAGGCGGCGGTAATAAGTAACCGAGGAGGGACTGAGGTCGGAATGCCAGGAATGCAAAACGCGAGCTCCCTCGGGGATCTAAAGCGTAAAAAAAAAAAAAAACACCGGAGGAGGAGGAGGAGAGCAGCAGCGCGCATTACTGGGCCAACGAGGAATGAAAGAAGGCAAAAAAAGGGTCTAACAATAATGTTCACAGCAATATCAAACACTAATTGCATTTTATAGAGTTAAATCTTCACCTCAAATCCATTTTTGGAGCTGCAGACTCTAAATATGCGCTCGAAGACGCACCGTTTCCTTAATCCTTTTTTAGAACAAGAGATATTGTATTCTAAATGATTTTATTTATTTATTTATTTTTATTTTAACAATGAAGATTTAAATGCTTTTAATAATACGAAGCATGCGAGTAAAAACCCATAGCAGCCTAGCTAAACACCAAATTAAGAGAACTAAAGATGCAACCCAGTGATGTATATTGTTTTATGATAAAACGTTGCTTTACTGACAATAAAAAAACAACAGTTATTGATGATGAACAATGGCTTTTCTACTGCGAGATTTCACAGACTGCAACATGTCTAAAAAGCAAAGAAAAAAAATGCTGAATTTGCTTTGAGTGCGCTGAAAGGCAATGACGTCACAAAAGGCAAGAATCAATTGCCATGGGAGACGGAATCAGTCAGAAGAGTCAGAAGAATCAGAATCAGAAGAATCTCAATTATCTATGATAATTGTGATTCTATGATAATTATCTATGAATTGGCGCTATATAAATAAAATTGAATTGAATTGAATTGATGTCACAAGAGACATTTGGATGGAAAAATGTTTTTGAGAGGGTGGATGTTTATCTTAATTAAAAACTCATATACAGCAATATAGAACAACTGAACATGACTTAACATCTCTCTATCTATGTGATACTGTAGCTGTACAAAATAGTCTGGAGGGTAGCTTTAAAGGGGACATGTCATGTTTTTAAATCCTTCCTTTTCACATTTAAATCATTAATTTGTGGTCTATATAAAGTGGAATTGCAGTGCTTTGGTCTGAATTCCTTGTTATTGTAGCTCCACAGCCTCTCTTTTGCTCATGTCCTGAGGTGCATCTGAGAGCAACTCGTTTTGGTGTGATCTCTTTAAACGTAAACGCACTTCACACTCCAAGCTCCCCCCGTATGATTTCATTTAATTTATTGTTGCTGTTTGATCTGAAGGCAGCACTCCAAAAGTCAAGAATGACAACATGTTATACTGTAACCTTAAATTAAAAAAAGGATTCATCAAAGATTTTCATGATCAACTCAAAGCATTTTGGTGGTTAAGTGCACAATGTTCTTATTGTATACAATTTAACCCTTAATTCAGAAATGAATGTCTGTCCATTTGAATATGAACTAATCAATATTTGGGCCAATGGCTTGATATCTGAGTTGGTGTCTCCCCAAAATTTCATTAGATGGTTGCATAATAAAAATAAACGCTCTAGATTCTTTTTGATTTTATGACCTCATGACATCTCATAATATAGATATTGTGCCCTTTATTTGTTAATTTTATTAGATCTGAAAGGCAAGTGGTCAAAAAGTAAAAAAAAAAAAGTTAATGGATAATTATACGTGTTTAAAAACTAACTACAACTTAAATAAAAAAAAGTCACATGGTAACGGCAACCTAATCCCCTTTTTTAAATTATTTGTTAGGCCTACTTAAGTGTACTATGTTGCTTTGGGATACAACTTAGCTTCTTGTTGTTATCCTATTTGGTCATTTCCTTATTTCTAAAGTAAAGTTTCAAGTTTACCAGAAAACCATAATTCTTAAACATCTCTATGGGCTTTTCTGATTGTAAATTTAGCCTTTCCATGATGTGTGTCATATGGTCTGGTAAACCCTCTTAAGCCCCCAGCCCCCAACACTGGGGGCATTTTTTCTAAATTAGTGCTCAAAATAACATAAATAAATCTAATTACATTTAGTTCAGCAATTACAAACTCCATCTAAACATGGACACACGTGGACTCAACAGAAATGTCAAATTGTTTGAAAAATCTAATTATTAATGTAATGATTATTTAAGTAGTTTGCAATAGATGAAAAGTTACGTTCCTCCCACCGTACTGGGGGCTGGGGCCAAGCTGGGGCCCAAGAGGTTTTTAAACGAACACTTTGACTTACACTAGTTCTACTGGGGCTGCTATTTGGCTATGTGCCCTCTCAGTCTGTCATCCGTGTTCACCCCCAAAAAATGCTGAATACCAAAGCTCCTTCCAGGAACATTCCTGGAAATGTTTCTCAAAAACCATTAGTTCTTGAAATGCCAAATTATTTTGCCCTTTTTTTTTATCTCCATAACGATAGCCTTCAGTCTTGCAGAGGACCGACCCCATGCCAGTAACATTTAACACAACATGACTGGCTACAGACTATTTTTTTTTATCTAGCAGCATGTTTTGCAAGTCTAATGTTCATATGAAAAGCAGCTTTGGCTGTTTAATGTGTTATAGAGGGAATAAAGGAAACAGTGCAGCAGCTTGACAGGCATGAAGAAACCCAGTCTTGTGGCTTCCACCACAGGTTAGTCTTGGGGAAGCTGTTGCATCTGTGCTAGGGCTACACATGCCTTTAACACGCACATGTGTGTTTTTGTACTTGCAGCTGAGCGAGAACTTTTTTTTTTTTTCAGTAAAGTGAGGACTTTGATGGAAAGTGAGGATGTTTTTTAGTTCTCACATTTTTCTGGGCTAGGGGTTAGGTTTAGGACTAAGGTGTCTATTAGGTTTCGGTTAGGGTTAGGTATACTGGTAAAGGGTAGGGTTAGGGTCAGGGTTAGGACACAGAAAGTCTTGAAAATGAAGGGAAGTAAATAGGAGTCAAGGCAGGTCACTTTGTACTTTAAGCAAGGATGTGTGTGTGTGTGTGTGTGTGTGTGTGTGTGTGTGTGTGTGTGTGTGTGTGTGTGTGTGTGTGTGTGTGTGTGTGTGTGTGTGTGTGTGCGTGCGTGCGTGCGTGTGTGTGTGTGCGTGTGTGTGTGTGTGTGTGTGTGGTAGCAGTTCTCTGGAATCTGAGGTCTTTTAAAACCCCACTACTACTACAACAGACACAGGGGCTCTTTATACCTCATGGATGATACAAAGTAGCACATTGAAAGGTTGCCTTAGTTTGATTTTACTATGTATCCCGATCTCAAATTTACAGATGAATCCTCATGACGCCAGTCATATGAGATCACGCATCAAAGTAAGAGATGTGTGATCTCATATGAGTTTCATATGAGTTTCTGTCCCAGCCAAAACGTGTGCCTGGACTATTTTACTACATGACAAGACCAAACCGGCACTATGTTAAGGATGTCAAACATGACTCTGATCTGTGGGCCCTTTATACAGTAGAGGTTTCTGTTACAACATGCTAATCATAATTCTTTCAGTATAATACATAGACCAGAATACATGCTTTTAGAACTTGGAGAATAGATAACCACATTTCTCTGCTTTCTGGTTTTCCCAGAAAAAAACATGGCCCCTCCACAATTGCAAAATTGAACAGCGCAAACGCTGACAAAGATCAGAAAGAGAGGTCCCGTTACTCCAATTGTGAAGCCTTTGCATTGCCTGCTGGTAAATTTTAGAACTTGTTAGGATTTGTAAAGCCATAGTCTTAGTCCCATATATTTATCAGGTCATCTTTTATTGCATCAGCTTCCCCAGGTCTTCTGGAAGAAAACCTGCAATCATTTTCTTGTTACAGCCCTCCTCTCTTCTCTGTGGAAAAGTATTCCTGAAGAAACATTATTGGACAGGAGAGTTTAGTGATACTCTTAAATGGAAACTTTAGGCCTCTATATCTGGTTTGGGTTTTAGCTGGATTAGTAGTGGATATTGTTTATTTCTAATTTATTTGTATCTTAATATTTATGTGCGCGCGCGCGCACACACACACACACACACACACACACCTGTCCTAGAGAGAATTCAGAGCTGCAGATGATTCTTGCAGTCATCCTGTATTTTTGGACTATGGGAGAAAGAGAGTACCCAGAGAGAACCCATAAATGCATAGAGAACATGCAAACTTCATGCAGGAAAAGCCCTGTCCCTTAGAACCCAAGACCTTCTTGCCTTGCAGCAAGAAGGTCTTGGGTTCAAGATGCTAACAGCTGTGCTGCCATGCAGCCTAGCTTTTTTTTTTCTTTTTTTGGATTTTTAATTATTTATTCTTCTTTTTTAACTATTATGTATTTTTATCTATCATGAAAATATGCTTAGCATATTTTTTATGTATGACTTATTATCATCACTAAAACAATGTTTCCTCAGTCTCTGAAACCAATGTCACTTCTGTCAACTCCATGGTTCTGTACATTTTTCTTCTTCTCTTTCTTGTCTATGTTTAGTCTTGTTAGTTTTCCTTTTTGATGCTGGTTTGAATTTATGGCCCACTTTTTTAACTTATGTAAACCACTTTGTAGTGCTCATTCTATGTATGAAAAAGGCTCTCTAAATATTAGATTACCAAAGTCCTAAATAATCCACATTTTACAACCAAAGCTCCCACCCAAAAATTCAAATCTAAATTCCAGCTGACTTGGTAAAGAAAATGTGTGTAATCAAAGCACAGCAGTCCACAGCAATCAATTGCTGTATGTAGCAACTGGCCTCTGGCTGATTATCTTATTAGACCTAAAAATCTTTAGGCCCCCTGAGATAGTATTGAACTGCTGATGGTGACCAATATCATGCATCTGGCTCTTCAGCCCTCCTTTATCAAACACAAATCACCACCATGCCTCAGATGGTCTGTATTATCGAAGAGGCTATTTTAAAATAAAATACAAAAACAGCCATGGTGTCTCTGTGGGCAGCACTGCATGAAGAGGAACAGTTTGCAAAGCGGAAGGTGTTTGCATTTGCCCCTCATATCTACAGTCTGTGAAACAGCACAGTCTCCACCTTTTAGAAAAGCCTGTTCATGTCATTTAACACCACCTCACTACTTCCTCTGTTCTCTGTGTGTGTGGATGTTGGTGATGGGCGACGCCTCTGGTCATTTTGTCCTCCATTGTAGCACACTTCCTGTGAACTAGAGAGGAATGTGAGGCAGATCCTCTGAGAGTTATGGATACTCTCCAACAGTCATTGCAGGAGGTCAACATTTGAAATGGTACACCACAAAGAAGAGCACTTGAAATTAACCAGGAAGGGAGAATAAATGCACATGAAGTAAACATGCTAAATACAGGGCTGTGAAAAAAAAGTATTTAGCTAAATTTGTCTAAACACAAAAGTCAGTTTTCAAAGGATGATTTAATTTATTAGAAAGAAGCAGGTGTCCAAACTAATCTGGGCCTAAGAGAAAAAGTGTCACCTTTTTAAATCATAAAACAATTTTAAAAGGATAGCTGCACACATAATCCAACAGATAACAGCTTTATCAACTAATTAAGATGGAAAATCTCAAAAAGCAACACATCCAACCCTGATCTAGAGAAAATCAAGAACAGGTGTAAAAACAAAGTTACTGAGATCTATTTGTCTAGGAAGAGCTATGAAGCCACTTCTTAAAAAAATAAAAAAACTCAGAACAACATTTAAAGCATTGCAGTGGTGGCACTGACTTTGGTCAAATGCAAAACTGCTGAAAAGCTGTTAAAGAAAACGAGGAGGGAAACAATGTCTGAGGCCTCCAACTGTAAAACCATTCCTGTTTTTGGGATTGTCTCTTTGTTGCCCCTTTAGTGCACCTGTTGTTAATCTCATTTAGACAAAAAAACAGCTGACACTGATTAACAACCCCCTCTATTAAACTGACCAAATCCCAGTGATGACACCAGTGCTCATCATCAGCCATCAGAGGAGATGTTAGCATCTTACTGAGGTGTTGAAGTGACAAGCCCCTCATACTTGGGAGCGGCTATGTATGTGGCATTGTTGGGAAAATGCCACATACATAGCCACACAATGCCGTCTTGTTCGTCATTCAAAAGTTTTTGGTATTTGTATCAATATTATGGTAATTTTTTTACAGAGCTACCACATACTCTGTACTAAGGTATGGCATCACCAGCTGGTTTGGCAATTTGACGGTAAAAACAAAGACCCAGTTTTTACACTTAGTAAGAATAGCAGGTAAAATAATGGGGATGCTAATCCTTGTTAACTAGTCCTCCCTCAGCTTCCCTGCTTACCTTCTGCCTCAGTTGCTCCACAAAATTCCTTGATTAGCACTGCTGCATTCTATGTCATTTTCCACTCGTCCCTCAGTATATGAGGTCTGGCTGACATTGTTCATTCTTAGATTCTCCGGTTTGCCTACCTGTTACTCTGTTACCCTGCCCTTCACACAAGTCTATTTCTCCTGTGCTCATGCAATTTCTCTTGTAAGTTCCCTTATTTTTCCATTATTAAAAACTTTTTTTTTGCCACAGCCACTTTCTGCACTTGAGTCCTTCATTACCACAAACATGACATCATGATGATTCTAGAGTCAATTCGATAAGAAACCAAACGTAGGACATTTTTGTTGTAGTTACTCTGAACCCAAACAACTATATTCTTAATTTACTGTATTGTCTATCTCCCTGTATCACTTTCTGTCTACCTCGTTCTCTTTTGTTTGCCTACAGACTCAGCCATTGCATGAGTCTTTGATGAGTGTACATATCCTGAGACAGAAACTTCAAAAGATTTTACAAGACAGGATGCTTGTTACAGTGCTGAACCAGTGGGAAAGCGAAAAGGGGTCATCTGATAGGTCAAGATTGGTGAGGAATGTAACTGATATGACTTGGAAGGAGTGGGATGGATTCCTCTCCCTGAATCTCACATCCCCGCTCTGCTTCCTTTTTTACACAAATACAATGGACAAAGGTGAGGTGTGCAGCGCTCTGGTGGTATCCGGTTCACAGTAAAACGCTGACAACAAGCTTCCCATGTCTTTGCAGTTTGGAAATACTTCCAGGGCTGGGAATTGATTTTCATGTGATGTTATGTTGAAACAAGCATGAATTCCTTCTAAAACCCGGTTACACTGATACAAAGGAAATAAAATATTGGTTGCTCAATGGCAGCCGCATGTTGCTGCATGTCGTGGTGCAGAGAAGGGGGGATTTGCAGATGTTCCAGACAAGCAGACTTAATGCATGACTCAGAAGAAATGAATCTGTTAGGGTGATAAAACAGATGTGCAGTCATATCTCATGCATGTTTCGGTGCCCAGAAAGTAATCTGTTGGATTCTAAGTGCAAATTGCAATCCCTAAAGATACATTTAAGGTTCAGAATGTAAAAATACACAAGCACTGCTTGTTTTAAAAAGGATGTTTATCAGAACCAGACATATTAGTTACTACCTACTGGCCATAAGAGGTGTTGAATTGGCTTCAATTGCCAGTGCATGTAACTCATTTTTATACCACTCAAACCATTTTGAAAATGCTAGAACCTTAGTGTATGTTAATTTCCCTGCCTGACTCTCTGCAGTGGTAATTAGGTGTGTGTCCTAAACAATCCCCAGCTTTCTTTGCAGAACTGGAAAGTTCACATTTTCCTCACCTTTTAGGATATTTGAGGTGGCTTTTTGCACTTTGTTTCCCTCAGTGCTTTCAGCCTTTCGACTCAAGTGATGTGGAAAATTAACTGTGGTTAAAGCTTTAAAAAGATATATGAAGCGGTGCTTTAATAAGCATACATTTCACAAGGATCAACACATCATGCTGTTGTTGGACTGACTGAAGCTCAACTAAATGAGATTGCAAATTGTGTAAATATGTGGCTTTAAGCCCTTAATTGTAAGCTTTTGCAAGAATAATAGCACACCCTAAACTGTTCTTGTAGTTTTTACTTTATGTGACCAAACTCAACCTCGCAACAATGAAACATGAAATGTATAAAAACCTTGAAGACCTAAATGATCCAAAAGGTTTTCAACAACTGCTGTTGGCTTAATAGGAATTTGGGTCTATTGGGAAATTACAAATTCACATTCCTTAGCACATAACATTAAATGTTTACAATACCATAGCAACATGACTTTCCCTTTGAATAACAACACTGAGTGTCTAGCTTCTGATCTCAGGCGTATTACTCATAATGCTCCAGGGCCAAATAGTTGAGTGTTCCTGTAATAATACTATTCAATCCATTTTTCCCTTTTCCTAATTTCTTCTTCCTAAATCGTCTTCCCTTTTGCTTTAGTGTAAATATTTCTGTTTTTTAAAGATTTACATGTAGACACTTGGCCAGGGTTTAAGCTACATATATAACAAACTATAAAGTAATGCAACAAAAAAATATCTACCACAAGTTTTCCAGATACTGGAAATAAAATGCGAAGTAAATTATATTTTAGTCACCATGTAAATTAAAAAAAAGGTTTAAAATTCCTTCTCTTTTGATCACCAGTAAGACGGAGGAGATGGTGATCGACTTTAGGAGAAGGACACTACCTCCCCTACAGACCAGTTCATTGTTATTGTTTTGATGCGGGTTTTTCGCGCATGCGCGCCGGACTGGTTGGCAAAAAGCGAACACAATGGCGGACGCAAACAGAGAAACTGACGAGTTCTCCGCGTATTTTTCTTCTTTAGATAACGTATCACAAGATCGTTTTAAGACTAAGTTGATGGTTGATGGTATCAGATTGCCAGATCCACACAGCAAAAGCCTGAAGGGACGGAGCGAGTCTGTGAAATGCTGCCAAGTGTTACGTACCGCGACATATACAGCTACCTTATAAACACGCAGGCCAGTACAGACGAGAGAGCACGAAAGCCATGAAACCACTGGACGGCTACAATTATCTTATATCGGGACATAGACACCAGCAACCCCCGCGATCCCATGAGGGATTAAGCGGGTCAGAAAATGGATGGATGGATGTTGTTCACACGTTTGTGCAATCACAAAGCGGCGTCATACAGACCGCGTCTCAGCAGAGAGGAAGACCCGCCCGGTAGGTTAAAAAAAAACATTGTTTACTACGGACTATTTTGGTGTTTTTGTCTTGTTAAAATGGGTGGGGGTGTCGGCGACATTGGAGCGTAAACACAGAAGTACTAGCGCCCGTGAACGGGCGGAGGGGAGGGGAGGTGGCGATCGCTACACGGGCCGGAATAGTCAGCGGCTGCTGCTACCGCTTCTCCGGCCCGTGTAGCGATCACCATCTCCCCTCCGCCGCTATTTAAGTACAACAATGACTAGAGCAGAATTAAGTTGTATTTACCGGAGATGAAGTGTAGACTGCATATTCTGTCGCAGTATGATGGATCCCCCAGTCCATTGGGAGTTTCTGCCTGCGCTCTTTTCATTGAAAATATCCATTTCTTTATTCGTCTTTTCTCCTTTGGTAAACGACAGAAACGTACATCCGACGATTTGGAATGCCTCTGTGTGCAACCGGGAGCACAACAAGTCGTAGGCATTGTTTAGATTCCAAAAATAAACTAACTGAAAATACGCTCTAAATCACCCGTTTTGTCACAGTAGTAGACGAGAACAGCGCTGTTTTTGCCAACCACCGAGATCCGGATGTAGCGCTGACGTCACGCGTGACGTCACGCGTGAACTGGTCTACTGGTTAACACTCAGGGGTAGTACATTAAGTCAGTGGACAGTTTTAAGTACCTGGGTGTCCATCTCAATAAGCTGGATTGGTCCCATAACACTAATGCCCTGTACGTGAAGGGCCAGAGTCGCCTCCATCTTCTGAGGAGACTCAGGCCCTTTGGAGTGAGCAGGACTTTGCTCAGAATATTTGATGATTCTGTGGCAGCCTCTGCTATCCTTTATGCTGTTGTCTGCTGGGCCCCAGGTAGTACAGAGCGAGAGAGGAAGAGACTGAACAGGCTGGTCAGGAGGGCCAGCTCTGTCCTGGGCTGCCCACCGGAGTCTGTGGAGGTGGTGGGGGAGATCATGGATAATACCTCTCTCCCCCTGCACTAGACTGTGGAGGAGCTTAGCAGCTCTTTAGTGGCCGACTGAGGCACCCTCTGTGCAGGAAGGAGCGCTACTGTAGGTCCTTCTTCTCCACTGCTATTAGATTGTTCAATTCTACTTTATAACAACTTGTGTAATATTTGTACATGTACATATGCTTAGGCATGTGTATGCCTCTGTATATATGTATGTGTGCATGGGTCGGCATATATATACACATTTTTTATTGTTTGTCTTCTCTATATATATCTGCTTCTATTTTTATTCTTGTTCTATAATTTTTCACTATTTTACAAAAGCTGATGTAACGGATAAATTGCATTGCCAAGTAATTGAGATTGATAAAGTCTTATCTCTTATCTTTTCTTCTTGAGACATAAATGTCAGCTTTGCACAACAAACATAACCATCTCTATGACTAATCCACAATAATCTTATTACCCGCAGATCTATATATAGTTTCTATAAAAACTTGCTGAAGCTGCTCTTTAACGGTGTGAAAAGATTTTTGCCCTGGAGAGAACAAGTCTCAGCAGTTGGCAATGACAGCCTGCCCTAAAACAGTCGTTCCAACCAGCGGCTCTATGGCATCCTGAGAGGTCACCAGGATGCCAGCCACCCCCCGCCTCCGTTGCTGAGGCTGCACATAGCATGTGATCTGATGGCTGGCTCTGGCCAACGACACCGTGGACAGAAGGTGTGAGAGAGGGGTGCTATGTGTCTGCATGCCTGCATATGAGTTCAGCAGCTCTGAAAATGTATCAGGTGCTTTCTATTGGTCCGGAAGCAATGAGGTGAATGTGGCCTATGGCAGTAAGCGTGGGTTTGTGAGAAATTATGAAAAGCTAAGCAGGTAGTTGATGGACATGACTGCCTGGAAGGTCATGAGATATGAATGAAAGATAGCCGTTTGCTTACACTCCTAAAATGTACATGAGAAATGAGACCTTGTTTGCAGGTATTACAGGAAGGCATTATTAACAGCATTCTTCTGCCAGTGTACGACATATTAGAGATTTAACGGTTTCATTCTGGTGTACTAGCAGTATACGATCTCCGTTCTGTTTGCATCATGTGGGATGACATACTTCCCATTTAGTAGCATTTGCATATATCCCTCTACAAATGCAATTTAGAAAATAACAACTGGTTTATAATTTTAATTGATTTTGTGGACACAGGGGTACACAAAATCCTCTGTGTACACATGTTGTACACACCCCTATTGAAATGTCAGGTTTTTGTGACATCAGAAATTAAGACTATAATAAATTATTTCCGGACTTTTTCAACCTTCAATGCGACCTGTATCTTTATAGCATTTCGTCTAAAAATTTGAACACCTACTAAGCGGAAAAACAAAAGTATGCACACCTTTTGATTCAGTTTTAGTGTTCAGTCTACTGTGGGAGGAGTATTTCAGCACATCAAATGTTGACTTGATAACATTTGCCCCCTCTATCTGGCAGAAGTTCGGCATTCATATCAATTATCCTTTCTCAGATCTATTGAGAGGTCATCTCTTGTCTACAGGCCTGTTCGGGTGACCCAACAAATTATATGTCAGATTTAGAACTAGACTTTTGCTAGACCATTGCCAAACCTGATTTATCTTACGCTGATGCCATTCGTTTATCTGAATGTGAGGACTTACTGAGATACTGCAGAGAGAAATCCTGTTAACTTTTGGACATTTGAAGGGTTTGGGTCAAAACTAACGCATCGGTAAGTGCCAATAGTTTCATCCACTTTAACAAAAACAACTGTCCCATCTGAGAAGTTACTGCAGAAAAAAATTACGCCACCGCCCTGTTTCACTGTAGGAATGGTGTTATTGTTGCTGATGTGCACCGTTGTTTTTGCGCCCATCATACCTTTTGGAATTGTGTTCACCTTGATTCCTTCGTATTTGGAAGAAAATACATCCTGCAACCTTCCTTCTTAATGCAGACGTATTAAGAATACACCAGATTGTTTAAACATGAACAACACAACCAGTACTAAGTTAAAATTGATGCAATTCATTCATTGTAACTGCTGTAACCAGTTTCCGTGTTGTGTTTTCATACATTTTAGAAAAACACCCAATTTCTGTCATTATGGTCCCATATTTTCTCTAATTGTTGATGAAAGTGTTTACTTTACCAGAGTTTATGTACAATGTTAGAGACAAAGGTTATTGATCAACTGCTTCTAAACATATCAAAGTGAGAATTGATAAACAAGAGGAATTGATCTTGAAAATATAGTTTTTACTTCTCTTTCATGGGCAACAGTGTGTATATAATGCCAATACTTTTGCACAGTGAGATTATTGGATTTTTTTGTAACCTCTCTGAAAATTTTTACTTTAGTTAAAAGATGCAAATGAGCAAAGGTCAGGAATATCCTACCAGGACAGGTGAGCATTATTGCAAGTTTATCTGATTCTCTACAGTAGATGGCAGGCATAACTTGAAGAACACAGAAATTTAAAATAAATTGAAAGATGGTTCAGAAAGGTTTTAGTTTCAGGAAGTCCTTACCCATGCATTCAGATTATTACACCTTTTATTTATTTTTCTCTTATAACAGAGCTGCTCGAATTCTTTGTTGAAATATACAAGATATAATGTCACATTAAAGTTTGAAAAAGTGTTTAACTTTTGAAGTCTGAAAAACCTGGAATTTTAAAAGGGGTGTTTATATTTTTGAAAGTCACTATTTGATAAAGGCATTTAAGTAAGAAAACATTTTATAGGATGAGGTAAGATTTAAATGAAGAAATTAATAAAGTCATAGCTTTCTCATACATCTAAAAATAAGTTAACAAAATGGTTTAATGATAATATCAACATTTGTTGAACAATATATTACAATTTTACAACTACATATAGGCCTATTGCACATTAGAATGATTAATCTTGACATTTAAAAATAAAGCTTTATTAATTTATCATATTTATATTACAATGCTGTTGTGTCATATATTATAAACTTCTTACAAAATAGCTTCTATGGCTTTGTTAGTTTCGTATTTCCATGGAAGCTCTACTCTTTAATAGAAATAGTATTTTCAACAACATTGAAGCCTTTGTAACTTATTATTTTAACAACAAAATAGACAAACATATATATATATATATATATATATATATATATATATATATATATATATATATATATATATTTGCTGGCTTTTTGGCAACTTCTTGGTCTGCTTACTGTAAGATTTGCGTGTATATCAAACTCTTTCTAAAAACTGTTAGCTGGAAAAAGCCTCAAGGACATCTAACTCTGTTGTTGCCCCCATCAAGTTGCATGATTCAGCTGTGAGATATGTAAATAGCTTCAGCTGAAGTCTGCCACAAAGTCCGTATTGTGTAAACTAACAAAAGGACATTGTCTTATTTTACACAAAATGATTTATTTTTAGTGCTGAGACAGAGACCAGAGGGAAAATATCTAATCTGTGGTTATTTAAGTCAATGATAATGTGAAATGGAAGGGTAAAGAAGTGATCCCTGTGAAGCCAATGAAAAGTCACATTGTGCTCTGACCTACTTAGATAAATCTGTCTGTAGAACTGCTGTGATTGCACTGTGTACTTGATATTATTGGAAAACAAGCAGAATCAGTTACACATTTCTGGTGCTGGTCAGCTGCCGTTACATGTGCTGCAGTTATCTCCATGTTAACAGACTCTGTCACTGATCTGAGGCTGTTTTACATAACTGTTTCAACATAAACACATTATGATCTGCACAAAGGAAATACAAAAAAGAGAAACAAGAGATTTTTCAACATAAATTTTATTTCACTGACCTTGAATAAAACAAGAATATGATGCTGCCACCGTGTTTCACTGTTGGCATAGTGCTATTGTTGGTGATGGTTGGTGCATCATTGTTTCTGTGCCTGTAGTGGATGCTTATCTTTAATATTGACCGGACTGTTTAAAAAGGTGGATGCAGCTTTGAGATCTCATTCTCTCTAATCTCAAGAAAACAAGTTTTTGTAAGAAGGTAAATTTTGAAAGTGCTAAATTATTTGAGAGTAATATTACAGCTTTTAGTATTTAACTCACAGAATAACAGTGACACTAGCTACTGTATCTTACATGGTTACTCTTTTTATCATTCTTTCAAACATCTATGTATGCATAACATTAATCCTAATTTTGAGACTAGATAGCATCAATAAGGTAACTAAAACTAAAATCAAAATTGTTCACTCATAACTTCTGATGTGTCCTGAAAGACTTCTGGCTCTTGGGACAGTAGACACATTGCATGTATTTGGGTATTATTGGAATATCAGTTTAAGTGCACTGCTCGGAGGACACTCTTGGGCAAACACAAAGACACTCCATTAGGTAACAATTTGTGTTCTAGCTGAGAAAAATGTTAGGACACCCTACTCGCTAATAGTAGTTAGCCGTTTTATCTTACATAACTACGGAAAGAAGTGTCTTGTAGCTGTCTAACAGTCACTGACGTTATTCTGAGGAAGGCTTGCCCCACTCCTCAGTCTCAGTTGTTAGATGTTCAAAGCAGTAGTAGAGTTCTGAGAAAACCATGGACCTACCCAAACAATTTTAACAAACACACTTTACAGATCCCACCCCCTTGCTCTCTTCTACGCTACTGCCCTCCTCTCCATGTGTGTTTCATGTGTTTACGCGGAGGGGCGGAGTGATATTTGGATATTTTAGGCAGTTCACATTTGTAACGCAGTAGTGTGAGCAGATCTCTTTATAACTTGTGTTTATAATCGCTTATTTTACAGGCTAAATAAGCGACTTCACTATCAAAAACAGAATACAAAACTCACGAAAGTTACAAGCGACTTTGGAAAAAAAACAAGCCTAAAATAGCTTATTATAAGCATACTTGGCAACAGTGGACGAAATGGGCTGTGTAGGGGAGGGGTTTTATCAGCTCGTACACAAACGTGATTGACACTGCTAACAACCAATCAGAGCCTGAAGGAACGTCTGCCTCTGATTGGTTGTTTCTGACTGGAAGCGGTGTATTTCTGCAAGTGGCAGAAGGTCCACTGGGAGGAGCCAGAGGAGCTTTTTATCACATACTTTTTCCCTAATTATCCATTCATTCATCCATTTTCCATCACGCTTGTCCCTTATGGGGTTGCGAGGGGTGCTGGTGCCAATTTCCAGCATTCAATGGGCGAGAGGCAGGGTACACCCTGAACAGGTCGCCAGTTTGTCGCAGGGCATTTTCGCTAATTATCTGTCTCAGATTTGACTGTCAAGACATAATGAAAAATATATATTATTTTTAAAGAAGTTACTTACTGCAGCTTTAAAAGAATATTTATATGTGCATCCTGTATCAAGTCACCTCACAGCATCTAAATGAGATCAAGGATTGGGCTTTGACTTGGCCCAGGACATTTACTTCTTATGTTGCAGGTTAAAGTTCAAGTAAAACCATTTTACAAATGGTTTTACTTTTTCCTAAAACAACCTTTGATACACAGTAGAATACATGACAGTTCTTTGATTGCGAGTCAGCCAGGTCCTGTTGCAGCAAAGAGTCCCCAAACAATGACACTTTCACCTCCATGCCCCACAGTTGGAGTTTCTTTAGAGTCTGAATAATTCCACTTTCCAAAGAACTCCAGAAATCTTGGTATTTATTGTCTTTTTCTCCCCTTTAGCTTGTACCTCTCGTTTTTCTTGGAGAACAAAGGATTCCTTCTTGCACACGTCCCATTGAAATTATCCATCCACCATCCATTTTCTAACACGTCTGTCCCTTGTGGGGTCGCGAGGGGTGCTGGTGCCTATTTCCAGGTGTCAATGGGTGAGAGGCGGGGTACACCTTGGACTGGTCGCCAGTACATTGCAGCCCATAGAAATAAAAAAAATTAAATCGTTTTTAGATTGGAGGGACATGCACTTTCACACCAATTGCCATTTTAGGGATTTTGGAGACTTCTTTTAGCAATTTGCAGTCTACTCTCTTTGTGAAATTGCTTGGACTTGGCATGATGACATTTTTTTAATGTCTTCTATTTGTAGACAATTTTCCATACATTAGCTGATTTAACACTATTTTCAGACTCTATGTTCTTAACCTACCATTAAACTGCTACAGTACTTTATAGCATCCGCTAGCTAGTGTAAGGGGGAAAACCCCTTTTCTTTTACAGAAATACTTGAGTTTAGCGCCAAAAGAGCAGAAAGCAGAGAGATGGCAGAGGTCCAGGTTCAGTCTGAAAGAGCCAGCTGAGGCGGGGAGCTTGGTGGACAGAGAGAAAGGAGGATAACGTAGCAGGTCTCCCGTCGCAACATGTGGCTTCGGGGGGGAGAGACAGCGTGTGTTTGAGGAGGAGGCAGAGAGAGCCATCCCTAGCGATAACAGAGACAGTGCCGGTGTTATGCCGAAAAGTGCATGCCTGCCGAGATATGCATCCCCTGTCGCGGGAGCGCGCCTCGCTCTGTACAACTGCATATCGACGAGGAAAACGGATTAAAATATGACCAACGGAGCTACTTGTTCTTATATTAATGATATAAAAACGTTTAAATATACCTCTCGTGGGAAAAAAACTGTGGTTATTTGGCAGATTCATTTACAAAAGTACGGGTGTTATGAACAACATTAAATCCAAAGATTTTGTCCGAGGTACGGCTGATTTATTTGTTGTGGTCTCTTGTCATTCACACACAATAAACCGTGAGAATCGACGTGAGTTTTGAAACTGCAAAGCTTTGTCTTAAGCGGAAGATCAAACGTGCATCTACACAGCACAGCGTTCACAGACCAGTGTGATGCATTCGCGAGCGTCAGAAAGCTATGGTGCATTCAGGAGCATGGGACATTTCAAACTTACAAGGAAAGAGGCATAAAACGGAACAGAACTTAACTCATACAATAATGTATTTATCCAGAAACAGTGTGGGCTTTCTTACAATACTGAATGCTCTATAATTGTATTTCTGTTATTTTTTGACTATGCACATCTGCTACCTTTTTATTCTGAAAAATCTATGACATTACAGCAGCAAATTATCAAAGTTTTTCATAAGCCTGTTTAAAAGCTCCAAATGGGGCTTCAGATCATACAGCAACAATTGTGCTGTCATTGTTTTACAGGGCAGAATTTGCATTTGCTGACCCTTGACCTTTAACTACAGATGGATATACAGGAATACAGTCATATTCCACAGTCATACCCCTATACAGGAATACTCCTCTGAGATAGCAGGGGATGCATTTTTCGGCAAGGGGCAAGGGGCTGCCGAAAAATGCATCCCCTGCTGTTTTATAGGAATATACACTTTTAGTTGCTTTAACATTTTCTACATGCTTACACATGTGCTCTGAGCTACTACTGTGAGTTTCATGTGTCTGACAATTTGTATGTTAAAAACAAGGGCGCGTGTGTGTGTGTGTGTGTGCGTGCACGTGCGTGTGTGTGTGTGGTGGCCGCAGGTGTAGAGGGGGGGCCAAAAAAACTGTGTTGTCCCGGGGCCTAGCAAAGCTGTCAGCTGGCCTGGCTAATTATTGCTGCCCAGGTCACTGTATATATCTGCGCACAACAACTTGTCATTGTTTTGAATGACGAGTTGACAACAAGTTCACAACTCAGATGTCCTATGAGTTTTATGCTGTATTTCAATTCAGCAGCAGGTCTCTTTTTCCTATCACAGGGAGAAGGAGGATGAGACATCAAATTACAAATGTCCTTTATGTTGACAACCTGTTTAAGGTCAGTTGGAAGAGATTTAACTTGAATTTATTAAACTTAGATTTTAATGTTCCAGATAAAGCCATAACTCATCAAGTTGGTGTAGTCATGAGAGCCAGGTCAAAGTCTGTTGAGGAATGCTGTGGATCCTCTTTTTGCTTCCATGTACTTCTTATTTTGCTGATGGCCGTGATCACAGGAAGCCCTGCTAGCACTGTTGTCCCGAAGCAGGAATGCAAACACCCGACAAGCTCTTCCAAGAATCCCTGGTTAAGGACTTTTCTGGAATGTCCCAACAAGCCTTCCCCCAGTGTTTACAGTTTCATACCAATGGCAACCCTACAATCTTCTCTCCCAGCTTGTCATTATCTGGACTCCTAAAGAGGAAACACAGGGGAGCAGTTGGTTTGGATTTCTCCTCTATAAACAGAAATTCAGGCTATTTCAAAGCTGACCATGCAACTCTGAGCAGAGCAAGAAACACAGAGATAAGATTGGATAACTGATACATAAGTTATGAGGTTGCCGGAGACCCATTAGGAAAATGTTGAAAACAATGAAGCTATGTGACAAGAAGTAATTTTGATGAAGACAGAAGACGCAGTAATACTGTGAAAAGTGGAACATGATTTTAATAAAGAAGAGAGAATGTTGGTAGAGTGGGAAAAATAAAACACAACTGTGGGCCATTGGTGCGCCTATGGACTGTTGACAAAGTTTTTCACACCCATCTAAACACAATGTTCTAATCAACTTCAGTGAGATCTGAAACAAAAAGAGGTCTCAGACTTTACTCACTTCGAACCGCATTTATATAACTCAGGAATGTTGGCACCAGACCATCTCTCTAAATCAGGCAGAGGAGCAAAGGTTCAGAAAAAGCTCCAACATCCATTCCAATCCCACAGGCTTTCAGAGAAGTCTGAAAGTGCCTCTAAAGTTTATGTCAACAAATATCTCTAAATCATGGCAATGGGAGATTATATGGGTTTAAAACTAATTTCTATGATGCATTATTCTGGTAGTCATCATGGCCTATCCAAAAAGATTTTTATGTAGGTTTTGAATCATGTCTGTTTAAATGAAGACATTCACTATTCAAATCTTTACAACTTATTTCTATCCAAGTAGGGGAAAAGATACGCTCTACATTGTCAAGTAGCCTACTTCAGGCTACACAAATACTCTGTACAGACAAACATTTTGGGTCACTTGTCACCAAACATCTAACCAGTAAGCCAGGGATTCCCAAAGTGGGGGTCTGGTTTAAGAGTTTTTTTAAAATCTCTAAGATATCCTGTCATATATTTGCTTCTGTGAACTCAAGAAATTAACATGTTCATTGACACCTGGATATGGAGGCTGTCTCCACCTTTTCTCTAGGAACTGCTTAGTCTGACCTTGGAGTGAACCAGGAGAGACATTCACCCCTGGGATGATTAACAACTGCTAAATTTTCCACCGGTGAATAATCTTTCTCACTTTTGAATGATAGGCTCTGACTTGTTTGGGAAAACCCTCCTGAACCTTCGCACATTTATGGGCATCAAGATTTTTTTTTTCTGAAAAGTTTCTGCTGACATATTTCCCTCACGGGCATTATATTAGCAAACTCCTGTATGTTCAATAAGGCTTGTTTCAAAGTTAAGCCCTCTAATTGAGTTGGAGCTGAAAACAATTCAATGACACCAGCTTAAATCTTTGCTGATAATTAGAAAAGGCTCCCCCACCAAATTTCCTCACTTATTTGTAATCAAACTATGTAGAGATGAAAAAAAGCTGAATCATGCAGTTATTCTGACCATAGCTAAGTTCTCGGAAGACAATAACGCATCACAAAAAAACTAACAGAATTCATGCCTAGAATGGGACAGAGGTGGAAATTTGTCTCCTCTGTGTTTACTTTAAGTTTAATTTTTCTACTTTATAAAAAATTAAATAAAATTGTTTTTTTAATTACCAGAGGTAAACTGGAATAGACCTTTATGTCTAAACATAAAGGTTGGTAGAGATATTTTGCTTAAGTTAAACTTGAATCCTCCAACCAAGTGTGTAAATACTTCACTCTCCACAAATATTGACACCTCTAGTACTGATGTGCAGAAATGGCTTAAAATTAAGTGTTTTTGTGGCATCTCGTGACTACAGGATGCCACTCTTTGCTGCAGTTTTGTTTAACTCCTTTAACAATCTTTAATGCGTGGCAGCAAGATAGATCTTGAGCATTATTTGCCACAGTCTAAACTGTTAAAGATTTTTTAATTATTGATCTGTAGATAATGGTAAATTTAGGCAAGAATATATGTTCTTACAGTTATTTCCTGAACCGTGGAAGATTCTTGATTATTGATGGAAATTAAAGCTACAGTTGGTAATCCTGTTCAGAAACACTTTTTGTTATACTGGTTAAAATCGTCCTTCTGTCCTTAAAGTAGTCAATATATTATGTATTCAGAAAAAAGAGGTTAAAATATAAATCTCTGTGGGAGCTGCAGCCCTGTAAAAACTCTAACCTACCAGTCTTTCGGTCCGAAGGACAGGGATTGGTTATAGTTTTGTTCCTGCTCTCACCCTCCTCTGTTCCTCAGATTCTGGAGGAATGGCGTTATCTATTGGTTGTCCCACATGGCAATCATTCTGACGTGCTCACGTAACGCCAGTGTGCGTGCGTGCCCGTCCCTTAGTTAGTTTCCGCTTGCTGGCTGCGTACTTCTAGTGTTTATTATGGTTAGCTTTGTGGTTAGCTTTGGTGTTAGTCATTCATTGTAGCTCCGCTGCCCTTACCATATACTTTGAACATGGCTGAGAGTCGCAAGTAGCAAACCGCATACACGTTTATGAGAAGAAGAGGAAGGCCTCAGTGGAAAGAAATAAGACCAGAGTGGATTTGGGAGACTTTGTTCACGTGATACCCTTGAAGAGCAGAAGAGCAAGGTAAGATTAGGGTGACCAGATGTCCCCGATATCCGGGGACTGTCCCCGTTTTGGACCACCTGTCCCTGGCTAAAGCTGTCCCCGGAAATGTCCCCGATTTTACCGAGGGGGAAAATGTTGCGTGTAGACTGTTATTACGGTAGAGCTGTTGCACTCAGAAACAGGTGTTACGGTAGCTGGTTGCGCTGCTGATAATATAAAGATGAGGATCAGAGCGCACCACTAGATGGGCGGTAATGATCCTTTTGGATGTCAGCTGCCATTAAAACACAAAGAAGAAGAAGAGCGCACCACTTTTAAAACAGAAGAAGAAGAAGTGGAAGTTCGTTGTCATGAAAGGGGGCAACTGATGGGGAGCTGCTGTGTCATGGTAAGTGTGTTAATCGATTCATTTTATTTGGATCAGGCTGATGCTGTGATAAATGTTTGGTTTGTGTCTAGGTTAAAAAATAATCAATAAAAAGTAAGACAAGCCCACGAGTTCCTGCTCGCCTGAGTAAAAGACACTTAGATAAAATGTAACAGAATGATTGAAAACTCCTTGTAAGGCGCTAATCTGGTACGCTGGTTCTCCAGGGATCAACAAGGGTTCGTCTAAAGATGTTTTAGAACTAATTGGCGACCTTTAATTTATATTTCAGATAGTTATTATAAGTAGAATTATTATTAAGTTGTTTTGCTGATTTATGGTTGTGATTTATGAGCATAGACTTTCAGGGTTAGATGTGCTTTTCTACTGCTCAGTTTGGATATATGAAAGTTCCTCATGAAAAAAATAGGAGTCAGTAACAGGAAAACTGAATGAGACAAGATCTGCATGATCTGAGAATGATGGAGTAAGAGATAACCACCTGTTTAATGTCCATTTATTATGTTGTTTTTGCTTTTAGCTCCTAATATTGTGGTAATTAGCATTTTTTGTATTTAATCAGATGAGATAATAATAATAATAATAATAATAATAGGAAGTTTTCATGTTGTACATTCTAATGTTTTTGGAAGTGATTTTAATTATATAATGTCTCTGTTTTAGAATAATGTAAGATTGATACAAGAGGAGAGAGGAAGAAGATAGGAAGACAGAAAGGAAATTAAATGAGAGTGGAGGAAAATAGGAACACTGATGGAAAGAATGGTTGACAAGAAGGGAGAAAAATTTACTTAGAGTATTAATAAAGTTCAAGTGATAAAGCGTTGACATGATTTAAGTAATAAACTAACCTACTGAGTAATGTAGTGTGCAAAGTATGCTTTGTAAAACAGAGTGGCTATATACTCAGGTTTGAGTTGTCTGAGGATATAAACTCTTTCTGAGTCTCTGCACTGAACATGAGTTTCACTGCACTTCCCTAGCTGTGGCAGAATGAAGAGGCAATTTAGTTGTATTTTTTTCTTGTGTTTTAAAAATTTCTGTTCTGCACATAATATATCCTCCTCTCCTCTTATTTTATTCAGACCTCTGGATACCGTGGCTGACGGCTCTTCAGACACAGAAGGCCTTGAAGAAACCAGAGATGATCTCATGTTAGCTGACTCTCTGACCGGAGTTACCTCACCTAATCGGGAGGTAGTCGTGAGAAGCCAGTCCCCCCTCCTCCCCCCTGTACGATCAAGATGAAATTCGGCCCGATTCAAAAAATGCTCGCACGACTGAAGAATCGGCCCGAAAAGGGGAAAAACTCGTACAGTGTACGCCCGGCTTTATAGGAGCAAACAATATACTTGCACATCAACTACTACCATACACATAATGTAGTTATACACACTTTATGTAAGTTTATACATCCTCATGCTGCACTACACACACAATCACTTGCATTCTTGTCAAGGGGATTTCCAAGTCTGTGCTTTTTTTGAACTTGTTTAACACCTTTTCACCTCACATCACCAAAACCTATTTTCTTGTCCCAAACAGGCTCTATGCGCACAGCTCCACTTCTTCCTGAACCTGAGCAGCTACTTTGTTTCCTGTCATTCCAATTTTTTTCCTGTCTTTCATTACTGGACAGACTGATTAATCCAGGTGTGTCTGACCTCAGTAACCAGCCAGACACACCTGGATTAATCAGGAAACAAAGGAGCTGCTGAAGTTCAGGAAGTAGTGGAGCTGTGCTTATAGCCCATTAGTAGGATAAATGAATCTGCTTATTTGAGATGCACAGGCCCCTGATGCGGTCAGGTGACAGTAAGAAACATATATCATCCTTTACCTGCGGGCTTGACCGCTACTTTTTGATGTTAACGCAGAAAAACCTATTTCTCATAGGTATGTAGACGTGAACAGAATAAGTATTTGTTGCAACTTTTTTAAAAGGTGGGGGAACTCTGTCTCCACAGACAGCCACAGGCTAAATGTTTATATTTACTGTTTTTTCTTTTCCTCCTGTCGCTCTCCCCTTAGGGGGCAGCAGAGCTCTTTGAGCCCCACAAAATTGGAAAGCCCTGCTAACCACCCTTGACCCCTCCACTCCTACCCCCACCCCTTTGCCCCAACCCAGAGACACAGTTCTAGTTTTCTATTAATAACACTATAGATGTATTCATTTTATTAATCTTAGGATATACTAACAGTGTGGAGAGCCACATTCCTGGCTTTTACACTTTATTTTTGTTGTTTAAATATTAATAAATATGTAAAAATAAATGAAACCATGACAGTCCCAGTTTCCTAATTTCATCTTGATGAGATGTATTGATTTTTATCCACGAGCAAGAAATGTCCCCAGATTTGATTTCAGAAATCTGGTCACCTTAGGTAAGATGGTCTTAGTTGTTCCAAAAGGGACTTGGGGAAACTTTAGGAAAAATTGCAGATTCTATCTTTAACAGCTTTCTGCTTTACTTAAAGCAGCAACATGTAACTTTTAGCCACTAGGGGAGCTAGACTTGTAACTTCCAGGTTTAGGGGCCCCTAAAGTTCACTGGCAACACTGCACTGTCACAAAATTAAACAGTTTCCCTCCGTATTTTTGAATGTACTTCTAGTTTCGACATTACAGTCAGGCAGTCTTGTAGACAGCTTAGGGCTCCAATCAGGTAGTGACAAAGTGTACCGTAATGCTCCGAATATACATTGAGCGGAGCAGCTTCTTTGCTAACCGAAGTCGTACTTACATATTTTAACAGATTTTTGAGCACATTGTACCACATAAAAGCAGTCAGTAAGCACAACTTTAATCATATATAAGGTGCACCAGATTGTAAAGCACATCATTCTTTTTTAGAAAATTTAAGGATTTTAAGTGCGCCTTATAGTCTGAAAAATACAGTGTTATTGTTTCAGTTTTATTATCTGTTCCCTTTTAACCATAGTTTAATGGTTTTAAAGGTTACTGCCCTTGTTAAAGAGTTTGTTAACCAAAATAAATGAACTGAAAGTTGAAGGAGCTTGTTAAAAAATCCTTGTATTTTGGAGAAACGTTCTCAGTTTAAAGGCTGGATTTTTCAAAAAGTTTCACTTTGAGATTGTCCACTGGAATTAAAGATAAAAGTTACTTTGTTTTTAGGAACATAAAATCCCTCAGTGGCATAAACCTCTAGCACTTCCTGCAGTTTAGCTTCATATCAATGCTGCCGTGGGACCCTCACAGACTTCCTACCAACAATAATAGCATGGACAAAGAGTGAAAACATCTTTTCCAGTAATTCATGTACATGTCAAGACTTGAGACCAGACCAACCCTTGCCCTATTCCTGACAAACTGCCTACAGGCTTAAAAAGCCAGATGAATAAAAGGAGTGAGAGATGCCTGACGCGGGAATTTCACCTATGATATTTTCCCTGGGATTTCTGGTTCTGTGACCAACGGTGTTGTAACAGGATGTGTGTGTTGAAGGAACAATAACCTGTGACTTCACACTGACAAAAAAAAAAAAAAAACACAAAATACTGTACATATCTGCCTTACTGTCATTTTTATGGTTCTCATGTACAGTCCAAACATAAAAAATCTGAGAAATGCCTGCATATTATTCCTAATTGACATATGAGTGGGGTAAAATGTGGGTCAGGTCAAGTGGAGAAGCTTTCCAACAGTACGAACCAGCAGCAATGAAGCATTAGAGAGAGCAGGAGTTCCAGACTCAGAACTCATTTGCTCTTTCTTCCTCATTAGACATGATGAATGAACACAATGGAAATATTTTGACTGGAAAGGAAGATGATGCAACAGGCTCAGAGGAGATGAAACAGAATCTACTATAGATTAGGCAGCACTGTTTGTGTTACAGGTGGCCGTAATAATTGGGCATCTGTAAGAAAAATTATATTTAAAATGTGTCAAACTCTTTAACTTTATTAAAATGATCAATCGGAAACGAATAACTGCTGTATGTAAAACTGCTTGATTTTAAATCCTCCCTTTTGCCCATCATACAGTGTTTTACTGTGGGGCAGCTGTGGCTGTAGGGGGAATGTTTGCAAACAGCGCTCTGTAGTGATGGCCTGAAGGTAAAAGTCTAAACAGTTTGCGTCCAGGATGTTTATGGTCCACAGAGATGTTGGCTGCCCTTTTCCTGACAGCAGACCTGTACAAGTCCTGGATGGAAGGTCCCCCGTGATGATCTCTGCAGACTTAATAATTTGTTGTAGTTTGGACCTGTCCTGTTTTTTGGATGAGCTAAACCACACAGTGATGGATGTCCACAAAACAGATTAAACAATGTAGTGTAGATGATGACCGGCAGGTCTTGTGCAATGTTCCACCCATCCATCCATTTTCTAACACGTCTATCACCTTGTGGGGTCGCGAGGGGTGCTGGTGCCTATCTCCAGCTGTCAATGGGTGAGAGGCGGGGTACACCTTGGACAGGTCGCCAGTCTATCACAGGGCAACATAGAGACAAACATCCACACTCACACCTAAGGAGAATTTATAGAGGCCAATTATTTATTAGTCATGTTTTTTTTGGACTGTGGGATGAAGCCGGAGTACCTGGAGAGAACCCACGGGAGAATATGCTAACTCCATGCAGAAAGACCCAGGGCAAGAGTAGGACTTGAACCCAGGACCTTCTTGCTGCATGGCAACAGCGATACCCACTGCCCCACTGTGCAACCCCTCTTGTGTAATGTTGTGTGGGAGAAGATGTTCCTAGCACTGTGAGCTGGGTGAAATTCTGGTGGAGGATGTCAAGGCTGATGGTGTTGCTGGCCAAGCCGAAGCTGAAAAACAGGAGCCCGGGTGGTCAAGGTGGTGCAGGAAAAAGCGTAGTCTCAGGTTGACTGTAATATCTCTTGACCTCTTTGCCTGGTAAGAAAACTGCAGTGGGTCCAGCATCTGAAGGAGATCATCCTGTGATCTCCTTCAGATGCTGGCCCTGATATCAGGGCCACAAGTCTGTGGTCATTTAACTCTGTGATGGTGCGTGTCTTGGGGACCAGGATGATGTTGAAGCGTTTGAAGTAAGAGGGAAACACACACAGCCCTAGAGACTTGTTTGGAGATCTAAATGAAGTTCACTCATTCGTCAAACGTGTTTCTTGCTGAAAAGGAGCAGCTCGTCCGCAATCATTCTAGCCCCTTTTGTATCGTAACAAGCCGGGTCACTTTTTTTTTTTGTCGTGTGGATCAAAAATGCATCTTTGACGTCGGAGGTCAGATAAGAATGGGCAGAATAGTTTGGGATGACATAAAGGCAACAGTAGTTCAGACATTTACTCATTACAACTAAGGTCTACTAAATGCTATTTTTGAATGCATTAGAGATGGGTGTGGTCAGCAATAGACCACACCAGGTACCACTTCTGTCAGCTAAGTACTGAATATGGGTTACTGACAATAACAAATTGCAACAAAAAAAATGTTTCCTGGTTTAAACAACTTCAAAGCATGGATCCATTCTGCCTTATATCAAGAAGGTATACTACAAAGGTGTGTGTGTGTGTGTGTGTGTGTGGGGGGGGGGGGGGGGCGATGTTTTCTTGGAGAACTTTGGGCCATTTAGTGTTAGTTGAGCATCATTTGAACATCACAGCCTGTCTGTTCAAAGAAGCTAAGATTAGGCCCATGATAACTCTGGAGGAGCACAAGAGATTCACAGCTCAGGTGTGTGAAGCTGTTGACAGGACAACTATTAGTAGCACATTCCATAGATCTGGCCTTTATGGAAGAGTGGTAATAAGAAAGCCATGGCTGAACAAAAAAATCTGCAGCAACTATGTGATGATATCATGTTAGTATGCAACAAGATCTCTGAGGAATGTTTCCGACAGCTTGTTGAATCTTTGCTACAAAGAAGTAATGCAGTTCTGAAGGCCTGTGAGCTGTGATTTTATTGATGCTGCACCCACAATAAACTTGCCGGCGGTCGTGATGCCTTCACCACCCACACCACCACTGCAGCCCTGCCCCTTTGCTGGTTGTGATTTCCCACACTTTTTTTCTTTTGTTGTCCCTGCCCCAACTTCTCTCCCCCTACACACACACACACACACACACACACACACACACACACACACACACACACACACACACATATATATATATATATATATATATATATATATATATATATATATATATATATATATATATATATTATATATATATATATATCCTTTTTAAGTAAATTTACTGTTTCAACATTTACCCATTTCCACTCAGTCTCACCACAGTGCATTAAATTTCATAAACTGACTTAATAACAACAGTGTTCACATAAAATAAGTTTCTTAATTCCTAATTTCATTCATTTGTTGTTTTTGGGGTATTTTGTATGTAAAACTGTTCCCTCTGTGCTGAAAAAAATGTGGGTAATTCCCACTTAACTATCAGCACAGACATTGTTTGCCAGAGGAAATACTTCCTCTTATCAGACTGCAATGGTTTCTTGACAATGTTGGCAGAGTGAAATCAAGCAGATGGTGTTTGGTTGCGTCTGTCAGATGGGAGCCACCTTGCGGCATGAGAGTGTTTGCTCTTTTTTTTCAAGCTGTTTTTGTGTGCTTTATTAGTTTGTCCACGTTGGCTGAGAGGCTGAAAACTGTTTAATTAACTGTAAAATGTGAGTTTCTGCTTTCAATGAGCTTGGTTCATGTATTTGAATTGTGTTAACTAGCTAGAAACCCTGAAGATTTAATTAGTGCTTGTCATTCACACATCTGAAGCAACTTTGCATACAACTTATGTAATGAAAAACTAGTTTGCTGCCATGTCACTTTGTTTTTGCCTGATACTACCATTCCCACAAAACTATGGCTTCAAGAAGATGCTTCTTGAGCCATTTAAAACGAATGTGCTGACAAACAAACAAATCTGCACACGTGTAACGACGCAGCACAAAGCATATTTATCATCCTCTGCTTTTTGGGCCTGAAAGTGCTGGGAGCCATGGAAACCAAATACAGAGAGGAGAAACATCTTTGTGCTTCTCAGCCAAGTTTCATCCCACTGGCAGTCATACTAAACCTTATAAATCGCATGACAATAACAACATTCCTCATCTATGTGATATAGTCCTGCTGGAAGTCCTGCTAAACAGAAGAATTTCTCAGGGTAAATGCTTCTCTGGATTAAAAACATCTGGTGTACCGAGCAAATCTGAAGGGAAAATAATAAAAGCCTTAGAGCTGACAGGCTGGGTAAGAAAACATTAATGAGAGAAGCAGCCAGGAAGCCAGTGGTAAGACTGGTGGAGCTGCAGAGGTCCACAACTCAGGTGGGAGAATATGTTGACAGGACAACCATAAATCCACAAATCTGGAATTTATGGAAGGGTGGTAGGAGGAAGGCCACTGCTGAACAAAAGCGCTGACAAGCCGCTTTTGCGGTTTGTGCCAAGTCATGCAGGGAACAAACATGTGGAAAAGGAAAAAGGAGCTCTGGTTAGATGAGACCAAACTTGAACTTTTTATCCTATATGTAATATACTATGCGTGAGGGAAAACTGAAACTGCCCATCATGTTCAACACGCCGTTCCCGATCGGTAAAAAAATGGTAGTGGCAGTATTATACTGCTATACTATATTACCATATAACGTAGAAAGGATTCCTGGATCAATGTCTGCTTGTGTGCTTTTTGTGTCTCTGCTCTGTCTTCTCTAACCCCCAGTTGGTCGAGGCAGATGAACGTTCACACTTGAGCCTGGTTCTGCTGGAAGTTTTCCTCCCTGTTAAAAGGGAGTTTTCCTTTCCATTGTCGCTTCATGCTTGCTCAGTTTGAGGGATTGCTGCAAAGCCATAGACAATGCAGACAACTGTCCCTGTGGCTCTACACTCCTTCAGGGGGAGTGAATGCTGCTTGTCAAGACTTGATACGATCTACTGGGTTTTCTTTAGATAGGAAACTTGTTTGACCAATCTGTATAATCTGATCCAATCTGTATAATCTGATTGAATTTGACATTGGAAAGTGCCTTGAGATGACATGTATCATGAATTGGTGCTATATAAATAAAATTTAATTGAATTGAATTATACTGGGAATATGTATTTCATCAGCAGGGATGGCGATAGCCACCCGATCCTGCTGGCAAGGGCCTGATGGGAAGATGGATGACACTAAATATAGGCCAATCCCAAGGAAAACAAAGGGATTAAAGGACATGAAAGACTTCCAGCATTACAACAACCTTGAGCATGCAGCCAGAGACACACATTTTAGATCAGAGCACCTTCATGTACAGGAATGGCAAAGACCAGAACTAAATCCAGTTGGAAATCTGTGGAAAGCTTTGAAAACTAAATAATCTTTGACCCTCCCCATCAAGTTGGACTGGTCGAGTTTGAGATATTTTACAAATATGTTCTTTCCAATTCACAATACTGCACTACTCTGTCACATTAAATCCCACTAAAACGCATTAATGTTTGTGGTTGTTAGATGAAAAAGACATGCAAAAATTTAAAGGCACAGTAATTAGAGGCTAATGGCAACAAAGATCAAAAAACACAGGGAGCAAACATGGGAGGGTACATTTTATGAAATAATTTAAAACAAAATCACCATTCAGAAAATCAACAATTAACCTTCATTTCTAAATTAAAGCAGGAGAGAGACTGTGACTTTTGAGTGATTATTGATGTCATCTCATTTCAGTTACCCAGGTTAATTAACAATTTTTGTTTTATAACGCCGAGTGCATAAATATCCTTCACTTGTAGCAACTCTGAGGGTCTGGAAGAGGCCTGGAGATGTTGTGGAAGGCCCACTGCAACAGGCCGTCAATGGAGCTCTGCTGTGATGGACAAGCAGAAGAGGAAAGAGAAGGATGAGAGGCTATCACAACCAGATATAATGCAATTTCTTTTTAAATCCTTCACTCTTCAAGATTAGTTTTACTTAAAGATAATGTGGTAAGTTAAGACACCCTGCTGTTGAAACTCAGACTTTGTTAATTAACAACACATACTCAATTATGTTTTTTTTTCACACTAGGATGAACAAGCATAAACAAAAACAAGGTAACTTTTAATCCTCAGAATTACTGGAAGCTAAAATAACAAAAGGCGCACACTAACTCTGTCTTTAGGGACACAACGATTCATGTAGCTGAAAATATTGTTACTACTATTTGACATTATCCATCCATCCATTTTCTAACACGGCTATGCCTTGTGGGGTCGCAAGGGGTGCTGCTGCCTATCTCCAGCTGTCAATGGGTGACAAACAACCATTTTCGCACACACTCACACCTAAGGATAATTTAGAGAGGCCAATTAATGTTTTTTGGACTGTGGGAGGAAGCTGGATTACCCGGAGAGAACCCACGCATGCACAGGGAGAACATGCAAACTCCATGCAGAAAGACCCAGAGTCCAGGACCTGCTTACTGCATGGCAACAGCGCTACCCACTGCGCCACTGTGCAGCCCCACTATTTGACAGTATGAATAAAAAAAAATATTTCACACACAAAAAAAACACAGAGGAAAATTAGATATTTCTTGTCAAACTTGTATCTTACAAGGTCAAATGTTTATCCCCAGTCAGTGCAGCTGCCATGCAAATAATTAATCATTATAAAAGCTAAAGTCAAATTAAAGTACGCTTAAAACAGCAGAGGTTAAGCACGAATTAGAGACTACTACTGTGGGTCACCTGTTAGGGCACTGTTCCCCATCCCCACCAAAATCATTGATATGTATTTAATGAGTATTACACTTCCTCTAGCGCCTGTGTAAGAAAAGAAGAGCAGCTTCTGGGTTGTTACCATCTGCCTTCCCATTTGCATAGTCTGGTGTGGAACAGCGCTTCACTCACATCTCCCAGGAGGGAGTCCAGTTCGTCCTTATTGATGACGGGCTCAGAGAAGGAAGTGCTCTGATCTTGACTGAATGAGCTCTGGACTGTTGATGCAAGCTAAACACAAACCAGAAAAGAGTACACGAATCACAATGCAGCATGTGCAGGCTTTTCTTTCCCTTTGTCTCTGTTGTCTGCAGACACACCTGCATGCCTCTGGGCTCGGTTTCTTTCTCCGCAGCGCTGCCCCACTGTCTGGAACAGGACAAGCAGATGGATCTCCCTCTTTGAAGCACACAAATATTGCGAGTGAATCAGACTGCTCAGTTCTGGAGTGCGTCAGGTTTCCCTCAATCAATATGTAATTTGAGCATTGCAGGCAGAGAGCTTTGAACCCTTTCATCTTCCACATTACACTTGGCTCCACATAAAATCAAAGCTCCGAAATTATTCTGGATTTTATAAAATCTACCTGTGCAAAACGGGTTCTAATATTAATTTTACAACTAAAGCATCAACCGTGCTTTTTGTACACATGGCCTTATGTTGTTACCGACTATATTATTTTTAAAACTAAAGCCAGTATCAGAAAGGTGGTGCAACAAAAGCCCAGGACTTTACATCTTTGGCATTGTTTTCTAAAAGCATTGACTCCAAGTTGCATCTGCAAAGATCCATTTGCAATCCATTAGCCCGGCTTTTGGGAATTGACTCTGCCGACACACTCTGTGCAGCGTTAGTAAGGCTGATCAATAGTGGCCCGAAAGAGAGGGCACTCCAAGAAATTTGCTCGGCACAGACCAGATTGATGGTTCTGAAAAAAGAGGGACATGATCCCACTGTGGGGCATGAAACACCAAATACGGGATCTTTACATGAAACCAGAAATCAAAAGGACCTTTAGGGATTATTGGTATCATTGCCTTCAGTTGTTAGAAGACATGGAAACAGTTGTCATACAGCGCCCTACACAATTGTTGGCACAAAAAAAGCTTGTATTGCAGTGTTATAATCTCACACTTAGAATGTAAATAGATGTAAACTTTCATGTGGGTACATTTATCGGGGTGGGGAGTTGGTACCCATGCCAGAAGAAGTCTAACATAAGGATTTTTGAATATTACTGTCTACATACTTTCATGTAGTAATCCACAACATCCTGTTTATCTGTATATTTCTTTAACACCTAACACAGAACTACATTATTTTAGCATCTCTTCATAACTGGAAAGAGAGAATAGCCGTTTTAAAACATTCCCACCCTTGTCTGACTGAATCATTAGAACTGTTTGAATGCTTTAATTAACAACTGCAGCAAGAAGTCAGTTTTTGAATGGGTTTGGTGCAGAGTGTTTTGGAACTAGACGGTGTATTCAATAAGATTTCCAGAGCTGGATGCTACAGACAGTGCCTGACAAAAGTACTAATGCCCCTTGGACTTTTCCACCTTTTGTCAAATAGACCAACACAAAGTGGTGTGTGATTTTTAATCAGAGGGAAAACGATACATTGTTTTCAAAAATTCTCTTAAATAAAACTGTGTTGTCCATTCTTATTTAGCCTCCCTTAGACCTTTTGGTGCAATAACAGTGACGTGTTTTAGGAGCTAATTCTGTACCAACTTTGTACATCTGTAGAATAAATTTTTGCCAATTCTTTGTTGCCAAATAGTAAAAGCATAGTCAGCTTGGACAGTGTCTGTCGACAGCAGTTTTAATGTTGGCCAGGTCTTCACTTTGGCTGGGCCACTCTAGTCCTTAAATATACTTTGATCTAAACCATTCCAATTGGTCAATGGCCAGCTGAAAGTTAAACCTCTGTCCCTCTATCAGATTTTCTGCCCAGGATGCGCTGTATTTAGTGCCATCCATCATCTTATCAACTGTGCCCAGCTTCCATGTCCCTGCTGAAGTAATAGTTCCAGCCTGACTATCTTTTGTTCGGATTAAGTTTTCCACTGGCAATAGTGTTTTGCATGTATGCCAAAAAGTTACGTTTTTATCACATCTGAGAACCTTCTTCCACATGTTTGCTATGTCTTACAGATGTGTCATGCTGTTGTTTTAACAATAGCTTCTCTTCCTACCAGTCCATAGAGACCAGATTTTTTTTTTAACAATGGGTTGGAGGTGACACTCTTAGCGTCAATGTAGTTTGCAAGATGACAAAATTAGGGGAAGTTCAAGGTAGTAGGGATACTTTTGCAAGGGACTGTACATCATAATCCTTTTGGTAGTTTTCAACCAAGATATTCATCGTATCACTGAAATCATAGTTTGTCTTACTTGGAGAAGTGGCAGTGTGTGTGGAAATACTTTAAACACTGAAGGCAGGGAGTCAGGTCTCCCCCTCCAAGGTAACAAACACCACACACCTCCCTCACGGCGACCAGCTCTCCACCTGAGGACTGGATACACGGTTAACACGCTTAGCAAAACAGAAGCAGTAAAAAGTAATTAAGGGCAAAGAAGATGAGAGTGCTGACGGAAAGACAAATGTCAAACTCCTCACCTGGTTTTTGCCATTCGACGCTTTGATAGAGGCTTTGGCACTTGTGAGAGAGGACGACAAAGCCGGGCAGAATGAATTGTCCGAGATGAAGTTCTGGGGATTTATGCTAGTTTGCTGTGGCTCAGTGGGGAGAACCTGTGTTGAAAAACAAGAGCATCTCGTTCAACTGAAGCACGAAATTAGATTGCATACCCACTGATAGGCAAGCAGTTCTGATTTTGGAATATTATAAATATGATCATTGTGGGTAAAGAAAAACAGTCCCAGAATTATACAAAGGTTCCTTCAAGGCACATACTTTTCAGACAGGGAAAATGTTTTATTATAATGAAAGGCTTCAGATACACACCTGTGCAGGCTGTAGAGCACTTTCTTTTTTTACTCTAAGCCCATAGCACCACTCACACTGCCAAGAGCCACTGTAAATTACAAAATAGTCTTCATTAATAAATAAATAAATGTCCATTATCTAAAAGTTGTTAGCATGTACCTGTTTAATCTTTTACCTGGGTATTGAAGTGAGTGGGGGGTTGAGGCAGGTCAGATGAAAGGCTCGTGGACAGCCGTCACAGCAAATCAACTCCCCGCCATCCTTACACACCGCACACTCATCATCATTAGAGTGAATCTGAACACAGCAACACACACACAGGCAGCTCAGAGCAGAGTAGACACGACAGCGCTGCTCGTTTAAACACTGTTGGCTTACTATGATTGTGTTTGTCTCCCCCTGGTGGATACACTTGGCACTCGCAGACTTGGACTTCTCTTCACTGGACTTCTCTGCCAAACTATACGAGTGAAAACCTTCAGCGCCTTTAATGCACTTTCTGATCGGCCCTGTTTAAAGACAAAACTGTTCGTCTTAAATAATCTCTTAAATATTCCCTCTTTAAATAATCTCTCTATAGACATCTTGCTTCTATCTTCTCAGATGTTTCAAGATTGATCTTCATGATATCTGGCAGCTTAATAAAACTTTAAAAAGTGACAAGGCGATTATCTCAACAACTTGCCGTCCACTGCAGTGTACTCCTGTTTGATTTGTATGTTTTCTTTTCTATCCTGGCTGAAAGGCAGGTTGGAGGATGAGGAGGATGAAGAAGAGGATAGGGCTACCCCTCTCTGAACAGAGGAAGATACCACCTGCAGACCTGCAGCAGAACCGTTAACATGTTTCTTGCACAAAGTAAGAGCTAATTCAGGTTCATTTAAATTAGAAATGTGCTGTATTACTGTTTCCAGACGGCAGCTGGAGTGCTCGAGCTTCACTCTTCACTCTGTACAGCTTGACTTTACTCACTGGTTCGAAAAAAAAAAACAGAAAAGTTGTGAGAATGTGAAAAAGTTTGCATTCATTTCTTGTTTCTTCTTCCAGCCCACAGTATCGTTTCTACAAATTTTGGTATGTGCAGGAGGAAAAGAAACTGCGCGGAGAAAAACAAGATGACCTGTTCCATCACTTGTCTTGGCATGATACTCTGAACGCTGAAAGCTTGTCCCCCTTTCCTCATGGCTCCTCTTCTTGCTGTGATTAGTTTTGACTCCCCCCGAGGATATGCTTTCAGCTTTGGACCTTGGGGCGTCCCGTCCTGAAAGGAATCAACAGTAACGGACTTCGGTGAATCGTCCCGAGTCCAATGAGGTCAAACACCACTTCTGTGGGAAGGAAATGCTTTAAAGAGATTTGGATTTCACATACTGGTGTTCAGGTTAGCGAGGAGTGTCCTTAACTTCGGGTAGCTGTCCATGTTGTAGTCTTTGGATAAGTTGCTCCAGAAGGCCTGGAGAGTTGATCTGCTCTGCTCCAACAACCAGGACAGGAGAGAGTACATGGCTTTGTGAATCCCCTCACTACCTTCCTTCTTAAGAGTATCCTAGAGAAAACAAGATGCTATAGTGCGTGAGGTTCAAAACACTGCATGTCAGATGTCAGGATTGTGTGATCATTAACACTGTCCTCTGAAAATCTAAATCAATCCACTAAATAGACTTGTCCAGAAAGGTGGCAGGGATTAGGTTTTACAACAACAACAAAAAATCACAATGGAAGAATTTCACTTTAAAATAAAAGGTTGGACATGTATTTATATCGCTTACCTGCAACTGTTGTTCAGTGATGATGCTTTTGTCTGCTAAACCATACACCATAGGGAAAGGGTCATCCACAGCCATCGCTATGTCAGTACGCAGCTCGCGCAGCAGAGAGCGAAGGTTGGCCTCCCTGAAGCCCTCCGCTCTGGACATGGTCTGCTTCAAGTGTAAATGAGAACTCGAGTGAGGAGCCGACCTGCCCTGAGAACGTGTAAGTGTAGCCTTCTGGGTCTAGGAGGCGTGTCCTCCTCAAGTGAGGACATTCTCATCAGGTGCACTGATTGAGAACACCAGGATATACATCTCAAACTATTTTTCCCCACCTTTCCGTATAAGCATGTTTAATTTCTGTATTAGACGTTCATTTGTATGTTATTGTTTGAGTACGATGGAGAACCTTATGAGACTCACATGCCGACCAAAGAGCCTGGTGCACCAGAAGACCATTCCTTAGACCTCTAAGGAGTTTGTTTGTCCACTAACGGCACCAACCGCCGTCATTTAGGGGAATACCTGTCCTCCCACACCAAGACAGCACGATTAGGTGACATGCTGTGGTGCAATGAGAGTTGTACCTCTAAAAAGGTTCTTTCCAACTCAACTTCCCCTTGACTATCAGGTTTTCAGACACTGACTCACCGCAGCGAGCTCAGCAATGGTGTCATAATTATCATTTGCAATGAACTGCAGAGAAGCAAAACGTAAATAATTGGACTGCGTGACCAGTTGGCTGTGATGCTCTGGAAGCAGCTGTTGTTCCTCATTTTAGAGCTCTTTCTCGAGCGAGACTAAAAGCACAAAAGCCTGGCAAAATAACATTGTTTGTTGTGAAATGTTTTTTAGATTTGTTTTACTTGACGTCTACACCAGGGGTTCCCAAACTTTTTTAGCCTCGCACCCCCTTCAGTGTCCCAACCGGTTTGGCGCACCCCAGCCGAAAAAAAAAAAAAAAAAAATCTGTTGCAGTTGCATCAACTCAACAATCATAACAAAAATCGTGGGAATAAAATTAGAACATAATTTGAATTAAACTGCAATAAAGTTGCAACATCCACAACAGAATCCTGAGGATTTTCAGGTGCATCAATGGCTCAGCCTGGAGCGAGAGAAAGAAAAAGAAGCTCAGATCGGCCACACCTTCACAACCTTGAACGTCTCTGAGGCGGCCATCCTGGTGCATTCACGGACTAAACTCAGATGTTCTACCTGTGTGTGTTCTCACTTTGTTTATTTCGTGCACCTGCTTCTTAATCTGAGTCTGACTCACAATTTAGGTCGCAAAATACAAACACGAAGAACTTTAATTTGATTTGCGTCCGATGACGAGCGGGCGAGCGACAGCGCGAGAGCTTTGGTAGAGCAGACCAGAGTAACAATAACAGAGCGCTCCATAAATATGTTATGATTCAGAGAAATGAAAACTTTTACAGCAGTTACATTCAGCAGGTAGACACGCCCATGGCAACTCACCTCAGCTCCCCTCAGCATACTTATTGTGTGTTTATGCTTACTTACGTTGTGTGCAGGTTAACTCAAAATCAGAGCAGCAGTCCCTGAATCTCACACAGTGCTCATAACAGAAACAGTGCTACGATTTAGAGTAATGGAAACAGTGAATATGGTTACAAATGTCAATACATTACTTGTTGTATTGACATTTGTAACAGTTGTTTCAGTTAGGAGGTTGTGAAGTCAAAAGTAAAAAAAACCCAAACTTTTAGATCTAATAATAGCTGACCTAAAAATAGGATAAAGCACAGTGAATGTGTTGTATAAACTGCCTATTGAATGAATGAAAATCGAAATGTGTGGTTTTGGCTAAAAAGCACAATGAAATGGTCATTCTATGAAATGAAAGGGGAAACAAACATTAATCAAAACCATATACTTTATAAGATTTTATGGAGGCAACATAAAGATATATTAGGGTAACATCCAATATTACATTAAAAGAAATCAGAATTGAACACATAAATCTGAGTCAGCTCTAGCCTTTTTAGTTCCCCAAAGTGACATCGGGGTTTGACAACCCACCCCAGGAAGTGGAAAGGCTACAATTTTACTATAAACCAGCCACAGCTTCATAGGATTTCTGACAGAAAAGTAAAAATAATTATCTAATAAGTTTCTAAAATGCAACTTACACAGAGCTTCAGAAAGACCAGGAATTAGGAGGGATAGATTTTCCTAGAAAAATAAGTAATGTGCTCAAACATAATGGCCTTGATGCACATCCACTTCACAAGACTGCACTGCTAAAGACAAAGAGAGCTGAAACTTCTTTAAAGTTGCAGAATATTTGGACAATCCAGATAAAATCATTGTCTCTTTGGATGCTTTTGGATGTCTTTGCAAACACAAAGTTTGGAGGGAGAATGGTGCAGCTCATCACCATGCCAAAAGGGAAGTTTGCATATGAGGGCATCATGGTGTCACATTTCTTTTCATGGTGTGGGCTGCCAGGCTTAATATAACTGAAATAAGAACTAATGGATAAATGTGTTGAAGCAGAATGGTGCTCTAGCTGCTGTAGCTATGCCAAACGTATTTGCTTTACCAAGGGAGGCTTAATATATACAAACTCTCCCTTGATATCCCACCTTTGATGATTTATTTTATTACTATTTTGGTTTTATGTAAAAACTGATGCCAAACATCGCAGTGTAAAGACTCCCACATACTCGGGCATACCTAATGCCTACATTTCTTGTGACAAATTCCTACAATTCCCACACTTTCTGCCAGTGGGAAAAAGCGGGGTAATGGATGGTAAAATGTTTGATTAGTGAGTTGAGCACCTTGCGTGACCGTCTGCTTGGAGCAGCTCAGTGTATCAAGTTCACACATAAAACAGTTCAATGAAAATAATTCTTGTCGCTGAGCAATGGAAGAGGACCCCAAGACCCTAGGAAACCAGTAGCCCCACAAAGCACAGAGGCCAGGCAGCCCACCACAGGGACACCACGTGTCAACCCAGAACATAGCTGCAGAGAGCCCGGGACAGAGGGCCTGAAGCCATAGAGCAGAGGCCCCCTCAGGCACCGGGGGCGACAGCCTACCAAACCCATCAGGCCCTAGTCACCCAAGCGTGAGTCAGATTTTTATACATTACTTGATTTGTGGACTAATTTGCTTTGTATGAACAAATAACTTGGGTTGTGGACATCTGATGAACATTCTAAGTCAATGGTCCCATTAGAAATATCTAAACCAGAATGCAAGCACATGAATAACATGCAACACCATCACAAAAAGACCCTAGCTTTATATTTATAAACTCATTAGGAAAAAAATGTAGATATTCAAAATATATGCAATGTTTCTCTGCGTATAGGTCTTGCTCATAAGTACGTTCGTAAAGAATTTGTTTTCCCGTTTCATAAAAGACAAAATACCAAATAATCCTACCTGATGTGCTGTGATGTTTGGAACTAAATTACAGCTGATTTACAGTACCTTTTCTCTCTTATCAATATACAGAATTTTACCTGTTATTATATCCTGAGAAATAGTGGATATGTAGATAAGTTTTAGGACAGATATCATTTCAGGAGGCCGACAATGATTGGTGGGAAATTGTCACGTATCAGTCAGTCTCAATAAATTTGAAATTACCTGTTGTAGTGGTACTTCCATCTGTTTGAGCTAGAAAAACACAATGTACAATAAAATGTTATGGCTTTAACAGCAAGAAAGAGTCTTTCTCTGTGGGCATAAAAAACATCTGAGTCACAGACAAAATATTTTGTCCATGAATACTGTGTGTGGGTGACAGTGTGTTATAGGAATTCTAAACACTAATAACTGAATTTCCATCTTTACTAAATGAAGAGACGGCGGTGATGAAGTTCCAGCACGTTTATTGAGAAACAGAGCAGGGATCACATAGTTGGAAAGTAATCGCATCCCACGGTCCCACTGCAGTCTGCATCTGCCCTGTCTCTCCCTGTCTCGCTTTTCGGCTCTCCCTAATACTGCACAGTGGCCTTCGCATGAGACAAAACAGAGACAGTCTATCATAGACAATAATCATTCTACGCAGCATTCGGCCTTGTAATCAGCAAACAGTGGATCTTATACACAGCCATCATGTCTGCAGGCCTCCTATGTCCGAGTGGTGTGAGGCCATAGTGACTTCAGAATAATATTTCTTATAACATTCCTCTCTTTTTTCTTTTTTTTAATGATGGGGTTGTCGGCAGGATCTGTATGATCCACACAAAACCAGATGACCCATCACAAGAAAATGTGAACAAAACACAAAGGACCCATTTCTGTAAACTCGTAATGTGAAGGTTCCCGTGTTGGAACCGGGCAGTGCTGGAATTTTAGTACAGATCAACATGAATGCTTCATAGAGGTTTATGACACAAGATCAAAGGTTTAGCTTTTATCTACAATTTAGGGTTCATCTAATTAAGTAAGGCCTGTTTTAGGTCCCTATGCACACATTATTTTAAATTTACATTAGACTAGGTAAGCTAAACCTGTTCAGTAAACAAGGTCAAATCCGTCTACTCTTCCCCCACCCTGTAAAACCCCTTACTTGGTTCTCCATTCTCCATTCCTATGGATAATCATCCATCACTTTTATAGCTTACCAATCCAGGAGTACCAGTGTGGGCATCAGAGGGCAGGCTGGGCCTTTACTCACCAGAAAAACTCATCCTTTCTAAAAGATGATTAAAACTGATGTGACCCCAGGTGAAATCCTGCTCTCGGCCAATCCTGAGCAAGAAATACCTGTATTGAAACTAGGAGTTACCATTACCAGCTAATATTAAAGGATCTTTAGAACCAATCAGATCCTGGTTCTTCCTATATCAAAACAAAAAAATTGCATAAACCGTAGGTCTTTGTGTGTCTGAAGCAAACAGTTTACATTCTTTACCATAAAACCATATGGATCAACATGATGCAACATCGCAGTGTAGATGTCATAACACAAACAATCAAACATGTAAGTCAGTGGAACAGAGCAGTTAAACAAACAGTAACACAATATGAGAAGAGTCCGAAACGACAAGAACGCACAGTTAAGAAAGCCTTCAGGCCATTCAGGGCACAAGGCAGAAATTTATCTAATCGCGCTTAGGGTCCTGATTTCTTATTCTTCAACGGGAGGCAACTCCTCCCGTTGAAGAATAAGAAATCAGAGTTCTCTGGCTTGTTCATCTCCAGTCCTCTTCTTGTTTCCCCCTTGCAGGCTGGACGATTGAGCTGGATGGTAATAAGTTTTCAGTTCTGGATTGGGCAATGAGCATTTTATTTTGCATTTCTGCCTAATAAAACACTTTGTGAAGATGGTCTGCAGACACGAGCCCTTGTTTCTATGGGGGAACAGAAACAAGGTGTAATTAGTGTTCTTATCAAAACCCCCATTCATGTGTCATTTATTAAAAACATCCTCCAAGCACTTTCACATTCAAAATATTTCTGTGCACAATTATTTAGCTCCCAGAATTATGCAATTTAATTAGTAATTAAAAGAGTAATCTTTAAGTTCAAATGTATTTGCAGTAGTTTCCCAGTAATTCTTAACAGAATGCATCAAATGTGTGTCTTAACTTTCATTTTCTGACAGATGAAAGTTATCTGCAACATAATTTCATCAACATATTTGTTTCATATCATTTCCCGTTTTATTTTGAAAACCCATCTGAGAAAAAGGAAACCTTTCCATGTGGAAGCCTTTTCCAACTTCAGCTTGCCTTGCATCAAACCATTTTCCCTCTCTCTTTTTTTTTTTTTTTTTTTTTTTTAAGGGAAGTGCAGGCGAGGTGCAAATCTGCACAGAGAAGACAAAATATTTATACAGGAGCTCATTTGAAATGTTCAAACATTGTTGAACAAACAAAGCTACTTAAGCAAATCAGAATTAGTTCCCAATTAAATCCTAAAATAAAGTAAACCTTACATGTGATTATTTACAATATTTTAACTTTGATTAAGAAGTTCTTCGATGAACGCATCTCTGCGTTCCTATTGGTCTAGGCCTCGGTAATCTGATCGATAATCTGATATAATCTGATCTATGTGTTCTGAGTGCCTGGTCAGGAAAGGTTAAAGGTTCTCCGAAGCTTTCTGTTTTCAACAACCCTGAAATACCAAAACCCTTTACAGTCAGTGTTAGGTGTCAGGTAACCTGTGGGACCACGTCGTCGTCTAACTGGGTCCAGCCTGGTTCCACCAGCTGTGACAAGTTTACAACAGCTCCAAACCACAGCAGCTTTTCCCTGGGTGCCGTGCCCCAGGGGTCTCCACACCCCCTTGTGTGAAACGTTTCTCGTTGTAAGGACCCCACCTTACGTCTCGCTCAAGATGTTCTTTACACAACAGGAGTTCCAATGTGGAAAACATTGCAGCTTTGATGTTTCTCAGAGAAAACCTTCATTCATTGATATCACCTTCAAGCTTTTACCCTTTTATCATCACAGCCCCCCAGCAATCCTGACCAGATCCAAAATGTCCCCATAATTTAATCTAATTAAATTAATCTTACTTCTTTTCTGTATGTAAGAGGATAACCATTAAATTATCCTGATCTAAAAGCCCTCTAGGTTAATAGTTAGCTAAACTCAGTTTTATGTTTTTTTTCCCTCAGGATGTTTTAACAACTGGTCAAAAGGAACTATTGAGTTATTTGTTTTAGTTGAGAGATATTAAATCTCCATAAATATTGCAACAATTGTACACTGGTGCTTTAATCCCAAATTTACCCATGTTAGTTAGTATTATGTGTCATTATGCTAATTTTGCAGCCTTATCCATTACTTTAAGGTGTTCTTTAAATGCGATGTTCGCAATTTCCTTCGCATCAGCAGGTAGTTTAAAGGTTCAGGTTACTCTGCTTATATAGTGAAAACTAATTAATTTATTTATTCAACTGTTGATATAATACCCACTTAATTTATTAGGTTGCTCTATGATTCCATAAAGTAGCTTCTTTAAAACTTTTCAACTTTACATAATCCTAATGTATTTCGTAATGTGTGTTTTGTTTTAATTGTGTACAAGAAAATCTGAAGTGAAATGCATAAAGTCGTGTCTGCCGAACTCATCTGTGTTTTTTTGTCGAAGGTTGTCCGATGCCTCAGTCATAGTCCTCGCCATTGTCCATTTTCAGTCCAATGTCTGAGTTCAGCAGCACAACATTCTCCTTCCCTTCAAGAGCCCATCCTCCAGTTTGCACCTGAAAACAGAATGAATTCTGCCAGCATTTGTTGCCAAAGAAAACTCCATAGGTTGAAAAGAAAGTACAGCAAAGCAGTCACAAACAAACATTTTAACCACTGTGTTCCCCCTAACATGACAAACATCAAAGAAATAAAATAATTAAAAAAAATAAAAACCAAAAGAAATAATGATTTTTCTTAAAGAAAAAATAAATAAAACTTTTCCTCTGACAAAATAAAACTCAAAACTGGATCAGGCTGAAGTCAATGACATCACCTTTTCTCCTTGTCCCCAGGATCAGCCCCCATGTCACTGCGGCACCGTTTTGGTATTCACTCGCATCTGAAAATGTCTAAAAAGAGACTAGAATTTCTCTGTTAGCACATTCCTATTATATTGACCAGGTTTCTTTGCAAAGAAAAAGAGCAGAAAGATAGAAATGTTAATAGCAGAAAGTAAAAAACACTTTTAAGACACAACCTTTCTCCGCTGGAAGATCTCCTGGCATAAATTGGTTAAGACTTAGCATAATTTAGTGTCCAAATCTGATTATTACTCCTTACCGTACTGCTAGACCTGTCTTCTCAGAGTCTTCTGTTGGCAGAAAGGTGGCGTCCTTTTAATCTGAAAGCAATAACTCAGAGAAAACAAATGTGTTAGTAGCATGCAGTCAAAAACTCTGGTCCTTTTGGTGTCAATTTAACATGACGCTCTTGGCTGATCCTGGGAAGGTTCCTTCCTTTCCTTTGAAACTCTGTTCAAAGTATCTCCAAAAGAAAGAAACAAAAAATAATAAAAAAAATAAATAATAATTGTCTCCCAAGGAGCACAATTATGTCTTTTCCAATATGACAAAGAGTATTGACTTATTACAAACTTTTGATTTCTTTCTGGTTCTTTCACCATGTGTATTTAGTGTTAGTAATACTTTTATTTATATATAACTTTCCAATCTCAATTACCTGACACCTAACACTGACTGCACAAGGGTTAAGGAGTTTGTCCAGTAAATGGCGGGTTACCTATTTGATCCCCTGCTCTGACCGTCTCAGTCGTGTCCTTGGACAAGACACTTCACACGCATTGCCTACTGGCGGTGGTCAGAGGGCCTGGTGGCACCGATGTATGACAGCCTCGCTTCTGTCAGTCTGCCCCCGGGCAGCTGTAGCTACTAACATAGCTCACCAGCGTCAGGGTGTGAATGTATGTTGTGTAAAGCGCTTTGTGGTCATAGGACTTGATAAAGTACAAGCCATTCACTTCTAATTTAGAATAATTTTAGAATAAAATTATTCTAAATTGTCTGTCCGCTTCCTTTCATAGCTTTCCCCCGGTTGCTGCTTCCAGACTTGTACAAGGAATTGACCAAGTGACTACAAACAGGCAACTAGACTTTTGCTCAGTTTTTCTCTAAAGATTTTAACACCTATCCAGTAGTCTTTTTGATAGAATTATTTTTACCATTTTCTTCATATTTTATGTTATTTACTATGTTCATTGCATTTATCATATATATTTACTCTTTACTACTAAGAAGTTTTAAGGTTTTATCGTAGCAGAAAGGCCTGCAGAAAGCAGAGAAATATGTTGTGACAATGTGTTTTTATGAACTCTATTCAGCCATCTGGAGTGCTTACGCACAACTGTACTGTGTGAACAGCTTGGTATTATCTCGAAGGTCACAGTTGTTTTGCTTTTCCCTATCCCTTTTCCTAAATAAAAAGAGAGGAGGCGATGGATTTGCTTCAGAGCGAATTTGGAGATCTGCATTAAGCATCTCCGTTTAGCTCTCCTTGCAAGTTTTTGAAAACTAACTTTTCTGTTGTCTCTCCTTTTGTTTGCTTGATGTTTTAGGTGTTTGAACCTGACACTATTAGTGCTACTGATTTTAACCACATGGAGGCCCATCTGCATTCCTAGTCAAACGCAAATAAACGACCCACTCATCACTGACATTGACAGGGATGTTGCATTACAATTTCAGAATTTGACCAAAAAACATTTTAGCCATCATTTGTTGCCAAGGTAAAATAAGTCTGCAAGAGGGTTTCCACAATAAACTCTGCAGCTTCAACCAATCTTCAAATCTAATTTTGATTTAGCAACACCAAGACCTTCGAGCAGATGTACAGTAATATTAGCATACCCCTCCACCGGTTGTATAGCCAGAGAGCAGAGATAAGACTGAATTGGCAAACAGCATCTGCAGTACTGGAAAATATACTTGATTTTATAGCTGATTTGTCAGCATTGTTTATTTTGAGCGTAATCTTGCAGAAGCTGTAGGCCTGGATTTGGCTGGCCCATGTGAGTTTCTACTGCATAATGATATAAAAGTTAAGGCTGTTTGAAATTGGCACAGCTGCCCAAAGCTCCTTTCCTACCCATGATAGTTGTTGACCTCATGAACAGGAGCCAATTAGAATATTTTGGATGCAACCCTAGCAATACTAGTCTATGTAAACTTCTGATTATTGTCAAAAATAATCTTCATTCTGGCATTTAGCAAATGATTTTGGCAATTTTAAGTGTGAAATTGGACAAGTTTATTCAGATTTGTCTGACTGAGAAAAACCTTGTGTTGCTTTTCATTCTGTGTGCAAATGTCTAGTTTCAAGTGCATATCATCATCTTCCAGTTGGGTTTACTGCATACGCTTTAGCACCTGATCCAGGAAGTCCTTTAGAAGGTTGGATTTGCAAAATTGTGATGGTCTTAAACTACAATGTTAGTATTTGTGATATGTGCAAATGCCTCAAACATTGAGTACCCAAGTCAGACATTTTTTTCCATAATTATAGGTAGATCAACTCACCATTATTTGACTTTTAGCTGCCCCATAATGAGGAAGAGGTGAAACATAAGAAAACCCATTGCCCTGCAACATTACGGTCTAGATCAGGTTTAAGTCACCCTATAAAAGAACAGTGCTTGTTTGGAAGCATACCAGCTTGCTGATGGTCAAGTTAAACAGGTTTAGTCTACCTGTGAAAAGTGTGATGAATGGTTAAGACTAGAACGACAAAAGCCACAGAAGTAGTTTTCTATACATTTATTAGATCACTGAAAATGGTCACACATGGACTGTACTTTAGGATGATTGCATTTAAATAGTCAGGCCTTAGTTTTTGATCTTAAAATGAATTTACAGCAAACACCACTTTATCAATAGTAAACAGCAACTAGTACACAAGAGCTTTAAACAACCTTCAAAATTGCAGATAAACCAAGATTTAAAAAGGACACTGGCAGCATGATAGTAAAGTCATTCTGAAAAACTAGAGGCACAAATCCATAGCACCTTAAGACAATGCATTACAGAGACAAGTGATGACTTTGTGTAAACAACATTTTGAACCAGTTATCAGAGAAACCATGAAGATGAAATCTTATCCAAGTTATACTCTCCAGCTTTCTCCAAATTCTTTAGTATTCTTGGCAATAGTACCATCTGGTTTCACCTTGTCATTAGCTTTTCGTCCATCAAAGTTTCCACACAAACCTTCAACCCTCCTTTTATAAAGGAATGGCAGAATGATGTCTGCAGAAAAGAAAGCATACATTAGTTAAACAGAATTTAGACTTGTCCTTTTCAGTTAAAGATTCATTACCAGTTTTGCAGTGTCCATTGAACGCCACAGACAGACCAAAGTCTGTCTTTAAGTAGATGTTGGAAGAATTCATCTTTATCTCAAAGCCAGGAGCTGATGAACTTGGAACTTGAATCCTTTGTCCATCCACCTAGAGGGAAATTATTTCCATTTGAGAACCAGGTATTCCTCATCGTGCCAAATTGTTAAAGGATTAATGCAGACTTGAATCTCTGCAGTTTTGTCCACATGCAATGACCTGATTGAGCCCTTGTCTAGTTAGCAGCATTATCTTGATGCCAGATTGTTAATTTGAGTTCAATTAAGTTGCAACCAGTTACAAAACAGTGTCGCTTTCCTAATTGCAAGAAATGCATTTGTAACACTAGTCCAATGACATTTACCACTTTTGATACTTACAAACACCTTCCTCTTGTGCTTGAGCTCAACAGTATGATTGTACACTTTGATTTTAAGCTCTTGCAATCTTTGTCCGTGACCCTCTGTGTCGTCATCACCAATTTCTTCACTGCTGTCATCACTTTGACTGTCCTCAGCAGCGCATGCATTTGTACCCTCTATGTAGATTTCCGGGAGATTCTTTGGCAGATTTTTCGTCCTGACTAGCACATACAAGTTTGACCCACTGAAGTCATGCTTCTGTTTGTCAAATGTTTTGTACTCCGAGTCTCCCTGGATGGTGCACTCACCAAAACCTTTATATAAAAAAAAAAAAAAAAAAGCAAACACACGTAAGTAGTATCCAACATTGGAATGCGAATAAACAAATTCCCATGCCATACCTGTGGACTCGCAATAATACTGGCCCATTTTATGTTGAAGGCAGACCGCGTCACCTTCACACCCATCTTTATCGTCGCAGTCAATTTTCCCTTCTCCATTATCATCTTCACACTCACATTTCTGAGTGCAGTGATTAGTGTACCATACCTCTCTGAACTAAACGAGAACAAACCAAGGCTACAGCCATCTGCACAGATTTTCCTTAGAATGTTTGTCAAAGTTTTTACTCACATTGTGATAAGTACCATTCCTGTCCATGCATCCACACTTCTGTACAGGCAAACAAACGCTCCCCTTTTGTGCAAAGCCATCATCACATACACATCCTGATGCACAAGTCTTTGCTGCATTGCAGTTTGGTGGACCATTCAAGTGCTTGCATGTAGGTCTGCATGCAGGGATGCAAGTGGTGTAGTGACTGTTCTTGGTGCAAGAGGGTGCTAGAGAACAAGTAAATTTTAAAATAAAAACAATCAAGCTGAATATTGTCCATATAAATAAGATGCAAATAATTTACTTGAAACACGTGGGGTTCCTGGTGGTGGTACAACTGTATGTTGGGGGTTCGCTTTAGTGGAGAGGCTTGGGAACAATGTTGGCACTTTAGAGTCATTTGTGGGAGGGATTTTGGGTGTGGTTTGCTGCCCAACTGTGGGTGAAGGTTGGAGCCCAGTGTCATTTGAGGACACTGGCTTGGTTGTAGCTGGGACCTGGGGTCCAGCAGTGACAATACCTCCTGCAGTTGGATGTGGCCCAGCTGTGGATGAAGGTTGGGGCCCAGTCTCATTTGAGGACACTGGCTTGGTTGTAGCTAGGACATGGGGTCCAGCAGTCACAATACCTTCTGCAGTTGGAAGCTGCGGCCCAGTCTCATTTGAAGACACCGGCTTGGTTGTAGCTGGGACCTGGGGTCCAGCAGTGACATTGCCTCCTAACGTTGGATGTGGCCCAACTGTGGGTAAAGGTTGGGGCCCAGTCTCATTTGTAAACACTGGCTTGGTTGTAGCTGGTACCTGGGGTGCAGGAGTGACATTGCCTCCTAACGTTGGATGTGGCCCAACTGTGGGTGAAGGTTGGGGCCCAGTCTCATTTGTAAACACTGGCTTGGTTGTAGCTGGTACCTGGGGTCCAGCAGTGACATTGCCTCCCACAGTTGGATGTGGCCCAGCTGTGGGTGAAGGTTGGGGCCCAGTCTCATTTGTAAACACTGGCTTGGTTGTAGCTGGGGCCTGGGGTCCAGCAGTGACAATACCTTCTGCAGTTGGAAGCTGTGGCCCAGTCTCATTAGAAGACACCGGCTTGGTTGTAGCTGGGACCTGGGGTCCAGCAGTGACATTGCCTCCTAACGTTGGATGTGGCCCAACTGTGGGTGAAGGTTGGGGCCCGGTCTCATTTGAGGACATTGGCTTGGTTGTAGCTGGGACCTGGGGTCCAGCAGTGACGATACATCCTGCAGTTGGAAGCTGTGGCCCAGTCTCATTAGAAGACACCGGCTTGGTTGTAGCTGGGACCTGGGGTCCAGCAGTGACATTGCCTCCTAACGTTGGATGTGGCCCAGCTGTGGGTGGAGGTTGGGGCCCAGTCTCATTTGAGGACACTGGCTTGGTTGTAGCTGGGACCTGGGGTCCAGCAGTGACAATACCTTCTGCAGTTGGAAGCTGTGGCCCAGTCTCATTAGAAGACACCGGCTTGGTTGTATCTGGGACCTGGGGTCCAGCAGTGACATTGCCTCCTAACGTTGGATGTGGCCCAACTGTGGGTGAAGGTTGGGGCCCAGTCTCATTTGAGGACACTGGCTTGGTTGTAGCTGGGGCCTGGGGTCCAGCAGTGACATTGCCTCCTGCAGTTGGAAGCTGTGGCCCAACTGTGGGTGACGGTTGGGGCCCAGTCTCATTTGAAGACACCGGCTTGGTTGTAGCTGGGACCTGGGCTCCAGCAGTGACAATACCTCCTGCAGTTGGAAGCTGTGGCCCAACTGTGGGTGACGGTTGGGGCCCAGTCTCATTTGAAGACACCGGCTTGGTTGTAGCTGGGACCTGGGGTCCAGCAGTGACATTGCCGCCTAACGTTGGATGTGGCCCAACTGTGGGTGAAGGTTGGGGCCCAGTCTCATTTGAGGACATTGGCTTGGTTGTAGCTGGGACCTGGGGTCCAGCAGTGACGATACATCCTGCAGTTGGAAGCTGTGGCCCAGTCTCATTAGAAGACACCGGCTTGGTTGTAGCTGGGACCTGGGGTCCAGCAGTGACATTGCCTCCTACAGTTGGATGTGGCCCAACTGTGGGTGAAGGTTGGGGCCCAGTCTCATTTGTAAACACTGGCTTGGTTGTAGCTGGGACCTGGGGTCCAGCAGTGACAATACCTCCTGCAGTTGGAAGCTGTGGCCCAACTGTGGGTGACGGTTCAGGCCCAGTCTCATTTGTAAACACTGGCTTGGTTGTAGCTGGGACCTGGGGTCCAGCAGTGACAATACCTCCTGCAGTTGGAAGCTGTGGCCCAACTGTGGGTGACGGTTCGGGCCCAGTCTCATTTGTAAACACTGGCTTGGTTGTAGCTGGGACCTGGGGTCCAGCAGTGACAATACCTCCTGCAGTTGGAAGCTGTGGCCCAACTGTGGGTGACGGTTGGGGCCCAGTCTCATTTGAAGACACCGGCTTGGTTGTAGCTGGGACCTTGGGTCCAGCAGTGACATTGCCTCCTACAGTTGGATGTGGCCCAACTGTGGGTGAAGGTTGGGACCCTGGTTTGGTTGTAGCTGGAACCTGGGGCACATTTGTTGTACTGATGTTTGCTGGTTTGCCCAAATCTGTAACAGTATCATACAAACGGTCATCCAAAAGGCCATCAACATAACACAAATGCATGTTGCGCAATCACCTTGGCAGAACCCCTGATGAAGTTTTATGTCATCCAAGGCCACATCAGATTTCTCATCGGAACCTCTGCGACCCTCAAAAATTATCTAAGTGAAAAATCACAGAATAGAGTCAAATTACCAAGCTATTTTCAATCTAATAAAAAATTTATAAAAAGAAACTGCACCTGGAATGTTCCATTCAATACCAAGTCCACCTGAGCAAGATGCCACATATTTCCTTGATCATTTCTTCTTCTCCATACTACAGTAGCATGTCTGTCTTGGAGCAGGTATACATGAAGCCCCATTGTGTCAGCAGTGCCATACATGCGATACCAGAACATTAGACATTGTGGGCCAGCATCTGAACACTCTGCACTAACAAGGCGAGCAGTGTCCCCTAGTGATGCCCGGTTGGCTTCAATGTATAGATAGTGGCCACCTGAATAGGAAGAAGCATATATAGCATCAGGTAACATTGTGGATGTGTCTTTAGGGTCAAATGATTAGCTTTGGTTTTATTATGGAATTCTTGATTATATAAGCGTTGGGGACCATGTGACAGGATACAGCTTATTCAAGCAACTTCAGAAACAAACTACCTCCTGTGGTGTGATCTGAAAGTGGACCAGTGTTTGAAGTGGGGGTGGAACCATTCCTCCTCTCCCAGTCAAACACATCGGTGAGCAGCTGACTCCATTGACAAAGATCTTGTTCAAAATCACAGTCAAGTTGGCATACTGAAATTAGAAGTTGGAAATTCACTTTAACCCATGTACATTTTTTCCCTCAAGTAGCACAATGGTGCTCTAGCATTATTATACCTGGGTGGTGAGTTTGTCCTGGAGATGTAGTTGTGTTGTTGATATTTGAAACAGTTGTTGGTTTGTTTGTGGGAGGTACTGTAGTTCCATTCAGTGCTGGGAGCTGGGCTGTACTATTCAACACTGGGAACTCTGGAGCTGCAGTGGTAGGTGATGCAACACTTGGAGGGGTTGTAGTGTTGCCCACAGGGTGTTTGGGGGATTCAGTTGTAAGCAAATTTACAGTTGGGATGGCTGTTGTGTTAAATTCAGGTTTACCCACTCCACTCAGATCTGTAGAGGGAGCAAGCTCAAGTTAGGTTGCGAAGACATCATTTATTAAGATTTAGCAGTTCATTTACCTGAACAGATTCCTTGGACAAGCATTATGTCATCTATGGCCACATCTGACAGATCATTGGAACCTCTCCTTCCCTCAAAGAGAATCTGAATTGGGATACTGGATTTGTAAATATCCAGCATTTGCCCGCTCTGCTTTACAGTGCTTATGTTGGGATAAATCACCTGAAAAGGTTCAGTTGCATTTAGGTCAACCTGGGCCAAGTGCCACATGTTGCCTTGGCTGTTCCTCTTCTGCCAGACTGCCTTTGCCACTTTGTTCTGGAGGAGGTAAATGTTGAGGCCCATTGTGTCTGCTGACCCATACATATGGTACCAGAACTGCAGACACAGAGGACCCTTTTCTGCGCACTCTGAGCTGATGAGACGAGCCGTGTCACCATACGTCACGCTCGAGGCCTCAATATAAATGTAGTGGCCATCTATAAAACAAGACATCTTTTTATTTATTTTTCCCCTTGTGTTAATCAGTTTGCAAAGACTAATTTTTACCTCCAGTGTGGTCACTAGAGGGGCCAGTCATCTCAGGTGTAGAACCATTGTTCCTTGTCCAATCAAATGCATCACTGACCATCTGAGCCCATGTGCATAAGCCGTTTGTGAAGCTACATGCAAAGTCACAAACTAAAGGGAAATACCGGCATGAGTATTAAACAAAAAGTGTGACCATTCCCCTGCACTTGCTAACATTAAATTGCAGCTTCATGGTTTCTACATATTGCAACTTATAAATATATTAAGGGAAAAATCATGTACCTGGGTGTGATGGGGTGATTTCTGTAGTTTTGACCAGAAGGGCAGTTCCAACTAGGTTGGGGAAGGCATCTGGGAGGGTTTTTAAAAAAAAAAAAAAAAAAAAAAAAGTTACATACACCACTTAAAGTCTAACCGTGCCTATCCGTGTTATCAGCATTCACCTGAGCAGGACCCAGGAGTTATGGCAACATCATCTATAGCCACATCCGACTGTGCAGTGGAGCCTCGAATTCCCTCAATTATGAACTGAAATAATGTATTCCTTCAGCACCACTGCTCTTTGCAAGACATAAGCCAAACAGTATCTTTACAAGCCAGATATAAAAACCCTTACTTTGATAGTTCCAGATACTTTCAGATCAGCTTTCCCCAGATGCCATTCAGGTCCTTGGTTGTTCATTGTAGACCAGATCTTTGTGGTCTTTGTACCTTGGAGCTGATAGATATTGAGAGCCAGACTAGTGGCTGAACCATACATGTAGTACCAGAAGTGGAAGCAGATTGGGCCATCAAGTTGACATGATGGGCTCAACATTTGAGCAGAGTCTCCATGAGTTGCATTGTCTCCCTCGAGGTACATGTAAAAACCAGCTAGAAGGTGATTGAAGTGTCGCAGTAAGTATCAATTTGATTAAAGAAAATTAAGGTGAGAAATATATTTTACCTCCAGTTGTGTGGTCCTGGTTTGGTCCCATTACATTTGAGGGTGTAGATCCAGAATGTCTTGTCCAGTCAAGATTGTCTTGCATGAGCTGCTCCCATTCACATACATTTGTGTCAAAGTTACAGTTAATGGGACACACTAAAAAAAAAGAATAATGTTAGCCAATATGTTAATTTGACAACCCAATGAGAGTGTTTGCATGGTTCACAAACTGTACTAAATCAATTGAATGTCTTACAAGTCTGAATTGGAGAGCTAGAGGCTGGAATGGTTGGAGCTGCAGTTGTGAAATCTTTTAGGGGGGAAAAAAAATAAAATAAAAAAAATTAATTTGACAAAGCATTGCTCAGGTTGTCAGTTGGGAGGATATGTAGCACTTACTACAGGAGCCTCTTCTTACTCCAATTTGTTTTAATGTAGTATGGTCTATGGATAGTGGAGTGACAGCTTCAAATATGACCTAAAAAAAAAAAAAAAAAAAAAGTAAAAAAAAAAAATTCCCCCATACAAAAGCAATTAACCTCAACTTAAGTAGATGTTGTCACCCGAGCGCCCTGTTCAGTGATGTTCAGGGGCACAGACACTTGTCTCCACCCATCTCTGGGGAGGGGAGTAGAGGCCCAGAGTTCCACTTGACCCACACTACTTTTCAGCAGAGCACGAAGTGTAGCACCACTGGATACAACCGAGGCCAGATACCAGAACTCCAAGCAGGCCTCACCTCCGAGTGCCAGAGGAGGGCTTTTCAATATTTTCACTTTGACATCCCCTGGAGCTGAAAATGTAAACCCATTTCCAGAGAACATCTTAATTCTGGGACAACACTGAGCAAGAGATTTAAAAAAAAAACAAATGCTTTCATTCTTTAGATTTGCACAGATCTAGAACCTTAAATTGATTAAAAACAAAAGTGTATTTTCAATGAAAGTAGAAGTCCTCTTCAAGCAAATGCATGCCATCTTTAGTACCTGCTCTTTGGCTGCTTGTCCAGTCACAAGTCAGATTCCCATTTTGGCTATAGAGACACTGGGCAACATAAGCTGAAAAGATCAAATATAGCATTACACAGATGTTTTGTCTGCCCATTCTTCTCAGGCAATACCATTTCCAGCATTTGTAGTACCTGAGGGTTCCTTCCACTCTGGTAACTTTACCAATGACAAGTCATTTTCAGCTCTAAAATTACGAAAGGGGTGAAAAAAAAGTGTAAGAATCCATTTAAAAAGAGACCAACACTCATGAAACGGTGAAATAACTTTACCTGCATGTTGTAGTTGAGTGAGCCAAAAAGACTAGCGCCACAGTGATCAACAAGTCTGCATGGATAACGCCAAGCATGACTGCTCCCCAAACAGCTGTTTTTTCAGCTGTCAAATTCAAGTTCTTTAATAAAGGTGAAGGACAAATAGTTATAGTGAAGCTGTTCTGTGAAGACAAGTCAGATAACCCATTAGCCACTTGTCAAGTTGGAAGTCCCGCAGCTCTTACAACACAGCAAGGAGTTGACCGTATACATTATCCCCACAACCAGATATCATTAGTGGGAGGAGAAACAAATTATGACTAAAAAAAAAAAACAACAGTTTCAGTAAATAGTGACATGAGGCAAGGTTTAGGACTTCCAAGCCATAAAAAGCACTGAACCAAAGTAGCCTCCAATAAATGCTGTTTGAACTCAGGTAAAACACCAATTATGTTGACCAGCTAGTGAAAAAAAAAAAAAAAACATAATAGGAAATGTGTCAGCCCTAGTGAAGTCAAAATAATTAGTTTTATGCTGAACATTTTTTTTTAAAGAAAATTAAATCCATAGTAATCAATAGCTACACCTTAGATTAACATTTATTTAATATGTATAGTTTTCTTAGAAAAAAAAAAAAACTCAAACAGAGCAGGAAGACCACTCACACGTACGGAGTCAAACACCCAGCTCTGAAGAATCTGGTTTCCGTGTGCCAGCACAGCTGATTTAAATAGAGGGTTCATCAGCAGACCTTCGTGGAGCTTAATGCCGACCCAGATCGTGGATTTGAATCAGGTGCTCTGGAGTGGTAAATCTTTAGAATTGCACTGGGCACTAAATTCCCAAAAGCAGCACTGGAAAAGACGGCTATTACTTATAGTGGAATTATTTTCTGTACATGGGCAAATAATTCCAGTTAAACACATACCTACTTTATGAAAAGAAATCAGGATATAAATTATCTTTGAACTTTAAAAGATGCTGTTTATGATGTGTATAAATGTCAATAATATTTTTCCAATAGAAATAATATAGAAGTTAGGCTCTTGTGTAAAAATGCAGAGCTGACCCTAAAGAACAATAAGATGTCAGTGGCATTTTATGACAAATTCTAAAAAAGGGAAAAATTAAAGAGCCAATCAAATTCCTGCCCTTGGCTGGAATCCTAAATTGGACTTAAAATTCACAAAGATTATTTTGTATCTGTTTCTTATATCAATCATTTTATATATATTTGACAAGATTTTGACAAACATAACAAGTTGTTTGACTGAAGTCCAATATATGAGATTTTACATCTAAAATAGGATTTTGTATCTCACAATTATTATGTTAAAGTATCAGTTTTGACCTCCATCCATCCATCCATCCATCCATCCATCCATCCATTATCTTACACGCTTATCCCTATTGGGGTCGCGAAGGGTGCTGGTGCCTATATCCAGCTGTCAATGGGCGAGAGGCGGGGTACACCCTGGAGAGGTCGCCAGTTTATCGCAGAGTTACTATATAATCATCAAATTAGAAATAAATACCTAAATGTTGGGCTCCTGGGTGTATGTCAAATGCGTAACACAGACCAGATACATGTGTAATAGTTTAACGCCTGGGAGAATTTATTGATAAATTATTAGCTCTAGTGATACTAATTCCAACTTGGCTTTTGACATGAAAAAATATGTTAGCTGACAGAGACCAACCTGCAGATGAGGTATTTGATGTGTTAGACGTTAGAAGTGCAGTTAGTTTCTTGCTTAAGCCAGGAAAAGATCCTACGTTTCCTACCAGCTACCGTCCCATGTCCCCAATTAACGTGGATATTAAAATAATCTGTAAAGCGCTTGCAAAACGATTAGACAAAGTCACTCCTCTCATAATACACCCTGATCAAACTGGTTTCATTAAAGGAAGGCAGTCATCCACAAATGCATGCAGATTACTTAATTTAATAGATTATTCTTACAGTAAAAATATTAAATCCAATATCTTGTCTTTAGATGCAGAAAAAGCATTTGATAGAGTAAATTGCTAATTTTTATTTGCTACTCTACATATATTTGGTTTCGGAAATGTTTTTCTAAATTGGTTAAAAATTTTATTCAACCGCAAGTGTCAGAACAAATAACCAAACATCTTCCAGCTTTTGTCTCCAGAGGGGTACTAGGCAAGGATGCCCGCTTTCCCCCCTCACTATTTGCCATATTTATTGAACCACAAGCAGCAACAATTAGACAAGCTAATGTTGTTAAAGGTATTGAATGCATGAAAATAGAGCATAAAATTAGTCTTCATGCAGATGATGTATTACTCTATCTCCAGCACTCAAACACGTCTCTCTCTCATGTAATTAGATTACTAGAATCTTTCTCAAAAGTCTCAGATTACTCTATAAATTGGTCTAAATCTACAGTATTGCCAATTAACTGCTCTTTACAGAACCCCCGAGATTTACAACTGCAATCAGGGAGTTTCAAATATTTGGGTATTACTGTGTCGTCTAAATTGGCGGATTTACAAAAACTTAACCACATCCCGCTTTTAAAAAAGATAGAAGAGGATCTTGAAAGATGGAAATCGCTTCCAATTTCACTTATGGGTAGGGTTGCTTCAAATAAAATTATGGTTTTACCTAGAATTAATTACTTATTTTCAACGATCCCCAATAAACTACCATTCGACTGGTTTAAATCTCTCGACTCCTCCATCTCTAAATTTCTTTGGAAAGATAAACCTCCACGTATCAGTTTAAAGAGGCTACAGAAGGCTAAAGATAAAAGGGGAACTAGATCTGGCAAACTTCCATAACTACTACTTAGCAAATAGGCTACAATACATCTCTAAATGGATAATACATAATCCCTTAGACGAGCCCTGGCTAGACACAGAACAGAAAATATGCAATAATATCATGATTTCAGATTTTCCATTTATTAGCTCAAATATAAATCGGCATACCTGCTTTAAAAATATTAACATCAGCTTTTCTCTGACAGCACGGTGGGAGTTTCTTAAAATGACGGAGTCATCACTTATCCCATGCAGTCGTACACCCATCTGGAATAATCCTGACATCCGACAAAAAAATATGATAAACTTTCCATACTGGAAGAATAAAGGTATTGAATACCTGGAACATATATTTGAAGGAACTGAGTTTATCACATTTGATAGATTGAATATACAATATGGTATTAATAAAAATAAATGTGTAGAAGATTAACTAATTAAATCTGTAATTAGAAATAAATTTAAGCATATTAAAGGTGGTTTACAAATTCCAACAAATATATTAGAGTTCCTAGATTTAACCCCCCAAAACTACTGTCTAAATTATACAGGACACTATCTAAACTAGATGATTCAATATCTCTTCCTATTATGAAATGGGAAGAGGATTTATCAGTCAGCTTTGAACAAAACATCTGGGCTCAGATATGTCTAAGAACTTTTAAAATGACTAGAAACCCAAATTTAAAACTAATACAATACAAAATCCTATACAGGTCAAAATTATTCAAGATGGGTTTTGCACAATCTAATATCTGTCCACAGTGCACAGGCAATAATCCTAACAATTATATTTATGCGTTATGGTTATGTATACCATGGTTATGGTTACGTACACCTTCCCCCTCAATTTGCTGACTGGGTAAGTTTGATGCTAGCACTTTGGGAAAAAAAATCAGTTTGCATGGCTTTCACTGCCTTATGTATCGCAGAAACAAACAAAAAAAATCTCAGTATCAATCAGTATAGAGATCTTTTGTTGGATCATATTAGTCTTGAGACAGCATCCGCATCAGGTCGATCTCTCTGGGCTTCTTTGATCGGCTCCATCACTTAGTGGGGGTGGGGGACTGTGGGATGCGTCCTGTGGCGCATGCGGGCTGATTCAGGGGGTGCCTGGGTCTTGGGGCCCTGGGGGATGCTTGCAGTGGGGCGTCTGGTGGGTCTGGCCCCGGAGTCTGTGGACATGGGTTACTGGCCTGGTAGCTGTGCTGCCGCTGGGTGGGTCCGGGGCTCTGGGTTCCTGTGTTGTGTCATCCTTGGGCGGGTGTCCTGGCGGAGCATGTTGCTTGGGATTTGGGCCGGTGTATGCCCGGGTATCTGGTGTGCTGGGGGGCCTTGGGGCCCGTTGAACCGGTTAGGGGGGTATGGACATCAACATCGCATGGCAGATGCTCCCCCCTTTGGTGGTTTGCACTCTGTCCGTGCCGTCTTCTCGAGTTGGTTCTATCCGGGGAACAGGGGTCTGCATGGTTCGGGCGTGCTGGTTAACCAGTTTTTTTTTTAATTACATTTTTATTGATTTTATTTTTTGTTATCTCCAGGTCAGCCAGGAGGTATGGTGAGCGGGTTGGGGGGGCAGGGTGATGTTGGTCCTGGTGTGCGGTTGGTCTCACAGGCCCTGCTGCCTGTCCCTGGCCACCGGGCTATGGTGGTGCCTCCCTCTCCAGGTGGGTTTTTAGAGAACAGGGGTGCCTATTGGAGTCAGTAGGGGAGCTGGCTTCCTGGGTGAGCATGAGGCTCCGCAGTCCTTTCTTCCCCATCCCCGGACTCCTCCCTTTGGCTGTTCCATCACGCTGCCACACACACAGGTCCTTGGGAAGAAAGGCGTTGCTGCAGGGTCCCTTTACTTGATTTTATAGCTGATTTGTCAGCATTGTTTTGAGCATAGTAATTTTTCAGAAGCTGTAGGCCTGGATTTGGCTCGCCCATGTGAGTTTCCACTGCATAATGATGTAAAAGTTAAGGCTGTTTGAAATTGGCACAGCTGCCCAAAGCTCCTTTCCTACCCATGATAGTTGTTGACCTCATGAACAGGAGCCAATTAGAATATTTTGGATGCAACCTTAGCAATACTAGTCTATGTAAACTTCTGATTATTGTCAAAAATAATCTTCATTCTGGCATTTAGCAAATGATTTTGGCAATTTTAAGTGTGAAATTGGACAAGTTTATTCAGATTTGTCTGACTGAGAAAAACCTTGTGTTGCTTTTCATTCTGTGTGCAAATGTCTAGTTTCAAGTGCATATCATCATCTTCCAGTTGGGTTTACTGCATACGCTTTAGCACCTGATCCTGGAAGTCCTTTAGAAGGTTGGATTTGCAAAATTGTGATGGTCTTAAACTACAATGTTAGTATTTGTGATATGTGCAAATGCCTCAAACATTGAGTACCCAAGTCAGACATTTTTTTCCATAATTATAGGTAGATCAACTCACCATTATTTGACTTTTAGCTGCCCCATAATGAGGAAGAGGTGAAACATAAGAAAACCCATTGCCCTGCAACATTACGGTCTAGATCAGGTTTAAGTCACCCTATAAAAGAACAGTGCTTGTTTGGAAGCATACCAGCTTGCTGATGGTCAAGTTAAACAGGTTTAGTCTACCTGTGAAAAGTGTGATGAATGGTTAAGACTAGAACGACAAAAGCCACAGAAGTAGTTTTCTATACATTTATTAGATCACTGAAAATGGTCACACATGGACTGTACTTTAGGATGATTGCATTTAAATAGTCAGGCCTTAGTTTTTGATCTTAAAATGAATTTACAGCAAACACCACTTTATCAATAGTAAACAGCAACTAGTACACAAGAGCTTTAAACAACCTTCAAAATTGCAGATAAACCAAGATTTAAAAAGGACACTGGCAGCATGATAGTAAAGTCATTCTGAAAAACTAGAGGCACAAATCCATAGCACCTTAAGACAATGCATTACAGAGACAAGTGATGACTTTGTGTAAACAACATTTTGAACCAGTTATCAGAGAAACCATGAAGATGAAATCTTATCCAAGTTATACTCTCCAGCTTTCTCCAAATTCTTTAGTATTCTTGGCAATAGTGCCATCTGGTTTCACCTTGTCATTAGCTTTTCGTCCATCAAAGTTTCCACACAAACCTTCAACCCTCCTTTTATAAAGGAATGGCAGAATGATGTCTGCAGAAAAGAAAGCATACATTAGTTAAACAGAATTTAGACTTGTCCTTTTCAGTTAAAGATTCATTACCAGTTTTGCAGTGTCCATTGAACGCCACAGACAGACCAAAGTCTGTCTTTAAGTAGATGTTGGAAGAATTCATCTTTATCTCAAAGCCAGGAGCTGATGAACCTGGAACTTGAATCCTTTGTCCATCCACCTAGAGGGAAATTATTTCCATTTCAGAACCAGGTATTCCTCATCGTGCCAAATTGTTAAAGGATTAATGCAGACTTGAATCTCTGCAGTTTTGTCCACATGCAATGACCTGATTGAGCCCTTGTCTAGTTAGCAGCATTATCTTGATGCCAGATTGTTAATTTGAGTTCAATTAAGTTGCAACCAGTTACAAAACATTCAGTGTCGCTTTCCTAATTGCAAGAACTGCATTTGTAACACTAGTCCAATGACATTTACCACTTTTGGTACTTACAAACACCTTCCTCTTGTGCTTGAGCTCAACAGTATGATTGTACACTTTGATTTTAAGCTCTTGCAATCTTTGTCCGTGACCCTCTGTGTCGTCATCACCAATTTCTTCACTGCTGTCATCACTTTGACTGTCCTCAGCAGCGCATGCATTTGTACCCTCTATGTAGATTTCCGGGAGATTCTTTGGCAGATTTTTCGTCCTGACTAGCACATACAAGTTTGACCCACTGAAGTCATGCTTCTGTTTGTCAAATGTTTTGTACTCCGAGTCTCCCTGGATGGTGCACTCACCAAAACCTTTATATAAAAAAAAAAAAAAAAAAAAGCAAACACACGTAAGTAGTATCCAACATTGGAATGCGAATAAACAAATTCCCATGCCATACCTGTGGACTCGCAATAATACTGGCCCATTTTATGTTGAAGGCAGACCGCGTCACCTTCACACCCATCTTTATCGTCGCAGTCAATTTTCCCTTCTCCATTATCATCTTCACACTCACATTTCTGAGTGCAGTGATTAGTGTACCATACCTCTCTGAACTAAACGAGAACAAACCAAGGCTACAGCCATCTGCACAGATTTTCCTTAGAATGTTTGTCAAAGTTTTTACTCACATTGTGATAAGTACCATTCCTGTCCATGCATCCACACTTCTGTACAGGCAAACAAACGCTCCCCTTTTGTGCAAAGCCATCATCACATACACATCCTGATGCACAAGTCTTTGCTGCATTGCAGTTTGGTGGACCATTCAGGTGCTTGCATGTAGGTCTGCATGCAGGGATGCAAGTGGTGTAGTGACTGTTCTTGGTGCAAGAGGGTGCTAGAGAACAAGTAAATTTTAAAATAAAAACAATCAAGCTGAATATTGTCCATATAAATAAGATGCAAATAATTTACTTGAAACACGTGGGGTTCCTGGTGGTGGTACAACTGTATGTTGGGGGTTCGCTTTAGTGGAGAGGCTTGGGAACAATGTTGGCACTTTAGAGTCATTTGTGGGAGGGATTTTGGGTGTGGTTTCCTGCCCAACTGTGGGTGAAGGTTGGAGCCCAGTGTCATTTGAGGACACTGGCTTGGTTGTAGCTGGGACCTGGGGTCCAGCAGTGACAATACCTCCTGCAGTTGGATGTGGCCCAGCTGTGGATGAAGGTTGGGGCCCAGTCTCATTTGAGGACACTGGCTTGGTTGTAGCTAGGACATGGGGTCCAGCAGTGACATTGCCTCCTACAGTTGGATGTGGCCCAGCTGTGGGTGAAGGTTGGGGCCCAGTCTCAGAAGACACCGGCTTGGTTGTAGCTAGGACCTGGGGTCCAGCAGTGACAATACCTTCTGCAGTTGGAAGCTGTGGCCCAGTCTCATTAGAAGACACTGGCTTGGTTGTAGCTGGGACCTGGGGTCCAGCAGTGACATTGCCTCCTAACGTTGGATGTGGCCCAGCTGTGGGTGGAGGTTGGGGCCCAGTCTCATTTGAGGACACTGGCTTGGTTGTAGCTGGGACCTGGGGTCCAGCAGTGACAATACCTTCTGCAGTTGGAAGCTGTGGCCCAGTCTCATTAGAAGACACCGGCTTGGTTGTATCTGGGACCTGGGGTCCAGCAGTGACATTACCTCCCACAGTTGGATGTGGCCCAACTGTGGGTGAAGGTTGGGGCCCAGTCTCATTTGAGGACACTGGCTTGGTTGTATCTGGGACCTGGGATCCAGCAGTGACATTGCCTCCTAACGTTGGATGTGGCCCAACTGTGGGTGAAGGTTGGGGCCCAGTCTCATTTGTAAACACTGGCTTGGTTGTAGCTGGGACCTGGGGTGCAGCAGTGACATTGCCTCCCACAGTTGGATGTGGCCCAGCTGTGGGTGAAGGTTGGGGCCCAGTCTCATTTGTAAACACTGGCTTGGTTGTAGCTGGGGCCTGGGGTCCAGCAGTGACAATACCTTCTGCAGTTGGAAGCTGTGGCCCAGTCTCATTAGAAGACACCGGCTTGGTTGTAGCTGGGACCTGGGGTCCAGCAGTGACAATACCTTCTGCAGTTGGAAGCTGTGGCCCAGTCTCATTAGAAGACACCGGCTTGGTTGCATCTGGGACCTGGGGTCCAGCAGTGACATTGCCTCCTAACGTTGGATGTGGCCCAGCTGTGGGTGGAGGTTGGGGCCCAGTCTCATTTGAGGACACTGGCTTGGTTGTAGCTGGGACCTGGGGTGCAGCAGTGACATTGCCTCCTAACGTTGGATGTGGCCCAACTGTGGGTGAAGGTTGGGGCCCAGTCTCATTTGTAAACACTGGCTTGGTTGTAGCTGGGACCTGGGGTGCAGCAGTGACATTGCCTCCTAACGTTGGATGTGGCCCAACTGTGGGTGAAGGTTGGGGCCCAGTCTCATTTGAGGACACTGGCTTGGTTGTAGCTGGGACCTGGGGTCCAGCAGTGACAATACCTTCTGCAGTTGGAAGCTGTGGCCCAGTCTCATTAGAAGACACCGGCTTGGTTGTATCTGGGACCTGGGGTCCAGCAGTGACATTGCCTCCTAACGTTGGATGTGGCCCAACTGTGGGTGAAGGTTGGGGCCCAGTCTCATTTGTAAACACTGGCTTGGTTGTAGCTGGGACCTGGGGTGCAGCAGTGACATTGCCTCCCACAGTTGGATGTGGCCCAGCTGTGGGTGAAGGTTGGGGCCCAGTCTCATTTGTAAACACTGGCTTGGTTGTAGCTGGGGCCTGGGGTCCAGCAGTGACAATACCTTCTGCAGTTGGAAGCTGTGGCCCAGTCTCATTAGAAGACACCGGCTTGGTTGTAGCTGGGACCTGGGGTCCAGCAGTGACATTGCCTCCCACAGTTGGATGTGGCCCAACTGTGGGTGAAGGTTGGGGCCCAGTCTCATTTGAGGACACTGGCTTGGTTGTAGCTGGGACCTGGGGTCCAGCAGTGACAATACCTTCTGCAGTTGGAAGCTGTGGCCCAGTCTCATTAGAAGACACCGGTTTGGTTGTATCTGGGACCTGGGGTCCAGCAGTGACATTGCCTCCTAACGTTGGATGTGGCCCAACTGTGGGTGAAGGTTGGGGCCCAGTCTCATTTGTAAACACTGGCTTGGTTGTAGCTGGGACCTGGGGTGCAGCAGTGACATTGCCTCCTAACGTTGGATGTGGCCCAACTGTGGGTGAAGGTTGGGGCCCAGTCTCATTTGAGGACACTGGCTTGGTTGTAGCTGGGACCTGGGGTCCAGCAGTGACAATACCTTCTGCAGTTGGAAGCTGTGGCCCAGTCTCATTAGAAGACACCGGCTTGGTTGTATCTGGGACCTGGGGTCCAGCAGTGACATTGCCTCCTAACGTTGGATGTGGCCCAACTGTGGGTGAAGGTTGGGGCCCAGTCTCATTTGTAAACACTGGCTTGGTTGTAGCTGGGACCTGGGGTGCAGCAGTGACATTGCCTCCTAACGTTGGATGTGGCCCAACTGTGGGTGAAGGTTGGGGCCCAGTCTCATTTGAGGACACTGGCTTGGTTGTAGCTGGGACCTGGGGTCCAGCAGTGACAATACCTTCTGCAGTTGGAAGCTGTGGCCCAGTCTCATTAGAAGACACCGGCTTGGTTGTATCTGGGACCTGGGGTCCAGCAGTGACATTGCCTCCTAACGTTGGATGTGGCCCAACTGTGGGTGAAGGTTGGGGCCCAGTCTCATTTGTAAACACTGGCTTGGTTGTAGCTGGGACCTGGGGTGCAGCAGTGACATTGCCTCCCACAGTTGGATGTGGCCCAGCTGTGGGTGAAGGTTGGGGCCCAGTCTCATTTGTAAACACTGGCTTGGTTGTAGCTGGGGCCTGGGGTCCAGCAGTGACAATACCTTCTGCAGTTGGAAGCTGTGGCCCAGTCTCATTAGAAGACACCGGCTTGGTTGTAGATGGGACCTGGGGTCCAGCAGTGACATTGCCTCCCACAGTTGGATGTGGCCCAACTGTGGGTGAAGGTTGGGGCCCAGTCTCATTTGAGGACACTGGCTTGGTTGTAGCTGGGACCTGGGGTCCAGCAGTGACATTGCCTCCTAACGTTGGATGTGGCCCAACTGTGGGTGAAGGTTGGGGCCCAGTCTCATTTGTAAACACTGGCTTGGTTGTAGCTGGGACCTGGGGTGCAGCAGTGACATTGCCTCCTAACGTTGGATGTGGCCCAACTGTGGGTGAAGGTTGGGGCCCAGTCTCATTTGAGGACACTGGCTTGGTTGTAGCTGGGACCTGGGGTCCAGCAGTGACAATACCTTCTGCAGTTGGAAGCTGTGGCCCAGTCTCATTAGAAGACACCGGCTTGGTTGTATCTGGGACCTGGGGTCCAGCAGTGACATTGCCTCCTAACGTTGGATGTGGCCCAACTGTGGGTGAAGGTTGGGGCCCAGTCTCATTTGTAAACACTGGCTTGGTTGTAGCTGGGACCTGGGGTGCAGCAGTGACATTGCCTCCCACAGTTGGATGTGGCCCAGCTGTGGGTGAAGGTTGGGGCCCAGTCTCATTTGTAAACACTGGCTTGGTTGTAGCTGGGGCCTGGGGTCCAGCAGTGACAATACCTTCTGCAGTTGGAAGCTGTGGCCCAGTCTCATTAGAAGACACCGGCTTGGTTGTAGATGGGACCTGGGGTCCAGCAGTGACATTGCCTCCCACAGTTGGATGTGGCCCAACTGTGGGTGAAGGTTGGGGCCCAGTCTCATTTGAGGACACTGGCTTGGTTGTAGCTGGGACCTGGGGTCCAGCAGTGACATTGCCTCCTAACGTTGGATGTGGCCCAACTGTGGGTGAAGGTTGGGGCCCAGTCTCATTTGTAAACACTGGCTTGGTTGTAGCTGGGACCTGGGGTGCAGCAGTGACATTGCCTCCTAACGTTGGATGTGGCCCAACTGTTGGTGAAGGTTGGGGCCCAGTCTCATTTGAGGACACTGGCTTGGTTGTAGCTGGGACCTGGGGTCCAGCAGTGACAATACCTTCTGCAGTTGGAAGCTGTGGCCCAGTCTCATTAGAAGACACCGGCTTGGTTGTATCTGGGACCTGGGGTCCAGCAGTGACATTGCCTCCCACAGTTGGATGTGGCCCAGCTGTGGGTGAAGGTTGGGGCCCAGTCTCATTTGAGGACACTGGCTTGGTTGTAGCTGGGGCCTGGGGTCCAGCAGTGACATTGCCTCCTGCAGTTGGAAGCTGTGGCCCAACTGTGGGTGACGGTTGGGGCCCAGTCTCATTTGAAGACACCGGCTTGTTTGTAGCTGGGACCTGGGCTCCAGCAGTGACAATACCTCCTGCAGTTGGAAGCTGTGGCCCAACTGTGGGTGACGGTTGGGGCCCAGTCTCATTTGAAGACACCGGCTTGGTTGTAGCTGGGACCTGGGGTCCAGCAGTGACATTGCCGCCTAACGTTGGATGTGGCCCAACTGTGGGTGAAGGTTGGGGCCCAGTCTCATTTGAGGACATTGGCTTGGTTGTAGCTGGGACCTGGGGTCCAGCAGTGACGATACATCCTGCAGTTGGAAGCTGTGGCCCAGTCTCATTAGAAGACACCGGCTTGGTTGTAGCTGGGACCTGGGGTCCAGCAGTGACATTGCCTCCCACAGTTGGATGTGGCCCAGCTGTGGGTGAAGGTTGGGGCCCAGTCTCACTTGAGGACACTGGCTTGGTTGTAGCTGGGACCTGGGGTCCAGCAGTGACAATACCTCCTGCAGTTGGAAGCTGTGGCCCAACTGTGGGTGACGGTTGGGGCCCAGTCTCATTTGAAGACACCGGCTTGGTTGTAGCTGGGACCTGGGGTCCAGCAGTGACATTGCCTCCTACAGTTGGATGTGGCCCAACTGTGGGTGAAGGTTGGGGCCCAGTCTCATTTGTAAACACTGGCTTGGTTGTAGCTGGGACCTGGGGTCCAGCAGTGACAATACCTCCTGCAGTTGGAAGCTGTGGCCCAACTGTGGGTGAAGGTTGGGACCCTGGTTTGGTTGTAGCTGGAACCTGGGGCACATTTGTTGTACTGATGTTTGCTGGTTTGCCCAAATCTGTAACAGTATCATACAAACGGTCATCCAAAAGGCCATCAACATAACACAAATGCATGTTGCGCAATCACCTTGGCAGAACCCCTGATGAAGTTTTATGTCATCCAAGGCCACATCAGATTTCTCATCGGAACCTCTGCGACCCTCAAAAATTATCTAAGTGAAAAATCACAGAATAGAGTCAAATTACCAAGCTATTTTCAATCTAATAAAAAATTTATAAAAAGAAACTGCACCTGGAATGTTCCATTCAATACCAAGTCCACCTGAGCAAGATGCCACATATTTCCTTGATCATTTCTTCTTCTCCATACTACAGTAGCATGTCTGTCTTGGAGCAGGTATACATGAAGCCCCATTGTGTCAGCAGTGCCATACATGCGATACCAGAACATTAGACATTGTGGGCCAGCATCTGAACACTCTGCACTAACAAGGCGAGCAGTGTCCCCTAGTGATGCCCGGTTGGCTTCAATGTATAGATAGTGGCCACCTGAATAGGAAGAAGCATATATAGCATCAGGTAACATTGTGGATGTGTCTTTAGGGTCAAATGATTAGCTTTGGTTTTATTATGGAATTCTTGATTATATAAGCGTTGGGGACCATGTGACAGGATACAGCTTATTCAAGCAACTTCAGAAACAAACTACCTCCTGTGGTGTGATCTGAAAGTGGACCAGTGTTTGAAGTGGGGGTGGAACCATTCCTCCTCTCCCAGTCAAACACATCGGTGAGCAGCTGACTCCATTGACAAAGATCTTGTTCAAAATCACAGTCAAGTTGGCATACTGAAATTAGAAGTTGGAAATTCACTTTAACCCATGTACATTTTTTCCCTCAAGTAGCACAATGGTGCTCTAGCATTATTATACCTGGGTGGTGAGTTTGTCCTGGAGATGTAGTTGTGTTGTTGATATTTGAAACAGTTGTTGGTTTGTTTGTGGGAGGTACTGTAGTTCCATTCAGTGCTGGGAGCTGGGCTGTACTATTCAACACTGGGAACTCTGGAGCTGCAGTGGTAGGTGATGCAACACTTGGAGGGGTTGTAGTGTTGCCCACAGGGTGTTTGGGGGATTCAGTTGTAAGCAAATTTACAGTTGGGATGGCTGTTGTGTTAAATTCAGGTTTACCCACTCCACTCAGATCTGTAGAGGGAGCAAGCTCAAGTTAGGTTGCGAAGACATCATTTATTAAGATTTAGCAGTTCATTTACCTGAACAGATTCCTTGGACAAGCATTATGTCATCTATGGCCACATCTGACAGATCATTGGAACCTCTCCTTCCCTCAAAGAGAATCTGAATTGGGATACTGGATTTGTAAATATCCAGCATTTGCCCGCTCTGCTTTACAGTGCTTATGTTGGGATAAATCACCTGAAAAGGTTCAGTTGCATTTAGGTCAACCTGGGCCAAGTGCCACATGTTGCCTTGGCTGTTCCTCTTCTGCCAGACTGCCTTTGCCACTTTGTTCTGGAGGAGGTAAATGTTGAGGCCCATTGTGTCTGCTGACCCATACATATGGTACCAGAACTGCAGACACAGAGGACCCTTTTCTGCGCACTCTGAGCTGATGAGACGAGCCGTGTCACCATACGTCACGCTCGAGGCCTCAATATAAATGTAGTGGCCATCTATAAAACAAGACATCTTTTTATTTATTTTTCCCCTTGTGTTAATCAGTTTGCAAAGACTAATTTTTACCTCCAGTGTGGTCACTAGAGGGGCCAGTCATCTCAGGTGTAGAACCATTGTTCCTTGTCCAATCAAATGCATCACTGACCATCTGAGCCCATGTGCATAAGCCGTTTGTGAAGCTACATGTAAAGTCACAAACTAAAGGGAAATACCGGCATGAGTATTAAACAAAAAGTGTGACCATTCCCCTGCACTTGCTAACATTAAATTGCAGCTTCATGGTTTCTACATATTGCAACTTATAAATATATTAAGGGAAAAATCATGTACCTGGGTGTGATGGGGTGATTTCTGTAGTTTTGACCAGAAGGGCAGTTCCAACTAGGTTGGGGAAGGCATCTGGGAGGGTTTTTATAAAAAAAAAAAAAAAAAAAAAGTTACATACACCACTTAAAGTCTAACCGTGCCTATCCGTGTTATCAGCATTCACCTGAGCAGGACCCAGGAGTTATGGCAACATCATCTATAGCCACATCCGACTGTGCAGTGGAGCCTCGAATTCCCTCAATTATGAACTGAAATAATGTATTCCTTCAGCACCACTGCTCTTTGCAAGACATAAGCCAAACAGTATCTTTACAAGCCAGATATAAAAACCCTTACTTTGATAGTTCCAGATACTTTCAGATCAGCTTTCCCCAGATGCCATTCAGGTCCTTGGTTGTTCATTGTAGACCAGATCTTTGTGGTCTTTGTACCTTGGAGCTGATAGATATTGAGAGCCAGACTAGTGGCTGAACCATACATGTAGTACCAGAAGTGGAAGCAGATTGGGCCATCAAGTTGACATGATGGGCTCAACATTTGAGCAGAGTCTCCATGAGTTGCATTGTCTCCCTCGAGGTACATGTAAAAACCAGCTAGAAGGTGATTGAAGTGTCGCAGTAAGTATCAATTTAATTAAAGAAAATTAAGGTGAGAAATATATTTTACCTCCAGTTGTGTGGTCCTGGTTTGGTCCCATTACATTTGAGGGTGTAGATCCAGAATGTCTTGTCCAGTCAAGATTGTCTTGCATGAGCTGCTCCCATTCACATACATTTGTGTCAAAGTTACAGTTAATGGGACACACTAAAAAAAAAGAATAATGTTAGCCAATATGTTAATTTGACAACCCAATGAGAGTGTTTGCATGGTTCACAAACTGTACTAAATCAATTGAATGTCTTACAAGTCTGAATTGGAGAGCTAGAGGCTGGAATGGTTGGAGCTGCAGTTGTGAAATCTTTTAGGGGGGAAAAAAAATAAAATAAAAAAAATTAATTTGACAAAGCATTGCTCAGGTTGTCAGTTGGGAGGATATGTAGCACTTACTACAGGAGCCTCTTCTTACTCCAATTTGTTTTAATGTAGTATGGTCTATGGATAGTGGAGTGACAGCTTCAAATATGACCTAAAAAAAAAAAAAAAAAAAAAGTAAAAAAAAAAAATTCCCCCATACAAAAGCAATTAACCTCAACTTAAGTAGATGTTGTCACCCGAGCGCCCTGTTCAGTGATGTTCAGGGGCACAGACACTTGTCTCCACCCATCTCTGGGGAGGGGAGTAGAGGCCCAGAGTTCCACTTGACCCACACTACTTTTCAGCAGAGCACGAAGTGTAGCACCACTGGATACAACCGAGGCCAGATACCAGAACTCCAAGCAGGCCTCACCTCCGAGTGCCAGAGGAGGGCTTTTCAATATTTTCACTTTGACATCCCCTGGAGCTGAAAATGTAAACCCATTTCCAGAGAACATCTTAATTCTGGGACAACACTGAGCAAGAGATTTAAAAAAAAAACAAATGCTTTCATTCTTTAGATTTGCACAGATCTAGAACCTTAAATTGATTAAAAACAAAAGTGTATTTTCAATGAAAGTAGAAGTCCTCTTCAAGCAAATGCATGCCATCTTTAGTACCTGCTCTTTGGCTGCTTGTCCAGTCACAAGTCAGATTCCCATTTTGGCTATAGAGACACTGGGCAACATAAGCTGAAAAGATCAAATATAGCATTACACAGATGTTTTGTCTGCCCATTCTTCTCAGGCAATACCATTTCCAGCATTTGTAGTACCTGAGGGTTCCTTCCACTCTGGTAACTTTACCAATGACAAGTCATTTTCAGCTCTAAAATTACGAAAGGGGTGAAAAAAAAGTGTAAGAATCCATTTAAAAAGAGACCAACACTCATGAAACGGTGAAATAACTTTACCTGCATGTTGTAGTTGAGTGAGCCAAAAAGACTAGCGCCACAGTGATCAACAAGTCTGCATGGATAACGCCAAGCATGACTGCTCCCCAAACAGCTGTTTTTTCAGCTGTCAAATTCAAGTTCTTTAATAAAGGTGAAGGACAAATAGTTATAGTGAAGCTGTTCTGTGAAGACAAGTCAGATAACCCATTAGCCACTTGTCAAGTTGGAAGTCCCGCAGCTCTTACAACACAGCAAGGAGTTGACCGTATACATTATCCCCACAACCAGATATCATTAGTGGGAGGAGAAACAAATTATGACTAAAAAAAAAAAACAACAGTTTCAGTAAATAGTGACATGAGGCAAGGTTTAGGACTTCCAAGCCATAAAAAGCACTGAACCAAAGTAGCCTCCAATAAATGCTGTTTGAACTCAGGTAAAACACCAATTATGTTGACCAGCTAGTGAAAAAAAAAAAAAAAACATAATAGGAAATGTGTCAGCCCTAGTGAAGTCAAAATAATTAGTTTTATGCTGAACATTTTTTTTTAAAGAAAATTAAATCCATAGTAATCAATAGCTACACCTTAGATTAACATTTATTTAATATGTATAGTTTTCTTAGAAAAAAAAAAAAACTCAAACAGAGCAGGAAGACCACTCACACGTACGGAGTCAAACACCCAGCTCTGAAGAATCTGGTTTCCGTGTGCCAGCACAGCTGATTTAAATAGAGGGTTCATCAGCAGACCTTCGTGGAGCTTAATGCCGACCCAGATCGTGGATTTGAATCAGGTGCTCTGGAGTGGTAAATCTTTAGAATTGCACTGGGCACTAAATTCCCAAAAGCAGCACTGGAAAAGACGGCTATTACTTATAGTGGAATTATTTTCTGTACATGGGCAAATAATTCCAGTTAAACACATACCTACTTTATGAAAAGAAATCAGGATATAAATTATCTTTGAACTTTAAAAGATGCTGTTTATGATGTGTATAAATGTCAATAATATTTTTCCAATAGAAATAATATAGAAGTTAGGCTCTTGTGTAAAAATGCAGAGCTGACCCTAAACAACAATAAGATGTCAGTGGCATTTTATGACAAATTCTAAAAAAGGGAAAAATTAAAGAGCCAATCAAATTCCTGCCCTTGGCTGGAATCCTAAATTGGACTTAAAATTCACAAAGATTATTTTGTATCTGTTTCTTATATCAATCATTTTATATATATTTGACAAGATTTTGACAAACATAACAAGTTGTTTGACTGAAGTCCAATATATGAGATTTTACATCTAAAATAGGATTTTGTATCTCACAATTATTATGTTAAAGTATCAGTTTTGACCTCCATCCATCCATCCATCCATCCATCCATCCATCCATCCATTATCTTACACGCTTATCCCTATTGGGGTCGCGAAGGGTGCTGGTGCCTATATCCAGCTGTCAATGGGCGAGAGGCGGGGTACACCCTGGAGAGGTCGCCAGTTTATCGCAGAGTTACTATATAATCATCAAATTACAAATAAATACCTAAATGTTGGGCTCCTGGGTGTATGTCAAATGTGTAACACAGACCAGATACATGTGTAATAGTTTAACGCCTGGGAGAATTTATTGATAAATTATTAGCTCTAGTGATACTAATTCCAACTTGGCTTTTGACATGAAAAAATATGTTAGCTGACAGAGACCAACCTGCAGATGAGGTATTTGATGTGTTAGACGTTAGAAGTGCAGTTAGTTTCTTGCTTAAGCCAGGAAAAGATCCTACGTTTCCTACCAGCTACCGTCCCATGTCCCCAATTAACGTGGATATTAAAATAATCTGTAAAGCGCTTGCAAAACGATTAGACAAAGTCACTCCTCTCATAATACACCCTGATCAAACTGGTTTCATTAAAGGAAGGCAGTCATCCACAAATGCATGCAGATTACTTAATTTAATAGATTATTCTTACAGTAAAAATATTAAATCCAATATCTTGTCTTTAGATGCAGAAAAAGCATTTGATAGAGTAAATTGCTAATTTTTATTTGCTACTCTACATATATTTGGTTTCGGAAATGTTTTTCTAAATTGGTTAAAAATTTTATTCAACCGCAAGTGTCAGAACAAATAACCAAACATCTTCCAGCTTTTGTCTCCAGAGGGGTACTAGGCAAGGATGCCCGCTTTCCCCCTCACTATTTGCCATATTTATTGAACCACAAGCAGCAACAATTAGACAAGCTAATGTTGTTAAAGGTATTGAATGCATGAAAATAGAGCATAAAATTAGTCTTCATGCAGATGATGTATTACTCTATCTCCAGCACTCAAACACGTCTCTCTCTCATGTAATTAGATTACTAGAATCTTTCTCAAAAGTCTCAGATTACTCTATAAATTGGTCTAAATCTACAGTATTGCCAATTAACTGCTCTTTACAGAACCCCCGAGATTTACAACTGCAATCAGGGAGTTTCAAATATTTGGGTATTACTGTGTAGTCTAAATTGGCGGATTTACAAAAACTTAACCACATCCCGCTTTTAAAAAAGATAGAAGAGGATCTTTAAAGATGGAAATCGCTTCCAATTTCACTTATGGGTAGGGTTGCTTCAAATAAAATTATGGTTTTACCTAGAATTAATTACTTATTTTCAACGATCCCCAATAAACTACCATTCGACTGGTTTAAATCTCTCGACTCCTCCATCTCTAAATTTCTTTGGAAAGATAAACCTCCACGTATCAGTTTAAAGAGGCTACAGAAGGCTAAAGATAAAAGGGGAACTAGATCTGGCAAACTTCCATAACTACTACTTAGCAAATAGGCTACAATACATCTCTAAATGGATAATACATAATCCCTTAGACGAGCCCTGGCTAGACACAGAACAGAAAATATGCAATAATATCATGATTTCAGATTTTCCATTTATTAGCTCAAATATAAATCGGCATACCTGCTTTAAAAATATTAACATCAGCTTTTCTCTGACAGCACGGTGGGAGTTTCTTAAAATGACGGAGTCATCACTTATCCCATGCAGTCGTACACCCATCTGGAATAATCCTGACATCCGACAAAAAAATATGATAAACTTTCCATACTGGAAGAAAAAAGGTATTGAATACCTGGAACATATATTTGAAGGAACTGAGTTTATCACATTTGATAGATTGAATATACAATATGGTATTAATAAAAATAAATGTGTAGAAGATTAACTAATTAAATCTGTAATTAGAAATAAATTTAAGCATATTAAAGGTGGTTTACAAATTCCAACAAATATATTAGAGTTCCTAGATTTAACCCCCCAAAACTACTGTCTAAATTATACAGGACACTATCTAAACTAGATGATTCAATATCTCTTCCTATTATGAAATGGGAAGAGGATTTATCAGTCAGCTTTGAACAAAACATCTGGGCTCAGATATGTCTAAGAACTTTTAAAATGACTAGAAACCCAAATTTAAAACTAATACAATACAAAATCCTATACAGGTCAAAATTATTCAAGATGGGTTTTGCACAATCTTTTTTTTTTTTTTTTTTTTTTTTTTTTCTCCAGTGTCCTGTCTAGCAATGTGGCAATAGGAATTGATGTCTCAATGCCAGATAGAGCTCGACAGATTTTGCTTTTACAAGTGGAGCAAACAGCTTTCGCCATAGTGCTCCACTTGATTTATGCTTGTAAATAGCTTTATTATGATTCCTGCAAGGAGAATTTCAAATTATATGGACATGACAATGGGAGAGTAAAGGAAGAAGAAAAAGTGAAAGAAAAGAAAAAAAAGAGTAGAGGTGAAAGAAAGAGGAGATAAAAGGGAGAGAGTGATAAAACCTTCTTTGTCTGCTCCATCACCTGGAAAGAGACACAAAAAGAACAGCACAACCAACAGACATAAAGCAACAGCTACACTCGAATAACACTTAGATGCCATTGCTAAATCATATATATTATTATGTAAGCTGACATGTGTAATGTGATATTTGAAAAAAGAAAGTGAAAGAACATAAATAAATAAATAAACAAATTATAAGATTACTGTATATAAGTGAACACTTAATACCTGGGACCCAGCACCTGTGGGAGATGTGAAAGTGCACTAGTTTAGGTGAAGATTATCCAGAAATAGCTTGATAGTGATTGTGGAGAACCGAAGACCCACCTTCCCCGAGCACAGAGGCAGGCGTCAGGGGACCCGTAACCCCGGACTCCCAAAGGGGCCCCTAAAGCAGGTCGCCCAGGAGGGGCCGACACAGGATATCTGCAACACCCCCCCCAAGGAAGGAGCAGAGACGACCCCGAGGAAATCCCCCAGCCACCGCAACGCCGACGCCCTCAAGAGCCGCGGAGACGAGCCCGTGGGCTCCGCCGGCAGCTAGCCCCGCTGAAGTGGTCCCGGCCATGGGCCCTGAGGGCCAGAGGCCCCAGGGGCGCCCCGCCCCCGCGACAAGGGCCCCGGCCGCCCCCCGGGGGGCCAGGCCCCGCGAAGAGGCCGCCGGGAGTGGGCCGGCGCACGCCCGGGAACCCGCCCCAAACCCGAAGCCAACCAACGCGCCAGGGGGCCAAGGCGCCCGCCAACGAAGTGGAGGAGGGCAGGACGTGGGGGGATGGGCTCCGCACCTAGCGGAGACTTGAGATGTTCTTGGGAGAGGGAGCGGACCACACCCATACCTGGAAAAAAAAAAAAAAACTCATTCACCCCATCCCTCCCTTGTGCCCCACTCACCACACACAGAGAAAAAAAAAAAAAAAAAAGACGCTGTACACACATTCCCACATAACACTCACATCCAACACTGACCAAAGGGGGGGGGTCACCCCAAATCGACTATACGACTGCTTGTGCCCGACCCCCGGCCCCGGCCCCAGACCAGACGCCCCCCGGACCGGGCCCCCCCAAGAGGGCGGGCCAAAACGACCCGCACGAGCCACCCGGCCAGAGCCACCCCCCTTCCCCCTAAATACCTAATAAACCCCCTCCCTCCCCCCACCTTACCCTTGCCATCCCTGCCCCCCGCCCCCTGGGGGGAGCAGAGGTATCAGCCCCAGACCTGGCAAGCCGCTGACTGCACACCGCAGCCCCCCACCAAGACCCCGGACACAGTGGCCCGCACCTCCTCCAGGCCCCAGACTCCTTGCCGCCATCGGAGAACGGGGGTGCACAGAAGACCCCGACCCTCCCTACGCCTGCTCAAATGTTGTGTTGTTGTGTTTTGCACAATCTAATATCTGTCCACAGTGCACAGGCAATAATCCTAACAATTATATTTATGCGTTATGGTTATGTATACCATGGTTATGGTTACGTACACCTTCCCCTTCAATTTGCTGACTGGGTAAGTTTGATGCTAGCACTTTGGAAAAAAAAATCAGTTTGCATGGCTTTCACTGCCTTATGTATCGCAGAAACAAACAAAAAAAATCTCAGTATCAATCAGTATAGAGATCTTTTGTTGGATCATATTAGTCTTGAGACAGCATCCGCATCAGGTCGATCTCTCTGGGCTTCTTTGATCGGCTCCATCACTTAGTGGGGGTGGGGGACTGTGGGATGCGTCCTGTGGGGCATGCGGGCTGATTCAGGGGGTGCCTGGGTCTTGGGGCCCTGGGGGATGCTTGCAGTGGGGCGTCTGGTGGGTCTGGCCCCGGAGTCTGTGGACATGGGTTACTGGCCTGGTAGCTGTGCTGCCGCTGGGTGGGTCCGGGGCTCTGGGTTCCTGTGTTGTGTCATCCTTGGGCGGGTGTCCTGGCGGAGCATGTCGCTTGGGATTTGGGCCGGTGTATGCCCGGGTATCTGGTGTGCTGGGGGGCCTTGGGGCCTGTTGAACCGGTTAGGGGGGTATGGACATTAACATCGCATGGCAGATGCTCCCCCCTTTGGTGGTTTGCACTCTGTCCGTGCCGTCTTCTCGAGTTGGTTCTATCCGGGGAACAGGGGTCTGCATGGTTCGGGCGTGCTGGTTAACCAGTTTTTTTTTTAATTACATTTTTATTGATTTTATTTTTTGTTATCTCCAGGTCAGCCAGGAGGTATGGTGAGCGGGTTGGGGGGGCAGGGTGATATTGGTCCTGGTGTGCGGTTGGTCTCACAGGCCCTGCTGCCTGTCCCTGGCCACCGGGCTATGGTGGTGCCTCCCTCTCCAGGTGGGTTTTTAGAGAACAGGGGTGCCTATTGGAGTCAGTAGGGGAGCTGGCTTCCTGGGTGAGCATGAGGCTCCGCAGTCCTTTCTTCCCCATCCCCGGACTCCTCCCTTTGGCTGTTCCATCACGCTGCCACACACACACACACACACACGTCCTTGGGAAGAAAGGCGTTGCTGCAGGGTCCCTTTACTTGATTTTATAGCTGATTTGTCAGCATTGTTTTGAGCATAGTAATTTTTCAGAAGCTGTAGGCCTGGATTTGGCTCGCCCATGTGAGTTTCCACTGCATAATGATGTAAAAGTTAAGGCTGTTTGAAATTGGCACAGCTGCCCAAAGCTCCTTTCCTACCCATGATAGTTGTTGACCTCATGAACAGGAGCCAATTAGAATATTTTGGATGCAACCTTAGCAATACTAGTCTATGTAAACTTCTGATTGGCAATTTTAAGTGTAAAATTGGACAAGTTTATTCAGATTTGTCTGACTGAGAAAAACCTTGTGTTGCTTTTCATTCTGTGTGCAAATGTCTAGTTTCAAGTGCATATCATCATTTTCCAGTTGGGTTTACTGCATACGCTTTAGCACCTGATCCAGGAAGTCCTTTAGAAGGTTGGATTTGCAAAATTGTGATGGTCTTAAACTACAATGTTAGTATTTGTGATATGTGCAAATGCCTCAAACATTGAGTACCCAAGTCAGACATTTTTTTCCATAATTATAGGTAGATCAACTCACCATTATTTGACTTTTAGCTGCCCCATAATGAGGAAGAGGTGAAACATAAGATTTTGGCCTGAAAGAGGCAGCAAGAGCATATTTAAGTAAAAATTCATCTGTACTAATTGGGTTCATTGATGCCTCTAAGGCCTTTGATCGTGTCAATCACTACAATTTATTTGAGAAATTAAAACAGCGAGGGGTTCCGGATATACTCATACGAATATTAGTTTACTGGTATTCTAAGCAGAAAATGCATGTAAAATGGGGCAATAACATCTCAGCTTCCTTTGGAGTGAGTAATGGTGTGCGCCAGGGTGGGCTTCTTTCACCTGCCTTGTTTAACTTGTACATGGACGACCTGTCAAAAGAAATGAACCTCTGTAAAACGGGATGTATGATTGGCGATACTTTGGTCAATCACTTTATGTATGCTGATGACCTGGCTGTCCTCTCACCCAGCAGTGCTGGTTTTCAGCAGCTACTGAATATCTGCTCTGATTATGGGTTGAGATTTGATGTGCAGTATAATGCTAAGAAAACTGTTGTACTAGTTTGTAGAACTAAAGAAGACAAAAACCTTTGTTTCCCAGATTTTTTTTTGTCAGGGCAAAAGTTAAATGTTTGATCTAAAACTAAATATCTGGGTCACTACATCACAGACCAGCTCTGTGATGATGATGACATTTATCGACAGTGTCGTGTGTTGTACGCCCAGGCAAACATTCTGGGAAGGAAATTTTATATGTGCACTGCTGAGGTAAAAATAAGCCTGTTTAAAGCTTACTGTACGTCCTTGTATACAGCTCCTTTGTGGTGTAATTTTAAAAAAGCTAGCATGCAGAAGCTTAAGGTTGCTTATAATGATTCTTTGAGAATTCTGCTTAAGAAACCCAGGTTCAGCAGTGCAAGTGAGATGTTTTGTAATGCACATGTCAGAACATTCCAGGCACTTGTGAGACATCTGATATACAGGTTTATGTGTCGTTTGGGCAGCTCATTGAATAGTCTTATTGTAATGTTTTCACATCCCTCTCTCAGTGCGCTAAGATTCCAGTCGGCTCTGTGGAAACATTGGTATGCAAGTGTTTTATAAGATTTATTTATGTATTTATTCTACTTTTTTCTTTTATTCTATTAGTTTTTTTTTTAATTTGTCTTGTTGTTTTGTTTTTTATCTCTTTGTGGACCACGAGTCTGTTGAATAAAGCAATCAATCAATCAATCAATAAGAAAACCCATTGCCCTGCAACATTACGGTCTAGATCAGGTTTAAGTCACCCTATAAAAGAACAGTGCTTGTTTGGAAGCATACCAGCTTGCTGATGGTCAAGTTAAACAGGTTTAGTCTACCTGTGAAAAGTGTGATGAATGGTTAAGACTAGAACGACAAAAGCCACAGAAGTAGTTTTCTATACATTTATTAGATCACTGAAAATGGTCACACATGGACTGTACTTTAGGATGATTGCATTTAAATAGTCAGGCCTTAGTTTTTGATCTTAAAATGAATTTACAGCAAACACCACTTTATCAATAGTAAACAGCAACTAGTACACAAGAGCTTTAAACAACCTTCAAAATTGCAGATAAACCAAGATTTAAAAAGGACACTGGCAGCATGATAGTAAAGTCATTCTGAAAAACTAGAGGCACAAATCCATAGCACCTTAAGACAATGCATTACAGAGACAAGTGATGACTTTGTGTAAACAACATTTTGAACCAGTTATCAGAGAAACCATGAAGATGAAATCTTATCCAAGTTATACTCTCCAGCTTTCTCCAAATTCTTTAGTATTCTTGGCAATAGTGCCATCTGGTTTCACCTTGTCATTAGCTTTTCGTCCATCAAAGTTTCCACACAAACCTTCAACCCTCCTTTTATAAAGGAATGGCAGAATGATGTCTGCAGAAAAGAAAGCATACATTAGTTAAACAGAATTTAGACTTGTCCTTTTCAGTTAAAGATTCATTACCAGTTTTGCAGTGTCCATTGAACGCCACAGACAGACCAAAGTCTGTCTTTAAGTAGATGTTGGAAGAATTCATCTTTATCTCAAAGCCAGGAGCTGATGAACCTGGAACTTGAATCCTTTGTCCATCCACCTAGAGGGAAATTATTTCCATTTCAGAACCAGGTATTCCTCATCGTGCCAAATTGTTAAAGGATTAATGCAGACTTGAATCTCTGCAGTTTTGTCCACATGCAATGACCTGATTGAGCCCTTGTCTAGTTAGCAGCATTATCTTGATGCCAGATTGTTAATTTGAGTTCAATTAAGTTGCAACCAGTTACAAAACATTCAGTGTCGCTTTCCTAATTGCAAGAACTGCATTTGTAACACTAGTCCAATGACATTTACCACTTTTGGTACTTACAAACACCTTCCTCTTGTGCTTGAGCTCAACAGTATGATTGTACACTTTGATTTTAAGCTCTTGCAATCTTTGTCCGTGACCCTCTGTGTCGTCATCACCAATTTCTTCACTGCTGTCATCACTTTGACTGTCCTCAGCAGCGCATGCATTTGTACCCTCTATGTAGATTTCCGGGAGATTCTTTGGCAGATTTTTCGTCCTGACTAGCACATACAAGTTTGACCCACTGAAGTCATGCTTCTGTTTGTCAAATGTTTTGTACTCCGAGTCTCCCTGGATGGTGCACTCACCAAAACCTTTATATAAAAAAAAAAAAAAAAAAAAGCAAACACACGTAAGTAGTATCCAACATTGGAATGCGAATAAACAAATTCCCATGCCATACCTGTGGACTCGCAATAATACTGGCCCATTTTATGTTGAAGGCAGACCGCGTCACCTTCACACCCATCTTTATCGTCGCAGTCAATTTTCCCTTCTCCATTATCATCTTCACACTCACATTTCTGAGTGCAGTGATTAGTGTACCATACCTCTCTGAACTAAACGAGAACAAACCAAGGCTACAGCCATCTGCACAGATTTTCCTTAGAATGTTTGTCAAAGTTTTTACTCACATTGTGATAAGTACCATTCCTGTCCATGCATCCACACTTCTGTACAGGCAAACAAACGCTCCCCTTTTGTGCAAAGCCATCATCACATACACATCCTGATGCACAAGTCTTTGCTGCATTGCAGTTTGGTGGACCATTCAGGTGCTTGCATGTAGGTCTGCATGCAGGGATGCAAGTGGTGTAGTGACTGTTCTTGGTGCAAGAGGGTGCTAGAGAACAAGTAAATTTTAAAATAAAAACAATCAAGCTGAATATTGTCCATATAAATAAGATGCAAATAATTTACTTGAAACACGTGGGGTTCCTGGTGGTGGTACAACTGTATGTTGGGGGTTCGCTTTAGTGGAGAGGCTTGGGAACAATGTTGGCACTTTAGAGTCATTTGTGGGAGGGATTTTGGGTGTGGTTTCCTGCCCAACTGTGGGTGAAGGTTGGAGCCCAGTGTCATTTGAGGACACTGGCTTGGTTGTAGCTGGGACCTGGGGTCCAGCAGTGACAATACCTCCTGCAGTTGGATGTGGCCCAGCTGTGGATGAAGGTTGGGGCCCAGTCTCATTTGAGGACACTGGCTTGGTTGTAGCTAGGACATGGGGTCCAGCAGTGACATTGCCTCCTACAGTTGGATGTGGCCCAGCTGTGGGTGAAGGTTGGGGCCCAGTCTCAGAAGACACCGGCTTGGTTGTAGCTAGGACCTGGGGTCCAGCAGTGACAATACCTTCTGCAGTTGGAAGCTGTGGCCCAGTCTCATTAGAAGACACTGGCTTGGTTGTAGCTGGGACCTGGGGTCCAGCAGTGACATTGCCTCCTAACGTTGGATGTGGCCCAGCTGTGGGTGGAGGTTGGGGCCCAGTCTCATTTGAGGACACTGGCTTGGTTGTAGCTGGGACCTGGGGTCCAGCAGTGACAATACCTTCTGCAGTTGGAAGCTGTGGCCCAGTCTCATTAGAAGACACCGGCTTGGTTGTATCTGGGACCTGGGGTCCAGCAGTGACATTACCTCCCACAGTTGGATGTGGCCCAACTGTGGGTGAAGGTTGGGGCCCAGTCTCATTTGAGGACACTGGCTTGGTTGTATCTGGGACCTGGGATCCAGCAGTGACATTGCCTCCTAACGTTGGATGTGGCCCAACTGTGGGTGAAGGTTGGGGCCCAGTCTCATTTGTAAACACTGGCTTGGTTGTAGCTGGGACCTGGGGTGCAGCAGTGACATTGCCTCCCACAGTTGGATGTGGCCCAGCTGTGGGTGAAGGTTGGGGCCCAGTCTCATTTGTAAACACTGGCTTGGTTGTAGCTGGGGCCTGGGGTCCAGCAGTGACAATACCTTCTGCAGTTGGAAGCTGTGGCCCAGTCTCATTAGAAGACACCGGCTTGGTTGTAGCTGGGACCTGGGGTCCAGCAGTGACAATACCTTCTGCAGTTGGAAGCTGTGGCCCAGTCTCATTAGAAGACACCGGCTTGGTTGCATCTGGGACCTGGGGTCCAGCAGTGACATTGCCTCCTAACGTTGGATGTGGCCCAGCTGTGGGTGGAGGTTGGGGCCCAGTCTCATTTGAGGACACTGGCTTGGTTGTAGCTGGGACCTGGGGTGCAGCAGTGACATTGCCTCCTAACGTTGGATGTGGCCCAACTGTGGGTGAAGGTTGGGGCCCAGTCTCATTTGTAAACACTGGCTTGGTTGTAGCTGGGACCTGGGGTGCAGCAGTGACATTGCCTCCTAACGTTGGATGTGGCCCAACTGTGGGTGAAGGTTGGGGCCCAGTCTCATTTGAGGACACTGGCTTGGTTGTAGCTGGGACCTGGGGTCCAGCAGTGACAATACCTTCTGCAGTTGGAAGCTGTGGCCCAGTCTCATTAGAAGACACCGGCTTGGTTGTATCTGGGACCTGGGGTCCAGCAGTGACATTGCCTCCTAACGTTGGATGTGGCCCAACTGTGGGTGAAGGTTGGGGCCCAGTCTCATTTGTAAACACTGGCTTGGTTGTAGCTGGGACCTGGGGTGCAGCAGTGACATTGCCTCCCACAGTTGGATGTGGCCCAGCTGTGGGTGAAGGTTGGGGCCCAGTCTCATTTGTAAACACTGGCTTGGTTGTAGCTGGGGCCTGGGGTCCAGCAGTGACAATACCTTCTGCAGTTGGAAGCTGTGGCCCAGTCTCATTAGAAGACACCGGCTTGGTTGTAGCTGGGACCTGGGGTCCAGCAGTGACATTGCCTCCCACAGTTGGATGTGGCCCAACTGTGGGTGAAGGTTGGGGCCCAGTCTCATTTGAGGACACTGGCTTGGTTGTAGCTGGGACCTGGGGTCCAGCAGTGACAATACCTTCTGCAGTTGGAAGCTGTGGCCCAGTCTCATTAGAAGACACCGGTTTGGTTGTATCTGGGACCTGGGGTCCAGCAGTGACATTGCCTCCTAACGTTGGATGTGGCCCAACTGTGGGTGAAGGTTGGGGCCCAGTCTCATTTGTAAACACTGGCTTGGTTGTAGCTGGGACCTGGGGTGCAGCAGTGACATTGCCTCCTAACGTTGGATGTGGCCCAACTGTGGGTGAAGGTTGGGGCCCAGTCTCATTTGAGGACACTGGCTTGGTTGTAGCTGGGACCTGGGGTCCAGCAGTGACAATACCTTCTGCAGTTGGAAGCTGTGGCCCAGTCTCATTAGAAGACACCGGCTTGGTTGTATCTGGGACCTGGGGTCCAGCAGTGACATTGCCTCCTAACGTTGGATGTGGCCCAACTGTGGGTGAAGGTTGGGGCCCAGTCTCATTTGTAAACACTGGCTTGGTTGTAGCTGGGACCTGGGGTGCAGCAGTGACATTGCCTCCTAACGTTGGATGTGGCCCAACTGTGGGTGAAGGTTGGGGCCCAGTCTCATTTGAGGACACTGGCTTGGTTGTAGCTGGGACCTGGGGTCCAGCAGTGACAATACCTTCTGCAGTTGGAAGCTGTGGCCCAGTCTCATTAGAAGACACCGGCTTGGTTGTATCTGGGACCTGGGGTCCAGCAGTGACATTGCCTCCTAACGTTGGATGTGGCCCAACTGTGGGTGAAGGTTGGGGCCCAGTCTCATTTGTAAACACTGGCTTGGTTGTAGCTGGGACCTGGGGTGCAGCAGTGACATTGCCTCCCACAGTTGGATGTGGCCCAGCTGTGGGTGAAGGTTGGGGCCCAGTCTCATTTGTAAACACTGGCTTGGTTGTAGCTGGGGCCTGGGGTCCAGCAGTGACAATACCTTCTGCAGTTGGAAGCTGTGGCCCAGTCTCATTAGAAGACACCGGCTTGGTTGTAGATGGGACCTGGGGTCCAGCAGTGACATTGCCTCCCACAGTTGGATGTGGCCCAACTGTGGGTGAAGGTTGGGGCCCAGTCTCATTTGAGGACACTGGCTTGGTTGTAGCTGGGACCTGGGGTCCAGCAGTGACATTGCCTCCTAACGTTGGATGTGGCCCAACTGTGGGTGAAGGTTGGGGCCCAGTCTCATTTGTAAACACTGGCTTGGTTGTAGCTGGGACCTGGGGTGCAGCAGTGACATTGCCTCCTAACGTTGGATGTGGCCCAACTGTGGGTGAAGGTTGGGGCCCAGTCTCATTTGAGGACACTGGCTTGGTTGTAGCTGGGACCTGGGGTCCAGCAGTGACAATACCTTCTGCAGTTGGAAGCTGTGGCCCAGTCTCATTAGAAGACACCGGCTTGGTTGTATCTGGGACCTGGGGTCCAGCAGTGACATTGCCTCCTAACGTTGGATGTGGCCCAACTGTGGGTGAAGGTTGGGGCCCAGTCTCATTTGTAAACACTGGCTTGGTTGTAGCTGGGACCTGGGGTGCAGCAGTGACATTGCCTCCCACAGTTGGATGTGGCCCAGCTGTGGGTGAAGGTTGGGGCCCAGTCTCATTTGTAAACACTGGCTTGGTTGTAGCTGGGGCCTGGGGTCCAGCAGTGACAATACCTTCTGCAGTTGGAAGCTGTGGCCCAGTCTCATTAGAAGACACCGGCTTGGTTGTAGATGGGACCTGGGGTCCAGCAGTGACATTGCCTCCCACAGTTGGATGTGGCCCAACTGTGGGTGAAGGTTGGGGCCCAGTCTCATTTGAGGACACTGGCTTGGTTGTAGCTGGGACCTGGGGTCCAGCAGTGACATTGCCTCCTAACGTTGGATGTGGCCCAACTGTGGGTGAAGGTTGGGGCCCAGTCTCATTTGTAAACACTGGCTTGGTTGTAGCTGGGACCTGGGGTGCAGCAGTGACATTGCCTCCTAACGTTGGATGTGGCCCAACTGTTGGTGAAGGTTGGGGCCCAGTCTCATTTGAGGACACTGGCTTGGTTGTAGCTGGGACCTGGGGTCCAGCAGTGACAATACCTTCTGCAGTTGGAAGCTGTGGCCCAGTCTCATTAGAAGACACCGGCTTGGTTGTATCTGGGACCTGGGGTCCAGCAGTGACATTGCCTCCCACAGTTGGATGTGGCCCAGCTGTGGGTGAAGGTTGGGGCCCAGTCTCATTTGAGGACACTGGCTTGGTTGTAGCTGGGGCCTGGGGTCCAGCAGTGACATTGCCTCCTGCAGTTGGAAGCTGTGGCCCAACTGTGGGTGACGGTTGGGGCCCAGTCTCATTTGAAGACACCGGCTTGTTTGTAGCTGGGACCTGGGCTCCAGCAGTGACAATACCTCCTGCAGTTGGAAGCTGTGGCCCAACTGTGGGTGACGGTTGGGGCCCAGTCTCATTTGAAGACACCGGCTTGGTTGTAGCTGGGACCTGGGGTCCAGCAGTGACATTGCCGCCTAACGTTGGATGTGGCCCAACTGTGGGTGAAGGTTGGGGCCCAGTCTCATTTGAGGACATTGGCTTGGTTGTAGCTGGGACCTGGGGTCCAGCAGTGACGATACATCCTGCAGTTGGAAGCTGTGGCCCAGTCTCATTAGAAGACACCGGCTTGGTTGTAGCTGGGACCTGGGGTCCAGCAGTGACATTGCCTCCCACAGTTGGATGTGGCCCAGCTGTGGGTGAAGGTTGGGGCCCAGTCTCACTTGAGGACACTGGCTTGGTTGTAGCTGGGACCTGGGGTCCAGCAGTGACAATACCTCCTGCAGTTGGAAGCTGTGGCCCAACTGTGGGTGACGGTTGGGGCCCAGTCTCATTTGAAGACACCGGCTTGGTTGTAGCTGGGACCTGGGGTCCAGCAGTGACATTGCCTCCTACAGTTGGATGTGGCCCAACTGTGGGTGAAGGTTGGGGCCCAGTCTCATTTGTAAACACTGGCTTGGTTGTAGCTGGGACCTGGGGTCCAGCAGTGACAATACCTCCTGCAGTTGGAAGCTGTGGCCCAACTGTGGGTGAAGGTTGGGACCCTGGTTTGGTTGTAGCTGGAACCTGGGGCACATTTGTTGTACTGATGTTTGCTGGTTTGCCCAAATCTGTAACAGTATCATACAAACGGTCATCCAAAAGGCCATCAACATAACACAAATGCATGTTGCGCAATCACCTTGGCAGAACCCCTGATGAAGTTTTATGTCATCCAAGGCCACATCAGATTTCTCATCGGAACCTCTGCGACCCTCAAAAATTATCTAAGTGAAAAATCACAGAATAGAGTCAAATTACCAAGCTATTTTCAATCTAATAAAAAATTTATAAAAAGAAACTGCACCTGGAATGTTCCATTCAATACCAAGTCCACCTGAGCAAGATGCCACATATTTCCTTGATCATTTCTTCTTCTCCATACTACAGTAGCATGTCTGTCTTGGAGCAGGTATACATGAAGCCCCATTGTGTCAGCAGTGCCATACATGCGATACCAGAACATTAGACATTGTGGGCCAGCATCTGAACACTCTGCACTAACAAGGCGAGCAGTGTCCCCTAGTGATGCCCGGTTGGCTTCAATGTATAGATAGTGGCCACCTGAATAGGAAGAAGCATATATAGCATCAGGTAACATTGTGGATGTGTCTTTAGGGTCAAATGATTAGCTTTGGTTTTATTATGGAATTCTTGATTATATAAGCGTTGGGGACCATGTGACAGGATACAGCTTATTCAAGCAACTTCAGAAACAAACTACCTCCTGTGGTGTGATCTGAAAGTGGACCAGTGTTTGAAGTGGGGGTGGAACCATTCCTCCTCTCCCAGTCAAACACATCGGTGAGCAGCTGACTCCATTGACAAAGATCTTGTTCAAAATCACAGTCAAGTTGGCATACTGAAATTAGAAGTTGGAAATTCACTTTAACCCATGTACATTTTTTCCCTCAAGTAGCACAATGGTGCTCTAGCATTATTATACCTGGGTGGTGAGTTTGTCCTGGAGATGTAGTTGTGTTGTTGATATTTGAAACAGTTGTTGGTTTGTTTGTGGGAGGTACTGTAGTTCCATTCAGTGCTGGGAGCTGGGCTGTACTATTCAACACTGGGAACTCTGGAGCTGCAGTGGTAGGTGATGCAACACTTGGAGGGGTTGTAGTGTTGCCCACAGGGTGTTTGGGGGATTCAGTTGTAAGCAAATTTACAGTTGGGATGGCTGTTGTGTTAAATTCAGGTTTACCCACTCCACTCAGATCTGTAGAGGGAGCAAGCTCAAGTTAGGTTGCGAAGACATCATTTATTAAGATTTAGCAGTTCATTTACCTGAACAGATTCCTTGGACAAGCATTATGTCATCTATGGCCACATCTGACAGATCATTGGAACCTCTCCTTCCCTCAAAGAGAATCTGAATTGGGATACTGGATTTGTAAATATCCAGCATTTGCCCGCTCTGCTTTACAGTGCTTATGTTGGGATAAATCACCTGAAAAGGTTCAGTTGCATTTAGGTCAACCTGGGCCAAGTGCCACATGTTGCCTTGGCTGTTCCTCTTCTGCCAGACTGCCTTTGCCACTTTGTTCTGGAGGAGGTAAATGTTGAGGCCCATTGTGTCTGCTGACCCATACATATGGTACCAGAACTGCAGACACAGAGGACCCTTTTCTGCGCACTCTGAGCTGATGAGACGAGCCGTGTCACCATACGTCACGCTCGAGGCCTCAATATAAATGTAGTGGCCATCTATAAAACAAGACATCTTTTTATTTATTTTTCCCCTTGTGTTAATCAGTTTGCAAAGACTAATTTTTACCTCCAGTGTGGTCACTAGAGGGGCCAGTCATCTCAGGTGTAGAACCATTGTTCCTTGTCCAATCAAATGCATCACTGACCATCTGAGCCCATGTGCATAAGCCGTTTGTGAAGCTACATGTAAAGTCACAAACTAAAGGGAAATACCGGCATGAGTATTAAACAAAAAGTGTGACCATTCCCCTGCACTTGCTAACATTAAATTGCAGCTTCATGGTTTCTACATATTGCAACTTATAAATATATTAAGGGAAAAATCATGTACCTGGGTGTGATGGGGTGATTTCTGTAGTTTTGACCAGAAGGGCAGTTCCAACTAGGTTGGGGAAGGCATCTGGGAGGGTTTTTATAAAAAAAAAAAAAAAAAAAAAGTTACATACACCACTTAAAGTCTAACCGTGCCTATCCGTGTTATCAGCATTCACCTGAGCAGGACCCAGGAGTTATGGCAACATCATCTATAGCCACATCCGACTGTGCAGTGGAGCCTCGAATTCCCTCAATTATGAACTGAAATAATGTATTCCTTCAGCACCACTGCTCTTTGCAAGACATAAGCCAAACAGTATCTTTACAAGCCAGATATAAAAACCCTTACTTTGATAGTTCCAGATACTTTCAGATCAGCTTTCCCCAGATGCCATTCAGGTCCTTGGTTGTTCATTGTAGACCAGATCTTTGTGGTCTTTGTACCTTGGAGCTGATAGATATTGAGAGCCAGACTAGTGGCTGAACCATACATGTAGTACCAGAAGTGGAAGCAGATTGGGCCATCAAGTTGACATGATGGGCTCAACATTTGAGCAGAGTCTCCATGAGTTGCATTGTCTCCCTCGAGGTACATGTAAAAACCAGCTAGAAGGTGATTGAAGTGTCGCAGTAAGTATCAATTTAATTAAAGAAAATTAAGGTGAGAAATATATTTTACCTCCAGTTGTGTGGTCCTGGTTTGGTCCCATTACATTTGAGGGTGTAGATCCAGAATGTCTTGTCCAGTCAAGATTGTCTTGCATGAGCTGCTCCCATTCACATACATTTGTGTCAAAGTTACAGTTAATGGGACACACTAAAAAAAAAGAATAATGTTAGCCAATATGTTAATTTGACAACCCAATGAGAGTGTTTGCATGGTTCACAAACTGTACTAAATCAATTGAATGTCTTACAAGTCTGAATTGGAGAGCTAGAGGCTGGAATGGTTGGAGCTGCAGTTGTGAAATCTTTTAGGGGGGAAAAAAAATAAAATAAAAAAAATTAATTTGACAAAGCATTGCTCAGGTTGTCAGTTGGGAGGATATGTAGCACTTACTACAGGAGCCTCTTCTTACTCCAATTTGTTTTAATGTAGTATGGTCTATGGATAGTGGAGTGACAGCTTCAAATATGACCTAAAAAAAAAAAAAAAAAAAAAGTAAAAAAAAAAAATTCCCCCATACAAAAGCAATTAACCTCAACTTAAGTAGATGTTGTCACCCGAGCGCCCTGTTCAGTGATGTTCAGGGGCACAGACACTTGTCTCCACCCATCTCTGGGGAGGGGAGTAGAGGCCCAGAGTTCCACTTGACCCACACTACTTTTCAGCAGAGCACGAAGTGTAGCACCACTGGATACAACCGAGGCCAGATACCAGAACTCCAAGCAGGCCTCACCTCCGAGTGCCAGAGGAGGGCTTTTCAATATTTTCACTTTGACATCCCCTGGAGCTGAAAATGTAAACCCATTTCCAGAGAACATCTTAATTCTGGGACAACACTGAGCAAGAGATTTAAAAAAAAAACAAATGCTTTCATTCTTTAGATTTGCACAGATCTAGAACCTTAAATTGATTAAAAACAAAAGTGTATTTTCAATGAAAGTAGAAGTCCTCTTCAAGCAAATGCATGCCATCTTTAGTACCTGCTCTTTGGCTGCTTGTCCAGTCACAAGTCAGATTCCCATTTTGGCTATAGAGACACTGGGCAACATAAGCTGAAAAGATCAAATATAGCATTACACAGATGTTTTGTCTGCCCATTCTTCTCAGGCAATACCATTTCCAGCATTTGTAGTACCTGAGGGTTCCTTCCACTCTGGTAACTTTACCAATGACAAGTCATTTTCAGCTCTAAAATTACGAAAGGGGTGAAAAAAAAGTGTAAGAATCCATTTAAAAAGAGACCAACACTCATGAAACGGTGAAATAACTTTACCTGCATGTTGTAGTTGAGTGAGCCAAAAAGACTAGCGCCACAGTGATCAACAAGTCTGCATGGATAACGCCAAGCATGACTGCTCCCCAAACAGCTGTTTTTTCAGCTGTCAAATTCAAGTTCTTTAATAAAGGTGAAGGACAAATAGTTATAGTGAAGCTGTTCTGTGAAGACAAGTCAGATAACCCATTAGCCACTTGTCAAGTTGGAAGTCCCGCAGCTCTTACAACACAGCAAGGAGTTGACCGTATACATTATCCCCACAACCAGATATCATTAGTGGGAGGAGAAACAAATTATGACTAAAAAAAAAAAACAACAGTTTCAGTAAATAGTGACATGAGGCAAGGTTTAGGACTTCCAAGCCATAAAAAGCACTGAACCAAAGTAGCCTCCAATAAATGCTGTTTGAACTCAGGTAAAACACCAATTATGTTGACCAGCTAGTGAAAAAAAAAAAAAAAACATAATAGGAAATGTGTCAGCCCTAGTGAAGTCAAAATAATTAGTTTTATGCTGAACATTTTTTTTTAAAGAAAATTAAATCCATAGTAATCAATAGCTACACCTTAGATTAACATTTATTTAATATGTATAGTTTTCTTAGAAAAAAAAAAAAACTCAAACAGAGCAGGAAGACCACTCACACGTACGGAGTCAAACACCCAGCTCTGAAGAATCTGGTTTCCGTGTGCCAGCACAGCTGATTTAAATAGAGGGTTCATCAGCAGACCTTCGTGGAGCTTAATGCCGACCCAGATCGTGGATTTGAATCAGGTGCTCTGGAGTGGTAAATCTTTAGAATTGCACTGGGCACTAAATTCCCAAAAGCAGCACTGGAAAAGACGGCTATTACTTATAGTGGAATTATTTTCTGTACATGGGCAAATAATTCCAGTTAAACACATACCTACTTTATGAAAAGAAATCAGGATATAAATTATCTTTGAACTTTAAAAGATGCTGTTTATGATGTGTATAAATGTCAATAATATTTTTCCAATAGAAATAATATAGAAGTTAGGCTCTTGTGTAAAAATGCAGAGCTGACCCTAAACAACAATAAGATGTCAGTGGCATTTTATGACAAATTCTAAAAAAGGGAAAAATTAAAGAGCCAATCAAATTCCTGCCCTTGGCTGGAATCCTAAATTGGACTTAAAATTCACAAAGATTATTTTGTATCTGTTTCTTATATCAATCATTTTATATATATTTGACAAGATTTTGACAAACATAACAAGTTGTTTGACTGAAGTCCAATATATGAGATTTTACATCTAAAATAGGATTTTGTATCTCACAATTATTATGTTAAAGTATCAGTTTTGACCTCCATCCATCCATCCATCCATCCATCCATCCATCCATCCATTATCTTACACGCTTATCCCTATTGGGGTCGCGAAGGGTGCTGGTGCCTATATCCAGCTGTCAATGGGCGAGAGGCGGGGTACACCCTGGAGAGGTCGCCAGTTTATCGCAGAGTTACTATATAATCATCAAATTACAAATAAATACCTAAATGTTGGGCTCCTGGGTGTATGTCAAATGTGTAACACAGACCAGATACATGTGTAATAGTTTAACGCCTGGGAGAATTTATTGATAAATTATTAGCTCTAGTGATACTAATTCCAACTTGGCTTTTGACATGAAAAAATATGTTAGCTGACAGAGACCAACCTGCAGATGAGGTATTTGATGTGTTAGACGTTAGAAGTGCAGTTAGTTTCTTGCTTAAGCCAGGAAAAGATCCTACGTTTCCTACCAGCTACCGTCCCATGTCCCCAATTAACGTGGATATTAAAATAATCTGTAAAGCGCTTGCAAAACGATTAGACAAAGTCACTCCTCTCATAATACACCCTGATCAAACTGGTTTCATTAAAGGAAGGCAGTCATCCACAAATGCATGCAGATTACTTAATTTAATAGATTATTCTTACAGTAAAAATATTAAATCCAATATCTTGTCTTTAGATGCAGAAAAAGCATTTGATAGAGTAAATTGCTAATTTTTATTTGCTACTCTACATATATTTGGTTTCGGAAATGTTTTTCTAAATTGGTTAAAAATTTTATTCAACCGCAAGTGTCAGAACAAATAACCAAACATCTTCCAGCTTTTGTCTCCAGAGGGGTACTAGGCAAGGATGCCCGCTTTCCCCCTCACTATTTGCCATATTTATTGAACCACAAGCAGCAACAATTAGACAAGCTAATGTTGTTAAAGGTATTGAATGCATGAAAATAGAGCATAAAATTAGTCTTCATGCAGATGATGTATTACTCTATCTCCAGCACTCAAACACGTCTCTCTCTCATGTAATTAGATTACTAGAATCTTTCTCAAAAGTCTCAGATTACTCTATAAATTGGTCTAAATCTACAGTATTGCCAATTAACTGCTCTTTACAGAACCCCCGAGATTTACAACTGCAATCAGGGAGTTTCAAATATTTGGGTATTACTGTGTAGTCTAAATTGGCGGATTTACAAAAACTTAACCACATCCCGCTTTTAAAAAAGATAGAAGAGGATCTTTAAAGATGGAAATCGCTTCCAATTTCACTTATGGGTAGGGTTGCTTCAAATAAAATTATGGTTTTACCTAGAATTAATTACTTATTTTCAACGATCCCCAATAAACTACCATTCGACTGGTTTAAATCTCTCGACTCCTCCATCTCTAAATTTCTTTGGAAAGATAAACCTCCACGTATCAGTTTAAAGAGGCTACAGAAGGCTAAAGATAAAAGGGGAACTAGATCTGGCAAACTTCCATAACTACTACTTAGCAAATAGGCTACAATACATCTCTAAATGGATAATACATAATCCCTTAGACGAGCCCTGGCTAGACACAGAACAGAAAATATGCAATAATATCATGATTTCAGATTTTCCATTTATTAGCTCAAATATAAATCGGCATACCTGCTTTAAAAATATTAACATCAGCTTTTCTCTGACAGCACGGTGGGAGTTTCTTAAAATGACGGAGTCATCACTTATCCCATGCAGTCGTACACCCATCTGGAATAATCCTGACATCCGACAAAAAAATATGATAAACTTTCCATACTGGAAGAAAAAAGGTATTGAATACCTGGAACATATATTTGAAGGAACTGAGTTTATCACATTTGATAGATTGAATATACAATATGGTATTAATAAAAATAAATGTGTAGAAGATTAACTAATTAAATCTGTAATTAGAAATAAATTTAAGCATATTAAAGGTGGTTTACAAATTCCAACAAATATATTAGAGTTCCTAGATTTAACCCCCCAAAACTACTGTCTAAATTATACAGGACACTATCTAAACTAGATGATTCAATATCTCTTCCTATTATGAAATGGGAAGAGGATTTATCAGTCAGCTTTGAACAAAACATCTGGGCTCAGATATGTCTAAGAACTTTTAAAATGACTAGAAACCCAAATTTAAAACTAATACAATACAAAATCCTATACAGGTCAAAATTATTCAAGATGGGTTTTGCACAATCTTTTTTTTTTTTTTTTTTTTTTTTTTTTCTCCAGTGTCCTGTCTAGCAATGTGGCAATAGGAATTGATGTCTCAATGCCAGATAGAGCTCGACAGATTTTGCTTTTACAAGTGGAGCAAACAGCTTTCGCCATAGTGCTCCACTTGATTTATGCTTGTAAATAGCTTTATTATGATTCCTGCAAGGAGAATTTCAAATTATATGGACATGACAATGGGAGAGTAAAGGAAGAAGAAAAAGTGAAAGAAAAGAAAAAAAAGAGTAGAGGTGAAAGAAAGAGGAGATAAAAGGGAGAGAGTGATAAAACCTTCTTTGTCTGCTCCATCACCTGGAAAGAGACACAAAAAGAACAGCACAACCAACAGACATAAAGCAACAGCTACACTCGAATAACACTTAGATGCCATTGCTAAATCATATATATTATTATGTAAGCTGACATGTGTAATGTGATATTTGAAAAAAGAAAGTGAAAGAACATAAATAAATAAATAAACAAATTATAAGATTACTGTATATAAGTGAACACTTAATACCTGGGACCCAGCACCTGTGGGAGATGTGAAAGTGCACTAGTTTAGGTGAAGATTATCCAGAAATAGCTTGATAGTGATTGTGGAGAACCGAAGACCCACCTTCCCCGAGCACAGAGGCAGGCGTCAGGGGACCCGTAACCCCGGACTCCCAAAGGGGCCCCTAAAGCAGGTCGCCCAGGAGGGGCCGACACAGGATATCTGCAACACCCCCCCCAAGGAAGGAGCAGAGACGACCCCGAGGAAATCCCCCAGCCACCGCAACGCCGACGCCCTCAAGAGCCGCGGAGACGAGCCCGTGGGCTCCGCCGGCAGCTAGCCCCGCTGAAGTGGTCCCGGCCATGGGCCCTGAGGGCCAGAGGCCCCAGGGGCGCCCCGCCCCCGCGACAAGGGCCCCGGCCGCCCCCCGGGGGGCCAGGCCCCGCGAAGAGGCCGCCGGGAGTGGGCCGGCGCACGCCCGGGAACCCGCCCCAAACCCGAAGCCAACCAACGCGCCAGGGGGCCAAGGCGCCCGCCAACGAAGTGGAGGAGGGCAGGACGTGGGGGGATGGGCTCCGCACCTAGCGGAGACTTGAGATGTTCTTGGGAGAGGGAGCGGACCACACCCATACCTGGAAAAAAAAAAAAAAACTCATTCACCCCATCCCTCCCTTGTGCCCCACTCACCACACACAGAGAAAAAAAAAAAAAAAAAAGACGCTGTACACACATTCCCACATAACACTCACATCCAACACTGACCAAAGGGGGGGGGTCACCCCAAATCGACTATACGACTGCTTGTGCCCGACCCCCGGCCCCGGCCCCAGACCAGACGCCCCCCGGACCGGGCCCCCCCAAGAGGGCGGGCCAAAACGACCCGCACGAGCCACCCGGCCAGAGCCACCCCCCTTCCCCCTAAATACCTAATAAACCCCCTCCCTCCCCCCACCTTACCCTTGCCATCCCTGCCCCCCGCCCCCTGGGGGGAGCAGAGGTATCAGCCCCAGACCTGGCAAGCCGCTGACTGCACACCGCAGCCCCCCACCAAGACCCCGGACACAGTGGCCCGCACCTCCTCCAGGCCCCAGACTCCTTGCCGCCATCGGAGAACGGGGGTGCACAGAAGACCCCGACCCTCCCTACGCCTGCTCAAATGTTGTGTTGTTGTGTTTTGCACAATCTAATATCTGTCCACAGTGCACAGGCAATAATCCTAACAATTATATTTATGCGTTATGGTTATGTATACCATGGTTATGGTTACGTACACCTTCCCCTTCAATTTGCTGACTGGGTAAGTTTGATGCTAGCACTTTGGAAAAAAAAATCAGTTTGCATGGCTTTCACTGCCTTATGTATCGCAGAAACAAACAAAAAAAATCTCAGTATCAATCAGTATAGAGATCTTTTGTTGGATCATATTAGTCTTGAGACAGCATCCGCATCAGGTCGATCTCTCTGGGCTTCTTTGATCGGCTCCATCACTTAGTGGGGGTGGGGGACTGTGGGATGCGTCCTGTGGGGCATGCGGGCTGATTCAGGGGGTGCCTGGGTCTTGGGGCCCTGGGGGATGCTTGCAGTGGGGCGTCTGGTGGGTCTGGCCCCGGAGTCTGTGGACATGGGTTACTGGCCTGGTAGCTGTGCTGCCGCTGGGTGGGTCCGGGGCTCTGGGTTCCTGTGTTGTGTCATCCTTGGGCGGGTGTCCTGGCGGAGCATGTCGCTTGGGATTTGGGCCGGTGTATGCCCGGGTATCTGGTGTGCTGGGGGGCCTTGGGGCCTGTTGAACCGGTTAGGGGGGTATGGACATTAACATCGCATGGCAGATGCTCCCCCCTTTGGTGGTTTGCACTCTGTCCGTGCCGTCTTCTCGAGTTGGTTCTATCCGGGGAACAGGGGTCTGCATGGTTCGGGCGTGCTGGTTAACCAGTTTTTTTTTTAATTACATTTTTATTGATTTTATTTTTTGTTATCTCCAGGTCAGCCAGGAGGTATGGTGAGCGGGTTGGGGGGGCAGGGTGATATTGGTCCTGGTGTGCGGTTGGTCTCACAGGCCCTGCTGCCTGTCCCTGGCCACCGGGCTATGGTGGTGCCTCCCTCTCCAGGTGGGTTTTTAGAGAACAGGGGTGCCTATTGGAGTCAGTAGGGGAGCTGGCTTCCTGGGTGAGCATGAGGCTCCGCAGTCCTTTCTTCCCCATCCCCGGACTCCTCCCTTTGGCTGTTCCATCACGCTGCCACACACACACACACACACACGTCCTTGGGAAGAAAGGCGTTGCTGCAGGGTCCCTTTACTTGATTTTATAGCTGATTTGTCAGCATTGTTTTGAGCATAGTAATTTTTCAGAAGCTGTAGGCCTGGATTTGGCTCGCCCATGTGAGTTTCCACTGCATAATGATGTAAAAGTTAAGGCTGTTTGAAATTGGCACAGCTGCCCAAAGCTCCTTTCCTACCCATGATAGTTGTTGACCTCATGAACAGGAGCCAATTAGAATATTTTGGATGCAACCTTAGCAATACTAGTCTATGTAAACTTCTGATTGGCAATTTTAAGTGTAAAATTGGACAAGTTTATTCAGATTTGTCTGACTGAGAAAAACCTTGTGTTGCTTTTCATTCTGTGTGCAAATGTCTAGTTTCAAGTGCATATCATCATTTTCCAGTTGGGTTTACTGCATACGCTTTAGCACCTGATCCAGGAAGTCCTTTAGAAGGTTGGATTTGCAAAATTGTGATGGTCTTAAACTACAATGTTAGTATTTGTGATATGTGCAAATGCCTCAAACATTGAGTACCCAAGTCAGACATTTTTTTCCATAATTATAGGTAGATCAACTCACCATTATTTGACTTTTAGCTGCCCCATAATGAGGAAGAGGTGAAACATAAGATTTTGGCCTGAAAGAGGCAGCAAGAGCATATTTAAGTAAAAATTCATCTGTACTAATTGGGTTCATTGATGCCTCTAAGGCCTTTGATCGTGTCAATCACTACAATTTATTTGAGAAATTAAAACAGCGAGGGGTTCCGGATATACTCATACGAATATTAGTTTACTGGTATTCTAAGCAGAAAATGCATGTAAAATGGGGCAATAACATCTCAGCTTCCTTTGGAGTGAGTAATGGTGTGCGCCAGGGTGGGCTTCTTTCACCTGCCTTGTTTAACTTGTACATGGACGACCTGTCAAAAGAAATGAACCTCTGTAAAACGGGATGTATGATTGGCGATACTTTGGTCAATCACTTTATGTATGCTGATGACCTGGCTGTCCTCTCACCCAGCAGTGCTGGTTTTCAGCAGCTACTGAATATCTGCTCTGATTATGGGTTGAGATTTGATGTGCAGTATAATGCTAAGAAAACTGTTGTACTAGTTTGTAGAACTAAAGAAGACAAAAACCTTTGTTTCCCAGATTTTTTTTTGTCAGGGCAAAAGTTAAATGTTTGATCTAAAACTAAATATCTGGGTCACTACATCACAGACCAGCTCTGTGATGATGATGACATTTATCGACAGTGTCGTGTGTTGTACGCCCAGGCAAACATTCTGGGAAGGAAATTTTATATGTGCACTGCTGAGGTAAAAATAAGCCTGTTTAAAGCTTACTGTACGTCCTTGTATACAGCTCCTTTGTGGTGTAATTTTAAAAAAGCTAGCATGCAGAAGCTTAAGGTTGCTTATAATGATTCTTTGAGAATTCTGCTTAAGAAACCCAGGTTCAGCAGTGCAAGTGAGATGTTTTGTAATGCACATGTCAGAACATTCCAGGCACTTGTGAGACATCTGATATACAGGTTTATGTGTCGTTTGGGCAGCTCATTGAATAGTCTTATTGTAATGTTTTCACATCCCTCTCTCAGTGCGCTAAGATTCCAGTCGGCTCTGTGGAAACATTGGTATGCAAGTGTTTTATAAGATTTATTTATGTATTTATTCTACTTTTTTCTTTTATTCTATTAGTTTTTTTTTTAATTTGTCTTGTTGTTTTGTTTTTTATCTCTTTGTGGACCACGAGTCTGTTGAATAAAGCAATCAATCAATCAATCAATAAGAAAACCCATTGCCCTGCAACATTACGGTCTAGATCAGGTTTAAGTCACCCTATAAAAGAACAGTGCTTGTTTGGAAGCATACCAGCTTGCTGATGGTCAAGTTAAACAGGTTTAGTCTACCTGTGAAAAGTGTGATGAATGGTTAAGACTAGAACGACAAAAGCCACAGAAGTAGTTTTCTATACATTTATTAGATCACTGAAAATGGTCACACATGGACTGTACTTTAGGATGATTGCATTTAAATAGTCAGGCCTTAGTTTTTGATCTTAAAATGAATTTACAGCAAACACCACTTTATCAATAGTAAACAGCAACTAGTACACAAGAGCTTTAAACAACCTTCAAAATTGCAGATAAACCAAGATTTAAAAAGGACACTGGCAGCATGATAGTAAAGTCATTCTGAAAAACTAGAGGCACAAATCCATAGCACCTTAAGACAATGCATTACAGAGACAAGTGATGACTTTGTGTAAACAACATTTTGAACCAGTTATCAGAGAAACCATGAAGATGAAATCTTATCCAAGTTATACTCTCCAGCTTTCTCCAAATTCTTTAGTATTCTTGGCAATAGTGCCATCTGGTTTCACCTTGTCATTAGCTTTTCGTCCATCAAAGTTTCCACACAAACCTTCAACCCTCCTTTTATAAAGGAATGGCAGAATGATGTCTGCAGAAAAGAAAGCATACATTAGTTAAACAGAATTTAGACTTGTCCTTTTCAGTTAAAGATTCATTACCAGTTTTGCAGTGTCCATTGAACGCCACAGACAGACCAAAGTCTGTCTTTAAGTAGATGTTGGAAGAATTCATCTTTATCTCAAAGCCAGGAGCTGATGAACCTGGAACTTGAATCCTTTGTCCATCCACCTAGAGGGAAATTATTTCCATTTCAGAACCAGGTATTCCTCATCGTGCCAAATTGTTAAAGGATTAATGCAGACTTGAATCTCTGCAGTTTTGTCCACATGCAATGACCTGATTGAGCCCTTGTCTAGTTAGCAGCATTATCTTGATGCCAGATTGTTAATTTGAGTTCAATTAAGTTGCAACCAGTTACAAAACATTCAGTGTCGCTTTCCTAATTGCAAGAACTGCATTTGTAACACTAGTCCAATGACATTTACCACTTTTGGTACTTACAAACACCTTCCTCTTGTGCTTGAGCTCAACAGTATGATTGTACACTTTGATTTTAAGCTCTTGCAATCTTTGTCCGTGACCCTCTGTGTCGTCATCACCAATTTCTTCACTGCTGTCATCACTTTGACTGTCCTCAGCAGCGCATGCATTTGTACCCTCTATGTAGATTTCCGGGAGATTCTTTGGCAGATTTTTCGTCCTGACTAGCACATACAAGTTTGACCCACTGAAGTCATGCTTCTGTTTGTCAAATGTTTTGTACTCCGAGTCTCCCTGGATGGTGCACTCACCAAAACCTTTATATAAAAAAAAAAAAAAAAAAAAGCAAACACACGTAAGTAGTATCCAACATTGGAATGCGAATAAACAAATTCCCATGCCATACCTGTGGACTCGCAATAATACTGGCCCATTTTATGTTGAAGGCAGACCGCGTCACCTTCACACCCATCTTTATCGTCGCAGTCAATTTTCCCTTCTCCATTATCATCTTCACACTCACATTTCTGAGTGCAGTGATTAGTGTACCATACCTCTCTGAACTAAACGAGAACAAACCAAGGCTACAGCCATCTGCACAGATTTTCCTTAGAATGTTTGTCAAAGTTTTTACTCACATTGTGATAAGTACCATTCCTGTCCATGCATCCACACTTCTGTACAGGCAAACAAACGCTCCCCTTTTGTGCAAAGCCATCATCACATACACATCCTGATGCACAAGTCTTTGCTGCATTGCAGTTTGGTGGACCATTCAGGTGCTTGCATGTAGGTCTGCATGCAGGGATGCAAGTGGTGTAGTGACTGTTCTTGGTGCAAGAGGGTGCTAGAGAACAAGTAAATTTTAAAATAAAAACAATCAAGCTGAATATTGTCCATATAAATAAGATGCAAATAATTTACTTGAAACACGTGGGGTTCCTGGTGGTGGTACAACTGTATGTTGGGGGTTCGCTTTAGTGGAGAGGCTTGGGAACAATGTTGGCACTTTAGATTCATTTGTGGGAGGGATTTTGGGTGTGGTTTGCTGCCCAACTGTGGGTGAAGGTTGGAGCCCAGTGTCATTTGAGGACACTGGCTTGGTTGTAGCTGGGACCTGGGTTCCAGCAGTGACAATACCTCCTGCAGTTGGATGTGGCCCAGCTGTGGATGAAGGTTGGGGCCCAGTCTCATTTGAGGACACTGGCTTGGTTGTAGCTGGGACCTGGGATCCAGCAGTGACAATACCTTCTGCAGTTGGAAGCTGTGGCCCAGTCTCATTAGAAGACACCGGCTTGGTTGTATCTGGGACCTGGGGTCCAGCAGTGACATTGCCTCCTAACGTTGGATGTGGCCCAGCTGTGGGTGGAGGTTGGGGCCCAGTCTCATTTGAGGACACTGGCTTGGTTGTAGCTGGGACCTGGGGTCCAGCAGTGACAATACCTTCTGCAGTTGGAAGCTGTGGCCCAGTCTCATTAGAAGACACCGGCTTGGTTGTATCTGGGACCTGGGGTCCAGCAGTGACATTGCCTCCTAACGTTGGATGTGGCCCAACTGTGGGTGAAGGTTGGGGCCCAGTCTCATTTGTAAACACTGGCTTGGTTGTAGCTGGGACCTGGGGTCCAGCAGTGACAATACCTTCTGCAGTTGGAAGCTGTGGCCCAGTCTCATTAGAAGACACCGGCTTGGTTGTAGCTGGGACCTGGGGTCCAACAGTGACATTGCCTCCTAACGTTGGATGTGGCCCAACTGTTGGTGAAGGTTGGGGCCCAGTCTCATTTGAGGACACTGGCTTGGTTGTAGCTGGGACCTGGGGTCCAGCAGTGACAATACCTTCTGCAGTTGGAAGCTGTGGCCCAGTCTCATTAGAAGACACCGGCTTGGTTGTATCTGGGACCTGGGGTCCAGCAGTGACATTGCCTCCTAACGTTGGATGTGGCCCAACTGTGGGTGAAGGTTGGGGCCCAGTCTCATTTGTAAACACTGGCTTGGTTGTAGCTGGGACCTGGGGTGCAGCAGTGACATTGCCTCCCACAGTTGGATGTGGCCCAGCTGTGGGTGAAGGTTGGGGCCCAGTCTCATTTGTAAACACTGGCTTGGTTGTAGCTGGGGCCTGGGGTCCAGCAGTGACAATACCTTCTGCAGTTGGAAGCTGTGGCCCAGTCTCATTAGAAGACACCGGCTTGGTTGTAGCTGGGACCTGGGGTCCAGCAGTGACAATACCTTCTGCAGTTGGAAGCTGTGGCCCAGTCTCATTAGAAGACACCGGCTTGGTTGTATCTGGGACCTGGGGTCCAGCAGTGACATTGCCTCCCACAGTTGGATGTGGCCCAACTGTGGGTGAAGGTTTGGGCCCAGTCTCATTTGAGGACACTGGCTTGGTTGTAGCTGGGACCTGGGGTCCAGCAGTGACAATACCTTCTGCAGTTGGAAGCTGTGGCCCAGTCTCATTAGAAGACACCGGCTTGGTTGTATCTGGGACCTGGGGTCCAGCAGTGACATTGCCTCCTAACGTTGGATGTGGCCCAACTGTGGGTGAAGGTTGGGGCCCAGTCTCATTTGTAAACACTGGCTTGGTTGTAGCTGGGACCTGGGGTGCAGCAGTGACAATACCTTCTGCAGTTGGAAGCTGTGGCCCAACTGTGGGTGACGGTTGGGGCCCAGTCTCATTTGAAGACACCGGCTTGGTTGTAGCTGGGACCTGGGGTCCAGCAGTGACATTGCCGCCTAACGTTGGATGTGGCCCAACTGTGGGTGAAGGTTGGGGCCCAGTCTCATTTGAGGACATTGGCTTGGTTGTAGCTGGGACCTGGGGTCCAGCAGTGACGATACATCCTGCAGTTGGAAGCTGTGGCCCAGTCTCATTAGAAGACACCGGCTTGGTTGTAGCTGGGACCTGGGGTCCAGCAGTGACATTGCCTCCCACAGTTGGATTTGGCCCAGCCGTGGGTGAAGGTTGGGGCCCAGTCTCATTTGAGGACACTGGCTTGGTTGTAGCTGGGACCTGGGGTCCAGCAGTGACAATACCTCCTGCAGTTGGAAGCTGTGGCCCAACTGTGGGTGACGGTTGGGGCCCAGTCTCATTTGAAGACACCGGCTTGGTTGTAGCTGGGACCTGGGGTCCAGCAGTGACATTGCCTCCTACAGTTGGATGTGGCCCAACTGTGGGTGAAGGTTGGGGCCCAGTCTCATTTGTAAACACTGGCTTGGTTGTAGCTGGGACCTGGGGTCCAGCAGTGACAATACCTCCTGCAGTTGGAAGCTGTGGCCCAACTGTGGGTGACGGTTCAGGCCCAGTCTCATTTGTAAACACTGGCTTGGTTGTAGCTGGGACCTGGGGTCCAGCAGTGACAATACCTCCTGCAGTTGGAAGCTGTGGCCCAACTGTGGGTGACGGTTCGGGCCTAGTCTCATTTGTAAACACTGGCTTGGTTGTAGCTGGGACCTGGGGTCCAGCAGTGACAATACCTCCTGCAGTTGGAAGCTGTGGCCCAACTGTGGGTGACGGTTGGGGCCCAGTCTCATTTGAAGACACCGGCTTGGTTGTAGCTGGGACCTTGGGTCCAGCAGTGACATTGCCTCCTACAGTTGGATGTGGCCCAACTGTGGGTGAAGGTTGGGACCCTGGTTTGGTTGTAGCTGGAACCTGGGGCACATTTGTTGTACTGATGTTTGCTGGTTTGCCCAAATCTGTAACAGTATCATACAAACGGTCATCCAAAAGGCCATCAACATAACACAAATGCATGTTGCGCAATCACCTTGGCAGAACCCCTGATGAAGTTTTATGTCATCCAAGGCCACATCAGATTTCTCATCGGAACCTCTGCGACCCTCAAAAATTATCTAAGTGAAAAATCACAGAATAGAGTCAAATTACCAAGCTATTTTCAATCTAATAAAAAATTTATAAAAAGAAACTGCACCTGGAATGTTCCATTCAATACCAAGTCCACCTGAGCAAGATGCCACATATTTCCTTGATCATTTCTTCTTCTCCATACTACAGTAGCATGTCTGTCTTGGAGCAGGTATACATGAAGCCCCATTGTGTCAGCAGTGCCATACATGCGATACCAGAACATTAGACATTGTGGGCCAGCATCTGAACACTCTGCACTAACAAGGCGAGCAGTGTCCCCTAGTGATGCCCGGTTGGCTTCAATGTATAGATAGTGGCCACCTGAATAGGAAGAAGCATATATAGCATCAGGTAACATTGTGGATGTGTCTTTAGGGTCAAATGATTAGCTTTGGTTTTATTATGGAATTCTTGATTATATAAGCGTTGGGGACCATGTGACAGGATACAGCTTATTCAAGCAACTTCAGAAACAAACTACCTCCTGTGGTGTGATCTGAAAGTGGACCAGTGTTTGAAGTGGGGGTGGAACCATTCCTCCTCTCCCAGTCAAACACATCGGTGAGCAGCTGACTCCATTGACAAAGATCTTGTTCAAAATCACAGTCAAGTTGGCATACTGAAATTAGAAGTTGGAAATTCACTTTAACCCATGTACATTTTTTCCCTCAAGTAGCACAATGGTGCTCTAGCATTATTATACCTGGGTGGTGAGTTTGTCCTGGAGATGTAGTTGTGTTGTTGATATTTGAAACAGTTGTTGGTTTGTTTGTGGGAGGTACTGTAGTTCCATTCAGTGCTGGGAGCTGGGCTGTACTATTCAACACTGGGAACTCTGGAGCTGCAGTGGTAGGTGATGCAACACTTGGAGGGGTTGTAGTGTTGCCCACAGGGTGTTTGGGGGATTCAGTTGTAAGCAAATTTACAGTTGGGATGGCTGTTGTGTTAAATTCAGGTTTACCCACTCCACTCAGATCTGTAGAGGGAGCAAGCTCAAGTTAGGTTGCGAAGACATCATTTATTAAGATTTAGCAGTTCATTTACCTGAACAGATTCCTTGGACAAGCATTATGTCATCTATGGCCACATCTGACAGATCATTGGAACCTCTCCTTCCCTCAAAGAGAATCTGAATTGGGATACTGGATTTGTAAATATCCAGCATTTGCCCGCTCTGCTTTACAGTGCTTATGTTGGGATAAATCACCTGAAAAGGTTCAGTTGCATTTAGGTCAACCTGGGCCAAGATCCACATGTTGCCTTGGCTGTTCCTCTTCTGCCAGACTGCCTTTGCCACTTTGTTCTGGAGGAGGTAAATGTTGAGGCCCATTGTGTCTGCTGACCCATACATATGGTACCAGAACTGCAGACACAGAGGACCCTTTTCTGCGCACTCTGAGCTGATGAGACGAGCCGTGTCACCATACGTCACGCTCGAGGCCTCAATATAAATGTAGTGGCCATCTATAAAACAAGACATCTTTTTATTTATTTTTCCCCTTGTGTTAATCAGTTTGCAAAGACTAATTTTTACCTCCAGTGTGGTCACTAGAGGGGCCAGTCATCTCAGGTGTAGAACCATTGTTCCTTGTCCAATCAAATGCATCACTGACCATCTGAGCCCATGTGCATAAGCCGTTTGTGAAGCTACATGCAAAGTCACAAACTAAAGGGAAATACCGGCATGAGTATTAAACAAAAAGTGTGACCATTCCCCTGCACTTGCTAACATTAAATTGCAGCTTCATGGTTTCTACATATTGCAACTTTTAAATATATTAAGGGAAAAATCATGTACCTGGGTGTGATGGGGTGATTTCTGTAGTTTTGACCAGAAGGGCAGTTCCAACTAGGTTGGGGAAGGCATCTGGGAGGGTTTTTAAAAAAAAAAAAAAAAAAAAAAAAGTTACATACACCACTTAAAGTCTAACCGTGCCTATCCGTGTTATCAGCATTCACCTGAGCAGGACCCAGGAGTTATGGCAACATCATCTATAGCCACATCCGACTGTGCAGTGGAGCCTCGAATTCCCTCAATTATGAACTGAAATAATGTATTCCTTCAGCACCACTGCTCTTTGCAAGACATAAGCCAAACAGTATCTTTACAAGCCAGATATAAAAACCCTTACTTTGATAGTTCCAGATACTTTCAGATCAGCTTTCCCCAGATGCCATTCAGGTCCTTGGTTGTTCATTGTAGACCAGATCTTTGTGGTCTTTGTACCTTGGAGCTGATAGATATTGAGAGCCAGACTAGTGGCTGAACCATACATGTAGTACCAGAAGTGGAAGCAGATTGGGCCATCAAGTTGACATGATGGGCTCAACATTTGAGCAGAGTCTCCATGAGTTGCATTGTCTCCCTCGAGGTACATGTAAAAACCAGCTAGAAGGTGATTGAAGTGTCGCAGTAAGTATCAATTTAATTAAAGAAAATTAAGGTGAGAAATATATTTTACCTCCAGTTGTGTGGTCCTGGTTTGGTCCCATTACATTTGAGGGTGTAGATCCAGAATGTCTTGTCCAGTCAAGATTGTCTTGCATGAGCTGCTCCCATTCACATACATTTGTGTCAAAGTTACAGTTAATGGGACACACTAAAAAAAAAGAATAATGTTAGCCAATATGTTAATTTGACAACCCAATGAGAGTGTTTGCATGGTTCACAAGCTGTACTAAATCAATTGAATGTCTTACAAGTCTGAATTGGAGAGCTAGAGGCTGGAATGGTTGGAGCTGCAGTTGTGAAATCTTTTAGGGGGAAAAAAAAAAAAAAAAATTAATTTGACAAAGCATTGCTCAGGTTGTCAGTTGGGAGGATATGTAGCACTTACTACAGGAGCCTCTTCTTACTCCAATTTGTTTTAATGTAGTATGGTCTATGGATAGTGGAGTGACAGCTTCAAATATGACCTAAAAAAAAAAAAAAAAAAGTAAAAAAAAAAAAAATTCCCCCATACAAAAGCAATTAACCTCAACTTAAGTAGATGTTGTCACCCGAGCGCCCTGTTCAGTGATGTTCAGGGGCACAGACACTTGTCTCCACCCATCTCTGGGGAGGGGAGTAGAGGCCCAGAGTTCCACTTGACCCACACTACTTTTCAGCAGAGCACGAAGTGTAGCACCACTGGATACAACCGAGGCCAGATGCCAGAACTCCAAGCAGGCCTCACCTCCGAGTGCCAGAGGAGGGCTTTTCAATATTTTCACTTTGACATCCCCTGGAGCTGAAAATGTAAACCCATTTCCAGAGAACATCTTAATTCTGGGACAACACTGAGCAAGAGATTTAAAAAAAAAACAAATGCTTTCATTCTTTAGATTTGCACAGATCTAGAACCTTAAATTGATTAAAAACAAAAGTGTATTTTCAATGAAAGTAGAAGTCCTCTTCAAGCAAATGCATGCCATCTTTAGTACCTGCTCTTTGGCTGCTTGTCCAGTCACAAGTCAGATTCCCATTTTGGCTATAGAGACACTGGGCAACATAAGCTGAAAAGATCAAATATAGCATTACACAGATGTTTTGTCTGCCCATTCTTCTCAGGCAATACCATTTCCAGCATTTGTAGTACCTGAGGGTTCCTTCCACTCTGGTAACTTTACCAATGACAAGTCATTTTCAGCTCTAAAATTACGAAAGGGGTGAAAAAAAAAGTGTAAGAATCCATTTAAAAAGAGACCAACACTCATGAAACGGTGAAATAACTTTACCTGCATGTTGTAGTTGAGTGAGCCAAAAAGACTAGCGCCACAGTGATCAACAAGTCTGCATGGATAACGCCAAGCATGACTGCTCCCCAAACAGCTGTTTTTTCAGCTGTCAAATTCAAGTTCTTTAATAAAGGTGAAGGACAAATAGTTATAGTGAAGCTGTTCTGTGAAGACAAGTCAGATAACCCATTAGCCACTTGTCAAGTTGGAAGTCCCGCAGCTCTTACAACACAGCAAGGAGTTGACCGTATACATTATCCCCACAACCAGATATCATTAGTGGGAGGAGAAACAAATTATGACTAAAAAAAAAAAAACAACAGTTTCAGTAAATAGTGACATGAGGCAAGGTTTAGGACTTCCAAGCCATAAAAAGCACTGAGCCAAAGTAGCCTCCAATAAATGCTGTTTGAACTCAGGTAAAACACCAATTATGTTGACCAGCTAGTGAAAAAAAAAAAAAAACATAATAGGAAATGTGTCAGCCCTAGTGAAGTCAAAATAATTAGTTTTATGCTGAACATTTTTTTTTTAAAGAAAATTAAATCCATAGTAATCAATAGCTACACCTTAGATTAACATTTATTTAATATGTATAGTTTTCTTAGAAAAAAAAAAAAACTCAAACAGAGCAGGAAGACCACTCACACGTACGGAGTCAAACACCCAGCTCTGAAGAATCTGGTTTCCGTGTGCCAGCACAGCTGATTTAAATAGAGGGTTCATCAGCAGACCTTCGTGGAGCTTAATGCCGACCCAGATCGTGGATTTGAATCAGGTGCTCTGGAGTGGTAAATCTTTAGAATTGCACTGGGCACTAAATTCTCAAAAGCAGCACTGGAAAAGACGGCTATTACTTATAGTGGAATTATTTTCTGTACATGGGCAAATAATTCCAGTTAAACACATACCTACTTTATGAAAAGAAATCAGGATATAAATTATCTTTGAACTTTAAAAGATGCTGTTTATGATGTGTATAAATGTCAATAATATTTTTCCAATAGAAATAATATAGAAGTTAGGCTCTTGTGTAAAAATGCAGAGCTGACCCTAAACAACAATAAGATGTCAGTGGCATTTTATGACAAATTCTAAAAAAGGGAAAAATTAAAGAGCCAATCAAATTCCTGCCCTTGGCTGGAATCCTAAATTGGACTTAAAATTCACAAAGATTATTTTGTATCTGTTTCTTATATCAATCATTTTATATATATTTGACAAGATTTTGACAAACATAACAAGTTGTTTGACTGAAGTCCAATATATGAGATTTTACATCTAAAATAGGATTTTGTATCTCACAATTATTATGTTAAAGTATCAGTTTTGACCTCCATCCATCCATCCATCCATCCATCCATCCATTATCTTACACGCTTATCCCTATTGGGGTCGCGAAGGGTGCTGGTGCCTATATCCAGCTGTCAATGGGCGAGAGGCGGGGTACACCCTGGAGAGGTCGCCAGTTTATCGCAGAGTTACTATATAATCATCAAATTACAAATAAATACCTAAATGTTGGGCTCCTGGGTGTATGTCAAATGCGTAACACAGACCAGATACATGTGTAATAGTTTAACGCCTGGGAGAATTTATTGATAAATTATTAGCTCTAGTGATACTAATTCCAACTTGGCTTTTGACATGAAAAAATATGTTAGCTGACAGAGACCAACCTGCAGATGAGGTATTTGATGTGTTAGACGTTAGAAGTGCAGTTAGTTTCTTGCTTAAGCCAGGAAAAGATCCTACGTTTCCTACCAGCTACCGTCCCATGTCCCCAATTAACGTGGATATTAAAATAATCTGTAAAGCGCTTGCAAAACGATTAGACAAAGTCACTCCTCTCATAATACACCCTGATCAAACTGGTTTCATTAAAGGAAGGCAGTCATCCACAAATGCATGCAGATTACTTAATTTAATAGATTATTCTTACAGTAAAAATATTAAATCCAATATCTTGTCTTTAGATGCAGAAAAAGCATTTGATAGAGTAAATTGCTAATTTTTATTTGCTACTCTACATATATTTGGTTTCGGAAATGTTTTTCTAAATTGGTTAAAAATTTTATTCAACCGCAAGTCTCAGAACAAATAACCAAACATCTTCCAGCTTTTGTCTCCAGAGGGGTACTAGGCAAGGATGCCCGCTTTCCCCCTCACTATTTGCCATATTTATTGAACCACAAGCAGCAACAATTAGACAAGCTAATGTTGTTAAAGGTATTGAATGCATGAAAATAGAGCATAAAATTAGTCTTCATGCAGATGATGTATTACTCTATCTCCAGCACTCAAACACGTCTCTCTCTCATGTAATTAGATTACTAGAATCTTTCTCAAAAGTCTCAGATTACTCTATAAATTGGTCTAAATCTACAGTATTGCCAATTAACTGCTCTTTACAGAACCCCCGAGATTTACAACTGCAATCAGGGAGTTTCAAATATTTGGGTATTACTGTGTCGTCTAAATTGGCGGATTTACAAAAACTTAACCACATCCCGCTTTTAAAAAAGATAGAAGAGGATCTTGAAAGATGGAAATCGCTTCCAATTTCACTTATGGGTAGGGTTGCTTCAAATAAAATTATGGTTTTACCTAGAATTAATTACTTATTTTCAACGATCCCCAATAAACTACCATTCGACTGGTTTAAATCTCTCGACTCCTCCATCTCTAAATTTCTTTGGAAAGATAAACCTCCACGTATCAGTTTAAAGAGGCTACAGAAGGCTAAAGATAAAAGGGGAACTAGATCTGGCAAACTTCCATAACTACTACTTAGCAAATAGGCTACAATACATCTCTAAATGGATAATACATAATCCCTTAGACGAGCCCTGGCTAGACACAGAACAGAAAATATGCAATAATATCATGATTTCAGATTTTCCATTTATTAGCTCAAATATAAATCGGCATACCTGCTTTAAAAATATTAACATCAGCTTTTCTCTGACAGCACGGTGGGAGTTTCTTAAAATGACGGAGTCATCACTTATCCCATGCAGTCGTACACCCATCTGGAATAATCCTGACATCCGACAAAAAAATATGATAAACTTTCCATACTGGAAGAATAAAGGTATTGAATACCTGGAACATATATTTGAAGGAACTGAGTTTATCACATTTGATAGATTGAATATACAATATGGTATTAATAAAAATAAATGTGTAGAAGATTAACTAATTAAATCTGTAATTAGAAATAAATTTAAGCATATTAAAGGTGGTTTACAAATTCCAACAAATATATTAGAGTTCCTAGATTTAACCCCCCAAAACTACTGTCTAAATTATACAGGACACTATCTAAACTAGATGATTCAATATCTCTTCCTATTATGAAATGGGAAGAGGATTTATCAGTCAGCTTTGAACAAAACATGTGGGCTCAGATATGTCTAAGAACTTTTAAAATGACTAGAAATCCAAATTTAAAACTAATACAATACAAAATCCTATACAGGTCAAAATTATTCAAGATGGGTTTTGCACAATCTAATATCTGTCCACAGTGCACAGGCAATAATCCTGACAATTATTTTTATGCGTTAGTTATGTATACCATGGTTATGGTTACGTACACCTTCCCCCTCAATTTGCTGACTGGGTAAGTTTGATGCTAGCACTTTGGGAAAGAAAATCGGTTTGCATGGCTTTCACTGCCATATGTATCGCAGAAAAAAACTCTCCTCATGAATTGGAAAAGCAAAAAAAAATCTCAGTATCAATCAGTATAGAGATCTTTTGTTGGATCATATTAGTCTTGAGACAGCATCCGCATCAGGTCGATCTCTCTGGGCTTCTTTGATCGGCTCAATCACATAGTGGGGGTGGGGGACTGTGGGATGTGTCCTGTGGGGCATGCGGGCTGATTCAGGGGGTGCCTGGGTCTCGGGACCCTGGGGGGTTCTTGCAGTGGGGTGTCTGGTGGGTCTGGCCCCGGAGTCTGTGGACATGGGTTACTGGCCTGGTAGCTGTGCTGCCGCTGGGTGGGTCTAGGGTGGGTCCGGGGCTCTGGGTTCCTGTGTTGTGTCATCCTTGGGCGGGTGTCCTGGCGGAGCCTGGGGGATTTGGGTTCTGTGGAGCATGTCACTTGGGATTTGGGCCGGTGTATGCCCGGGTATCTGGCCCTACCGGGGCCTCTGGTTTGCTGGGGGGCCTTGGGGCCCGTTGAACCGGTTAGGGGTGTCATGGTTGAGTTCACCTTCACTCCGGTTCTGTGCTACCCGCTCCTCTGGCCTCATCAAACCTCCATCCATCAACCTTGCAATAAAGACTCAATTTTAGTCCCGTGTGTGTGGTTCTGAGTTCATCCGTAGACAAATCGTGACAGTACGGACCGGCCAAACGATGAGCTCAGACACCACACGGGACTTACCTGCAGGGGTTGACGACTCGGAAATCCTCGCATATGTGGAGATGTGCCAACGCCAGATGAGGGAGAGGTACGCCAGGATGGCTTCTGCCCGGGACCCTGCGCCACCGATGCGGGCCGACTCCACTCCCCTGGTGGTCCACGTGGGCGTGGTTACGGCTACCTCGGAGCCCAGGGAAGGAAGCCACTCAGCCTCTCGTCGTCTCGGTCATCACCTCCATGACTCGCAGCTGGCCCCTCGAGTAAAGCTCATCTTTCCACCTGACAGAGCCCCACGCATCGAGGAGAGCCAGTTGTGGGATTTTTACTACGGTGACCGAGACGACCTTCTGCCCTGCTGTCCAGCTGCTACCCCCGAGACTGCCCCGGATTCCTCATCTGGTCCCTCCCGGCGAGGACGGCAGAATCACCGGCGTGGAGGGTCCATCAAGGAGGCGCTTCTGCCTCCAACCTCGCCGCCCTCCGAAGCCTGTTGCCCGGCGCCGCCCGAAAGCTCCGCTCTGCCGGCCGCCGAAAGCTCCGCTCTGCCGGCCGCCGAAAGCTCCACTCTGCCGGCCGCCGAAAGCTCAGTTCTGTCGGCCGCCGAAAGCTCCGCGCCGCCGAAGACAGACCCGCCGGCCGACGAGGAAAGGGACCCGCCGGCCGAAGAGGATGAGCCCGAGGCCTCCGAGGGAGCCGCTCTGCCTCAGGCCGAGGCCTCCGAGGGAGTTGTTCCGCCTCAGGCCGAGGCCTCCGAGGGAGTTGTTCCGCCTCAAGCCGAGGCCTTAGTTGGTGCTACCCCTGTTTCTGGTTCGTCGTGCCGGGGTCGTCCTCCACGACGCCCGCGCCAGGCTTTCCTGCTCGGCCGGGTCCGCCGATTGCGGCCTCCGAGCCATTTGACTTTGCCTCGTCGGGGCCGTCCACCACGGCGCCCGTCTCTGACTTTTCTGTTCGGCCAGAACCGCCCATCGCGGTCTCCGGGCCGCTTGACTTTGCCTCGTCGGGGCCGCCCTCCTCGAGGGTTTAATCGGGCGATGCTGCTCCACCGCCTGCCTCGTCCAGGACGACCTCCACGAAGACTTTTTCTTTTTTGGCTTAGCAGCCGTTTTGCCTGCGCCCTTAAGGCCAGTGCCTTCTGTTTATTTTGTTAAAGCTCGGCCTTAGTTTAGAGTTATTTAGTATTCCTCAGTTTGGAATTATTTAGGGAGTTCTTTGTTTCCTTAGAGTTCTTAGTCTCTGTTTTGCTTTTGTTTTTCCTGCTCTGTTTTAGAATTCTAGATTTTGCCTTAGTTTTCTAGCTTTGCTTAGCTTTCACGTTATAGCTTTAGTTCTCTGGGTTTCATGTTCGTGTACTTGTTCATGTCCTCGTTTTCTCGTTTTGCCTTGATTTCTAGTTTAGCTTTTGCCTCATAATTCTGTTTTAGTGCTTTGATTTAGCAGTTTTTTGCTTTAGTTTTTCTTTTGTGGTATTATCCCTGACCTAGTTTTCTAGTCTTGTCTTTATTTTCTAGTTCTTAGTTTGATTCTTTATTTTTGTCCTGCGCTCTCCCAGCGCTCCTTAGGTCCTAGCGCTCATTTAGACTTCTGACCCCTGGTTCTGAGCTGTTTAATGCTCCTTAGCTTTGGCTAGTTCGAGCCTCCTTAGTTTGTTTTGGCCTCCTAGTTCCTCTGTCTCCTAGTATTTAGGTTTCTTGGTTCTCCGGCGTGTTAGGACGCCCTCTGTCTCCTGGTGTATTAGATTTCTAGGTTCCCGGCGTGTTAGGACGCCCTCTGATTCTTGGTTCCCCGGCGTGTTAGGACGCCCTCTGATTCTTGGTTCCCCGGCGTGTTAGGACGCCCTCTGATTCTTGGTTCCCCGGCGTTTCCCTCACGCCCCGGCGGGTTTCCCCTGGCGTTTCTGTACGCCAGTCGTGCTCCAGCGTGTGTTGTTGAGCCCCGGTGTTTTCAGTACGCCTGTTCTTCCCTTTGGCGTTAAGTACGCCTGTTCTTTCCCTTTGGCGCTGTCGTGCGCCTGTTCTTTCCCTTTGGCGCTGTCGTGCGCCTGTTCTTTCCCTTTGGCGCTGTCGTGCGCCCGTTCCTTCCCTTTGGCGCTGTCGTGCGCCCGTTCCTTCCCTTTGGCGCTGTCGTGCGCCCGTTCCTTCCCTTTGGCGCTGTCGTGCGCCCGTTCCTTCCCTTTGGCGTTAAGTACGCCCGTTCCTTCCCTCTGACGTTAAGTACGCCCGTTCCTTCCCTTTGGCGCTGTCGTGCGCCCGTGCTTTCCCTCTGGCGTTGTCGTGCGCCTGTGCTTTCCCTCTGGCGTTGTCGTGCGCCTGTGCTTTCCCTCTGGCGTTGATGTACGCCTGTGCTTTCCCTCTGGCGTTGTCGTGCGCCTGTGCTTTTCCTCTGGCGTTGTTGTGCGCCTGTGCTTTCCCTGTGGCGTTGTCGTACGCCTGTGCTTTCCCTCTGGCATTGGTTCGCCTGTCGTGCCCGTTTTTGCCTTGTGGCGATGTTCGCCTGTCAGCGTCGGTTAGATGCCCTTTGTTTGGTTTACCAGGGGTTGTTAGAAACCCCTTTTAGTTCGCCCTAGTGGGTAGTTTTGGTTTGATTTTAGCCCACCATCCTACCTTCCCCCCACCCACCCAGGTTAGATCAGCTTGGTTTTGACCCTAGCCCTCCATCCTGCCTTCCCTCCGCCCACCCTGGCTCGGTCACTGTTTAGTTTAGTTTTTTTTTTTTTTTTTTTTCTTTTTAGGCCGTCCGGAGACCGGCCTTGAGGGGGGGGGGGGGGGGGTAATGTAATGGTTGAGTTCTGGTTTGACTTCGTTTTTCTGTTATTTTCATTTTTCATCTCATGTGGGTTTGGTTTGACTTTATTTATTGTTAGTTTTCATTGTCATCGGTTATTTTCTGTCAACTTCACTTCACCTCCTCTGCAGTTAGTCACACCTGCCAGCCACTAATTAGCCAGACTCACTTCACCTGCCAGCCTCCCTACTTAAGCCTCACTCTGCTGTCACTCCTTTGCCGGTCCGTCATTATTCTACACCCTCTCCATGCCAGTCCCTCTGTAAGTCTTTATATTCTGCTGCTCGTTCTTGGAGAAGCTTTGCTTTTTGTCCAGGTGTCTCCTGTGGACTGCTAACCTGACAAGCTACTCTGGAGAAGCTCTGCTCTGTTCCCTGGTGTATCCTGTGAGTTGCTAACCTGACAAGCTGCTCTGGAGAAACTCTGCTCTGTGCCCTGTTGTCTGCTATGGACTGCTAACCTGACAAGCTACTCTGGAGAAGCTCTGCTCTGTTCCCTGGTGTATCCTGTGAGTTGCTAACCTGACAAGCTGCTCTGGAGAAACTCAGCTCTGTGCCCTGGTGTCTCCCAAGTTCTGCTAACCTGACTAGCTGCCCTGGAGAAGCTCAGCTCTGTGCCCTGGTGTCTCCCAAGTTCTGCTAACCTGACTAGCCGCCCTGGAGAAGCTCAGCCCTGTGCCCTGGTGTCTGCAACGAACTGCTAACCTGTTGTGGCTATGGGGCTGCTAGCCGAGCAGTACTGAGCATTCCCGGCTGCCTGTATAGTCGTGACTCTCTCTCACTCCGGGCCGTCAGCTCCTGCCATCACCTTCACTCCGGTTCTGTGCTACCTGCTCCTCTGGCCTCATCAAACCTCCATCCATCAACCTTGCAATAAAGACTCTCAATTTTAGTCCCGTGTGTGTGGTTCTGAGTTCATCCGTAGACAAATCGTGACAAGGGGGGTATGGACATTAACATTGCATGGGGGGAGGGAGGGGGAGTAGGTGTGAACCCAACCTGGGTGTCTATTGTCATATGTGTGTTGAGGGTTGTTTGAGTGTTGGGGTGTGGTTACATTTTCAGGTGGGGGGGGATGTTTTCGTGGGCTCCATGTCCGCCTCCCTGTCTCGGTCCTTGTCCGTGCCGTCTCCTGGAGTTGGTTCTATCCGGGGAACAGGGGTCTGCATGGTTCGGGCGTGCTGCTTAACCAGAGTTTTTTTATTTTTTTATTTAATTAAATTTTTATTGATTTGTTTATTTTTTGTTACCTCCAGGTCAGCCAGGAGGTATGGTGGGTGGGTTGGGGGGGGCGGGGTGATGTTGGTCCTGGCGTGCGGTTGGTCTCACAGGCCCTGCTGCCTGTCCCTGGCCACCGGGCTATGGTGATGCCTCCCTCTCCGGGTGGGTTTTCAGAGAACAGGGGTGCCTATCGGAGTCAGTAGGGGAGCTGGCTTCCTGGGTGAGCATGAGGCTCCGCAGTCCTTTCTTCCCCATCCCCGGACTCCTCCCTTTGGCTGCTCCATCACGCTGCCACACACGTAGGTCCTTGGGGAGAGGGGCGTTGCTGCAGGGTCCCACTTTCTAGTGACGTCCCTGACCACAATTTTGCTATGCATCTTAGACACTTTCATTCACAACATTTTCACAACACATATATGTAGGGCATTGTTTGGGGGGTGGGGGATAAAGACATCTGGGGTGGGGGCTTATTGTGTAGGCCTCACCCCTGATTGCTTCCTCTGCCCCCACTCACATTTAGACATTGAGGGTACTGGGTAGGTTGCTTGGAGGGGGTGCGCCGGCACCAGCTGCCTTCCGGAGGAGGGATGGACTCTGCCAGGCCCCCCCTTTGGGACTCCCAGTTTTAACACACTCGAAAACAACATGTGACAACACAACATTTCAGCAGGTGAAGGCAGGATCGGGGTCTTTCTCACACCTCTGTTCTCCGATTGCCACCTGGAGTCTGGGGCCTGGAGGAGGAGCGGGCCACCTGCTCTTGGGTCTTGGCTGGCGGTTGTTGTTGGGCCCGGGTGACTTGCCAGGACTGGGGCCAACACTTCTTCTTTTCTATGGAATATGTGGGGTGGGAACGAGTGAATGAGACTGTATGTAGTTTTCTTTTTGTTTATTTTTCAGGTTGTGTTTGTACTGCCCCCTCTACCAAGGACATCTCAGGTCTCCATTAAGTGTGGAGTCCATCCCCCCGTCCTGCTCTCCTTCACTGGCTGGTCCCTTGGCCCACTGGTGCACTAATGGTACTCTGTGTCTAGGGTTGGGTGCCCGGGCGTGTGCCGGCTCACTCCTGGCGGTTGCTTCGTGGGGCCTGACCCCCCGTGGCTCGGTCAGGGCACACGCCGGGGGGTGGGGCGCCCCAGGGGCCTCAGGCCGGATCCACTCCAGCATAACTGGCTGCTGGCGGAGCCCAAGGGCTCCTCCCTGTGAATCCCGAGGGCTTCGGCATTGTGGCGGTTGGGGGGTTTCCATGGGGCCATCTCTCCTCTTCCATTGGTGGGGGAGGCAGATTTCTGGTGTTGGCCCGTCGTGGGCACCTTCACTCTGAGGGTCACTTTGGGTATGTGGAGTCTTGGCTCCCCTGGCATCTGCCTCAGTGCTCTGGGGGGCGGGTCTTTGGCTCTTCACAACCCCTAATGTGCTTTTCTCTTTTGGATAAACTTTACATACACAAGCACACTCTCACAAACACCTACAGGTGCTTGGATCCAGGTATTTACATACAGAAAAACCCCTATTATTATCTTCAGCTGTCACTTTATACATGTCGTATTAATTAATACTGTGTATACTTCAGTGATGGTTTTAAGGGGCTACTTTATTGTATCTGTAATACTTTACCGCTATTCTTTTTACAAAGGTGAAGAAGCAGACTGGTGTTGTTTTATCATTCTCTCCCTTTGATCTCGTCTTTCTTTCACCTTTTCTCCTTCCCCCCCTTTCTTTCTCTCTTCTACTTTCTTATTGTAGTGTCCATCTAACATGAAGTATTCCCTGAATAAATTATAATACAGCTATTTACATGTATAAATCAAGCGGAGCACTATGGCGAAAGCGGTACGGTTCCACTTGTGAAAGCAAAATCGGTTTGGCTGTTTTTGGCACTAAGACAACAATTCTAAATGCCACATTGTCAGACAGGACACACACACAAAAAAATAAGTTTCAGTGGTGTTTCTTCTTGACCTTGTGGTTTCACTCAGGGGTGGAGACGGTGTACTGCTGTTTGTTGAATTGAAGACTGCAGATGAAAAAGTCAAATGATAACCATGTGGCATACTTACAATCAAGTTGTGTTATTGTGCCCCTTTAAAGCAATGGAAAAGTTTAGGTTTGATGTGAGGAGGGTTTGGCCAGTGACTAATAAAGTTGTGTGTTAGTATCTAGGAGGAGCCGATTTAATATTTTACATTTATCTCACATCATAAAGCTGTGGCAATTTTTGGTGAGGTGTCTGAGAATTATGTAACTTTTCCTAAAGGAGTTAGCCTGTGTTGGAGAGCCTATCAAGGCTGCCCAGCAGAACTCCACTTGACACAAAATGTTAAAGATAAATCCATCCACAAATAAATCAATCAATAATGTATAGCCCTTTTCACATCCACAATAGTGGTGACCAAAGTGCTTATCAAACATTTAAGATCAGACTGGTTCAAACTTTCTGACTTTGTCTTTCTTTTTCTGGAGTTTGGTGAGAAATATTTAACTACTTATCAAAAGCTTGTGGGACAATGTTTCATCCAGAAACTGAGATTAAACTGACAAAAATATCTCTGCCCTTCGGATGATGATGTCCAAGACACCCTTTGTTGTTTATCTGAAGCAGATTTTGAAGCAGTTTTTCATTTTAACCCTCTGCTGTGCCTCTTTTTTGTGGCAAGAAAGCAATTAATTTCTGATCTAATATGGTTAATTTTCTGTGTTAAATATTGTTAATTGTTTTTCTAATATTTTTCTTACATTGTAAATGAGATAATTATATTACAACTGGTTTATTAACTGGTAAAAACGCATTAGTTGTATTCATTTAGAGACCAGACAACATCCTAAATGTGCTGTAAATGGTTTAAAACAGCTTGACAAGGCAATAGCCTATACGGTAAATTAGTTTTCTCTAAAATTATTCACTGATACATTAGTAAGAGCACACAAACCACTTAATGATGAGATTAAGGTGAAAGTATAATAAAATAATTAATTTACAATAAAGCTGGGTCCACTGCCTTTGTATTTGTGTTCGTTTTAGTGAAGGGCTTTAATATGTATGAAATTAATCCCTAAGTATCACAATATAATACTACTGCTTTTCAACAGGATTGCATTTTTAAAATTTTTATGTTTTCTGACAGTATTGGAAAAGCTTACAATGTGATTTTGCTGGAATACCAGACAGATTTAGATGACATGTGTTAAGATGGGGTTTTACCGGCCTGCTGTTACATGTCTATTACAAACCCATCTTTCCCAGTTCCGGATTTGGCTATAAATGGGGAAGCATTAATCAGAGGTAGAACGGTTTAAATACATATTTAATTCATAGAAATTAAATATGGAGACAGAGTACATACCATTTACAAGATGTTGTTCTCACCGCGGTGGATAAATCTGTCTGTCTGTCTGAAGTAGGTTTTACCAAGACAATCCTTTTATCAACTTTTAAACTCCTCCTGCATGGCTCAGTGGGAGGATGACTGACCCCCTCTCCTGCTGACCACCCCCTCAGGGCAATAAAACTCCATGTTTATCTTACGCTGGAGCAGGAAAGGACAGACCCAGCTCTGCTTTCCTCAGTAACCCTAACTAAGATATATTTTTAATTCTCAACAACTCCCTCTGTTTTGATTAACAAATCAAACCAATAACTAGGCTAAACTAAGTCTATGTCTTGAAACCCTTAAACAAAATGTAAATAGTAAGATGTAATATTGTAACCCACTGTCCCCTCTGTTGGCGACTTATGAAATCAAATGAAGTTTAAATGTTCCCCTTAAATGTAAAATAACCCAAGTATAAGCTAAAAGGCTACTAAACCTATCCGAATCTCTAACCTACTAGAATTAAGAAAAGTAAGCACCTTTATCCGAGAGGTGCAAGGCTAAGATAAATGTGCAACTACCAGAAACTATTATATGATCTAAATATGACTTTAAGAGTCCTAACCTAGATTAACAAAATACTTCTTAGAAATAAAGATAACCCATGAAAGCACTACACTCAGATCAAACCACAGAATAAAAAACAGATTTTCATGCAATGCAAAACCAAGATTCTAACAATACTAATATTGAATACCTTATGAATATGGAACTTATAAAACATATGCAGTGGTTACAAAACTCTCATTTTCTTTTTTTCTCTTTTACAAAATGCATTCAATTGTTGTAATGATGTCTTGCATCTCGGAGATGTCTTCTTCTCGCCTTTAAAGAAGATGGTGTAAAGAGTCAGTGTTCCAACCGCGGTCTCCACACAACTGTATGTTAATCTTTATTAAAAAAAAAAAAAAAAAAAAAAAAACGAAAACAAAATAAAATTCCAGCTGCCCCTCCGTGGGTGGCTATCGGCGCCTCGAGCTGCCCCGTTGCCGGATGGCACGGGTGGGTGGCAGTTGAAAACCCTTCCAGTCAGCCAGTCTGACCCGAAAGCTGGTCCGGTGTTGTTCCCCTTGGAACCTCTATGTGGCTGGTACACATGACTCTGGAATCAGATGGGCCCCTGACCTCTGGCCCACCACATCTGCCTGTTGATGACCTCAGCTTGTACTCCCATTCAAGGTCGGGGGTCGGTGTACTCCCTTCACATTACTGGACTCTCCTAAGTTTACATCTCCAATACAACCTGAAACTTACACGACAATCTTTTAGATATCAAATGTCGTGTGCTACCTGTAATTCCGGAGGTTGACTTCGGTCCCGAAAAGCTCCTTTCAGTCATATGGAATCATATCCTGTAATGAAATTAACTGAACACTCCCACAAGAAACACACTTCACATCTTCCATTGTTCCATCTCCATCCTATTTTAGAAATGTAATAGTTAATGAGACATTTTATCGCAATTTCACTTTCCCCGTCCTTACGCTGTCCTGTAAGAAAATGCAACGACCACACAAATACGTTAATCTCTGGTGAAGATTCCCCTGTCTGTAAAATCAAAAATTAGTTAATGCAGTTGTGAAATCAAAGTATAGTAACAAGACGCATGTGGGGCCCATTCACCTAACTCGTCTCGTTTCACCCTCGTTGAGGATTTGGCACTAAGAGAAGAGGCAGTGAATTCAGAGGCAAAAACAACAGTTAAATATATATTTATTACAACTTGGAATTCCAAAGTGGGAGGCACAACCTTTATCACAGCATCGGATACCTTAAATTCTCTGCCTGGATCTGAAGCCTTTCTCAAAACGTACACATCGTTCCTTCCTTTTCAAACTTACATAGGCCAAGCGGAGGCTAGACCAACTTTCTTTTTCCTAAGTTTCTGCTGAGAACATCTGTCTCCTAACCTTTGACCCTTAAATGTGATCTAGCTTGGTTCCTGGCTTGTTTCCTGGAAGTTAACTAAAACAATGAAAAGCCTCATGTAAGCATTTTTAACAGCGTTATCTGGTCACAAGCTTGTCATATGGCCTCGGTGCATCCTGTGATATACACATGCCCACTGAAGTGTGAAACCAACCTTTGTTCTACATACATCCTCATCTGTTTAGGTCACTGGGTTAAAGTTAACCTCTATATTACTTTAAGCTACACTATTATATATAAGTGATTATATTTCCATAACACTGTTATCCTGTAAGAATGTCAGAATGTTCTCTGAATTAAAGATTAAAGATTACCATTCACCACACCTCACTTCTGTACCATTTCCTCCATACTCAGATGTGTATGCTGCGAAAAAGTTCCTATTTTTAATATGAGAAGAAAAGCAAACCCTCATTTTAGTTCACCTATAGTTTTATCCAGTTGTTACAAATCCTGATCCAGTTTACTGCAACAGATATACGTGGCTTTGAATCCTTAACAAACCTACCTGACACACCAATGGTTTTAAAGTAAACTAAATATGCATTAAATTACCCTCTGTTTATCTCTGTTTTATCCAGTTTTTTGTAGTTTATGTAGTTTTTCTGTTTAATTTAACATTCACTTTTTTGGCCTGCTTAAACTGTTTAAGCCTTTTTCCAAGAACCCCCTCATATAATCTATCTATAACAGATACGTGGTGTCTGACACTCCGCTCATTAAATCTAATTTATAGTTCTGTTTTGGGAGTCACTTAACAAACATTCCAGAGAGCCATGGGTAAGGTCTTTTGTGGGGGGTTTCTTTTTGTTTAAACAACCGTTATCTGATTTACAACGCAGTTACATACCTCCGTGGTGTCCTGCACAAGAATCCTTCCTCCGAAGTACTTGTGCCAAGGGTTGATATAAAGTTTAAGATCTATATAACTTTACGATATAATGTTATCATATAAATGTTTATGTCATATCCCTCTGCTTGGAACAAAATTAATTTTGTTACAAAACATTAACAAAGAATAGTATTAGTCACCACAGGGAATCAATTAACTGCAAATGATTATCTGAATTGAAGTATGAAAAACACCGCCCTATATCCTGGATTCAGATCAAAACTTAATGCAATTTCATAATCCCACAGACCTACAAGAAGTCCTCCAAAAAGATCAGTGTACCCATTGAAATAATGATTATTCAATGTGCTCACAGCAAGTTGATGGTATGAAAATGCTGAACGTTCCAAGGTACTTACATACTGATAAAATATTGGGTTTTACCTGAATAAAACACCTGGTAACGGCAAAGTATGGTGAAAATCTGATAAGTTTTAGCATGCAACAGTTATATTGTACAATAGAAAAATCTCAATACTTGAGAGCTATTTAAGAAATAACCTAACAGATCCGTTTAACCCATGTTGTTTAGAAACAGAATGTCCCAAGCAGGACACATCTGTGCTTACCGAGAGGCCCACGTAATAAACCTGTCCCCTCAGGACGTCGCAACCCCCCTTGTGAAAATTTATGACATGCAGTTGTTATCTAGAACTCACAGAAACCTAAGTAGAAGTGGAGCACGCGAAAGTATTCCCGTCCCTGTGGATTGTCTGCCCATAGAAGATATGGTAAAATACACCTGCTGCTATTTAATTATGAGCAATATGGTCCTGGACATAATAGAATTAAAACTCATGTTTAAAAGGAACATATCAGTTATATAGTAAAAAATTTAAGAGACAGTAGTATATTTTTCAAAACCGCAAACCTGTACTGCTGGTATCTGCCCAATTGGCTGCCTTAAGAATTTATCACCTGCACCAATCCATTTACCTGGAAGCTCAAGAGTTGGAGACACAGAAAAAATATTATAAATCACATTCCATGAAATTTTGTCAAAAGAATATTGGTAGAAATAGAAGTCTGAATTACCTTAACAAAAAGTCTGTTATCAGTCTGTGGTCCTCGAGATGGACTGGACTGACATGTACAGCAGATCAGGCAGAAAAGAGATTGGAGTTTAGACTTCGCACTCACAGCTTCCATGTATGGAACTCCACATTTCGTCCCCCACGTGTTGCAATGATTCGCTGTCGATGCACCTCAGTGACAAAGTTCTGGTCCACGACTCAGAAACTGGATGAGACATTCAACTCCAGTGTATGCAGACAGTCATTTTTCTTTGACAGCTTAGGATCTGTGCGGTTCATAGGCGTTGGCCATCGTTCCAGGGTGAGGAAACATTGTTCTTGGGAGCGTTATCCCCTAGATGGAGCACTGACCTTCTTGAAGGTGAGGTGGTATTGGGACTTCTTGCCAGGATTTAGTGATGTGAAACAGTCCTTGGCCCAGTGTCCAGCGTAAGCAACTGTCCCAGATGTGATGGGTGCCCCACGACACACATATCGGCTGTAAATGCTCAGTTTTATTCTTCCAACCCCAAATCGGCACCGATCTGCGTCACATGTCAGACGTGTCCATACTCCAGAACGAACAGACCTGTAACAAAATTAAGATAGAAAAAGAAAAACAGGGGGGAGGGAGCTCCCCCACCTTAAATTAAAATAGAGACAGTTCTCGATGGAATCAGCTGCTTACTCTCACTCCTTCCTATATTGTTTTCCAATAACTGTAATTTTACCAACTTTTAGTAATTAACAAACTCAAGCATTGTGTATCACCCTTCCTTTGAGTCACAGGCAAATGGTGTATCAAATATTGTCTCAGCGAGCATATCAAGATTTAAAATCATCAGCTGAGATATTGAAGAGGGCACGTTTTTTTTTTAAACACTATTACTCTAAATAATTCCCCTAAATTGGACTGATTTATTTAGGATCCACACCTGTGTGTTTGATCCATCCTACTGATTTTTTCAGAAGATATCGAGAGTCCCAGTCAAACTCAGGAACCTTCTGCTAAAGTGTATAAAGAAAATGCTGTGTAACTCCATCTATCAAGGAAAAAAATATAAAAAACACCAAAGGTACATTTTAAAACAGCTCTAAAATCAGTTATGCGCCTGTGTTTAGTAAATTGTTAAGTCAAATACTGCCGGCCACAAACAATCACCAGCAACTGATGTTGAAAAGTTCATTCACCAGAATTTGCACATTACCAAATGAACAAAGAAAAAGATTCCTCGGGCTCTAAATTACTGTGTAACAAGGGCATCTGCATTTTGTGGGACTATGAAAATGTGATTACATATAATGAATAATTTGGGGACCGTCCTGTGATGATCCCGTAATATTTTCTATTTCTACTAGGTTCTGGCGCTCTGCAATATCAGTATTTATACTAAAACAATGCAAACCAATAACATTGGTCATAGATTCCTCAATTTTAGCTGGTTCATTTGAGGATCACTTCAAAACTGACTCATGACTAAATGCAGTGTTAACAAAATCGATCAAATCAACCACAATATCAGTTTGCACACACTATTAAGGTACAGTTTAACCTTAACTTCTAACTCTGTGTAGTTCTGCTTACTTGTGTTTTCCCAGGCCTGCAAATGAGCAAAAGTTTATAGGGTGGCTATTTCCTGCTCCCTATTAATCAGCTAGAGTTAAGTCTGATGAATTATATTTATTTATTTATCTATTATAACTAGGGCTATCAAACAATGAAAACCATTTAATCACTATTTAATCGCAAATTATATTTCATGTCTGAAAGTATATATATTCATTAGGCATTTTAAAACGCTATTTTGCAATAGATAATGCTAGTTAAAATTACACTCTAACAGAAGGCATTTTCCCTTTTATGTGTTTTCCCAATTTATAATGCCTCAAACAGATGTTCAATGTCCTGCCAAATTTTTTAACAACTTTTCCAAACTTCTAACCACTTTCTAACTTTTAGGCTACAGTTCAAAATAAAAAGTTTTCTCCAAAACTCACCAAACTGCAGGCCGTGGTCTCTCTCCAATGCAACTCACCCAATCAGCTTGCAGCCAATACCTCAAACGTTTTACTGCATTGAAATTCTCCTGCACTTCAACAAACATTATTAATGCATCGACCTTTTTTCTAATGATTTCCAAATTCCCCTTAATCTTTCACCCATATTTTTACTTATCACTTTTACTTAACAAAATTAAACTGCACCCCAGTCACTGCTGTTATGTCAGTCCCATGCACGCGGAGAAATTCACACCCTCATGAAGACACACACACACACACACACACCCCACTCTCCGCTGAGTTGCAGGGTCCAACCAATCTCTCCTTCTCTCAAAACCATGGATCCCATATTACCGAGACATTCAAAACATCAGACAAGACATAACAAATATAACATTTAAGACAGACAGCCTTGCGCGCGCAGAGGGTCCTCTCCTTTTAATACCCTTCCACTCGACGAAACGTTTCCTTATGTTAAAATCTCCTCGTCTAATCGTCGTGTTCACGAAAAACCCCGTTTTTCGAAAACTAGAAAACAAACTTCTATTTGTTTCCCTGGAGCTCCTTTTTTTTTAATCTCTTATCTTTCTATAACAGCTCACTCTTAAGGTCTTGCTGCTCTTAGCCTCAACTTAAAGATGTTACGTATCTCGGCCGTCCTATTCCCTGCTACTTTTTGAGTGTCCCTAGTTCTCAAGAGGCAGCGCACACCTCAGCCATAAAATTACCAGTTTGACAGTCTGGTTGTCGTTTGGCCAATCCTAGAACATATCCCTTTTTTTTTGTCTATGTTTTTATCTTTTTTATTTCGTTTTATTTTATTTTTCGCCTCACCATTTCAAGGCTTCTTGGCATTTAGTTTAATATCCAATTCTAAGTTTTTCTGACGTAAACAAACACATAAATCCCATTCAATCATTTCTCGGTTTCAACATAAATTCCATTCAAACCTAGTTATACCGTTCAGCCTCTGATATTTTGAGAATTGAGTCTCTTAAACCACAGCATCACTTAATTTAGCCTACACATCATTTTGCCAATGGAGAAAAATCTCCTTACTTTTTTTTTCGGTCGACCGGTGATGCTGCAGAATTAGTCCTCTTTTCGTGTCCAATTTTCAAACAGACCCTCACTCACAGCCAAAATCCCGGGTTTCGGCACCATGTTAAGATGGGGTTTTACCGGCCTGCTGTTACATGTCTATTACAAACCCATCTTTCCCAGTTCCGGATTTGGCTATAAATGGGGAAGCATTAATCAGAGGTAGAACGGTTTAAATACATATTTAATTCATAGAAATTAAATATGGAGACAGAGTACATACCATTTACAAGATGTTGTTCTCACCGCGGTGGATAAATCTGTCTGTCTGTCTGAAGTAGGTTTTACCAAGACAATCCTTTTATCAACTTTTAAACTCCTCCTGCATGGCTCAGTGGGAGGATGACTGACCCCCTCTCCTGCTGACCACCCCCTCAGGGCAATAAAACTCCATGTTTATCTTACGCTGGAGCAGGAAAGGACAGACCCAGCTCTGCTTTCCTCAGTAACCCTAACTAAGATATATTTTTAATTCTCAACACATGTAAGAGGACATGAATTTTGTCATTCCTTAAAAGCCCCTGAGGTGATATTTGTTGACATTTGTGGTGAACTGGAACAACTGAACTGAGTTGAATTGAATAAAGTAAAATGTAAAATGATCGTAATTTAACGTAATTTAAATCTTTCCTTCTGTATTTGAAGTCAAATAAAACTGAACTGCAAAGAACCCAACCAGATTGAACGGAATGAAATAAAGCGGTTATGAATTTTTGTTAAAAAAAATATTTAACTGAACTGCAATTTATTTAATTGAAATGCATTAAACTAACTGTTCTTTTTTAAATGAACTGAAAGGAATTGAGTTGAACATAATTTAATTTAATTTTATCAAACTGAATTCAACTAAAGTAAACTCAGCTAGGATTAAATAACCTGAACTGAAAGTAAACCAGCTGAATCAAACAGGATTGCTTCCAGTTTAATTAAATTGCTACATGGTGGCAGAAATGCTCCCTGCAACAAGAAGGTCAAGGGGTCTGTGTTCCTCTCTGATGGACTAGTAACCTGTCCAGGGTGTACCCCACCTCTCATCAAACGAACCCTAGAGCGGGTAAGCGGGAATAAACAATGTGTGTCCTGAACTGAACTAATATCATCCATCCATCCATCCATTTTCCGAACCGCTTAATATCTCATGGGGTTGAACTAATATCAATTAAAGTTAAATTCAATTGAAATGAAATTAACTGAACTACCATACTTTATTGAATTTCATACAAGTGAAATGGATGGAATTCAACTGAACTGAACTGGATGAACTGAAATGAATCCAGTTGTATTACATAGAATTGAACTGGGTTGAAATTAATTTAACTAAACTTGTATTAAACTGACTTGTAAACTAAAGAGTAGTGAACAGACTGTTAAAGTATTATTTCACAACAAAACCCTTAATTGTAGCTTTTTTCTTTCAGTAATACAAGATATAATCTGAATGGTTGCTTTGTTTTACAAAAATACACTAGATTTAAAATCCAAAGCACATGAAAAATGAAATAGACCATTTTGCCACCAGGTGAATATGGACGGTTAGGAGAGTGAAGCCCTTTAATCTGTAATTTATTAATCATTAAACATTATTACACTATTCATACTGGTGAACAAGGACCACTTCTACAAAGGGACGTTCACAACATACATATTACATTATTATATACAGTGCAGTGCATTACAGTGGATTGTTATATGTGTATTACCGGGATGGAGGGATGGGGAGGCTGAAAGGAGAACGACAGAGGGAGGCAAGGAGGAACAGCAGAGGGTAATCCGGAGGGACGGGGGGTTGTGACAGTACGTTGTCTTTTTTATTGGCTCTTTATTTTTTAACCACAGTACATTTTGTTTTAGAAAAGAGAGAGAGAGAGAGAGAGAGAGAGAGAGAGAAAGAGAGAGAGAGAGAGAGAGAGAGAGAGAGAGAGAGAGAGAGAGAGAGGGAGGGAAACACGTTTTCACAGCTACTGATAGGTGAATCTACTGGAAGTTGTTTGAACCTTGTGGGGAATATCAAATGAGAGAAGGTTTGTCATGAGATGCTATAGAGAGATGCTATAAAACATTCTAAGATAGTCGGCCTCCCTGCAGAGCACAGAGACCCTGGAGGGCAGGCCAAAGGTCAAAAGGTCAAAGATCAGATCAGCGTGCATGCGTGCTGCAGACATTCAGACGTGTTCGGCCAGCAAGAGAAACGACCGACCCTCCGACTTTTTCCCCTTCCGTGTTTAGGCCTCATTTTTGGTGCTTTCCCTTTTTATATATAAAAAATACAAAACATAACAGCGAAAAGAAATCTGTTGGTTGCCCCGTTTTTCTCTTTTTATTTATTTGTTTTTTTCCCCCAGACTGTTTCTTTTTTTGTTGTTCCTTTTCATTGCAACATGTTTATTGTTCTCTTTTTTTATTATTATTCTCGTCCTCTGGTCTCTTACATATTGACAAAGTATACAATATCTTACAACTGAACAAGACTGAAAGATAACATTTGATTTGTCCAATGAGATACAAGGTCTCGCTCCTATATCCAATTAGAGAAGTCAACTGGAAGCTAGCCAGTATTAAGCAACACAACAAGCCTATGGTGTGAAGGGAGCCGTCCACAAGCAGCTCGGCATTAACACGAACAGCCGCCCTCAGGGACGGTGGGCTCCGGTGGTTTGTCCAGCTTGATGTCAATCACTGGGAATTTCCAGTTAAGGTAAAACCACACATCGGGATTCCAAACTCCAGTGTCAAATGTGTAATTCTCAGTGCATGTCGTTGCAAGATGAAATGAGTGCATGAAAGTGAATCAAACAGAATATTTATTTTACATGAACTCTTGTTTCATCAGTTAATTTACATGATTCTTTTAATACCTTCTCCACCACAACTCCTCTACCGCTGTCACTTTTCTGACAGCCACTATGTGGTGCCAAAGCCCTGCATGAATAACCTCCCTCCCGCTCTGTGCATCCCTTTCCTCTCAAGGATAAATCGTTTAATGGTTGATGCTTCTGTATAGACAGACGGCTGATCTGTGTGTTTGTGCTGCTGCCAGCAGCCACTAAAAGATTAAAAATAAGCTGGCCGGCTTCTCAGCCGCTTGGCTAGCGCAGAGGACCAGAAAGGCTGTAAAGGATACTGCCTTCGGGGTTTGCGTCGTCCAGACTTTCCATCCCAGGTAGGGCAGCAGCGACTCGACGAAACAGCTGTAAGGAAAAAGAAAAGGATAAAAGAATCTTTTTTTGTTTATTTATTTTATAATCCCTGCAATATCTTAAAAGATGTTGTCTTCCTAACATGGTATTTTTCCATTTCTAAATATACTAAATGTATGTGAGTTTTTGTGTTTGCTAATTTCCTGTTTTGTTAATTATTGTGAATAATTTGTTTATGATAGTGCCTATTGTAAGGCATACACATGAACATTTAAAATATAAATTGACAAATGTATGTCACTGAATTACACCAGTAATTTCAAAGTAACATAAAATTATATAACTACTTTATATCAATTGCAACTAGGTTGTTAGTTAGAACTAGCTTTTTCATATTTAATAGAAAACTATGCTTCATTTTATTTTTGAACAATAAACTGATCAGTTGCCCAACCTGCATTAAAATGACAGTATGAAACTGCAATAGATAAGAAGGGTCTAAATCATCATAAGATTTGTGATAAAATGTTGTTTGGGTAAAACCTAGTAAGACACCTGTTTTAATATACTCAGTGATGTGACGAAAATATTAAGATTAGATCCAGACATTGAATTATAACTGTTGCCTTGTGCCATATGTAGTGATGATTTCCTTGGTCTTTCAATAGATAATTAAAAAAAAACCCAGAGAAAACTATTTTTCTCCAGATTTGCATTGCATTACATTGAAATGATTGTTGTGATTTCAGCTTTTAACTTTTTGTTCTCTCTCTTTTTTCTTCATAGTAGGTACACCTGGTCTGACGTTCTGTTGACTGTGAAATCATCCAGGGAGGACAGATCACCGACTATTACCATCTAATGTAGAACAGATTACTAGATCAATGTGTGCTTCTGTGCTTTTTTGTCTCTCTTGTTGTGTCTCTGCTCTGTCTTCTGTAACCCCAGTCGGTCGAGGCAGATGACCGTTCATACTGAGCCCGGTTCTGCCGGAGGTTTTTTTTTCCCGTTAATGGGTGGTTTTTCTTCCCACTGTCGCTTCATGCTTGCTCAGTATGAGGGATTGCTGCAAAGCCATGTACAATGCAGACGACTCTCCCTGTGGCTCTACGGTTCCCCAGGAGTGAATGCTGCTTGTCGGGACTTTGATGCAATCAACTGGTTTCCTTATATAGGACATTTTGACCAATCTGTATAATATGATTGAACTTGATTTTGTAAAGTGCCTTGAGATGACATGTTTCATGATTTGGCGCTATATAAATAAAATTGAATTGAATTGAATTGAATTTAGCACCAATTGTATCAATAGCAATTTTTATTAAATTAAAATAAAATGTAAATAATATGTAAAAAAAAAAAGAAATAATAATAATGATAATGTCACAAATTTAGAGAATTGAGTCAAAATGTTGTGTTGTTAAAGTATTTTTTAATCTTTCATTACAGCAAGATATTTTGTAGGACTTCTATTATAAGTTACACATTTTCTTCTGTTTTTTCTATTTTTTTGTTTTTACTTAGATCAACAGAAAACAGGTACAACCGATCACATCCAAACACACATTAACAATGTTGTTAGAAAGTTAAATGGGCTTTTAATTCCTGGTTTGTTTCTTGTTGCCTTTTCTGTTTTTCTCCTGTCTTTGTGCGTATATCTGGAGACATCGTATAATGTTACTGTTTACCCTCTCATATCAGACGATGATACCGTCGATGAAGTTTGCAAAATGTTGCTTAATCATCTTTGTCACCCGCAGAAGAAGCAGAGAAGCTGCTGTAAAGTGGCACCCAAAATGCAGTAAGGCATGCTGAAACTGCAAGGATCACCTGTTTGACATTGGAGCCCGTCTTGGCACTGGTTTCGATGAACATGACGTTCAGCTCCTTGGCTCTCTGCTCTCCTTCCTCAATCGTGATTTGCCTGCAGAAAGGTCCAGCCAGACTCGACATCTCAGGCTGATTCATTCAGCTCTGACGTGTTGCATTGGATGGCCTTTTTTAAAACAACAGTTAAATGTTGCATTAATTACAAAACAGCGCATTTACCTCTTCTCCTCCAGATCTGTCTTGTTGCCCACAAGCATGATGATTACATCACTTCCTCTCTCTGTCCTGACGTCGTCAATCCATTTGCAGGTCTGCTGGAATGAATTCACGTCTGTGGAGATTAGAGCATCAGTTTAGAACTGGTCCCTCTCTGTGACTTTAAAAACCAGTGTGTAAACGCTTAGTTTATTTTATTTTAAAAAAGGCATGAACAAGGGCTTACTTGTAATGTCATACACAACCACTGCCACTGTAGAGTCCCGGATGTAGCTGGGAATGAGGCTCCTGAAGCGCTCCTGCCCAGCTGTGTCCCACAGCTGAAGCCTTACCTGCATATGAACACACACACACACACACACACGCACGCACACGCACACATACACATACACAGCTCACCAGCTGTTCGCACATAAACTGTGAAACCTCACACAAGCTAAACATAAGTAAAGGCTTTTTTCTGAGCGATAAGCCCATATCAGCTCATGCACAGGCTGGCAGGGGATAATATCCCCCGACAGAAATAGCATTTGCACAAGTTAAAGAAGATGATCCATGACTATGGCTTATTACAAGAAAAAAATATGCCAAAGCTCTTACTAGGAGAAATAACCTTCACATAATCATGTTAGAGCATAAAGAGAAGAGTGATTAAGCAAATGAAATCAAAGATTAGTCAAAATGGAGCAGAACGTGGGACATTCAATGACATTGGCATTAAAAAACCCTAGAAGTGTAGCATTTCTACATGCAAGTTCAGAAATGAACATCGGAGATTCCTACTGTCCGGTCTTCCAGGTACATGGTCTTTGATAGGAAGTCAATTCCGATGGTTGCCTTTGGGGAAAGAAAGAGCAAGGTTTAGGTAAAAGAAAGGGCAAAATGCTTAGTGTTTACACAATTTATTGCTCCAAGCAGAGTAATTTTTCCTCATATACAAAAACAATGAATCAAACTAAATGAAATATAACAATCTATTTAGCATTTTCCAAAAGACATCGCTTTGAGACAATTTGAGTTTGGTCATTATTCAAGAAACGTTAATGTATTAACGTAAATGTAAGGACTCCAAATGCCTCTAATATGATTCATTAGTTTATATTTCACATTTTAGATTCATAACATTATCAGTGTTATTATTCCAACATGAAAAATATTTCCCATCATCAATCCTGAATAGTTCCTAACATGTTCACATGTTGCACTTGTGTTTGAGCTCCAAGCCTCACCTGATATGTGTTGTCAAAACTGTCATACATGAATCTGGTGATGAGCGATGTTTTGCCAACTGAAACAAAAACACACAGAAGTTGATTTAGTTAGCTAAGACACTTATCGCACATATTAGTCTCAAATTGTTTAATCAACCTATTTCTTGAAAGAGCATTATGCAAAGACAGAAGAATGCCAGAAGCACAATATCTAACATTTCTAATGGCTTTTCAGATAAAAACTACTATTAAATGGCTCCATGTACCCCTATTCTGTACCCATGGGTTGCCATTTAATGTCCTCCTACTTGCATTTTGTGCCTGTAAACAAAACCATTAGCATATCAGTTTCATGTTCTTAAATTATGAAGACACTTAGTCTCTCAAGGCTCAAATGTCATTAAAAATTCTATCTACCTGCACATTACATTTTAAAAACTTCATAATACACAATATTTTAATTGAATTACTATAACTATTCTCATTCTCATTTTGGTCCCTTTAGACTATGATCCCTGACTAAACAATAATAACTATGTGAGGTCCTGTTAGTATATATCATTTACTGGAGTGATATCACTAGATTCCCTCAGAGTAGACTATTGTTGCACCATATCAGGAAACATAAAATTTCAATATTATCATTGAATGGTGTGTTGATTATGATTAACACACTTTTTAGAGATATTTTTCCTCACTGCGGTGACCCCGCCCCTCTCCTCAAACTGTATTGTCTAAATTTTTAAGATCTATATCATATGTGGATAAAAGAAACTGACCAAATATGTTACTAGCATACAGGTTATCCATGGCAGTATGGCACCCTGTAAAATATTGCATTAAAGCTGACATTTGCAACTGTGGATTTGCACACACTGACTATATTGTGCAGCTCTAGAGTGACCATTAGTAGATCATAGAAAATTAACTGAAATAATTGGCTTTTAAAGCGAGCACTTAACATCCATGGTACATTATTGGTACATGGTCCGAATAAAATCTCCTGTGGCAGACCACCAAGGGGGCCAGGGGAGGTATGTGGCCAATGGATCCCCTAATAAATGTCCCCCCATTTATTAAAGCAAACATTTTCCCCTTCATAGCATGCAAAGTTTTCAGTCCATAATTTGCTCCAGGTTCTTTATCCCACATTCCACTTAATATGACAGCAGGCTAATAATTTTGAAATTCTGCTTTTGTTTCTTGTTTTATTGTGACACCTGATGATTATAAACAGCCCCCATTTGGCTAACTCTTTAAAACCTTTCTGGAGGCACCTAATAGCCAGAGGTCTTCTATCTTCCCTCTAAAGCAGTTAGGTGCAAAGCAACCAAACCTACAAAGGTGCAAAATTGCAAAGGGCCGAGATGAACAACAACCCTATGATATCCCAACAACAATTTAAACAGAGGCAAATTATCCATTTAAAGAAGCAATAAGTGAAATTTCATTAGTTTAGATAGAAAGAACTTAAAAAATAGTTTTGTGAAGAACTAAAGGTATCTTTTTAGATGGACAATAGTTAACCATCACACACCATCTCTCTGTGTTGTTCTCCAGTCTCTTGTTTACATAGCCCGGCAGGCTATGCATGCACATATGTGGACGTCCGCATGTGAACAGCTGCCACTCAAACAGTCTCCCAGCTGCCACTCAGAGCTAGCCCCCTCTCTGCCCATAAAATGCCATGCAGGCACAAAATGGCAGAAAACACACCCATTTGATCAAACTGTTCTCTTGCTAACAGCATTATAAAGTTCTGAGTTACTTACTTCTTCACTAAACATGTTCCTCCGAAAGGTGATGCTGTTTTGCTGTGTATTTATCATTTGCAAATATGCACAAATGAGCTAATAGGTGAGAAGGGAAAATGGGTGCCCAGTGCTGAAGTGAGGTAAAGGCGTGGCTTGATACACGGCTTGTTTTGGTCTACAGACCATGCTCAAGCTTCACCTAGTGGTGAAAATTGGTGATTGCTCCTTTAAGATGTTGAATACATCTAACAAATAATTTATCTGGAAATTAGACAAATGCACAAACTATATACAAATAAACAAGGGCAAAACTACTTCTTAAAAGTTGTGTAACAGAGACATAGAATGAACCCAATTAGAGTTAGCAAAATGTTTCTACATCTCAAAAAGATTAACAATTTCAAGGCTTAGCACTTGACAAACAGAAGCTGTTTAGGCATTAAGCCTAACTTGTTTCATTCTTTCACCACAGAGCCAAAACACTGTCTAAAAGCTAATGGAAATTAGATTTAATGTCTTTGACATTAAAACAAATCATGTTTTAGTTACATAACATTCCCTAATGATCAGCTAATTGTTTCCCATCTTCTACTTTTTCGGTGGAGTCAGTGGAAAACCACAACTCTTATTTAGGCAGCTGGCCTGCACAGTATTTGGAAAACATGACATTGCGATGTTATTGTTGACTTGATAACAATACTGATCGCAAGTAAGCCATATTTTCCATACTAATCTGTTTCTTTTTTAACATCACAATGTCCTCGACAATGCTAGCTGAGCTCTCTGATCTCTGTCACAAAGATCAATATCAGTGGTGGCCAGTGAGAGTCGATCTGATTGACCATACACATAGGAAGGCAGAGTTTTAATATAGGGTACATGGAAAATGTTGCATCCAAGTAGTCCTTGGGCATCTTCTTTTTTTTTTTTTTTTGGTAACATTGAAATTGCAGTGATGATTGCTATTCGATATAAGGTACAGCTCTACCAGAATTTGTCACATGACACTGATTTGTCACTTATCCAATCTTGATTCTTGACAGGGATGAAGGAATGGCAGCAAAGTCAAATGTGGATGCAATCAGCCGAGTATTGTTGGATAACTTTTTACCAGTTGGCATAATGGATTTAATTTGACTGCATTGTGTCAAACGTGAGTTAAAATGAAGGAGTGCGTTTGAATCAACCTGAACCTGTCTACATGATTGGATTCAAGCAGTATGATCTGATTATGTATTTCCAGAGATTAAATGGAATTAATTCTCTTGTGACGGGCTCTGAGATGACACTGAATTGCTGTTATATAAATAGAAGAACTGAACTGAAGTGACGGACATCAGACATGTGAGTAATTGAAACATTTATGAACATTTTTAGATAATTGGAGCTCTGTTTAAGGATCCAAGTCGGCCTTGTGCTCTCCATGCTCATTTACGTCAATCAAAGCATCATCCAGAGAAACATTTTGCATCAGATCTGTAAATGACTGAGGATGGAAAGAATATAACTCCACCAGGCCTCTGCCCTCTCCCTAGCCTTGTAGCCTTTTTGAAGCGATGGACCACACAGGGCCTCTCTTCAGGACCATGGACAGCAACATTGCAGCGCAGGCCACACAAACACACACTCACCCACAGATATGAAACACACACACACACACCTGCTCTGATATTAGAACTGGTTATTACTTCTTTATCATTGCTTTTTATAGGATATTGAGCCTTTTGCTGCCACTTTAGGTGTCTAATATCTGAGCACGTCTTCAGGCTCTAAACCTTTATCGATCTTCTTCTTGCGAATTTGTCCCATCACATCGAACCACAGCCCTCCCCACCCTGAATCAAAAGATTATTGATAACACAGTATAATATTTAAGCCATGTCAAGCCGTTTTAGTTTTTCTAGGATTATTTATGGGGCAGAGCAGGAGACTGCGTGCTTTGGAGATGCTACAGACATCGGCAGTCTAGGGTGTGTCCCGAACCGACACATGGGAGACTGTTTGTTATCCTTTCTAAAAATACAAATAAATGGCAAAAGTAAGACATGTCCACGTTTTTGGGTGAAAGAAAAAGGTGGGATATATCAGGAATAAAGGATCAAAATAAAAAAGGGGAGAGGATGAAGATATTTCACGGTCACTGCAGCACATCAAAACATCTCCATTCATTTCGCCTGCTATGGTGCGAGGTAAGATCGTTCGCGACAATAGACAGGCGCTCATTCACAATCGCGTTTCCTGATTTACAGGTTGAATTTGCACGTATGCGGTTTCCTTTCCCTTCTCTTTTTGTCTCCCTCTGTTAATCAAATTACCCTGGTGCCACTGATGCTGCCAGCACTAACATCGGCACCACATACACTCAGGACAACATCTTCTGGATTCAGACCCTTTACTGAATCATAAAAAAGATGATTACATACGTACTCTTTAACATGCACACACATGTTCGACACCCAAGCCTCCCCCTGATCACTGACTCACCGCTTTGCTCTCCCAAAAACACGAGTTTAAATTTCCGCAGGGGATTCCCCAAATCTCCTCCGGCTGACATGGTGGCAGATAAAACGCTTGGCTGGGGGTATTTAAAGTGTTTTTGTTTCTTATTTTTCCTCTTTATCGGCCTGCGTCTCCCTCTGTGCTGTGGGTGCGCAGGAGGATCCTCCTCTCCTCACAGAATGGTGGGAATGCAGCTCCGCGTCGTCCTGTCGGCTTGGGCAGCATGTGCGCTTGCGCGACCTCACCTCTTTCAAATCCCTCACCTTTCCGATCGCATGCAGCTATGATTTTGCTGCCTCAAGATGAGAACTTAACAAAACAGGCATGATGAAGCTAAAAAATATTGATGATGATCATGGACCAATTAATATAATCGTTGCTCCCCTAGTTAAGGGTGGTTTTAATCTGGTCCCAGACAGCATCTTGTGAGGGAACAATGTCTTCATTAAATTTACCGGCCTATATATGTTATTGAAAACGTTATTTAGCACTTATTAATTGTATTTGCATAACATTTAGAAAGCATTTTACATATTTATTGAAAAGATGACATCAGGTGGATAGATGGATGGATGGATGGATGGATGGATGGATGGATGGATGGATGGATGGATGGATGGATGGATGGATGGATGGATGGATGGATGGATGGATGGATGGATGGATGGATGGATGGATGGATGGATAATTTTATTAAGTGCGTTTTCTTGTGGCTTTTTCAGATACAGTCCCTTTTTAAACAAAAACATCCCCCCTTTACCACAATTTGTTAAAACATTTGTACATGCTATTGGTCACGGTTATGTGACAGACTAACTGTCCATAACCGTGATGTTTGAGATAAATGTTTTTATTTTCAAATTTATTCAACAAGTGCATTATTATTATGAATTAGAAATATAAATTTTATTTTGGCTGCTTTCATCATTCACACTCTGCTTTCTCTGCCTATCAGGTGAGGTGGAGGGCTATGTCTGGGCATGTTTGCTGTTGTGCCACACTCTTTTCATGTTCAGATGATGAATTGGACATGTTAGGAATATATAAGCTTAGGTTGTTTGTTTTATTTCCCAACTCTGCCTCAAAGTTCTCTGTCACTTTACCTCTGGGCTGCATGCTGTCTTCCTTGGTTTTTATGATGCTTTTTGTCCACTAATGTTCTCTAATAAATTAAAAACTATTACTGTTCAACTTTTTACTTTGAACCCCAGAGTCTTTTTTATCATTGCTTCTCTGGGTACAGTAAATGGTTTGAGGATGAGCTAGAAAACATTTGAGATTCAAAACAACTTCAACTCATAGTCATCATGTCCATATCAATCCTAAATGCACTTTCAGGAAAGGTTTTGTCATACAAATAGGCCTTCCAGGTATTTAAAATCACCAGTTCCACTAGTTTAACCTAAAATAAAAGAAGTTAAAGATGTTATTTGTTCATTATTTCAAAGGCAGAGGAATTTTGGCATTTCCCCTCCTTGTATGGATCAAATTTTCTAAAGTATGGATGGTGATATAATCTCCTAGCTAATGGTGACCGAAGCAACTTAGAGACCTTGGACATTTAGTCCTAACTGTGCAGTTAAAATTGTTCTTCTAAATACAATTTACAATCATTATTTTCTATTTGTAGAAGCTAGTAGATGGTGAAAATTCTTCAAAACTACTTAAGTCTCTCTGTAATTTCTGTTTGCAAAAACTATTCACCAACAATGCTTTCTCAGTGTTTTATTTGGGATCCATTTCTAATTTAACACAAACACATCGGTATCATTTTGTCCAAAAAACAAACTTAAAATTTAAGCTCAGTGTTCAAAGTTAAACAGCTCTGCCTCTTTCTCTTTCCAGAAAGCAAAACTGCGATCGATATATTTAAATATGTCTTCATTATTGAAACAGCAAAATTCTGCATCGCTGCCGCTCTCCTCTGGAGTGGCGTTTTGCACTATAACCTTGGGCACAGGTTCGAAGTCTGGCAGGAATGATGATGGGCAGTGGCACGGTGTTGATTCACCGAAGAACTGAGCTTTGAGGTCTTCAAAGCCATCGCTCCATTGCCGCCTCCCAGACTGAATTTCATGAAGAACGGCTTTGTGGAAATCTCGCACCTTTTCCCAGGGGAAGAAACTGACGTGATCGAAAACCTCAAAGCAGAGGAGATGTCTCATCTTCCTCTCCTCTGCGGACAGGTTTTGCTCTAAGATGTGGAAGTAACCCAGCATGAAGAGGTCAAGGGTCAAGCTGTCGTGGCTCATTGTGACTCCATCCACTTGTGGCAGGAACTGCTCTGGAGAATAGGTCACATGGGAGTCACATGAATTTTTTGAGGAGGCCAAATGGGATTTCAGATCATATTTTAATTCTAGCTTATTCCTCCAGGAGTTCACCATTTTGTCCACAGCGCCTCGTTGTTTGCAGAACCGGAAAAGGGAGTGTGTTTTCTGTTTAGGCCATGCTGTAGTCACATTTCCTGGTGCTGCAAGCTTTTCCTGTCTCTGCCTTGCTGCTCTCATTGAGATGGCATATGCAGACTTCTTCCAGTGGCTCAGGAATAACACCACTATCCGCTCTTTTCTTAAGGTGGTGGTCTCCACCACAGCTTCACAGGGTTTATGGGCACCAAGGTGTGTGCTGACATCATCGCTATTTCCTGCTGATGGTACAACCCAATTCTTACTCTTCAGCCGCTGTGCTCCATGTACAACACCAGCGAAGGGATAAATGCTTCCAATCTGACCCTCAAAGTTGGACCGAAGGTTTTTCACCGACACACCAGACTGCTGGATCTCTCTCTCCACCTTCTCTCTCTGCTCTCTACTGCAGCTGCTGCTCTCCAAGCGCTGGCTGAAAGCAGATGTCCCCCTAATATTAGGTATCCTACATTCACTGGATGCCCCTGCAGGCGTACGCTCCTTCTCTTTGCTCTTTTGCACAAATCCTGAGTCCAAATTAATTTCAGAGGCAACTCTATTTTCCTGCAAATCATTCATCCCCTCAACCATACCTCCCACCATCACCCAATCACTTTCCTTTCCCTGTGTTTTCGTCAGGTTAGCCACCAGCAGGGACATGTTTTTGACAATCTCTGAGACACGGTCACACCAGACAGGTAGAGTCAGGTGCGTTTTTCCATCCGAGTCCATTTTTTGCATAGCCTCCTTGTTGAGGGAAATATTGACTATAGGATCAGGTAAAATTGCCTTTAACTCCTCGGTTAGCCTGGTCAACTCCAACTCATAGGCCTGGCAGCGTTTCTGCAGAGAAACAGACTCAATCTGATGCTGCAAGTAAACCAGGTCCTCCTCTGTTAAGAGCTCACCAAAGGGCCCCAAGATGGCATTGTGAGTATGGGAGTACTTCCAGGAATCCAGTGGCACACACCCATTCAGCATATCCTGTTAAAGACACAAAGATATTTCACAGTTCTGATAAATATTTTAAGTTAAAGTATTTCATCCAGTTGTTTGATAAGGTTTTTTTATTACATACAATATAAAAGAATGATGCATAGCAAGGGTTATAAGATCTGATGACATACATTACATTGCCAAAAGTACTGACTCAACCCTCCAAATTGTTGAATTGAGGATTGACAAATAAACATACGTATCCCGTTTGCGTTCTTACAGAACAAAGTGCTTTCTTCCTAAAACAGGGTGCTCTTTTTTTGTGAAAACAACGAAGGAGTACCTGTGTCTCCTCCGCCTCTTCATCTTGCATCCTGATGTGCAGCTGCCGCACCATCACCTGCCGTTTCCATTCTGGTATGGGGCGTCCACTTTCATCGTGGGTGGGCACCAGGGAGTCTATGTCAGCCAAGATGGCGTTGATACTTGGTGCCTCCTCTCGCACCTCCTCGTTGTCAAGCCCCTGTTGATGTTCGATAACACAAGACAAGAGTGACACCTCTGATCTCTGGATTTTTGGCCATTTATGCTAAGATACCATGAGAAAAACATAAGACAAATTTCTTTGTCAAATTGTCTAATGCTTGTGATAATTTTCTTCTATAATATGACATCTGTATTTGGCCAAAGGAGATTAAAAGGGTGTATGAAAGCATAGAACATGTTTACACCATGTAGATTTCTGACTAAATAAACGCCGAAGATGTTTTTCTGGTGACTGGAATCAGATGATTTTCATTTAGATTAGCTCTGACCAGTGACTGGTCTGTTGAAAGGTACATTTTTTGATTTTTTTATTGCAAATAAGTGAACACGGGAATGTTAGATGCTGTTAGGTTGAACAGACAACACAGCGCTCTGTGGAACTGTGGAAAGTTTGACTGAAAAGGGAGTGTGTGGCGGGAATCAAGGGTTCATCAGATCACAATGATTACGAGGAGCAGGAGGACAGTGAGGGATCAGACAGCCGGGCAAGAATCAGAACAGCTTTTGGGCGCTAGCTGTACTTACTGTGCTAGTTACTAATATAAAATGCTAAAGCCAGTTTAAATATTTGATTCCACACTGATTTTGTGCTAATGTCAAAATTATATAAACCTTCTATCCTGTGATTGCTCTTTAAAACATTACAGGCTGATTCTATGATTCTTATATATGTATGTATTCTTATATATATATTACATAATAATTAATGACCATTCATGGCAGGCAAGGCAGAAAAATATCTTGAATGCTATTTCTTATATCTTCTTATATTATAGTTCTGAAAGAGAAATAATATTTAATCAAAATCACTCAAGGCTTTACAAATAACAAATATAGGCAATGTTTGTAATATTTTAATTGGTACATCTATTGAGATTACCTCTCCTATAGGTAAAGACATACACAGATAAAGCCTAACATGCTTCAGCACTTATTAATTGTATTTTCATAACATTTAGAAAGCATTTTACAAAATAAAAACTTTTGTAACGTCATATATCTTTAACTTAGCACAAATCACATTTAAAATAAGCAACCCAGATTGCTATTTGTTTGTGTTTTTAAATTACATCCTTCACAGTCTCAGTGTCTTATAGTGTTTGCATAATTATCAAACTGTTCTATCGACACAGCCATTTCTACATGGCCTACATTTGATCTACAGGTATTAAAGTAACTTACTTACAAATGTCATTCAGATTACTTTATATCTAGGTTTACCCTGCCTAGCTGCAACCAAGGCAATGGCCTTATATTATGTTTGATATTGCATCAATTTGTTGCTATGATTTTTTTCTTTTATTCCAGTTTTTTTACTATTTTTACAATAACTTAGAAATTCTCAATTTCTAAATTATTGTCATGTGTTATTGAATTGTAACACATGTGTTATTGAATTTCATGTGCTATTGAATTTCATGTTTTAAGTGGGTGCCTTTTATTAGTTTCAAGCTTTTAGAGTTGAGGATAGTTATTGCAAGCTTTTAAGTTTCAAATCAAATACATAGCACTTAGTTTATTCATAATTATGTCCATTAATTCTTGTGGCAAATGGATATTTTTATTCAGGATGGTGTGAACCTTTAGGAGGGTGTACTGCTCATTTGGAAAACCGCGCCACATGACTCACAGTTTGCCCCGTGAAGACGGCAGTTAAACCAGCATGCTTCAGCGATTTAATAGGCTTCATCTGAGACATCGGTGTGAGGTCCCTCTCTGGAGGCCTCAGGTGACTGAAGGATGTCACCACTAGAAGCAAACACAAAAAAGGGAGAAAGGTCAAACCCTAAGGTTTTAAAAAATATGGGAGAGATCAGTTGGCATCTTTTGATTTGAAATCTAAAGATATGTGCTAAACCGATTTTGTGTATGTGATTAAACATATTTTGTTGCCTCTTTGCCAGTTCTATAGACTTAATTTTTACATTTTTAAAGAACTAATCTTGGTTTGTAAAATAAAGACATGTGAGACCTGCACGGAAACTTTATTGCTAATGTTCTAAGAGTTTTATGCTATTACAATGGCTTGTAAAAGTATTGCTACCCCCTGGAATGGTCCACGTTTGGAAGGTGAACCTCTGCAGTAGCTGAAGTTCTGCAGCCTCCGACAGGATTGCCCTTTATTTAGATCTAGCTGCCTTTCCATTAACTCTGATCAGCTTCTCGGTTGAAGAAAAGCACCCCTATAGCATAATGCTGCCACCTAAATAATTCACCAAGAGTTGATTGTGTTCATGATGATATGCTTGGTCAATTTTCCGCCACATGTAAAGTTTAGCATGAAGGCCAAGAAGTGCTTGTATTTATTTCATTTGACTTATGACTTAGTTGCAATAATGGCTCACTTGTTGTCACTGTTAACATCAAAGCCTGATTTGTTGAGTGAAAGGTTAATAGTTTTTTTTATTGAAAGATTCCCCCACATGAGCCAGGGATCTCTACAGCTCCTCGTGAGTCACCATGGACCTCTTGACTCTTTCTTGCCCAGCTTTTAAGTTTAAATAGATCACCATGTATTGGTATGTTTGCTGTTGTACCATAATCTTGCTATTTTTAACAGTTCCTTGTGAGATGTTCAAAGCTAAGACTATTGATGTGCAATTAATAGTTCCTACCTCACTGATCTGCTCCATCATCTCAATCCATCCTGCAGCCTCCCTTCATCTGATTATTATTATTATTATTATTATTATTGATATTATTATTATTATTATGAAGTGCAGCTTTAAAAGTCCTCACAACCTTGCCACTGACATCCCTGGTGTGTTCCTTGGTCTTAATAAACTTATTGTTCTCTAATAATATCTAACAAAAAAACATCTGAGGCTTGTTGTTATATTATAAATTAAGATATAATTAGTTGATTTTAGAACATAATTGGTTGAATTGGATTTTATTTAGGGGTATCAAAGTGAAGAAGGCTGAATTCATGAGCATATCATACAAGCCAAGCCTGCTTTATTTATAAAGCACTTTAAAAACAGCAAGTACTGACCAAAGTGCTGAACAAAGATAAATGATTAAAATAAAAACATTAAAAGCATTGCATGCATATTTCTATTTGTAAAAATAAAATGCAAAAGCATGTATTACTTTTTCTCCCTCTTCACAGTCATGGGTGTCTCTGGTGTTTTATTTTTACATTCAACCCATATAAAATCCATTGAAATTTGCAGTCATTATCTGACAGAATGTAGAAACAGTTCTGTCCTGATTACCTGACGAGGCCAACTGAACATGCTGCATGGACCCTGTTGTGTGTCTCTTTGAGGAGGCAGCAGGAGTCAGAGATGTGGGGGTCACAGGAAATGGGGTTGGGTGACGAGGTAGGGGGAGAACCTCCTTCACTGGCTGCTGGGGAGAAAAACACAGCAGGGATGAGCAATGCTCTAAAGGACAACTCAGCCAATGTAAATACATGTTTTCACCTAGAAATATGCAATTTGATCAGCAGTTTGTTTTGTTTTTCTTTGTTTATTTGATCAGCATCTTCAATCATCTTGTTCCAAAACGTTTTCTTAGCTGATGCATTTACAGTGTAACATCAGTGACTTCCTCAAATACGACCATATATGCTGTTCTTAAAACATTTATTTTCACTTCCTCTGAGATGAATTTTATTTCAGATCAGTGGTCACCTTGATGTTCTCCATTCTTGTTCTCCAATTTCACACTCTGGCAGCTCCGAGAAGCAGGAGCCCGTCTTTCTAGAGGAAGGAAGAGACCAATATAACAGGCAAACGAGGACCCTCTGATGACACGCCTCACAGCGATGCACAGCTCCAAAGCAATCAGCTAGAAGAGTAATGCTGCCTAATGGCAAACACACACTGAGTTAATGTGAAGGCATAGGAAGCAGCCTGTAGTGCTTGAAACTAAGACAGGAAGTGGTGTAACTGGAGCCTGAACAGTGGATATGTAGTAGCCCCCAGCAGAGTGCAGGAGAAAGCAAACTGGAGTTAACACAGACCTGAAATGATGCTCTGAATACTGAAACATTTATCTCCTTCATGCCATCTTTAAATCATGCTTTGGATTGCCTAGAAATGAAAAAAAAAACGTTTATTCATCTTATAAGATGTGTTATGCTGGCAGCTGTCTCTGCATATATCGTCATGACATTTCTCAGTCCAAATTTCCTCTTTCACAAAAATTATCAAAGCAAAATAATCTGGTCAAAATGTTTTTAAAAACTACCTTTTATTATGCATATTTTCTTTACAGAAGCTGCTTAATCTAAATAGCAAATTTCTTTATGAAACATTGCACATCTTAGACAGGCTTATTTTATTTACAAAAATATTTTTTGTCTGAATTAATATTATAAAGAGTCCACCAGTAATTGTAAGCACAATTCCAATCACACTTACATGAGGCTCCCCCGCAGCGTGATAAAAATGCCAAGAGCATACAAAACTTAAACTAAGAGGAATGGTCAACCGAAAACAAAAGAAGAAAAGCCTTATGTCCGTCTCTTTTCCTGGCAGAAGCCAATAACCAATAAAGCCAATGTGCAGCATCAACTGGACCGAAACCTCGAACTGGGGGGCCTTCTGAGTGTGCATAATTAAAGCAGTGGGATAGGATGAATTGCACCTGGAAGTATAGAAACGATAGCTCTGAGAATGTATGTGGGGGACAAACGCTGTAGAGTACAGAACACACATGAGCAGGTGTGTGTGTGTGTGTGTGTGTGTGTGTGTGTGTGTGTGTGTGTGTGTGTGTGTGTGTGTGTGTGTGTGTGTGTGTGTGTGTGTGTGTGTCTAAAGGGTACAGGTCATTCTGGTTAGTAGCATACCCTTCCTGACACATAGTGTGTTTGTGTGAATTTAGCTCCCCCTACTGGTAGCCGTCGGTGTAACAGAGAAAGAGTTGTGGACACCATTTTGTGGACGATGATAGTGGTGAACTGAGAGGCAGCAGTTCTACGGAGGGTTAAAGGGGACAATATTAAATAAATTAATATATTATGAAATAAATAAATGTCAATATACTATGAAATAAATAAATCTACCATCAAATAATGAAATGTAAAATGAAATAAATAAATGCACTATTAAATTTTCCATTGAATAATTAAGTGCACAATTATTTTATTTAATACATCATTAAACAATTAAATGTACCATTAAAATATGAAATCTAAAATTAAATGTTTAAATGTGCCATTAAATATCTAAATATGCCTATTACATTATGAATAAATAAATGTAATTTTTGTTAAATTAATTAATTTGAATTCAGTGTGACGCAGCCAATCAGGTGTCAGGTTCTCCCTAATCCCGCCCATTGAGTTGATATGTGAAGGTGACAGTTCAAAGGACATCATGATGAGTCTGCTGTGCAACGCCATGAAATAAATAAATGTAGAGTGAAATAATTAAATGTATATCTAAATGAATTTATTTAACAAAATTATATTTAATTATTTAATTTAACAATTTAAAAGGCAATACTGCCACATTTAAATATTTAATTTTACATTTCAGAATTTAATGGTACATTTAATTTTTTAATGATGTATTAAATAAAGAAACTCTACATATAATCATTCAATGAAACATTTAATAGTACATTTCATTATCTCATTATTTCTGGGTACATTTATTTATTTAATGATCTATTTACATTTATATATTTCATGATATATTTATTTATTTATTTAATATTGTCCCCTTTATCCCTACATACAGTGCATCTTAAAGATTAATATTATATATTAACAATTTTATCAATGTATTTTCTAGCTGTCACCCTTTTCTGTTTATGTTTTGTCAAATTTAGACAACAAATTTACTGAATTAGACCAACTACCTCATGTTAAAATAATTCTCCAACACTGTTGAAGTTTTTCTTGGGACATTGGTGTTTTTTGACAAACATACTTTCCAACCTTAATGTTTGTACCATGTCAGGATTGGGATTAACATTGTTGGTACTAAAATACTAGCCTCGTGAGACCATCCTGATCTCGCGATCTTTCAAGGTTTCACTCGCAGATCAGTCTGGCTACTCTCCGTTAAAGAAAATTTGGAGCCGTTCACCAAACGAACGTCCAATCAGCGTTGGCTTTGAGGCGGGTTGAGGTGTGACGCAACCAGAAGCGCGACAGTTCAGTCTAAAGAACATGGCGGCTTCAGCCGATGAAACTAGCGTTAGCGTGGCTATCGAGCAAGTTTTATCGGAATTACAGAGTATTTCTTTGCTGAGCTAACGAGCCTTTACCTGCAGCAGCAAGAGTAGCTTGGCTTGTGGTTGTGTTTTCGTCGTCGCTCTGTTACGAGCGACGACGAAGCATGTTGACGAGTACGTCATATGCTTCGTTGATCTGATTGGTTTATTTGGCCCGTCTATCACCAACATAGGCCAATCAGCTAAACCAGTATTTTCGCCCCTTCCCAAAATTACTTCAACGGAAGGTTTCCAGATGGATATGCGGAGCAAATCTATCTGGCGGCGTCAGGTTACTAAAATACTACGGCAAGTGAATAAAAACTGTCGTATATTTGAGATTGTTTAGATATTCAACAAAAGAATTGGGCCCAAATTTGTTATAGTCTGCTCATAGTAAAATGCTTAATGATGCCGTGTAAAATTGTTCTTTACCAGGTTTTCTGTTTTGGAACACGTCTTTTTTATGTCTGAATGATTCTTAAATCTCCACAAGGCAGTTCAATAAATAAATTAATTACTCCTGAATATGATTGGAGACTTCAAATAATTTAAAAAAGCAGCCAATAAAACACTTCAAAATACTTTTTTTTAAAAGAACTAAGCTAAAACATGTTTACAAAAAAAATAATGTTATAAAATTATTGGTTAAACATGCTCTGATGACCTTGTGTTTGTTAAGGGTGCATAACAGTCAAGCTGCTGAAATCAGCTTTAAGTGTCAGCAAAGGAACTTTATTATATGTGATTGTTCAAGCAGTCACGGGGTCTAAAGTAATATGTAAAAAGAGTCTCAGATGGAAAGAATGTTGCTTGACAATATTTTTTGAAGTATTACAAGAAAGATTTTGAACTTTGAAAGCAAAGAGATAGACAACTCATGGATGGCTCATAATTGTTTGCCCATCACATTATTATCATAGTTTATGACTCAGTTACAGAGTTTAGTCACTCTTGACCTGTTTTTGCTGTTTCACTGTTATCCCAATATAATGCCTTTTTTCCACAATTTGCTTCCAACCTTTTATGCGGGATCTGATTTGCTAGTTATTTTTGAACACATCCAAAAGTGGACTGTCACTGTAAAACAGCACATTTATTGTGCATGTACATGGCACGTATACAGGCTGATTCAAGGAGAGAAACATGAGAGGCGATGGCCCCTAGCTTGGTCCAGGGCCTCTTTGTGTCAAGCCCAGTGTTCCTGCCTCTGTTAATGGGACTTTAGTGTTACTGTAGTGCAGGAGAGAACATGGTGAGACTGCAATCAATAATAGACATCCTGCACAGAGGCAGCCACACAAAGGCTGGCACATGTTTTCACCTGGAGCAACAGTACAAACTGTTATGCAACAGACACAAGAAGAGCCATTACCTATTAACAGGGTAGCCCCATCTGCCCAAACAAAATTATTTGGAGATATTATTAATATTTAAGACATATTGTGTCAACCTAAAAACAATGAATATTGTTAAATATTCAGTAACTATATTGAAAGGATCAATTAAAAGTACAGTTACACACAGCCATGTTTTCAAGCTTTTATTTCTGTTAATTATGATTTTTCTAATTACAGCTAATGAAAAGACGACGTTTAAGATTAGTATATTTTACCAGACTGACTGACAAGTGGCAAAAACAAATATTTTAGCACTTACCGCTGTTCAAGGGATTTTATTATAAAGAACTGGGCCATTTTTTGATTGATAGCATATAAAGGAATGTGTCTTTATCTGGAGAATCTACTTAATGTAAAGAAAATAAACGTGCTAGGGACCAAACCTTGATCTTTGAGACACTCCAATTACGAAATATTTGAAATTCTCTTGATCCTGTGCTTGCATGACGTTTGAGCAGTATACACTCATAAAAAAACGATGACAAACACACCACACACAGATATTGCATAAGTTTCAACACTCATTTATTTATTCGTTTGCCTTGTTTTATTTCTTTGACAGTTGCTGTTATGTGTTCACAGACATGAGAAAGAACTCCAGAACACTCAAAAGATAAACGTGAGCACTGCGTCTAGGCTGAGACCCGTCTCTGCTTCTGTCAAGTGACTCCAAGCCAAAGTACAAATCTTGGACCATCCCCCAGTTTCAACATGAAGACCTTATCCACACCGAGCAAACAGGTGCAAAATGGATTGCTGATCAGTATTCCTCACTCTACTGGGACACTTGACAAAGCAGGAGACCTGGTTTTTTTCATCATAATACACAGAGAAAACGGTTAATATCATCTGTGTGATGAGACCCAACACAAAAATCTCAATTTATATACAAGACAGAGCCAAGAGGAAGGTTTCCAGTTAACTGTTACAAGGATCATGAATGACAATACTTTACAAGCAGCACTTGAGGAGTGGAAAGCTGTTTTCATTAGCAAGCTGTAAGGCAGGAGAGAAGGACAGGATTATATGAAGAAAAGAGGACCAGCATGCTTTGATCCACAACTATGACAGATAAGGCAAGCCAGATAATAAATAACTCATATTCCATTTAACAATTACCGTTTCAGAAACCGCCTCATAACTTTTAACATGGAAACCCTTGAACTGTTCGGACAGGGAACAATGCATGATGCCTGCTTGGGGAAGAAAAAATGCTTTATTTGACTGTGGTTGGGGGGGGGGGGGGGGTCTGTGGAAGCAAAAAGAGGTTTCATTGTTTTCTTAAAGATTATGACCATTATGGAATTGAAATCAAATCAAAGCTTTCGATTACAAATGTAGAAATAACACAAAATTAATAAAGATGCATTGTGCGAAAGTGCAAAATGGGTATACAGAACATCCTATGTTCTTAAAATTTTAATAAACAGAACTGTCCATCAATTTCATCAATCAGCGGCCAACACAGAGAAAACCATGCAAGATGGTTATACTAAGAAGTCCCAAAAAATATAATGCCACATAGACTGTCTGTACAGTGGCAACCTACAATATTGTAAAACAGGACCAGGCAGACTTAGACTTTAACAGCCTTACGCTGCATTGCTTAACAGGTTGGCTGGCCTGTGGCACGCAGCAACTATGTTTTTCCAACTAAAAGTCAAGTTTGACTACAATCTGGCCCTGACAGGACAAAAGGAAAGGAAGAACTACACTGAAGTGGCTAATTGGCTGGCTGGCCAGAACTTCATTCAGAGAGATGCTTTATTTCCATTTATTACTACCTATGTTGTCATACTTCTTTCTACACTACAATTTATCCTTCAATGTAATATTTTGGACCATCTTGGTACAACACAGCAAGGTGACACCAACAATAAAGAATCTTTGGATCTGTAATTCCTAGCTACAGACAGCTAATTAACTGTCTGTAGTTACGAATTTCAACAGACAGCTCATCATACTGCCCCACATTCTGCCATAAGCATCCATCTACATTAAAGATATTTAAGCTACAACGTGGTTCAAAAGCTAATGAGTGTGCTAATAAAGGCAACATTGACAGCGTTTACAGTGTTCAGAGGTTCTCTGATAATATGCACCCCCCAAAAACACTGACATAAATGACCAAAGGAAAAAAAAAATCATAGTGATAATGTTAATACACATGAAGGCTTTACTTTGATCAGTTGCAGTTAGCTTCAGCATTGCTATGTAAGGATATGAGGGAGGACGTTGAGAAAATGGGGTGAAGAAAAGGAGGCACTATACGGTGCAACGCACTCTAAATCAATTAAAGGTCCATGTTTTTAAACCGCAATATGTCCTTTTAGTCTGTGTTGTAACACTACCTGACAAAATAAATGCTTTACTTTGCTTTTATTTAAGTATTTATTTATTTAGGTAAAATAGAAAGTGGAAATCACCCATGAAGTCATTGTTGCATGTGAAGTTACCCAAGTAAAAGGACTGACTGAGGCGAAATCTCCTTTTCTCTTTCTACATATGATGGACCACTAAAAAGTCAATAACCTTGGGGATAAACTTAACTCTGAAAGTCTGTAATTTTTACTAAGTGGCAAAACCTCATTTTATAAAGTTCGGCCTCTGAAAATCTTTGTTTCCCATTTTCGTTCAGGGATATGACAATCGCTTTCTTGATTCTTTTTCACCATGCAAACATCAGTGTTTTATTTATCTTTTCGTCCAATTTTCTACATTTAAGTTTTCTACATTTTAAAATAATAGTCCCACCCGTCGCCACATATCCCCATTAAATATGACACAGAGCAGTACTTTGGTTAAAATAAAACAGTAAATCAAACATTAATTCAATAAAGACAATAAAGTGCCATGCAACAAAACTCTCAGGGGTCTTGTCACAAATAAATAACTGTGCAGAAAACTTACAATAGCATCCTCAAAGAGAATCTTAAAAAAAACACATACCAAAAGCAAGGCAAGGACAAAGGTTATCTCTCCTTACAGTGAATCTTTTTTTTGTTGCCTTAGTTGAGCCAATGAATCCAGTTTTCATGAAACTACTTAAATATACTCACAGGAAGAACATCCCTTCATCCTAACAGATCCTTTCTCATGCTACTTTTGAGCTAAAATAGTGAGCAACAGCAGTTTTTCCTTGATGCAGAATTTCATGTTTCATCAAGCGGATCCAAACTGAGGTATTTTACAGTATATGTATGATGTATATGAAGCCATCATCCCCACACTGTACACAGGTCTACATAGAGAAGAATTCAGTCTGATGGTTTTCCTTTGCCTTTCCTGATGCAATAGGTGGTTAAGCTTTGCTTTACTACAGGGACCTATGTTTAGTAATAATAAAAGAGGAACTGGCCATGTATTTTTTTACAGGAAACTGGTAGTCTTACAGATAACATATTCCTACAAGTACGTTAAAACTAATCAGAACAAGTCCCAAACGTCCAGCAGAAGTAGGTCAATAATGGGCTTTGCGTGGTTAGTTTTCCTTATAAACTCTTCTACAGGTCAGAAGGGAGCACACCATGCAAGGGTGGAGGTGGTGACTGCAAAAACAGACCAAGGATTGTTTTTTTTGACCGAGCAATCAAGTTATTGTTGGGACAGGGCTGGTCATGTCTATGGAAACATTTGATATAGGTTTCGTGTTTATTAGAGCAGGATGCTGAGATAAGCTTTGAGATTGTTGGTTTTTCCTCAAGGCTGGTTCACCTTTTAGATCCGCTGAGCAGCCGGGAGCGACTGGACTGACTTTCTCCTGGAGAGCTTTGACCTGTGGGAAGAAAGCGGAGTTGTACAGTATGTGCATCCTGTGAGAAAATTGGGTTAAAGTACATTTTCACTGGTTGAATGATTAATATCCAAATGAGTTCCAGGACACCTTTGCGTGATTTCTTAGAAGTTACAGCAAACAAAATTGGTACTGACTAAAGAAAGGACTCATTAACTACCCAATAAAAAAGTCATATACGGTAAAACATGCACAGATATTCATTTCAGAAAAAAAAATTCTGATTCTGAAATGAATATCTGTAGCATATTTTCTTCTGTATAACTTATGCGTTGGGAAGTTATTGAGTAGGGTTTTTTTTTTTTTTTTTCTATCCATAGATCCAATGTCTTGTTTGGCTCTGAGTTTTGGTCACGAAGCTAATGGCTCCTAACCTGACAAAAGCCAGCTGTATGTCGCTCCGCCTAGCTCCACTCACATACATCTGGGACACCGCCGGTAGAAAGTGATTTCTCCAACCAAATTTATGGTCTGGCCAATCAGGACGCAGGGCTGGAGTTTCATAGATGTGACGTAGTGGAGACGCGACCATGACGTGAGACTGTTTTGATAGCTATGGCGGCTCGTCGAGGAAGCAAGCGTTAACATCGATGCTGCTATTTCTTCCGTGTTGTCCAATCTACCTAATATTGTTTCATTAAAAGAACATCAGAGAACGCCTCTGAAGGCTTTTGTTGGTGGAAACGATGTTTTCGCCCTTCTCCCGACCGGATTTGGCAAGTTTTGTTTTCCGGGGCGCGTCCGCGTCTGCAGCGGACATGCAGACGCGGACGCGCCCCGGAGCGGTTAGCGGTTAGCGCTAACTATGTTAGGAGGCCTTTAGTCCTCAACGCGGTCGGCCCGGAATCGACTCCGACCCGCGGCGCTTTGCCGCCTGTCTTCCCCCCTCTTCCTGTCAGCTCACTGTCAATAAAACGCGTGCCACTAGAGCCGCAAACACATTATTATTATTATTTTTTTTTTTTTCCTGCGTCGCTATCATCAGCGTCACCGGTTAGCTTCGGTGTGAGTGGTTGAAATAGCACGTCAATAAAGATGACAGACAAGTGGCTTATCCAATCATATGCAAGAATTTTTGATAAGGCCCAGCCTTCTGTAAAGGCAATTCCTATGGCGGTTTCCCAGATGTATGTGAGTGGAGCTAGGCGGAGCGACATACAGCTGGCTTTTGTCAGGTTAAATGGCTCCAGGAGGGAAACACAATCATTTCTCTACTCAGCTTCACTTTCAAGCTAATTTTGGGCTTTCAGGTTAGGAGGGACATACCAACCCCCAGCATGTTCTTGGTCTGTCCTGGAGTCTCAGTGGTAAGGGCCCAGAAACACTCAAAAAGGAGATGCCCAGGAGGCCTTCTGATTTGATGCCTGAAGCCCCTTGGCTTTTTTTTCTTCCTGCTTCTCATTGACTGTGGATGCTTTTCTTTTCTCTCCTCTCTTCCTCTCCTTTCGTGTCTCCCTCCCCAATATCCCCTGCTTGCTTCTATCAATCTTTTTTGGAGTCTCTTTTTACAAATCTTCCAAACTATAAATTACGGATCTGGTCAGCTGGACTCTCAACGCAACTGATCAGATTTTCTCAACGAGAACACTAGGCGAAGGAGAGCCCTTGTGCCCGACGAGACACTTGCAGCTGGACAAACGGTGGGAAGAGGATCGTGTGTCTGTCCATTTTGTTGAAAATGTGTTCAAAATTGGATTTATGATTACAGGATTTCTGCTTTTTGGAGCTGCCGGTCATCTGGAGTGTCGAGAAATTGTGAAAACGTCGGCAGCTGTTTCATCCTGTTAAGGCTGCCTGAACTATGTGAGGGATATGTCCGCTACCAGCACTCAGACTGAAGTGCTGTACAAGCAGAACTGCAGGCCAGGTGTTCTTTCTGAACTTGCTGGCAGGATGAAAATGATCTTGGAGAAAGCTGGAAGCTGGATTCTGGCAGAATGACCACAATTTCCCCTTACTCTGCTGCTTTCTGTTTTAGCTGTAGAGTCGGAAAGGTCAGATCAGAGACCTCAAGCTTTAGCTTTATGAATATAAACAATTAAGCCTTTAATTTTTAGTGATGAAGCTCATTCCAGTGAAACAATGAAACAAAATAAGTTATTTTATTTGTAGCTTTGGAAAGGTTGGACAAAATTACTTTAGATCAGAAATCCCCAAGAATATACTTAGCTATTTTCTTATTATTAATAGAAACAATTAAGTATTTCTGTATGTTTTTCAATGTATGAAATAAGTCTAGTTAAGGATTCATTTACCTTATTCCTTTGTTTTTCCTATGACTGTAATGTTTTTTCCTATGTCTGTAATGTTTTTCTATTCATATACAGCACTTTGAATCATCTTGTTACTGAAAAGTGCTATAGAAATAAACTTGCCTTGCCTTGCCTTAACAATATACTTAGACTAGTCCACGGAGTCAGACACACCTGACCCATTTCATAAGCTATTTTATTTTTACAGGGACACTATTTCTATTGTGTGGAATATCTAGTTATGGAATGAGAAACAAGCTAGTGACCATAATCATCCATTTCCGTTAAACTGTTGAATGTCTGGTTGGAAACTCATAAATCTGATTTTTTGTTTTGTTCAGAGGATGCACCATACTAACTACTGCCAGGTCTCACTAACATCAACGCTTTATGGTGTGGATGTTGTTCCTGATGTAGGAAGCTACCCCTTTAACTATTTTTGTATCAATCTGGTGTTTAAAATGAATTCAGAGCAAACCCAGAGACTTAAGAACTTAAATCAAAGGAAACTGTATTGCAGGCTGTAAGAAAGCGAGTGAAAGCAAGACTTTCAGCAGTTCACAGGAACGCTAATCGGAGTACCGCAACATTTCATTCTTTTGAGTTTTGAGCCTCTGGGCCATGATGGATTTGGAAATGTTGGCAGCCTTTGAGAAATATCAGAATTAAGAAAAGGATCTAAATTCTTTCAAGAATACACCCACCAGAGACTGTTGTTTTTATAATGCTAGCCATGTTGACAGTGCTAAGCTCACTAATCTCTACTGTAAGATGCTAAAAGACAGTTTCAATGTCAATTCATTTATCATTTTGTCTTTCTTTTAGTATAATACACAGCAATAATGAAACTAAAAGTAAGTACAATTTTCTTAAAATGAATGTATTTGTCCTTGATTTGAGCAGGTAAATAAGATTATCTGGCCATAGAATGAGTATTTTTATTTTAATATATTCTTTTAGTATAAATAGATAAGCCCCACTTGAAATAATATGATGGAGATGAGTTGTTCCTACTTTAAGGGCAAAAATCTTATTCCATCTGCAGGTCATTTAAACTTGCCGGCTCAAATCAAGGATAAATACACTCATTTCAAGAAAACTTTACTTACTTTTAGTTCCCTTTTTGCAGTGTAGCAAATCACTGTTTTAAAGCCACTACTCTTTCTCACATGCTTTTACATCATATCTACTCCCAATATGAATAAATGAACACCAATCATGACAGGAAGACTGGCAAAAATATTCCCCATTCTTCCAAAAGACATTGGACCTGGCTAGAGAGAAAAAAGTATCAGCAAGCCAAAGCTTTACAAAAGCCAAGGATTACAATGCAAACAAAAAAAAATCCAGGTTGTTGCATTTCTAGAAATATCCATCTTTGCAATGATATACAGAAACCCTTTTGAAAAGCTTCGTAAAACTTTCAGATGCTTTAAGTCCTAACGTCACTTTAGCTTTTCTCCACCACCTACCTTATGGTGCCGGCTAACAGAGGGTTAAAAGCATACAGCCAGTCATGCATCTCTTTGTCGTTGGCGGCCTGCAGCAGTATCCCACGATGCTCGGTGCACACAGCAAATGTGTTAGGGGTCTGCAAAGGAGAATATGTTAAGAGAGGTTACCAAAGTTTATTCATATAGCGGTGAAACTGTTGCTAAAATCGTCGATTTCCCACTTGAACGAATGTTTGCACATACCCGCAGTAACGTCTGTTTGTCTTCGCTGTATTCCACCTTAGCGGAGGACAGGTTGATGACAGCTCTCTCCACGCTGTCCCTCTCGCTGCGGTACAGGTAGACGTAGGGCCGGCGCACGACCACGAAACGCCTCACCCAGCCACTGCTGTGGGGCTCCAAGAAATGCAGATAGCCCTTCTTCGACACAATGGGGCTTAATGTACAAAGAAGACAATCCGTAAATGAGAAAATAAAATGTAGAAAATATAATTTCAGAAATCTTGAAGAATTAGGTGAAGAGCCACAGCACATTCTGTGACTAATTATCTTAATGTGCAGCGTGTGTTTTCATGACGTCCACCATCAACAATAATAAATACAACTTGTATATTTTTCAGTGACACAGAATCAGCGGCTGATCTTTTTTTTTTTTACCCACCTGACACGAATTTCCTGTATGTCAGGAACAAAGGTATATCCTCTAAGAGTTTTCTTTCTGTCCACTGGACTGTACGGGTCCAGGTCTGGTGTCGATGCTCCTGAGCTCGGCTCAGTGAGCCTAAACAACAGAAGCAACAGATTAAAATAAACTAGACTGATTTTTTTCCCCCTTTCTTTTTAACTTCAGAAAAATTGCATTCTATAACAAATTATCTTACTCTAGAATGATTATTTAAAACTGCTTAAATAACTCATCTACAAAAGAATCTGTTGATAAAATATCTGATTATTAAACAAATCAAAACGGAAATCGAACCTATATTTTCCAAAGAAGATTACCATGACGTATTTCACTTACCGGATGTCAAAATGACCCTCCACCAATGAGGGGCAAGTAGAGGAAGGAGTAAGGGTGCTCAGGCCAGAGGAGGACGAGTCCCTCAGGAGTGACACGGACATTTCTGAAAGCTAAAAACCACCCACACACACCCGACCACACAGCCACACACACACACACACAAGAAAGAAAACAAAGAGCCGCAACAAAAGAAGGACACATACAGATAGAGACAAAACAGATCAGCAAACATTTAAACAAGGACAACAGAGACATGCATTCAGAGAACATCTCTGTTAGCGTTTTGTCAGTCTTTAAAATGTACAAAAGAACGACTGGAACGTAAACCTGCATGTCTAAGAGCCCCCTTATTTTTAGTATGCAGACTTGTTGTGTTATTATGTTAGTTGTGACCTCACAGTTTCTAAAGAAGAAGGACATTTGTGGAGGAAGTTGGTGGAAAGGAGAGGAGAATGATTTAGAGACAGGTAATGAAGACGTGGCTTTGTGAAATCTGAATTAATCTTCTAATTTAAGTCAACTGTGGTCAGCAAAACCCTATTTTGCACATTTAAGCACCTTTAACATCCCAAGAAATGAATCTCACTATTCCAGGTTTGGGACCTGCAAAAGTGACCCACAAGCGGCACCATTTATTTTTCTTGCTATAGATTTACTCAGAATTCATTTACTTTTGTTTATCTTAACTTATAACAGCTTTTATTCTTAACCTTATCTCTTACATAACTCAAACATGTTGCAGTAAAAAATAGGCATTTTTGTTCATAACATAAAAAAAAGTTGTGTATAGTGTTTACAATAACAAACTAAATGGACCAGAGGTACCACAAAATAAAACTGTGTATAGCAAAAGATTGAGGCAAACTGCTTTAAAGGGATGAGTCGGGTGTGCTTCATTTGCACTCTGCTTGTAGTGAACGTCGCCTGTTTGAACTGCAGCTCGGAGGAATTGTGAGTGATTTCTGCCTCTTAGAATATCTTTAAAATGAATCGCCACCTTAGGAAATGAGGAGATTTTAGGATGCAAGCGGCTTTAAAGGAGCATTTCTAATGGTGAAATACTTAACCTATATTTGAGACAAATTACAGAAAATAAATAAATGGAACAACTTACAGCTAGCTACTGTTGTTAGCTTTCAGCTGCTCAGGGAGCAGGGCTCACTCAGGTGGAAATGTTTGCCTACTACTGAAACTCACATGTTTGCTAGTAGACTCGTCTTTTCCATCAGTCGGTCACATAATTTCTAAATATTATTTCAATGATCAGTTTGGATAAATTCCAAAGCAGGAACTACATTACAGAAGAAAAAAAAATGTATTAGTGCTAAGACCATTAGCTACAGGCACGTGGCTGCACTTTGTCAATATTTGATCGAGCAAATATTGACAAAGTAAACCACATGCCAATTGTCAGGGTGTAAAATTGCATGATATAGATTTCGTAAGGACTGCTGGGAATGGTTTAGGTTGTTTTTGTTTTCTGATGGTGTGGAGGACAACGCCCATCGGTGTGGTAATATGCATCTCCAAAAACAAGCAGTATTATTCACTAAATAAAATTCTCTATTCATTACATAAACCACACTGGCCGGTAACCTAACAGGTGCTGCGCTGATGACCATTGTCTGTTGTGAAACATGATTTACTGGAATCGCAGAGATTTACCCTTTAAATGACGTTACGCCGCCTGACAATCAATCTTTGAGGCTCGTTAATAACTGGCCAATCAACGATCGCAATTTGTTCCCTCCAACAAGATCCAAGGAGTTTACATTACGAACGCATTACGGTTGTAGTGATTTCGTTAAAAAAAAACATTAGTAAAAATGATAAAATGTTATTAGTAGGGAAATTACGATTCAGACACATGTTATCCTAAACGATTAGAGGGTGTTTATTCCTTTCCCGAAACCTAAAAGGAATCTAGTAAAATGTAAGACGGATATGCGGCCGACTGACCTCATGAACAGCTGAACACAACAGTGATCAACAGGGAACTAACAAATGTTCGTCGGTATGAAGGTAACTCAGTTTTTGTTCATAAACATTGTATGGTTAAATTAAAGGGTAATGCTAAACTCTAGCTCTGTGGTGTTTTGTGTGTTTTGGATATCCATACATTGAAACTTCTGGTTGCCTGAGTTTTTTGTTGTCAGCTATGATCAGTTTCCAGGACTCGGATTTTGCACAAAACGTTTAATATGTAAACCAAAATTTGCGCTCCGAATACATAATTTCAAAGTAAATTCTTGCAATGGATAGGTCGATGGCAGCATGAAAACATCTACTGCAGTCTGCAGTAAGTATGGGGTAAGAAAACTGTCAATATAAACTTATGCGTAGGTCTCTGAATTTGTAAGTGTAAGTCGATACATGTGAATAGATGTAAGATCTGTATTTGTTCCTGGTTGTAAACTTATACATACGTGTGGCATCAGATGCTTTGTCTGTGAGAATACAAATTTAGAAGTTAGAAATACAAGTTACAAAGTTACAACTTTGCAACAGTACAAGTACAAATCCAAAATTTAAGAGTACAAATCACAATTTTATGAGTAGGAATCTACAACTCCTGATGAAGCTATTACACACTCTACCGGCTTACTGGCAATAATGAAACGTCCGTGAAATCAGACGTTTCATCTGTGAGAATACCAGTGCTCTTTTCTTCGTCTTCTTTCTCTTCTTGTTTAATGGCGGTTGGTGAAAAGCATTTAGGTGCAATTACCGCCACCAACCAGTAAGGAGTGTAAAACAGCTTCATCAGGGGTTGTAGATGTCACACATTCGTATGAGTTGATAACCAGGAACAAATACAAATCTTAAATTTATTCACGTTTATTGACTTACATTTACAAGTTCAGACACCTATGCATACATTTATATTGACAGTTATCTTACCCCATAAGTAAGCATTTTAAGTTATATTATACTGTATATTTTAAGTTGGATATAAGTTTGCTATGTTAACTTGGGCTGTAACATCGATTTGTCCATGGTAACCTTGAAATAACTTCACTGACATGATTCACCATTCGTTTGGACATTTTTTCCCCTGTCTTTTTGCCTTAATGTTAGTAGTTATGGTAAAAATGCCTCTTTTAACACTGTGAGCTTCACTATCACTGCCATTACAAAGTCTTTGTTTGTCGGAGGTTAGAGCTGTGTGGCGTACACTTCTGCGTGGGTGGAGCAATCTTACAGTTGCTGTCACGTCAATTCTCCAAACTTTGACTGCTCTGACTGCTGTCCACTAAAGGATGGGTTAAATGCACGCCACATGACTCCTGATAAAAGTGAAAAATGCTCCTTTAAGAGCCCTAGGTATATTAATAGTACCTTAGAATTGTTAAAATAAAGCAGAATCTCGAAATGAAAATGCAATAGCGATTAATGGATGCAAATACACTAGCCGATAGTGACTGGACAGTGACAGTTATTAGAGCTTAAATGTTTAGTAAAGATAAAGATAACGGGTCAGGTTAGAGGGCCTAGGCTGGGGCTCACCTTGCTTTCACTGGCACTGCTGCTCACCTGGCTGTACTCTCTGTTGAATGTGTGCATCAGCAGGCGCAGACACTGATGACAAGACCGTAAAAATAGCATTAGTTAAGTGCAAGGGTGCCAAAAGACCACAACAAAACAGGAAGTGAACTAGCAGTCACCTTAGCAGCCAGCTCCCTCTGCCTCTGGTTGGGGCTGTCAGGAGTGGGGCTGCTGCTCGGGCTGGTGCTGAACACGGGACTCTTTGCAAAGTCACAAATGTCGCTGCTCTTGTAAAGAGCGTCCTGCCCTGCCTGCAAAGTTGCCTCTAGCTTTTCCCTCAGCAGGAGATAATGCCTTGTCTTCTCCACCTAAAAAAAATACCAGGGATTTAAGACGGTATTAAAGTTGACTAGTAAGAAACCTCTATTAAAGAAGCATTCTTTCAAACTCTAGACCTAATTAATGGATACAAACTCAATTTGAACAGTTTTCTTATAAGCATATGCAGCTGCAAACATTAGAAAATAAAAATATTTTAAGAATGAAATAATAAATCCATTTTAAAATTCTGCAACTACAAAATTAACAAATGAATTCAAGATGATAATGATGAAAGTGACTCCGGAGGAGGAGATTACCACCATGTAAAATTAGTTGTTACATTTTGTATGTACGTAGCAAGTACTCAGCATTCAAAATAAACATTTATTAAATCTTACATCACTTTCTACTCCAATTAGGGATTTTGTTATAAGGTATACACCACAAATTAAAGTTATTCAACCAGGTTAAGAGGACATTTATTCACGATTTAAGCAGGTCACAGAAATTTAAAAAAATTCCTTTTTTTTCTTTTTTTGCTGTATTATATGGTGTAGTGTTGTAAACTGACCTCCTGCAGTAAGCTGAGTTTCTCCAGCTCCCACTGGTGATCCAGGATGAGGCTGTCGCTGCGGGGTCTCCATCCCGCCAGGTTCTCCTCTCCTCGAACGTACGCCACCGAGGTGTCCAGCACACGCCTGCGACGACGCTGCATGCCTGTCAGAAAATATTAACATAGTAGAGGGTTTTAGTGTCAGAATGTATAGATATAGATATTAGCAGGGGAAATTTTCTTTATTCATTAGTGAATCACCTGGACTTCCATTGTCTGCCACATGGCAGAGAGTGACCTCATAAACTCCAGTGACACGATTACTGAGAAGGAGAAGGTCAACATTTAAGGCATGAGTGTCAGATTCTGTCAATGCGACATTCAGTTTACTGTACCCATGGAGCAAACCAGACTGTTTATTTGTGAACGTCTACCTCTCTGAGGGCCTGAGGCAGCCGGTGCTGAAGAAGTTCCTGATGGATCGGGAGGCTGGCAGCTTCGTGTCACGGGAGTAAAACACTACGCAGAAATCTTTGGTGATAACTGTTGGCTGAGTGCAGTTCTCCATCTATAGGTGTAACATAATTAACAAGCCGTCAGTGAGAACAGAATAGCTCGCTGCTAATAAACCACTGGTGCACTTGTTAAGAAAACTAAAATCTGGTTTCACTCTTAAATAAAATGCTATCATTATGTAGCAAAAGACTGAACTAGAAGCTTGCCATCTCTTAAAAGAACCTGGCATGGATTGGCTACAGGTATTAATAAGAAATGATTTTAAAAGAAAATTAATGCATTGAATAATGCTGCACTGTTTCTTCCCCCCATCTGTTGACGCACATTGCTGGTCTGCTGGCTAAAAGGAGGCTAGTACTTATTTTCTCTCACTTGTAAAAAAAGACAACTTCCACTGCTAGGACATTTTTTAAGTCAAGATAAACATGTACAGTCATGCTGTAAAATATAAAGCAGCCCCATCCATCACACTTATTAAAGGGCTACTTTAGATTATTTGCAATGAGGTTCTGTGAAGTTATTGGTGATAGTTCCCGCACCCTTTGTAGAATGAAAGATATATCAATCAGTCGGATCCCCGGGGTAATTTTCAAACAACTACAAAACCTGTAAAGCACAGGAACATACCACCTCTGATGCTGCAGCACAACTGGCACAAATCAGAAAGGTTAACTGCATTCTTAGCAGAGTAATGGCAACTTATCCGACCGATCGTTCTGATGCACAAAACAAAACTTCTTTTAAGTTGGGGTTGTTCTATTCTGGTAATTTGTTTCCTTTGGAGTTGATTTTAATTGCTAAAATCAACTCAAACAAGCGGTGTAAATGATAAATGGACCGAATGTATATGTAATGTTTTTCTAGTATAACAAAACACAGATCAGTCGGCAAACTGGGGTAAATGGCTTGCCCAGAGGCACATCAACATGAGCAAGCTGGAAACGAAGCAAAAAATTTCAGATTGCAAGACGATTATTCATCCCATTAAGCAACAGTTGCCCCATGGAGGCCAATCCACAGGCCCACCTAGAGAACATCTGATTAGCTGTTAGCCATTGAATTTATTCCAAAGATTTCACAGTCATATGAGATTTTACTACAACAAGTATGGGACTTGATGTTGCTAATAACTGAACAGAACCTTCAAAAATCTGAAAATCTGAATGAATCCTTTAAGGAAACTTTATTTTAAGACTACAGTTGGAAACATACACAAAGCCTGTCTGTCAAGCAGCTGCACGCTAAGCTAATATCAGCTTGCCGTGTTTGTATTCTTTATGAAAAGCAGGACGGCCAAGGGAAGGATAGGGATAAATAGTAAACTTTACAAAATTCATGCTTACTTGAAATATTCGGCCAAATTTAGTCTGTGTTTATCTTATATATTTGCTGAAAGTAGGAATGAAAGTCAAAATAACAAAAAAATGCATAGATAAGATTATTATAACTGTAATAATCAATATATGGATCTATGAACACTATGCATGGCTCTCTTTATTCATTTTTACGTAAGGTGATGTTATAGTAAGAAATTTATAGCTGTCCATACTTCAAAAAATTGTTAACTAAAGCAAGCCCAGGATTTTCTGAACTGTTCAGTCTATTACTGTACCTCCAGATAAGCTGAGAGAGTGATGTAGATCTTCTCCCCATATGGGGTGACCCTGTTCAGAAGCAGAGAGTTGTGCATGGAGCTGTCCCATGCCGCCTCAAATCGATAGAAGGTTCTGCAATTAGAAAAATCAAACATGTGATTCATTGTTCTGTATTGATTTTTGTTTTCTTTTTTTGTCAACAAAAATGCAATCTTTAAAAGACTGTCAACATATTTTGTTATCAAAAGCATTTTTTCTAAAAAAAAAAAAAAAAAAACATTTAAAAAATCCTTATACCTATGATCAACTCCCAATGAAACGCTGCCATTAAAGAAAAAAAGAGAAAAAAGGATATAAATTAAAAACTATTTAGCTGCAGCTGTGAAGAGTTAAAATTGAGCAAATTTGAAAAATCAATAAAAGCTAAAGGTTTTCATCAATACACACTGCTGTGTTGTTAAAAAAAAGCACCCCATCTATGTTGAAAAAAGGGGTTAAATATTAAAATAGTTGAACATGAAATTACAAAACCACTGTCAGGGGGAATAAAACCACCCCAAACTCATACTTGTCATCATGTTTTGGCCAGAAGTATCCAGAGGAGAGGATGTTGAGGGAAAGGATGTTTGGGTCTATGATGGTCTCGTCAGCCTCTGGTGTGTTTCGAATCCGACCTGTAACGACGGACCATGGTAAAAATCGTTGCTTTTGAACTTCCTTTCCGCATTTACGATTTGGTTATTGAAACCCTTCTTAAATCATTAACTTGAGCAGAGAAGTCACTCACCAATAACCAGCTCTTTCACCTCCTTCCACTCGATATCGTTTCCTGTTTCATGAGCAATGGTAACTCTGATCCTTCTCTGTATGCCCTGTGCAGTCAAAGGATAATGGAAAGCAAAGGCAGATGTCTCAGTAGCGAAGGTCAACTTCTTGCTATAAATATTTGCAGCTGGGAGCATGATGGTGAAATGTAAGGAAAGTGGTCAGACCTGATGTAAGAGGAAGGTCCCATGGCACGGCATCCCGGCTCTGTGGTCAACAACAGCTGGGATGTAGCTAGAAACAGACAAAAAAAAATCAATAAACTATGTTCAAACTCTTGTATTTTCCAGTGAAGGGTGTATTTATCTGATTCCCTTTTCCGTATTCAAGAAGCAGCATAACAAAAAAACAGGACTCACTCTCCATTAGCTTCTAGCTCACAGATCTCAAAGAAAACCATGAGGTCATATTTGGCATGACAAGGTCCAGCAGTGGAGCGAGTCAGCGTGCTGAGCTTGGTGGCCGGTACTAAACAGATCAGGAACAAAATAAAAGATTAAAAGAAACAAGAAAAAATACTTTTCTTTCATCACAGCCGCTCTTATTTTCCACTTCCTACCTGTATTAAACCCACACATTTAAATCATTGCATATCTGCTAATTTATCATAGAAGTTTATCAATTTGCCTAAATATACATAAAACATTGAAAACATACATCAAAAAGGGGAGGATTTCTAACTCAAATCTATTCAGGGACATCAAATCTAATTATACAGAAAAACAAAACTCCTTCCCACTCACCCCAGCATAAAGAGCTTTAAAGAAAGGAAGAAAGAAAATGGACGAGGCTTTGTATCCTGCTACATGATACAATTTAAAATCAATATTTTAGAAAGTTAAAATATTGATTTCCAATTGGTCCCAATTGTTGTTTAATTGAAGGATACATCATATAAATATTCCTAAGAAATGGGGGTTCAATATCTTTGCAAAAATCTATATAGGATTTGAGACTGGCAATTTTAAGCTCTGCAAACAACAGTTTATAACTAGAAAATGTGTTAATCTAAATGAATTCATGCTGTATTCTGTTCTGAAGACAGTTTCTGCAAACCTGGTTTGGATAATGGCATCACCCGTGGAAACTGCCTCCTGGAGGGTCTCAGAGGACTGAAAGAAATCAAAAAGGGAAGCAATCTATCACATAAGATACTTTTATTTTTTCAGAGATATCACTGATTTGTGATTTCAGAATTAGAAGTCAAATTCCTTCCAGACCTGATCAAATCTTTGCACAATGGAGGGAAAGGCTGTTTCTGATAGTGTCCAAACACCTCAAAGACGATGGGCTGAGTTTTAATATACTCCAGGAAGGACTTGGTCACTTCCACCGTGATCTAACGGAGAAGATACGACATAAACTTCAAGTAGGCCCTCCAGATAGCCGCTAATTTGCAGAAGCACTAGTCAGTCTTGTTTATGGGTCCTAACTTATTAGTGGCCGCTTACATTTTGTACGTGGTAGAATCCGAGTGGAGGCCCTCTGCCGGTGTTCTTAAGCGGCTCAGTTGAAAAAGCTTCATCGTGACGATGGATAAAGCTGAAAAAGAAAAGTCAAGCATACCGTTATAATATCCCAAATTTAATAATGGGAAGAATGTTCAGTCTGTGTTGCGTTTTTGATGTTATCAGTGGTTTAAACAGCCACTGAGAACTGTCAGTAGCATTTATAACCGTTTTACATTAAAAGAAAAACATCTCTCTGCAGGAGCTGTTTTATTAAAGCAACCATTAAACTTACTTAAACTGGCAGAAAATATCAGCGTATTCTGCCGAGATGCTGGAGGCCTGAAGGACGGTGACCCTGAAGGTGAAGGTGCTGCCAATCTTCAAGTGGGACAGAGCTTTTTCTGGAGACAGCTCCGGTGGAAGGTCCAGACTCAGACCTAAACTCTTCACAGGGCTGCAAGGAACCTCCTGACTGGCTGCAAGGTGCAGAGATAAAGATCTTTAAACATTTACAGACCTATAACTATGGGGAAAACAAAGATAGAAACACCAAAATGTTGTTTTTCAGAGCATTAGTTAGTTTAATGTCCTCTATGTTAAAGCATACAATTGAAATATCTGACTTTGTCACATTGTAAATCTGGAGAGAAGTGTTAAGATTTGTACTAAGCTTGGAAATGACACCCGAAAAGATTTTTCAGAGACTAAATCTGCAGCCTGCTCACCAGCACAGGTGTTGTTGTTCACTTCATCCGCAGAGATTCCTATCTCCACGTTTTGTCCTTCTCCCTCCACAATTCGCAGCTCCTCCTGGGAGGTGTTGGAGTGTGACAAACCACCAGGGCACGACTCACTCTGAAACTAAAACAAGGTAATATTGCTGCAAAGTTTCCCTCAGCTGTCGTTCGATCTTTACTGGATGTCAAAGTCTCTTTTGAAGAACAACATTGGAAATCGTTCCAAATACCTTCTCGAATTGGTGGTCTTCAAAGGAAATCTTGGCAGTACCTGACTGCCTCACTCCAGATCCATAATCGGGGGCCTCCTCATCAGCTAAAAAAAAACAAAAGAGACCACAAGTTGCCACATTTAAGTTTCCCCATCATCTCAGAAAATGTCTCTGAGGTTGCAGAGATTCCATTTTCCATGTACCTGATATGGCCTGCACAGCCACCCTGAGGAAGCCTTTGACCTCTCCCTTCTCGCTGACGATGGCCACGCGATGCACCAGAGGCACCGGATACAGCAGGTTACTAAGGTACACAAAAGCCCTGAAGAGAGGAGTGGTGACAGGTTTTTGTCTTTTGCGAGCCTTTGTGTTAGAAAGAAAGGATATAATATCTTCATGTAAGATGACCAACCTGCCAACCAGACGGAACCAAGGGAAGCGGTCGTAGAAGGGGTCCCCTCCTGTTAGGGCGTGGTCACAGTCCTCCACTGTGCTGCTGGGCAGCTCTGCAGCTCGGTCATACATCTCTCTCATCAGGTCCAGCCTCTGCCTGCAGAGGGCACCATAAAACACAAGTCATCCACGTTAGAGGTATAAAATGCCTCCCTGACCAAGAACTCTTTGTCAAACTAGTCTGATAACGATGAGTTTTTTACCTGAGCTTTTCCAGAGTCCAGTAATGGGTGGCTCCGTTCTTCTGATCCTGCACTTCGACGGCTACTATCGTACGAGGGAAAGGTCGTCTCTCCCGCTCCTGAGCCACACTGGGGGGCAGCAGGTCAGGTGGCAGCGGAGAGTAAAGAGTGTCTGTCAGAAGAACGAACTGGAACTGCACCTGTGAACATACAAATAAATTCAATCACAATTCACATATTGTCCAATGTCTCTTTTACTAAATCAGCATCTGAACTCAAACTCTGACCGTGCTGTATTTTGAGCTAATACTGTAAACTGAAAATGCTCATAAACACTATTCATTACAGCAACTGTATTTATATTACTCTGACTTTGCAAAATTATCTCAGTGGGTAATCCTGATGGAAGGATACATCATATAAATATATCATAATCAGTAATGGTCTCCTTGGGTGAATGGCCCTGTGCTTGGTGATGCCAGTAGTTAAAATGTTTATTAAGAGATGATGTGCAGTCAAATTTAGGTCAAACAAGACACCCAGAAGTTTAAAAAAACAACAACAACAAATCACACAGGTACAAAAGCTAATAACAAGCTAACCTTTTTCTTTAGCTCCACACTAATAGCATTTGCTTCTTTGAGGAAGATGGCGTTGCCCCAGAGCAGGTCTCTGAGGGAGGTGAACTGGTAGAACCGCCACTTTCTGAAAGCCCAGAGCGCCAGCTCAGTTTCATGCTTCGTCCACGGCACTGTAGATAAACGCAGGCAAATAGTGCATCAACTTTGACCAAAAAAGGCCTGACACTGGGGTTTTGTAAGTCCAACTGTATCCGAAAAGCAGCATCACCTTCCTCCTCAGGCTCCTCCTCCTCCTCGGGCGACTCCAGGTACCGAGAGTCTACTTGTTTCTGAAGCGCCTCCAGTTTACTCTCATAGTCCTGAAAAGAGCCATAAAATGTGTTTAATCGGTTAACTTTGTTATGACTTTGAACCCTCAAAGCAGTGTTCGGGAGCAGGAGGAAGTGCATATTTTGTCGATCAGAGTTTTTACCCACCAGCCTTTGCTGCTCAAGCAGGTTACTGGCTTCTTCTCTTTCTTTGCGGTATTGGTCCTCAAGCTCCTGAAGCCTTGAGGATTTAATATCAGACAAAAACGTGTGAAACTAATTGTGCAAAGGATATTTAACGATATGATCCAAAGCACTGCACAAAACAAATGATAAGGTAGCAAAATGTTGTAGTGACGGATGGTCACTCAATCTCACCTCTGCTCCATCTCCTGCTTCATGTCGATGCCCTGTTTCTCGAGGAGCTCCCTCTGAGCGAAGGCCCAATCCACGGGCTCCACCGGCGTCTCCGCGCACGGCGTCCTCTCCCGCTCCAAACGCGCCTGCTCCGGGTCGTTGAAGCGAAACACGTGGCTCTTACCCATGATGATGCGGTTCCCTTAAATAAAAAAAAAAAAGTGTGAAAATTTAAACGCCTAAAACAAATTTATTACAGCAGATGCTGGACATAATCATTCAATTAAGTACCACCGGCAATTTTCATTCATGTAAGACAACAGAGATGACTTAATCATCATTTTTCAGATCCTGTTTGCTTTTTTTTAGGCACAGTAGTAAAATATTTTAGCGTTTTCTCCGATAACAACAATAACGACAATGATGACGGAGTCTCACCAGATCGTAAAACAGTGGGCGAGGCCACTCTCTTCCCATTGACATATGTCTCAGCCCCCTCACACGGCTCAAGGATGACGCACCCTGGTCCACAAGACAATTTATATCATACATTTTATCAAAGTTCCTGCAATATTTCTTTTTTTTTAAATGCAATGCTAAACAGGAATATGCCATCTTTACCTTCTCCCTGTGGGCCGGTGGTGCTGCTGAAGGTGCAGTGCTCATCTTCGATGAAGTGGCCACTGAGAACGATGTCTTGTCGAGTCTTGGCGTTTTCGCGGCCAACCCTGACGGAAAGGTAAAGTCAGAAAAATTGTGAAAGCTGCTGAAAACAAAGCCAATGTAAGGGAATAAAGGCATGACGTTTTACTTAGTAATGCCATCCTTGATGTAGTACAGCAGACACTCAGACATCAGCGGATCCTCATTGAGATTCACCAGATGAGGCGTCTGCAACAGAAACACATTCACAAGGTTTTATGATTAGGTTTTGTAAGATGGTTTCAACCTTTTCTGTATGTCTTCAGGTAACACTCAATGGCAATATCCTGCTTAAAGATGCAACAATGACCCATTTTCAGTTTCAAGCAAAAGAAAAAAAAGCTCTATCAGAGGCTGCACAGAGTGCTATGCGGTCTAAAAATGTACACAGCATCACAGATCTTTCACCGTACCTAACCCTATTATGCCAAATGTGTCGTTTTATGTGACCTCTACCTCTTCCACCTCAACCACTTTCCTGAAAAAATGGTGCATCACGTAAATATGTTGCTAAGGAATTTTTATACACTCTTCATAAAAATGCAGAATGCATAAAATGATATTTTTATGAATGTCACATGACCACAGCATACCAATCAAGTCTAATTTTGAAAAATCTAAATGTATAAATTATTTCTTACATCAGGCCTTAGAAAGAGTTCAAAAACCAAAAACAATGCTTTTGATGTTGTACGGTTAACTTTTTGAGATCTTTATCTCCTCCAAGTTAGTGTTTTCCTTAAAATCCTGCTGCTTCAAGTTAAAATGTTGCTCAGTATATTTTACACAGTTGTGATGAAAATGCAAAATACATGGACATTTTCAAATCATTTGGTTGTAATCCCCTTAGCAGCATCCAACTATATTCTGTAGCTATTTCCAAACTTGTGAGCATCTCCCTTACTTGAATGCTTAGTGCATGCTCTCTTGTAAGAGTGGCTGTAAGAAATGTGTCATATGTATACACCAAGAAAACAGGACGTTAGATTGCAAGTTACAGTCACTACTACTACTACGACTTAAAAAGCAATGTTTATACAAAATACTTAATTCATATTTAATTTACAGAAATCTTTAGATGTAGGAATAAAAGTGTCACTTGTGCTTTTATGACAAACAATTATCTGATAACGTTGCTATTTTTCCCTCTAAATAAATACACTCAAATGAAAGCTGGATTTCTTTTCACGTTATAGTGGGAGATTATGCTACTGCAATAAAACAAAAAACGTAGAGGCTTTTAACACAGTTTTCCCACAGCTGCTAATACAGTTCCTTGCAAAAGTATTCATAATTCATAGTATGCATGTTTTGTTGCATTATAACTTGGAGTTAAAATGTTTGAGAGTTTGTTTGAGATTGTTTGAGAGTTTGCACCGTGTCATTTGCAGAACAGGCCTACAACTTTGAAGATTTGTTTATTTATTCATTTATTATTGTGAAGCAAACAACAAATAGGACAAAATAACAGAAAAATTTCAGCCTGCGTAACTGTTCGCCCCCCAAAGTCAGTACTTGGTGGAGCCATCTTTTACAGTCTAAAGTCACTTTGGATAAGTCTATATGAGCTTTCCACATCTTGCCTCTAGGATTTGTGCTAATTCCCCAACGCAAAACTGTTCCAGCTCCTGCACGTTGGATGGTTTTCGCTTGTGAACAGCGATCTCCAACTCTAATCACACATTCTCAATTGGATTGAGGTCTGGACTTTGACTAGACCATTCCACCACATTTAAATGTTTCCCAATTTGAGTGTTGCATTGGCAGTATGTTTCAGATCATTTGACAATTTCCTTACCTTCTTGGGGGAAAAGACACCAACAGTACCTCCATCTTCTCTCATAGCAACACCCATCTCAGCGAGCAGAGCCTCTCTACACAGAGCAAACAGAGTTTGTCTTATTGAAGAAAGATGAAATCTTTATTTGTCATTGCAATTGTACTTTCCAACAAAGTCTGTCTTCTGCATTCAACCTATCCCTTAGGTAGCAGTGGGCAGCTTAATTTGAGGTGAATAACTCAGAGAACAATTATAGGATGACTGAACTGGGGCAAAAGAAACGAAACAAAATCATTGTGTACATTTAAGATATTTTAGACAAACCTATCCATGCGGATGGCCTCGGTACGACGGAGCTTCTCTTCCCATGTCTCATTAAGCTCTGCAATGATTTTCTCTGTTTCCTGAAAGTAAAAAAAAAAAGAGTTAATATAAAATAGTCCAAACTCACATTAATTCCATCTTTCTTTTTGTTTTCAATCCTTGTACCTTGAGCCTTTCGATCGCCTCCTCACTGGCTGGGCTGAAGATACGGTCGTGAAGGTTGCTGATGGAGCTGGCCCGGCTGGCCAGGGCGGAGAGAGAGGGGGAGGGACTCATTCCAGTCATGGCATTGGTCACTGTGGAGAGATCACCCCTTTGATTGACTGCCTGGTGATTGTTCACAAAGTTCTTGTAATCGCACAGGTCTGTCAGAGAGAGAAGCAGTGCATGGAAAAGTGCGGAAAAACGAACACAAAAAACAGGACAGAAGGTAGGAGCGAGCGCACGATGTTTGAGGAATGAGAGGAACACGCAGAGACAAAACAAGGGGCCAATAAGAGGGAGTACAAAAAAAGAGAGAAGAGCTCAAATGATTGACCCAAGAAGCAAATCTGTCATGTTTATCAAAGCCATTCCAGACAGCGAGAAAAGATCAACTTAAAGAAAAATCCACAAAGTGCCAGAGAAACTGAATGTGAGAGAACTGAGTATACACAACCAACAAGCTGACAAGCAGTGACAGAAATAAACAAAAGTCATAAGGTCATATATTTTCAATGCATACAGACAAAATATGTATTCCTTTAAGCTGCTTATTGAAGCATTTTAAAGCATGACTCCTGACTGTGCAGACCTCTGAGCCCCTTCACCTCCAAGAGCTCTCCACACTGAGGACCAGGAGGCAGATTCAGAAATCTACAACATAATCGTTCTGTCTTCCATGGTCAATAAAGCTTTGAAAGTCAGTTTTAAGCCATAGCACTCTTGGTTAGTATCTGTTACCGTGAACACCTACTAGGACACTCTGAAATGTCACCAGCTGACGAGCTAATCATTAAACATGTCAAAAAAAATACAATGAGATTAGCTTGTCACTTGGGTTTTTTTGGAATTTAGACTGACAGAGGAAAGCACCTCAGGAATGATTGACCATCCTAAGAGAGCTGGCATTGATACAGTGCCATACCTTCTGAGGTTTTCATGCTTTGTCAAGTTAAAATTTTAACTTCAATGTATTTTTGGAAGATTTTATGTTATAGACTAACATAAAAGTAAGACATAAGTCTGGGAAGCAAGAAATGGGGAAATGGTTAAATATCAGAAAAAACAATGCGCCTGATAGGCACTCTGAAAATTAGAATAAAAACTTGGTCCTCAATAGTCAAGCTTGCAAAGCTTTAGGTTGTCTTTTTTCTCTGTTACTCTCTGTATTCAAAGTAACAGAAATGTTTAACCAAGAAGTCCCAAAGCATTGCATGCCGTAGTGATAAAGTGCATAAATAGCCGGTCAGGGGTCATGTTGCATGGTGCTATGAGGTCTCCTATTCGGAAAAAAAAGATGAAAATCTCTGTAATCATGGGGTCAAAAAATGGAGCCCGTTTTGCAAATTTTCCGAGAACAAACATTACAACAACAAGACGTCATTTTACAGATGCCCTAAATAAAGTTTATATATTTGCCCTGTCGTCTGACGTCACAAAAAGTTTCTTGGGATTGTAAGTTTTGTCTCTGGTGCGGTAGAATAGAAAAACGTTTTCTTTTTTCTTTGAGTTGCAAAGCGCAGGCTTGCTAAAGTCAAACACACATTTCAAACCAGTGATGGCAGGGACGGTGCCTCGATACGCTGACAGGACAGGGGAGAAAAGAGACTGTGTGTCAAAAACAGCTGCGTTCCAACTTAATCCTCTGCATTACGTGAACAGAGGGACACAAAAGCCCTGCACAGAAGCTCCCAGCTCAAAATATGTGCCTTTTCTAATATCACATTTAAGTGTTTCCATTTGTGAGACTCACTCTCAATGATGTCTCCCAGGCCCTGGGCATACAGCAGGTCTTTCAGACGAGCAACCTCTTCTTTCAGCTCGCGGACCAGGCGGTTGTTGGGATCCTCGTTGATCACAGCGTTGCAGCGGATCTGCTTGGCACGATCAGCATACCTGACGGAACAGAGTCCATCAACACTACTGAACGCTGCCCAACTCAGATCTTAGACTTACATTATAGTGATAAGGTTTAGCTCTTGGTTGTAAGTTTGTCTCTAATATGAATTCAGCTTCAAAAAGAGATTCTATCATGTTCTCCTCACCGAAGGGTGCTTAGTGTTTCGTCGTAGTTAATGTCTGCAGGACTGAGGGCCGCCACCATGGCCGTGCGAGAGTTTCCTCCTAAAAAAAAAATAATAGGAAATTGTATTAACCAGCATTTTATTCCAACAAAATAAAATAAAGAAATATTTTTGTGCTGGCAAACCTAAGTTCTCCCTCAGGAGCCAAGTCAGAACTGAATCTCTGTAGGGAATAAAACTCTCTACTTTCTTCTTCTTCTTGTTCTGATTCGAAACAAAGAAGAAAAATTATTTGTTGGGTTTTATTATAACTTAAATTAGCATTTTACTTAATTGAGAAGCACGTGTTTACTAAGAGAAACCACATACCTTGTTTGGCGCTGAGTCCTATGAATTGACAGAGAAATGTAAGTCATTTTTATTTGAACAAGAGAAAAAGAATATACCAGCGATAAAAGTCAAGCGTCATGCAAGAATCTCACCACTTCAGCTAAGGCAGAAATGACTTTTCCCAGTGTGGTAAGAGATTTGTTTATGTTTGCTCCTTCCTACAAAAACACACAAACAAGAACATGTATTTTAGCCAGCATTTTCCATTTGAAGTACTTTCTGTAATTTTGTCTAAACAAAGTCCTGCACAGAATCTTCCCACCTTCAGTCGCGTTCCTTTAGCTCCAGTTGAATCAGCCCTCTCACTGCCGGCCAAGTCTACCAGACTTATCTTGCTGACCTATCAAATTAATTGAATACATCAACAATTAAAAATATGTGAAATTGGAAGATCACTGCTCATCATGCTTGTGGTGTACCCCAGGGGTCCGTATTTGGTCCAAAACTATTCATTAAATACAAAAATTTACCTGACACGTCAAAGTTTATATTATTTGCAGATGACGGACATCTTATTTTTGTTTGTCTGATCTGGAGCAAATTCAATGCTTTTACTCGATACCAGAACTTCTTTTTGACCACGATAACAGATCCTCAGTTTTAAGGGAAACTAAAATTAAGCTGTTCAGGTAAAATAAAAAGAAGAAACATTTCTGGACTTAAAACACTACATTTGTTGACTGGCTTTACTATAGTTGAATGACTTTGCTGAGGCTTGCAGTTGATTCTAAAACTTGTAATAGTTTTTGGCGAGGTATAAAAGATGGCACCGAGTACGATTTTAGGGCGAAACCTTTTCTGAAGTGTTTTCTGTCTCCATGTCATGTTTCTTTTGTGTGAAGATGATGTTGAAGACAGCATGGGAGCGACTGCTGGTCTCGTTCATGTTGGTGGCAGCCACAGTCCTGAAAAAAATTCACGGTGATGTATTTCTATCACTTTTATGCACTGTTAAAGTGTTAAAGGCAACAACTAAGTCTAAAGCTCTTACCTGGCCTTGTTTCCAGAATCCATTAGGTCCTGAATGTCATTGTATGAAGTCACTGCCAATTTGGAAAGATCTTCAACGTAAGGTCCCAACAGGGGGTGCTCTCGCACACGCAGGTTTCCTTTGTTTTTGGGGTTCAGCAGGTCGCGCACGCGCTCACAGTAAATCTCCATGTAGCTTACCTGAGAACAGAGGAGAGGATACAGTTAAATATCAATAATTATCTATGTGTTTATATATTTAGCACAAAAAATAAGGAACTCTGTTTGGTTAATTTTTTTCTTTGCCGTAACAACGCTTCATTGCAATACATTTTATACGGTTGGAAAGCCTGTTTATTTCCATCCTATTTCCTCCATTTCTGTAAGTTGTTCATGGAAACAACTCACATACTCAACTCTGCTGCTCAACTCACAAATGCAATTTCCTTAAATATACAGGACCAAAAAGAAATTAAATAGCAAATCATTCTAAATGTCAGCTTCTTAAGAACACCCTTATGTAAAACATCCATGATTGGAGTCATAACTTAGCCAAAAGTTTATGAAGTTGAAACTTGACAGAGAAATTAGGACGTAAGAGCCAGTTACCTGGCTGGTCAATGAACTCAATCCTCTTGCTTTTTGTAGAGTGGTCTTTTAAAACCTGCACCAGTTCAACACGTGACTCACACTGAGATTTGGTCTAAAAACCTTTAGTATTTGAGACTAAAACAGCCAGTTTCACTGAGTGCTAGTCCCCGCTCAGTTTGTGGTGTGTGCTACTGTGCAGTGTCAGGCTAATTACTGGTGATATAGTGGAGGGATTTACAGATGTTATTCTAACCTCTTTGTATACATGCATTTCCAAAAACACACCATGAAACAGAGGGGGGGGGGCTTTTTGAACATTTCACTTTTGCCCCTGGACCAAGTTTAAAAGAAAATAACTCTGAAGACAACCTAGGGTATTGGTGCTGTAGTTAGCTTGTATTTCCACTGTTTTGCTTCATTAAGATGAGTGTAAATGTTCCAAAACTGTCAGAAATTTAGATTTTTGTAATCAAGAAGTACAAATAAAACATGAACGTGGCATCTAAAAAGTTTTTTATGGTATCACTCACCTCCACAGAGTAAGACATGCTGTTGTCATTACTGATGTCATTGATCTTAGTGAAAAGGTCCTCACACAGCTAGAAGACAAAAGAAGCAAAGTCTGTTTACCGCAAAGTTTACATAAAGTTTCCGGGGCTCAATCAAATGCGAGAGCAGAGGTCTAATTATTGTGCTTTGCCCCGCAAGAACTGGTGTTGAATAGGCCTAATTAGCCTTAAATGAACTCTGAATTACCAGAGGTATAATCCCCTGCTGGTCTTTTTCCTGTCGCCCCATCATGGTGTAGCTCTTGCCTGCTCCTGTCTGTCCATATGCAAATATGCACACGTTGTAGCCTTCGAAGGCGTGGAGCAGCATCTCCTCCCCGATGTCCTTGTACACCTGCATCTGAGACGCATAGTTGACATCCTCGGGCTGCAGACAGAGAAGAGAGATAAAATCAGTAATAAAGACATAAACAGTCATGGAGGTGTTACAAGCAAAAATGTTTCCGACCCATTTTTGGACCAATGACATTAAAACGTTACTGCTGTAGATGCATTTGTGTGGTGGAAGCTGAATGATAACTCACCGTAGTGTGCGACCAGTAAGAATAGTCAAAGTTGAAGCTCTTGCTTTCTTTTGGTTGTTTTGGGTTCAGAATCGCTGAAAACAGCAAAGCAGCTCAGTAAGATGCATGCAAATAAGTTTCATTTTCAATCATTTACTAAACATATGAAGAAGCAAATTCACTTACCTCAAGTAAAGCTGATTATAAATCTACTTCTATTAATATAAATCAGTTCTCTTTCACAGCCATTATATTTTTTACTTCTAATATAGTATCTCCACAATTTCCTCGCTCATGTGACATGATGTTATTTAGAGTGTTGATGTTGGGAGATAATTCCTATCCTCTCTGAGCCACACTTGTGGCACCAAAATACAAATATTGAAACCAGGTCCAAGTTACCTATAGTTCACTAATCAAAGGATGAATGAACACAGAAAGCAAAAACGCAAAAGTCCTAGATTCACAAGAGAAAAAAACTAAATGCAAAGAGAAAAAACTTGAGACCAATAGATACAAATTACCTAATTATATTTTGTAATAAGCTGTAACAGGAGCAATCTAAACTCTCAAATGTTGAGAGCGGAAGCTGGAACGGTCCCTTCATTATCGTTTGAAACTTTTACACACTAATACAATTTGCTTCCATTTGAGATCACGTTTCCACTTTTATTACTTGTTTCCACCTCAACTGCAATATGCAATAAAAGCCAATTATTTGTTTCTTTGTCTAGTAAAAAAAAAACATGTTAAGGGAACAAAATAACTTCTCAACGTGTTTGAGAACACAACACATTTTCATGCCTTAAAAAGCAACCGTGGCACTTTGCTTGAAGCCACATTGGCAGCTGAAATTACTCATTAAAGTCTGTAAAATTAGTTCATGAGTTGAAAAGAAAATAGCTTTACAGGCAGCCCATCTGAGAAGCCTTCGGTACTGGAGTTGGGTTGCATTTTCAGTTCAGCTTTATGTTTCGTAGCTTAAACCAAGATCTTTTGGGTTTGGTATCACTCACCTCTACATAGTAACATATGTTGTTGTCATTGTTTACTAAAGATAGTATTGAAGAGAGCACTCAAGCTTCTTCTCTCAACATTAGAGAGTTTAAAATGCTCGTATTAAGTCTTTGGTTGTGGCCCAGTGGGTTTACAAATGTTACCCATTGAGCTGTCTGAGAAGAACCAGAACCAGCTAAAAGAGGAAATATCCAGTATCCACTCTTAAAAACGTCATCACTTGATGTACTGCTGACAGTGTATGAGGAAACTGGGAAGTCAAAAGCTTTTTTATTTATTACAGATTACCATCCATACTGTTGTATTTAAGATAATATAAGAAACAAATGATCTTATAATACTCTGCCTGTACTTAAGAGTACTCCAACTTAAGATTGTCGTTCTATCAGTTATTTCTTTTTTAGTTTGTGAAATCCTCATTTCTCGTTTGTCAGTTAATCCACCATTTATGGTCCACCGTTACAGGTGTGTCTTAATAAACTATAGTTTCATTGAAACAGTAACAGGGATTCAAATCAAAACTCATAAATGATGAAAGATTTTTTTTCAACAGAACTGTAATGTTGTTGGTTTTCACAATCCTAGGGAAGACTACTGACATGACAGTTGCCCTGCAGACAATCATTGTTACTCTCCAAAAAGGAGATTAAATATCAAGATCACTTCTAAAGAAGCTGGTTGTTCATGAAGAGCTGCATCTCACCATATTAACAGAAAGTTGAGACATGTGGCAGGGGATGGTATGCAAGCAACATGTTTGATTACAGCTTGGAGAGGGTTGCAAATTCAAGAATTTCAAATTCAAAATAGTTCAAAGTACTCTTTCCAGATATATTTGAAAAGCCAGTCCAACATCAGAGATGCCACCAATAATGAAGTTCAGAGCACTTCATGCTTACCTTTACTGAGAAGTTTTATGGTCATGCTCATTTAATTTTCCCTGCTGGAGTTTGTACTTGCCCACACACATGTCCTAACCAATATGTCTGAAGCAGTAGGCCTATTAACTGTCTGTGGCTTTAATGCCAATTAGGGAAATGTAAGAATTAAACAGTCAATAAAGTACATTTTACTTTGTTGTGTGCTAATAAGAGACATTTGTAGACCTTAGTAAATTGAGTCAAACCTTAGAGCAATTCTGCAAATCTATCATGCCAAATCTCATATAAACTGCCTAATTTAACCTACTTACATATTTTTTTAAACTTCATTTTAGGTGTGGATAAGTGATAAAACTTGGTCTGGAGGATTTTATTTAAAACTAGATTAAAAGCTTTATTATTTGTGGATGATTCCAATACATTTTTCATTACAAACTAAAACACTTTCCAGCAGTTTTTCTCATGTTTCTGACATTTATATGCAAAATACTTAATTACTTTTATTACCCACTAATCATGAAGCACCACAAGGCTGTGGTCATCTTCCGATTTAGCATCGTGGTAAATGGCTTTATCACATGTTTTGCTGTTAAGACTTAAATATTTTGACTTTTTGAATCTAAACTGAATGTTTAATCCTTTGCTCATGATACAGCCAAAAAAAAAGCAGTTTGGATGCTGTTTCAGTTTAGAGCACTGGAGAGTGCTGTAAAGCCTCTCCATAATAAAAAAAAAAATGAACACCGATATTTGAAACAAGCAAAAAAACAAAATGTAATCTTTTAAGTGGCAAAAAAAAATCTATTTTCAATGTAAATGAGTGTCAAATGCAAAGTATTTTTTCAGAACCATAGATTATTTTCAATAAGAGAACAAGGAACAAACTTGTTGTTTTGATACTACATTTCCATTTTTCCATACGCATCCATTCATCAAACTTAATTTTTTCCTTAAAAACTATATACCCCACCCCTTATGTTTAGTCAATTTAAATAATATAAAACAGCACATTGCTAGTAGTTTTAACTGTTTTTTTTATATAGATTGATGTTGTTGCTGTTTATTGTTGGTACTAGTAAATGTCAATAGCAACAGCGTCCACCCTTCATTTTATTAGCAGAGGGGAGTGCAGAGTTAATCATGAACTGAGGTGCTCTTTTGTCAGCAAACCGAAGCCACTGTAACCCACTCCATGGAGAAGCTTTATATAGCACAAGCACGGCTCCCAAAAACTGTGCACTCAGCTGAAGGCAACACAATGCTGATGACAACTGTTAGAGAGGACAAAGCTGTGCACACTTTTATTAAAAACAACCACATTAGTGCAATAGATTCTTGTGGCTTTGATGAAGTAAATTAAAGCCTCCAACAGGCACAAAAGGCCGAGACTCCCCCACGTTCAGACACACGTTTATATCAGCTGATTCCGAGTGTGGACCGGACCAGAACAACGAGGTTGCTTTTTGGTTGTTGCTTCTTTTTTTTTTTTTTTCCAGCACTGGCAGCACGCATGATGAGAGCAGAGAAATGCAGCTGCCACTGCATCCTACCCACACAGCGTCGGGCCTCGGGACTGACTGAAGCTTTTGTTTGTTTCTGCAGCTGCCAAGATGCTGCCAGCCTCACTGCCCAGTGCTATGTAGCTGCAGCCCAGAGCTGCTTACGAGACAAACAACTGAGGTTAAATGCTTGACTGGTCCCAATGTAGGTCAGAGGAATATCATCAAGCCAGCCACAGAGCGTCAGTAACTGTCTGTGACTTGGTGCACCTAAGCCATGAGTAAAATCAGTCTATACCATATCATGCAGTCTACAAGATCATCAAACAAATTTCCATATCAGGGAAAGATTTCACATCCTTGTATGTTTTGCTACTTTTTGACATTTTTCAGCCTACTTCACGTTGTCAGAAAGGTTCTATTTATTAGATTTATTGGGGGGCGTACAGGAAAAGATGAAGTGTATGTTCGTGAACCATTGCTGTGTTCAAACAGCACAATTTTCAGTTCACAATAAATATGCTGGTGTCTAGACAAATATTTATCCAATTTCAGGTTGTAACAGTTTTGGAATCTAACCTTAACAACACACCAGACAGTCAACCACTATTTATTCAACAAAGTTGAAGCGGCTCTAACAACATATAAAAGAAATCCAACGTCTCCTCTCTTGCTGTTTTAATTTCCTCGCTATGATTATTGCAGAAGTTTCAAGGTAATCATTGCATTTAAATAGATTTAATTAAAAAAGATTAAGAGAGAATTTAGGAACATTGTTGGTTTGTTGCCCACAAATCATTGATGCTACATCATCTACTGAATTTAATAATTATGGTCTGATTTATTTTTCTTCTTTTAGATAGATACTAATTTGTCTAAGGGAAAATTCTTAATGGCGCGCCAGCTTCTTCCTACAGATTCAACGTTTTTAGACCAAATGGCAACAAACAAATTACTTCCTTAAAATGTTGTTAGATTAGACACAAAAAAAACTAAATTTTTCTCCATCATCTGTTACTGAATTATTTTTGGCTTGACTGTACCACAGTTGTACATCTAAGTCCCAACATGTCAGGTAAAAATGCTCTTACTTATACAAATCAGACTAAAAACAGCTTAGAAGCATAAAACAGCAGAAAGTCATCTCTGAGAAACACTGAAACCCTCGTCTTTCTGCCCAGGCGCCCATTTTAAACTGCACATCGACCTGATCAGAATTCACTGATCCTCTTCCACAGGAACAAATAATTAATGACAAGATGGTAAAAACCGTGCTATCCACTCAAAAACTTTATCCTGTGACCGGCCAGCTTTAGCTTCAACCAAAGCTTTGGTCATAAAGTCAATAACACAGGTTAAGGAGTTTTATTTAGTTTTACCAGTTTTTGTTTTGATTGCACTTCAGATTATCTTTAAACTGTATTAGTTTAATAATAAATTTCATTTTGGAGTTCTCACCAATGATGCATTGAGCATAACAAACAAAATGGGATTTTAATCTCCGATGTAAAATACCGCACATTACATTTATAAAAGTTCAATTGGTTGCCAGTAAAATACTTTTTACATATTATGGAGGTGTTTTTAATCTGATTATTTTACTGCAAAATTAAATTAAGCTAAATTTAGCTCAAATACAGCATGCTGAGTCAATGCTGTCCAGGCCTGGATTGGCTCATTCTTGGCCCAAGACTAGGTTTGCAAAATAACCCATTTTTGGTTCTTCTCAATCCAGCAGTCTGTAAAGTCTACAAGTGATTAGGAACACATCCTTCCCTCAGTGCTTTCATTGCTTTTGGAGAAAAAAAAGTTATGCAGATGAACAAATATTGAGCTAAACTATACCGAAGCACATAAAGGCCATATTCTTTATTGAAAACTCTCTTTACCATGTGAGGTTTTACTTACTCGTAGTGTTTCCTGACATCTGGATGATGCATTTGCTCTCCTTTCCGATCTCCCTGGAGTTAAAGGGTCGGACCCTCACCGCCACCTTGACTGAAGCCCCCGCCATCTCTCAGGTGGGCTTGTGTGCGTGTGTCAATGGAAGCGCTTGAGATCTGTTTTGGCTACAGGCACACACCAGGCACCTGCACAGGTACAAAATGACAGGAACACTGTAGTACTATTTCCAGAAACATATTCCTTTTGGGATATTAACAGCTGTCTGGGTTCTTCAAGGGAAGAAAGCTCTGTTAGCATAAAGAATTGCTAACTGACACATGATTCTCCACTTTCACGCCGTTAGATAATCCCCAATGGGGCAGAAAATGCGCATCTTCTAAAACACTTTGTCTAAATGGCCGGGCCATTATTTGCCAGGGAGATCATCAGCATCATGTCTGCTATAGTACAATGAAATGGCTGCTTATTTGGGCAACTTCCCCACCAAGACTCAGGGCCTTGTTATGAAAATGGACCATTAAAAATGGTTTCACATTCCCAAATGCATCCTGGCTTATCATAACCTTATCTTTGACTGCTTTCATTCTTTACACCTTTTTGTGGTCTCCCTTTTCCCCGATAAAAATGAATGTTGAATAATTATTATAAGCTCATTTCAGCCGATCAAAAATGAAACAAAAAGGCTAAATATTTCATGGGAGGCCATAATATATCTGATACTTTGATACTATTTAATTAAGGACACTGCGAAAATCTGCCCATGTAAATATCGTCTCCTCCATCTTGCTTTGCCTGCCGCACCTCAGAGACAGGCCGCGTAAACATGGACACAGTTCAGAGACCAAATCATCCGACACTGCGTCAGAAAGAGGTCACATCATTATAAAGGGGAGTTAAATGCGCATTTTTTATTGGTAATCTAAAATGTGTTGATGTTATATTTAAATTGGAGTCGATTATTTAAGAGGGGGCCAGACGCCAACCATCCTGACGCAGCGTCACTTCTAAATTAAAAGCTCGCGTAATCGTCAACATCCAGAAGACAGAAGCGAAAACAGGCGTTGTGAAGAGCTCTAATAAAAAAATATAAAGATATAATGAGAGCTCTGGCTTACCTCAACGATTCCCACTTGACAAAAACACGCAGGATGAATCCATTCAAAAAGGCGTCGGGATCCTCCGGTGGCTCCTTCTCGACTACCTTCGGCTGTCTGTATTTTGTCTCTGCCTTCGGTGACCTACAGCATCACTTCCCTCAGCGCATCCATACATGGAGAATCCGCCGAGGTAACAGGGAGTCTGCCTCAGCCTCAGCAGCAGCAGCGGTGCTGGGTGGGCTGAACACAGCGGTGCGTCAGACAGAGAGAGGAGTGGGAGACAGGGGGAGGAGAAAACGAGGTCCCAAGCGGATAGAGTGGAGGATGGAGTGCGCCGTCACTCCGTCCGTCAGTCGCTCTGAGGCTGCTGAAAATGGCGGCGCAGCTGTGCCAGGGATGCTGGGAGGGGCTGATGAGATCAGCATCCTCAGCGAGCCAGAAAGAGAGAGAGAAGGGGGGGGGGAGCGTGGACCAAATTACATTCCTTTTACATGCAATGCTGCTCCAGCTCACTGTGTGTCCATAACTAATTTGATTAAATCATGACATTTGAACGCACAACAGGATGGGGACATGCAGGCGTTAAAACCAACGTCATACATCTGACAGTAAGACGCTTGAAAAAACAAATCTTATAATTAAGTAGCTACACTTCAAAACGCAACCTAACACTTAGAGTCTGACTGTCAGACAATGAGCTTTCTTCTCTTTCATTTCTTGCTAATCACTTTTTAAGTAATATGATATAAATTAAGTCCGTTTGCCATGCATACCAGCGCGCTTTGTAATTACCTGCACATCTGGTTGATTGCAGTCGCTCAACCTCGCATTAGAAACTTTAGAAAAATTCAAACTTTTCATTAGAGTAGATTTACTCTTTGGGCGAAAACAGTCTTACACTAACAAAAAGAAATGGCTTTAAAAAATATATTTTGCTGCAATAGTTGGACCCCCTAAACATTCCTACAAAAATAAAGGCAACTAAAATATTTTCTCTAATTTTCTAGAGTCAATGATTGGAGCCATTCACTCTTCCTGGATGAGCGTGTAGCCAGGAACAGTTGCTTGCAATGTGTTGGTCGCTTTGCAGCAATCCCGCATACCGATCATGCATGTAGCGACAGTGGAGAGGAAAACTTCCCTTTAACAGGAAGAAACCTCCATCAGAACCAGGCTCAGTGTGACTGAGGGTTAGAGAAGACAGCAGAGACACAAAAAGAACACAAAAGCACGGGTCCAGGGATATTTTCTATGTGAGAGCAAAGTAAAAGGGTAACGGCAGTACTAGCTCCATTAGTAGCTTTATCTAATAGAGAACCACCAGATAAGCTCTGAACCAGTTTCTAAGTCTATAGATGAAAGACCCCTGGTGAAGTGAATCAGAGCAACACTGTGCAAAAGGGGCCTTAGTCTCAGTAAAAGCTTAGTCAATCACTTTGTCTGACTTGAACATTCTAAATTTCTGACTATTCTGCTATTACCTTATCTCCTTCATTTGCAAATTGGGGTTTTTTTATTTTAAATTGATGCTCAAAGATTTTTTTGTGTGTTCATTTTTTTTTTAAGAATTTATACTAACTACACCACTGTGAAAAAGCATTTACTCCCTTAAATCATTCTTTTTATTTATTTATTTTTTGTCATCCTTAAATATCTCTAACCTTGCCTGCAAGCTCAATTCTCGCTGTATTTGTGCGTTCACAAACACACAAGAATCCATCTTGTGCCGCTCCCTCTTCAACCATTCCAAACCCAATCACCTTGCAGTATTATTGTTTAGGGCGGGACATACAGCTATGACAAAAGCAAGAGCTGCTGAGGCCACAGCCGAACCAACATAAACATGGCAGCGCAGGAGGACGCATGCGCAGCTGCTGCTATCACATTGGCACAATCCACGATTTCTTCGAGAGAAGAACAACAAGAAGTACCGAGACCAGGGTAACTTCTTGTGGTTTCTCGTCGATACCATGATTGGCTAAAATCAACCTTGGGTCAGTGGGTACTAGGTGTTGCTTCGTCCAATCAGCTTGGAGAGTTCTGCTGCATCTCTCTCCTTTCTGCAAACAGATTCGATAGGAGCAGTCCCAGACTGATCATGTGCAGAAAGGAGAGTACTAGACATCATCGTTCTGGCTGGCAAGGTTAACGTGTTTCCATTCCTCAGCCAAATTTAGATATCAGACAAAGACAACCTGGGTAAAAACAAAAAGCAGTTTTCAAATTGTGGTTTCAACAGCTGACCAGCCCTAGCTCTGTGTGCCAAATAAGTCTGCCCTCAAGAATTTGGGATAACTAACAAAGAGTCTTGTACAAATTACTGAGGAGAAATTTCATCCACCTCTTCTTTACAGACTTATTACAGACAGTCACTTTAGAGGTTTTTGTTGAGCATGAACAACCTCTGTAATTTCCTGCAACATTATCTCAACTGGATTAAAGTCCAATATTTACAATTCAAAAATCTAAAACTGCTTTGTTTTAGTTATTCAGAGATGGACTAACTGGTATGCTTTGTATCATTGTTCTGCTGCATGAACCAAGTGCGCTTTGACTTAAGGTCTCAAACTGATGGCCAAATATCCTCACGTAGGATTTTCTGGTAGAGAGCAAACCTCCATCCTCCAACAATTTCAGCAAGAGGTCCTGAAGCAGCAAAGCAGCCCGAGACCATTGCTCTACTGCCACCATGTTTGAAAGTCTGAATGATGTTCTATTTCTAAAGTGCTGTTGCAGATGTGTTTATTTTTTCATTAAACCTTTATTTAACCAGGAAAGTCACAATTGAGATTAATAATCTCAACAGTAATCTTTTTTTTTAACTTTTAATTGTGACCAAAAAAAGGCAAATACAAAAGAAATTTGCAAGGGGTGTTAAAACCTTTTCAGTGCACTGCATAACCCAACCTGAGTTGTAATAAATAAATAAATCATTATTACAGTCGTGGACTTATGCTCGCCATGCAAAAAAAGTAACAGGAATAAAACCATGAAAACAAAATAGAATGGTGTGCCTTGTAAACATCATAACAATTACAAAAAACAAGTTAAAAAGTACAAACTTTGTTTCAACCAGAATAATATTTGTAGGAAATGTAACTAAATGTATTCTTCTCAGTATAACTGATTTATTTGTTTCTATAAATTTGTTCTTCTCCCGAGTTCTTGAACATTAGGGGAGCTGTCTCTGTAGTCTATCACCCAGGCAGAGCAGAAATCCAAATTTCATTTATTTACCTTCTGTGTAATTATTTACCCAGGCACCCAGACTTCTGCACTAACATATATTAACTTGACGGGATTGTTGTAACGTGTCCCCTGGATGGCGTGAAGTTTTGAACTGAATTGTTGAAACTGTTCAAATTATCATACCTCTTGAAACATGAGGTCAGGGATGTTTAATTAGCTACAAAAGAGACAAGCAAGCGTCTGAAATGAAAGTTGCCTCTTGGCAATTACATGATATCCATTCCTAAGTAAAATATCAGAATACATTCTTGATAGAAATTTGCACACAAAAAAAAACACACACAAAAAAAAAAAAAAAAAACCATTAAAATGTTGTACAAAACATATAACCCTGAATGCCTTTAGTTGTGTGTTATGGGTTGGTGGGTGTGTACATATGCCTGCCCCTCTTTCACTGAAAAACCAGATTGGCTCTCTGAGAGGAGGCTCCTCTAAACATCCCAAAGGCTGCAGTGGCAGAAGGAACAAAGTCAACAAATCACCTCAAACAAACCAACCTCAGCTGGTTCCAAGCTGCCAGATGCAGTACTTCGGTTTCAAGAGCTGCGAATCTAAACCAGAAATGCATCACCAAAACTGGTCCTGTGGATGCATGCATGTGGGTCATGAACAGATATCCTTACATAAAGACATTCGTACACTATGTTATATTAATCATGTGGATTTTAAAGTGAAACAACAAAGTGGTGAATAAAATACAAGGTTTTAAAAACTATTTACAAATAAAAATCAGTGAAAATGTGGGGTGCATTTATAATTCGGCCATTATTCATGAATAAAAGCCAGTGCTATATACTGAACTTAGAAGTCGCTTTATTAATAAATAGTTGATTTAATCTCAGTCTAAACACAGATGGAAGCCTCAGAGGTCTATTAGAGAACATTACAGAGCAAACCACCATGAAGGAACACACCAGACAGATCAGAGATAAGTTTGTGAAGAATTTTAAACCAGGATCAGGTCATATAACAATACAGGAGCATTAAACATGTTAGAGCACTGTTAAAACCATCATCTAAAAAGGGAAAGACTGTGGCACACCAGCAAACCTGCCAAGACCGGGCCATTCACCTATACTGACAGGCTGAGGAGGACCAGATTCAGTGAGAGAAGCATTCGAGACGCCCATTGAAACTCTGGAGGAGCTGCAGAGATCCATAGGAAGGGAATTTTGTCCACAGGACAACTATTAGTGGTGTAATCCACAAATCTGGCTTTTATGAGACAGTGACAGGAAGAAAGCCACTAATGATTTCATGTGTGAACAAATTTGACTTTCTGGCATACATGCAAGACAAAATGTGTGGCAAAAGACTGATGCCACACCTTAACCCCAACACACTACTCCCACCGTGAAACATGGTGGTAGCAGCATCATAATGTGGGAATCCCTTCCCTCTACAGAGGGACAGAAAAACAGGTCAGAGTTCATAGGAAGATAGACGGGGCAAAACTTAGGGAAAGACCTGAGAGTGTGATGAAGGATCTCTATTAACCAGGGCATCTATACAGAGAGCTCTACAGTTGAATGGAGTAGATCTAAATATATGTGTGCTTTAGAATGGTGCAGTCAAAGTCCAAGTTTAAACCCAAAAGAGGATCTTTGTTCTTCAAAATAGCTCAGGGTCAAGTTGGTGTGACTTGAGCCTGAGCTATTTTGTAGTCTGTAGATGTGCAAAGCAGGCAGACATTTCCCAGAGAAATAAAGTTGTGAATCCTGCTAAAACATCAACAAAGTATTGACTGAGGGCGTTGAATACAACACATCTGTTTTTTTTTTTTTTTTGGGGGGGGGGGGGGTAAAAATATTTAGAAAATCGTGTTTTCTACTTCCACTTGACAATTACACGCTACTTTCTGTTGGTCTTTTACGAACTGTCTCTCTTGCAGTGAAGTGACAAAGTGTGTAAAAGTTCAAGGGGTGTGAATAAGTTTGCTCTGTATAAAAAAGCTCAAACAACGTTGCTTAGCCGACAAACCAAAAACGTACAACATTAACAGAAGTGTTCACGGAGCATCCTGTTCTTTTACTATAAGGTTACTGTCGTACACTTTATTGCGTAAAATGACGCAAGCACGCCCTTGTCCAACAGGTCAAAGACCTGTTTGTTTTAAATTTTCACCCAGTCTCACTTCCAGGCACAGTCTCTCTATCCGTCAGAGGTGATCTCACCCTTGCAGGCTTCTCTGGAACAGGACACCGGCCGTAATGCAGCGGGCTTTGTTCGGCCGGAGCGCATCGCTCGCTCAGCAGGCGGCAGCGGCTCTTGACGGTCCCCTGGCTGCTCGGAGCGCTCCGGTGATGCAGCGTCTGGAGCGCTCCATGTCCTCCGTTACCATCCCGCCGCCCGAATGCATGCTCCGACCACTAGAAGTGCCTCTGCGTTACCTGTTCGGTCCGGGGCCATCAAACGTTCCTCCGCGAGTCTTGGCTGCGGGATCCAGGCCTATAATTGGTCACCTGCACCCAGAAATGTATGAGGTAACTGCTCTGAAAGTCGGTAGGATTCAGTTATCTTAGATTTAGCGTACTGCAAGAAGATAAGCTTAATTTAGGCGGCGTTTTGAACTTTTGAGAGCTCTCGAATAAACATTTTTACAATTTGGAGAAATGTAGGATTTTGCATCCCATATTTGACTAATATTACCTCAGCGAAAGGGTTTGAATTTTCTTGTCAAACTGGCAAATCTTAGATAATTATACATAGACTTGTGCGTAATTACGCACAGTCTGCAGAGCGCAAATCCACTGTCACCACAGATAGCCATGTAGTTTTAAATGACAAGTCAAACTAAAAGCCTGTTTCCCGTTTTGAATTCGTGTCACAGATCATGAACGATATCAAAAAGGGCATCCAGTACGCCTTTCAGACAGACAACAACATGACCATAGCAATGAGCGGCTCTGGACACGCAGCAATGGAGTGCGCCGTGTTCAACATCGTGGAGCCAGGGGAGAGCGTCCTCATCTCCATCAACGGGATATGGGGAGAGCGAGTGGCTGAAATCGCGGAAAGAATGGGTAGGCTTTTATTTATTCATTCATTTATTAATTTTTTGCGCACGTCATTACGCACGCATTTGGCTGATCCCTGTTGCTAACAACCCCCCTCTTTAGCACAGAAACAGAAACTCAAGTAACAAAATATGTATTATTATTATTATTATTAATAACAACAACAACAACACTAATCATAATAATAATAATAATAATAATAATAATAATAATAATAATAATAATAATAATAATAATAATAATAATAATAATTTCTCTTTTTGTTCTGTGTTTAGGTGCCAATGTACACAGACTGGTAAAAGCACCAGGAGGGTATTACACCAACAAAGAAATTGAACAGGTTTGGACTACAACTTTATAGTTCTGGCTATTACTGAACTTCTGGATTGCCCACTTCTATGAGACTCGGGTCCATCACAGGTAATAAAAACAGATGCTTGATTAAATTATTTTCTTATGTTTCAGGCCATAGAAAAACACAAGCCGGTCTTGTTTTTTCTTGCACACGGAGAGTCTTCTGCTGGTCTCTGCCACCCAGTGGATGGCATTGGGGACATTTGCAGGAAGTAGGTTTCTATCAAACTCATCTGCAATCTGAAATATGTTCACATTATGTTCTATGACCCAGAGACGTATGTCCCATGTCCTGCAGACACAATTGCCTCTTCCTGGTTGATACGGTTGCCTCGCTTGGAGCAGCTCCAATATTCATGGACAAACAAAGTAGGAGAACAAATAAAATCTCATTCATTCTGCTTAGGGTTTGCCACGCGTCTGATTCTTACATTCCTTATTGTGTTCAAAGAAATTGACATCCTGTACACTGGTTCTCAGAAGGCTCTTAATGCACCTCCTGGCACAGCACCCATCTCCTTTAATGACAGAGCATGGTAAGACTGAAGACTGCAGTGCATCTTTGTCTAAAAAAAAAAGAAAATTATTAAAGCCACCAGACTTATTTTTGTTCCCTATTACAGCAACAAGATGTTTAACAGGAAAACAAAGCCTGTATCGTACCTGTTTGACATGACACATTTATCCAACTACTGGGGTTGTGATGGCCAAGCAATGAGAGCGTGAGTACACACCTAACCTTTGATTCTTTTTCATTCTTTCTGCCAAAAAAGTAAATTTCCCTCTGCTAAATAGGTTTGGATCAGCTTTTTTTTTTGATCAGAAATCCTCCACACATTTTATAAATAATCTTTCTTTAACTTTCAGATTATATTATTCTAAATTAAAAATAACTGGTGGTTCTCATTTAGTGAGAAAGGAAGTCCAAAACATGCAGAAACAAGAAGGGAACGCTGAATAAAAAGTTAAATTGCCTCATGTTGATTATGTGCACAAATAAAACAGAATGCATATTCAGTTTTTCAGTACATCTTGTAAACATTTACCAAATCAAGTTGTCATTTTTCCCTTGTTTCATTATTTAAGTGCTGTCTGATGTCTTATTTTTGTGCGTTATTTAACTTTATTTGAAGTGTTGATAAAAAATAGTCAAATAAAAATAACAGACAAGAGGTAACAGTGTACTCTGGGTTTTAGATATCACCACACTGGTCCTGTTTCTGGATTCTTCGCACTGAGAGAGAGTCTGGCGATTCTTGCTGAAAGGGTAAACGTATATCTCACCACTTATCTCATCACTATGCCATCTCAACTAAATTCAATACTTTAAGATTTTCCTTCAGACTCTAAACAGTATTTAGTTTAAATTAGTTTGTCCTTTGTTCAAAGTGTTTTGTCAGATTTGCCATTTATGGTCTTAATAAATAAAGTCAAGTTTATCAATCATCAATAGCCTTAAGATGCTTACAGGTTGCTTTTATGTACGCTTTCTTCCAGAATGGGAGTTTACCCTTTTTTCTAAATCTACACCATGGGCTTTGTCCTGTCAAATTTTCTGTAGGTAAATAGACTAAAATGGTCCATCTCTGTCTCCCTCTAGGGGCTGGAGGAGTCCTGGAGGAAACACAAAGAGGTTGCAGCCTACCTCTACAAAGGACTAGAAGACCTGGGCCTCAAGCTTTTCATCGCCGACAAAGTAAGACGATTAAAAAGCCAAACAAAAACTAATTTGTGTTTTCTTTGCTTGATTAGTAACTTTAGAGCACGAAAAAGCCACAAATACACTTCTCAGTTTGATTGCGTCAAAACGATGTAGAATTGTTTCTCTTGTTATTGTGTGTTTCATGCAGGATTTGAGGCTTCCCTCCGTCACCACCATATCCATCCCCGAAGGCTATGAGTGGAGAGAGATGCTCACCTACATTATGAAGAACCACCAAATGGAGATGACTGGAGGTCTGGGTCCATCCATCGGCAAGGTTAGTTTCATCTCAGAAGAGGCAACACACGAAGGCCTTGTTGGTGCCAGTATGGTAGATCATTTAGAAATGACATTTAGACTACTGTGCAGGTGATGTCGTTTAAAAAAAATAAAACAGATGCTAAACAAAATGCGTTTTTGATATGCTATTCGTGTCTTAATTTAAAAAATCAGCTCTGCACACAGTAGATCTGTTTCCATAGTAAGTTTTTATCAATGTATTTTTGCTAGAAAGCAATCTCAATATTTATAATACGAGCAATGTTGAATGACTAGCATCAGGATTTTTCAATCCTCCTAAACTGAGTCACTGCAAGCATTAATCCACTCTCTGTTTTAATTAGGTGATGAGAATTGGCTTGATGGGATACAACTGTGAGAAGACCAATGCCGACAAGGCACTGCATGCCCTGGCAGATGCTCTGAAGAACTGCAAAAAGAGCAAAGCTTAAGAACTCATACTCTCACAGCACTGACTCTGTCCACATTCATGAGATACATGAATACACACGGCTGAAACATCGGATACAGTCCAGAAATTCCTTATTGTTCTCTGTTATAAGGATTTTGGCTGGATTTTCTTGTATATGTTTGGTATTATTAAGATAAAGTTGCAGATGCTGACACGCTAAGTGCACTGAAGATGTCGACAAAGTCTGTTTTATTTTAAGAAATACCAAAACTCTTCGGTATCATTAAACTGAGAAGCTGAAATGTACTGTCTTATGTGACATTTGTGAAGTATCTCACAGTAAACACATCAGGTTGTCCAATTTCTATACCTGTTTATCCCTGCAGGGTCATGGGGACAAGAGATAGGGTATGCCAGGACAGGCCCACAGTCCATCACAGGGAAACACGGAGACACACGGCACAAACAACCATGTCCCCATACATTTGTATCCGAGGGAAATTTGGGAGTAAATACATCAAGCAAATTTCATGCAGAAAGACCCCAGGCTGTGTTTAAAATCTAGGACATTCCTGCTGCAAGTCAACAGTTATTTCTGAGTTTGGACATTTAACAGCTAAATGATATTTAATTCAGATGGTACATTTTAATTATACTAATTATTGTCATAATTTTGCTCATCTGCTTTGCTCATCTGTCGTGTTAAAAAGGAATAAAAATAAAAGTGTAAGTATGTGACTAAAGCACAATGGTGGTATGAAAATGTTTTCAGTGATAGCTACAGCCAAGATGAGCCATTCATTGGCAAAAACTGGCAAAGGGACAGCAAGCTTGTTTATTTACCTGGTTTGACATTAGAACTGTCACTAAACCAGCTACAGCTGGTCACGAACTTTGAATTATGCTCCAACATTGAACTTTATGATAGTTAAGGTCTAAGGTCTGTCGTTCAGTCGGACGGACAAACGGTAGACAAACTCTGAAACGGGTTTATATATATATAATATATATAAAAACCACACAATGTAGTTTTTAGATCCCCATACATGTTTTTTTTTATCAAACCCAAAATATTAAATTGAATTATGCATTTTTTATTTTCTGCAGTAATTAAAATATGAACAGAACATCATATCTGGATTAATGTTCTTTTTATATTTAAAATCATATATATATATATATATATATATATATATATATATATATATATATATATATATATATATATATATATATATATAATTATAGATAGATAGATAGATAGATAGATAGATAGATAGATAGATAGATAGATAGATAGATAGATAGATAGATAGATAGATAGATAGATAGATAGATAGATAGATAGATAGATAGATAGATAGATAGATAGATTTTTTTCCGGACTTTGTAAACTCCACTTCCCATCATTCCATGCGCTATTTGCTCGTCAACTGCGTCAAAACCTGCTCTGCTTCATTGCGATTTTCTGTCTGTGAGAGAAACATCACACTCTCCGTCCAGGAACTCGGTTAATCCATGGCGTCTCCCACTAATGGCACCGGTACGTTCAAATGTCATGTTTCAATCGAAATCGATGTTAAAGTATATTATTTAATTACTGAAATGTTACGATACAATGACACTGCATCTCGGCCAGGAAGTGGGATGTTAACCATTTAACTATTGTCCTCAAATAAATGACTGGTATTCATTATTAGTTTGTATGTATTTATTTGCATAAAACTTAATTTTGCCATTTAGTTTTTAGGTATCGTGTTTGCGCTTACATTTGAGTTTAGGATTAGCAAACATAAACACCACCACTTAACGTGTATGCTGTGGACTGCGCATGGCAAAGGACTATTCCTGCTTTTAAATTAACAATGCTTGTTTTTATTTGTCAGGTAGAACTTTTCATTTCTTATCTCCTCTGATTCAAACGCCCTGTTCCTGTTCTTCTTCTTTGAGGTTTTCCAGCAGCTTGCATGTTTAAACGTTGCTTTACTGCCATCTTCTGGATTCAGACCAATCTGCGGATTAGTTGCTTTTGAATGTCACAAAAAGGTGTCTTTCATTTTTTTAGAACACAATTCATTAAGCTGTTGAACTCAGACTCCTTGTTTTTGAATCCTTGAGATTTTTTCCAATTATTTTATTTAAATAAATATTTCCCACATGGACTTGTGTCTAGTGTCTGTACCCTGTCAAAATCCCCACCCTGCAGATAGACCCTTGCCTGTTATGTGGAACAGTTGCTGCTTTCCCTCTTTGAGGAGGTTGGCAAGCGCTGCAGTGCCTCCCATGATTACGTAGGCCATAACATAAATTTTCTGTATTAATCCTTTTTTATGTGAATTTTCTTAAAACTTAAAGTTTGAGGGTTTTTTTGTTAGCTGTTAGGAATGATCATCAAAACTAACAGGAAAAAAATTCTGGAAACCTATACACTTTATAATAAATGTAATAAAATATAACGAATCTCTGAGTTTCACATTTTGTATTTAATTACTTACCCATGTTAACTTTTCAGTGATATTCTGTTGTATTAAGATACACTTCTATAATTTCAGTATGGTTGTCTACATTTCTGAGTTGAATCCAACACTTCTTGCCTCTTCGTCTTACCTAGTTATTTAGATGAACTTCAGTCCTCAAGGCCCAGTACTTCTTATTACTTACTTACTTTTTTATCGCATGCTCTGAATATTTGGTTTACCACACCAGAATCAAATAAATGGTTTATTATTAGGTCTCTGCAGGACTTTAATTCTACTGCAGCAGGACCTCCAACATGTAGGGACTGGAGTTATCGGAAGACTCATTTAGACAGGAATATTAATATCATATTTACGTTTCTGTGGCATGTTTGATCAGGCTCTTGTCAACCTACTTATTCTCTTTTAGCCCTATGAAGACCACAACCAATACCCTTTTTGATTCTCTCATAACTCTTCCCAGTCATTTGGTTCTCTATCCTCTTTCTCCAAGCCCAAGTTCTGCAGAGGCCTGCTAATAACCTGCTGATTTTAATCGGGTGCGCATAAAAACAGGCAGGAGAGTTGGCCTTGAGAACCAGGGTATGGGAACCGCTGTTGCAGTCTGAACTGTTGCATCACTGCCATCCTCTGGACATTATCACAACTAAACCTTTGCTTGTCACAGTTTTCTTTTTTTGTTTTTAATTAGTTTTTCTCTTTCATTTTCTCACGGCCTGTTTTTCAAGCATGTTGTATTTTCAGCTCCCGTTGCAATGGAAAGCTTGCATAGCATGTTTAAAGACAGCTCATCCTTTTTTGTAATGAATCTAAACCCCGGCATTCAGGCTTTGTTTGTTGAAACCAAACAAAATCATAGTCTGCCTCATAAAGAGCAGGACACGCAGCCGCCTGATTAAAAATCACATCAAACAGGGAGTGTTTGTCAGGGTTTTATTGAGACTCATATTGAGACTCATAGCTGTGTGTGTGTGTGTGTGTGTGTGTGTGTGTGTGTGTGTGTGTGTGTGTGTGTGTGTGTGTGTGTGTGTGTGTGTGTGTGTGTGTGTTTGCAGAGGTGAAGCTGAATCCTGTCCTCCTGCCTCTCAGCTGGCTGCTGGGTACCTGGGAGAGCGATGAACCCGGAGAAGGAACCTACCCCTCCATAAAACCTTTCCGCTACACGGAGAAACTGCACTTCAGCCACGTGGGGCAGCCAGTCATCAACTTTATGTAGAGTAACCCAGCAAAGATTCACTTTGTGTCATTGGCAGAATGAAAGGAATGGTCCTTTCTTCCGCTTTTCCGCCATATTCTCAGCTGATTTCTCCCTGTATTGTTTAGGTTTAATGCGTTTCATGCTGAATCCAACAAGCCTCTGCACAGAGAATGTGGTTTTATTCGAATCCAGCAGGGGACCACCAGAGTGGCCTTCATCATCGCACAGAACTCAGGTAGACTTAAATACAACCGTGTTTCTGTGGATCAGGTCAATCCCCAAAGGTTCTGAAACCTTTTCTGGATTTTTTTTTTTTTTTATGAAAACATTTTTAAAACGTCAAATCCTGAATGAAATCTAACTATGGACAAAATTGTTGGTACTCATCTGAAAGAAAGTCCCACAATGGTCACTGAAATAACTTGAAACTAAACAAAAATAATAATAAAAACATACTGAAATGTATTGAAAATTAACCAATGAAAATCAGACATTGCTTTTGAATTGTGGTTCAACAGAATAATTATAAAAAAAGAAACTAATGAAACAGACCTGGACAAAAAATGTTGGCACCTCTAGAAAATAATTTGACCATAAGGACATGTTAAACTGAGGTTTGTCCTCTAATTAGCATTACAGATGTCGTCAAGCTTGTAACCAGTCAGTCTGCCCATTTAAAGGGTTACAAGTAGTCACTGTGCTGTTGGGTGACATGGTGTGGACCACACTTAACATGGATCACAGGAAGTGAAGGAGAAGGTTGTTTCAGAGGATTAGAAGGAAAATTATACACAAGCCTGTTAAAGGTAAAGGCTGCAAGACCATCTCCAAGCGGCTTCATGTTCCAGGGATTATAGTCGCACATATTATCCAGAAGTTTATGGTTCACAGGACTGTAGCCAACCTCCCTGTACGTGGCTGCAAGACGAGAATGTATGACACATTGAAGAGAAAGATAAAGCAAATGGTAACCCAAGAGCCCACAACAAACTCCAAATAAATCAAAGGTGACCTCCAAGATCAACGTACATCAGTGTCAGATTGCACCATCCACTACTGGTTAAGCCAAAGTGATGGCAGACTTCATGGGAGACACAACTGTTGAAAGCGATTAATAAAAAAACAAGACTGGAATTTGCCACAATGCATATTTTAAAGCCTAAAAACATCTGGGAGAATCTCCTTTGGACAGATGAAATAAAGCTGGAGCTTTTTGGCAAGGCACATCAGCTCCATGTTCACAAATAAAGCACACTTAGGAAAGAACACTGTCCCTACTGTGAAACATGGAGGAGGCTCAGTTATGTTCTGGGGCTGCTTTGCTGCATCTGCCACTGGGTGTCTCAGATCTTTGCAGGGTTCAATGAAATCACAAGACCATGAAGGGATTGTAGAGAGAAATGTGCTGCCTAGTGTCAGAAAGCTTGGTCTCAGTTGTAGGTCATGGGTCATCCAACAGCATAATGACCAAAAGCACGCAGCTACGGCTATACGACTATTCTGAAGTGGCCTCCTATGAGCCCTGACCTAAATCTGTTTGAACATTAAAAGAAGGAGCTGAAACACAGCGTCTAGAGAAGACACCCTTCAAATCTGAGACAACTGGAGCAGTTTGCTCACGAGGAGTGGGCCAAAAATACCTGTCGACAGGTGCAGAGGTCTCACTGACAGTTATAGAAATTGTTTAACTGCAGTGATTGCCACAAAGGCTTGCACTACAAAATAGGAAATGAAAGGTACCATTATTTTTGTCCAGGGCTCTTTTTATTGGTTTATTTTTCTTAATGATTCTGTTGAACAATAATTCAAGGTCGGATTTTCATTGGTTGATTTTTAGTAAATTTTTATTTATTATTATTTTTTGTTAATTTCAAATTATTTCAGTGACCATTGTATGTTTTTCTTTGATTAATAGAGGGCTTCCAACAATGTTGTCCATGACTATTATATCTGAATGCAAAATCTGATTATGCAGTGATTTCCTTTTTCCAGATGTGACTGGCTGTGATTCATGACCCTTTTACACACATTTTAACAAATTGAAATAATCCCCTCGTTAGTGTTCTGTGCTCTCAAGATGTTGAATTTACAGCCTGCGTTTATTCTCTTAACCCATTTGCTGTATTCGTAGCAGCGTGGCTTTATCAGACTGAATGTTGTGTTACCTTGTAGGTCTGGTGGAGATTGAAGAGGGGGAGCTGACAGGAAATCAGCTTAAACTGCAGACCCAAAGTCTGGGCAGAATCTCTTTTGCCAAAGAGCCTCATGTACAACAGGTGCAACCGATCAGTCACCATTAATACACAGAAATTAGCTCAAATGTCTGCTGAAATAGATCTGATATTACTTTGTATGAATGCGTTCAGAGTATAGATTTTCTATGTATAGCACATGAGTCAAGTTTGTATCGGTTGCCTCGCCTATTGCATTACTTCCTTTCTTTTTTTCTGTCAGATTTGCAGAGTCTTGCAGCTTCGACCTGATGGGAAGCTGGAGCAGACTGTTTCCATGGCAACAGACAACCAGCCACTCACTCAGCACTTGCACATCACTTACAGCCGATCAGCTTGACCCTACCGGCCGCCAGGCTTCATACCTACACCTGAAGTCAGAGCAAAGTCTTATGAGTGTGGGTCAGGAGACCTTTATTACTCAGGGTATTTTTTTTTCTTCCTTTTGTGAAGACGTGCCTGTTTGTATTGTTGCTTGTCAAGGTTCTGTGTTGTGTGTATTCAAATAAATACCTGGTTTGAATCCATATGGTTCTAAGATAATAAAGATACAAATTGAAATGTGAACTTTTTTTTTTTTTTTTTTTCCCAGTGTCCTGTCTAGCAATGTGGCAATAGGAATTGATGTCTCAATGCCAGAAATGTGAACTTTTTGCATTTCGGGTATTACTTTCCAACAGGTATTTGTTATTCCCAGGCATTGTGGGGGAGATGGCAATTATATTTGTGAAAACTTTAATGAATTGAGTTTCTGTACAAACAGCACAAAGACCTTTTACCTAATGGTGGTTTGAAATGCTCATGTCATGTCAAGACGACGCTGTGCTTGCTTTAGGTCACGCGACCATGGAAAAAAACTGTTAAGATAACTTAAACAAAGCTGTAAAACTGCCAGATCGAACCTGGTGTCTAGTGCCAGACATGTTGTCAAGAGTGTTTGTCAGCATATTTAATGGCGTCAGTAATGATCTATCCGGATGTAAACAACTGAGCAACTGTTCCTGATTCTGCACAAATTTGAATCATGAGTAAGGAGAACAGTTTAGTTTGAACTGTAAGCCCTGCCACCATCTTTTTTTTCCTCCCATGAGAAAACCTCCTTCTCTCCCTCCTGCTGTCCACCCAGTCAACATGCACGAGACTAACCACGCGCCTCAAGCTCGTGAACACTCCTCCAGAGGAAACTAGGCTTCATCGAGCAATTTTCCTTCATTTTCTTTGACATAAATGGCTACGTCTGGGGTAAATGATATTTTCTTATGTGAACGGTCAGCACTTACATGCATGCCATGCTGTTCTGTTTACTTACCCTGTCCTACATGCGCTGGAGGAGCTGCTGCTTAGGAACGCCTCCACGTCTCGGTGTGCCATTGGCAAAGAGAGTCGTCCCGGGTCATCCTCAGTTCTCTACTTATTCCTACTTTAAAAAAAAAAAAAAAAAAAAACAGAACTTGCTCGCTCACGCAATCAATCAGTCAATTATGAAATTACGTCTGTTAACTCATACATTGTGTAAAAAGCATTTTTCTTAACCAGACAGAAATAAATTTAGAAATAGTTCCTTTAAAAATCCTCAGATTGTATTTCCTTCTTGGGAAGACCAAGAGAACGTTCTGATGGGTGTGTAAATTGTGTGTGAATGGTGTACACATATAAACGGTCTCTCCAAATATGAAGCCTTTTTCCTGAGTCATTTTGATAATATATTTTAAGGAAAGACTTTGCCAGCTTCTGCCGCCTTTTCAGAAATGAGCATCTCTTATAGTTAATGGCAAACTAGTCAGTTTTCCCAAGGAAACGCTACAAACAAAATGATTTACTGTAAAAAATTATAAAGAGAAGTTTACTAATGTGACAAATGATACACCTAAACTGGTAATGGTTCCTCTGTATGGATGCCATCGCCTGTCTCCGAGCTGGGAACCAGCAAATTGCTCTCTGGAGGAGATTGAATATTAGGCTCACAGTCAGTGCTCAATTGAACAGTCCTTAAATCTGAAATTTACCAGAAAACAAACTATTATGGTGAAAGAATCAAAATAGCTTACAGTTGAATCGCATAGTACATGTCTTCTACTGTACAAGTAAAATTGCTGCTGGAAGGTCACTAGAAAATGATTAGGGAAGGAAAGAAACAAATTGTTTGTTACTGCTGTATGTTACAGATGAGAACAAAGGTACTGACACAGGTAAAATAAGTACTGAACACCTCAACGTTCGTCTCAGTTTAAATATTTCTAATGGTGACTTTGCCTCTAAATTCACACCAGACGTCCGCAACATCTCATGTAGTCCACACATACAAAGAAATCAAAACTAATTAGCCCACAAAAGATGTTACTTGTGAATACACTGAGTGTCACAAGGAGAAAGTATTGACCAAACAGAAATTTATGAAATGGTTTGTGGAAAAGCCATTTTCAGTAATGACAACTTCAAGACATGCCCCGCATGGACAAACTAGAAGCATCCATAGCTCAGATGGGATTTTTTTACACATTCTTCCACACAATCGGTCAACTTCAAGGTTCTGGTTTCCTTGGCTGTGTGTTTGGGACTAGTCTCTTGATTTGAAATCCACACTCGTTTCATCTTTCGGTTCTTAAGAATATCCCAGTACATCTCTCTTAACATCCCTCTTTAGTCTGAAGTCTACCAGCACCATACGCTATAAGACAGCCCACACCATAATGTTTCCGTCTTCCTACAAATACCGTGTGTGTCATAGCTAAAGAATTCAGCTTTGGCCTCATCTGCCCAAACTAACTGTAAAAATATATGATTAAAAAGCTGCTCAGATTTATTTTATTCGCATGAACCACTTTTTATACTGTAAAATATGAAACGACAAAAATCTTGAACGTTTCAACTTGTGAAACAAACTTGTTGGGCATCGCTTGGAATTTTCTTTGTGTTTAACCAAGTTCTTGCAAAAAGAAAATCTATTTAAAAATAGTAAGAGAAGTGAAACAAAGTGCCATGAATGTATCTGTAAGCATTTGTTGAAATTTATTGTAGCTTTGGGGGGGAAAAAAGCAGACAGCAAAATTAACACTGAACGTTGAACCCATTACACACATTCATCCTGAAGTGCTTGCGGTAGTGGCAAAATTTATGCTGTAGTGGATTAATTTGTTGGTTATCACCAAATATGTATAAATCATAAATAAAAATCATAAATAAAATATACAGGTTAAAACTCAGTAAAGATAAAATCTTACATTTAGTCGGTTTCAAGTCCTATGGAAGTTAATTGTAAAAAAAAAAAAAAAAAATGCATGACTGAAAAAAAGATTTCTAGTTGTGTTTAAACGGAAAACAAAAAAAATGACCATGTCAGTTTTAGTTACATTTAAAGGAAGAAACCATTTGTGCTTTGGTGAAAGTACAATTATTTGATCTCCTGAAATGTAAACAGTTAATATGGCCAAATACTGCTCAGAGAGAGCGGCCTCAACGGACAGGACCCCTTTCAGACACCAGAAACTTCAGTTTCTCTGTAAACGCAGACTTCACCTTCAGCCTCATCCTCTCAAAATACATATTCTATTAGGAGCGAATCTCACTCAGATCAGCAGCAAGAACAGCCTCACATTAAACCAGAGAAAGGTGGGCTTTCTGTGCTTCGACAAGCAGTGAGGAAAAGCACACAACAGGTGGAGTGTGGTATGAAAACAAAAACAAAAAAAATCACATTCATGCTGTTAAATATCAAGGTTATCCTTAAATCTCCACTGAAAGCGTCAAGGCGACTACTCTTTGGTTGAAGGGTAATCCGTCGCTTGTGCCAAACACAACACGCTGCTGATGAGACATTTGTCAGTGGCCATTCAGCAACACACAGAAAGGTGCTGGGAAAGCTCAATCCTCTTCAGGCGCAGAAGGGCATCTCCATCCCAGCTTTCATTGACAAGACGGAGCTTAAAGTTCAGGATTTTCACCACTTCTCCACTCTGTCCGAACAGGTCACTGCTCCTTCATGATGTAAACGTACACCGTGGTGAGAAAATATTTGAGGGAATCGATGACGGACGACAGCCAGGGCCGTTCAGGGGTGCAGTCCATCTTCACCACGCACTTCGAGATCTCCACCTGACGGGAAGGAAAACAGATTTTAATCACTTACCTTAAGAATGTATTACAAAGAGGTCATTTTTGTGATGCCAGCAGTTTTCTGACTTATATGGTTTATTGCCCAACACTATTTCATAATAATATATGAAACAGACCCAGTAGGTATTGCCGTATGCCTCAAATAAAGACAAGTAGCTGTTTTCTAACCATGTTTTATTTATCAGTCTTGGCAGATCCTGCTTTGACAAATGACGGAGCCGTAAAGAGACGGCATGTAACAACTAAGACGGATATGGGGTCTTTCATATAAGCGCCAAAGCAAAAGTTGGTGAACTGCCTTTATCAAACCTTTCAAAAGATTAATCAAAGAATATATCATGTCTTTTGCAAATGATCTGATGTATTTCTTTGATGTTTGTACTAGTGTTCATGTGGATAAGCCTGTCTTAAAAAGGAGATTTTAATCTCAAAAAGGTTTTTCCTGGATAGATGGACAGCATCATTAAAATAGATAGAGATACAGATAGGCTCTAAATTATTCATATCCCTGACATATATAGATTTAAAATCATTTTCACTTAACCAGTATGTGTTACTTTTCCCCTGATAGGAGGGTTCAAACTTCCTTTTTTATATTTTTGTATGAATGGACATTTAGTCTGCAAGTTGCATGTCAAGCAACTAGCTGAGAATGTCAGTCTCGCATGAGTTAGTGGGAAAGTAACTGTTTATTAAGCATCTTCGCACTTTTGTCCTTTACAAAATGGAAAGAGGAAAAAATGTCATGATTAATCATGACGAAAAACGGTGCAGCAAAAGTGTAGCTTCTGAAGATTGTTAAAACTGATTTAATTCCACATTTCTTAGTCTTACAGTTTCCTTAAGGATGTGTAAATGAGGGCCAGTTATTAAGCAGCACATCTTCGCTTCTGGATCATGCATTTAAGTTACAGCATTACAAGAAAGCACCAGAGCAAAGACTCACCCATCCTCCCCGTCTCTTCAGCCAGGAAACAAGAAATTTGCGGACAAACTGTCCAAGGCTGTCCACAATGATGTGAACGGTGGTGGGATGTCCCTGCCTGACACAGTCCACCGCCAGGGCTCCAGCTACTGCGTACATGGCTACCACTTTCCCCCACGTAATACCTAAGGAAAAAAAAGTTACAGACATCAGTGCACCAGGTTCATTTTCGTTGTGTATCAACAGAGGCACAAGCGGTGATCATCATCAGTGTATTACCAATGCCCCCGAGTGTTTGACTTAGATGCAAAATAAGTTTTAGCGGCTAAAGCTGATGTTGATTTTCTCCTACAGTCACTGTGCTGTTAGCGGGACGGCCCAGGAAAAAAAATACATCATTTTCTCCTCATCACAGTAACTGAATTTTTGGACAGGAATCAATAAACTTCTATTCACACTTTACAGTATTAGCCATCCTTTTCAGGCAACACCACCTCTATCCTTTGAGAGTTCTGGTTAATATCCGGACCAACAGTGGCACATGTTGTGCAGTCATTGGACCTTGCACTGAAATAAACATAAAATGCCGGGTTCAGGTCAACAGACAAGAATAATTTGGGTTAATGTGACTGATAAGAGGTCTTATAAAAACCACCAGCTTTACTGTCAATTAAATAGGGTGACATTCTGATGCCACAGTCCAAAAGGTTAAGGGCCAGAAAACAATATCAAGTCCACATATATATATATATATATATATATATATATATATATATATATATATATATATATATATATATATACACACACACACACACACACACATTTATGTGTTAGAATGGCCTAGTCAAAGTCCAGACCTAATAACATTTGAGAGTTACTTCTATTCAGATGCTATCCATCAATTTAAATTATGAATTTAAATAAATATTTAAACATAAACAACCAATATCTAAAGGAACACTTTTTAATTAGAGTGCAATGACGAGTCAGTAAAACGTGTGGATTATTGATCTGGACAGTTCAGTAGTAGATGGGGTTGTTAATCAGTGTCCGCTGTTTTGGTATTAATGAAATTACCACCAGGGGCACTAAAGGGGCAATAATGAGACGAGCCTGAAAGCAGGAATGTTTTTTCAGGCGTGGGCCACAGACATCTTTCCATCCTCATTTTCTTTGACAGCTATTCAGTGGTTTTGTATTTGACCAGGGTCAGTGTCCCTACTGGTAGCATGAGGTGATAACTGGACCCTACAGAGGCTGCACTTCAATAAGTGCCATTGCCAGAAGGTTTGCTGTGTCTCCCAGCACAGTGTCAAGAGCATGGAGGAGATTCGAGGAGGCTGGCAGTTATTCTAGGAGAGCTCGACAGAGTCATCGGAGGTCCTTAACCCATCGACAAGACCAGACCCACTGGTGCAGTGGGTCCTGGGTTCTTCTGGGTGCATAACAATCCCCTACTTCGTGTGGTAAGAGTATGTAGGCAGTACATGGAGGATGAAGGCAGGTATAACTGGCCTCCACGCTAGCCTGACCTAAATCCAACAGAACATCTCTGGAACATCCTGTTTAGGTCCATCCACCGCCACCAGGTTGCACCTCAGACTGTACAAGAGCTCAGTGATGCTCTGGTCAGGATCTGGGGGGAGATAACCCAGCACACCATCCGTCATCTCATAAGGAGCAGGCCTCGACGTTGTCAGGCATGCCATACAAACTAATGAGGACCATTTTGAGTATCTGCAATGATATTCCAGCAAAGTGGTTCATCATTTTCATCTTCATCAAATGATGTGCCATACGTTTGTTTAGAACACCTTACTGATTCCATGTCGGTATGGGTAAACAACATGACTTCTTGTTTTCCAGTTTAGATCTGACGTGTTTGAAAGTGTCCCTTTATTTTTCGAGCAGTGACAAGCCAAACTTTATTTTTTTGAAAGCATTATTTAAATATGGATAAAAAAAAAAAAACATGTAATTTTACTTCCAATTCACAACTATGCACTCACTTGTGTTGGTCTATCACACAAAATCTCATTAACATACATTCAGAACTGTAACGCAGAAAGGGGTATGAATACTATCTGACAAGAAACTGCGAACTCAGCCTGCTTCCGAAAGGGCCTCTGATCATTACGGGCACGCGGCCAGCTCTAGGTACAGCTTTCACAGAAGTTGGCTCCTTCATAACAGCCATCAGTAATGCCGCTAAGGCCTAATGTCATTGGCCTCTTTTGGTCCCGCTTGCTTTGTCATGAGTGTTCCACGGCGCTGACCTGCAGAGTCTGACTGTGCCTATAAGGGGATAGAGCTCTGGGTGAGCTTAAATGAGATAACCGTCCATGGAAGCTGTCCGAGCACGTCATGTCTCAGTCCCCACTGAGAAGCAGGCCAAGAATAGACACGAGATTGTCAGGGATAAAAGAGGAGGGCGGAAGGAGAATGAACATGAGTGGGAGTCAGAGAAAGATAGATGGAGGAGCGACGAGCCATGTTGATCTTACTGGACCACAACAGAGCATAGGAGGCTGCTCCAATTTCTTTTTGGCTGAAGAACGCTAACAAATACCTAAAAGCCAAAATTAGAGTTTTACAGCAAAAAGGAAAAAAATGTAGAATTCCTTTTGCTTTCCGCTATTTTAATCAAAGTTCTCAACCCATCGCAAAAGGCCAGGCGTAACTCAAGTTCCCAAGTTTGTTATTCTTTCAGAGGAATCCCACGCTGTTTCCACAAATTACAGCTCCGCAACGTCAGAGCGAGGGGAACATTCGGCCAGAGCGCAGGCATCAAAATTATATTAAGAAAGTCTGTTTTTGGCATTTCCAGGCAATGAGCCAGATTTTGCGTGTTCATCACAGTGCAGCCAGATTCTTCTAATCTATCCCCAAGGCGTACAGCAGAGTACGTGAAACTGTTCTGTTTGCACAATTCAAAACGTCGATGCTGTATTCGGTAGTGAACAAGGAACATCTGTTGTCGAGAAATGGAGAAAGCCAGAAACGATATCAACACAAACTGATCTCAAGATTCCTATCAACAAGAAAAACCTAATAAAGACTCCGTAATTTGTTTCCCTCAGAGGGCCACAAAACATGTCCAGCAAAACAACAAACGGAGGTTATTTTTCACTCTTTGATCAGATCTTCACACAGTGTGTTACAATCCGGCGTCCATTTGTTGCTTTTCTCAGTCAAACGGTATCTTCTATTTGTCTTTAAAAACGTCTTAAAATGTCCCAATGAAATCAGATGTTGCTGTGGACCATTTGTTTGACATTTTCCCTTAATTGAAGCAAAATAAACTAGCAGGTTTTCAGTTAGTCATAAAGATGCTTTCACACAGACAATTTTATGGAAAATCAAGTCCTGTCACTTCTGAAGCACCCCCTGTTTGAATAGTGTGGATTTATTGGGATCAAGGGAGCAGAATTCACGGTGTTCAACTGCATAAGCATGGGCTACGTTACTCACGTTGTGATGTAAAAGTCTTAATTTTATTTTTCATATTTAAGGACCAACAGACAATCAAAAATTACATTTTATGGTCAGAAAATAGTTGCCAGAATAATCAAACAAAAAGTAGCGAAGCTGGCCATGAAGCGACCAGCAATCAGGGGTTCATCAGTGCAGACAGAGAGCCAGCAATTAAGGAGAATGCCCGTCACAAAGTGTCAGGGTACGTCTCCTTAATTAAAGGCAAGGCAAGTTCATTTATAAAGCACTTTTCAGTAACAAGACGATTCAGGGACATAATCAGATGTGTTGTCCTGAAAAGTGCCGAGACAGCACAGACCGCTGGTTTTATTAGAAGCGTGAACGCGCCTGAGAAGAGTTTAAAAACGGATAGTTGGACAGCAGGCCTTGGCGTGTCAGGCCCTGAACAGACACAGCTGTTTGTGGGTTGTTTGATAGAAAGTAATAGGGAGGTATTTGTTGACACCCAGCGCTAAGGCTCCTTTCACAAAACACTTAAAGACAGCACTAAGACGCCTTTCTGCCATCCCATCTTTTTTCTTTGAAAGGTCCAAGGCTGTAAAAGGGGATTGAAATCAATCCGCTGCTGCTTCACACCCGACTCAACAAGCCAGGTAGTCACAGCCCAGTTACCAGCCGACATCTGCGAGGGTAAACCAGCGCTGCAGCTCAAGGGACATACAGAGGCCATCTCTGTATGCCGAGTTATTGACAAACTTTCTTCTCTTCTATTGTCTACAGCAAAAGTCAAGCTTGAAAATACAACATAACCAAAACAGTCAGCAGGCTCCATGTTGGCTCTGTTAAGTTTAGCTCCTCCTCTCACTCGGTTCCGTAATGCCGGCCGGATTTATGAAAGCTCGTATGTTTGTGGGATATCGCTGGCTTTACTTGACCAGATGAATCTCAGAGAGGAGCTTGTCTTTGAAGGTTTATGCCAGAACCGTTTTGTGAAAGAAGCGATAATGTTGAACAGCAGCGGGTTACGATTTTATTGGGTCGTTGTTGCGGTTCTTGAGCAGCAGTTGTGTGAAAGCTGTAGCAGTGGCAGACATGACGAGTACCGCTCATGCCGTGGATCAAGGCACACAGCCCTGCCCCTCCCCTACCTGCTGCCGGTCAGCTGGCTGAAAGGTGGCCTCTACACTTTCTCCCATGATTCAAAGAAAGACAAAAAAATAAATAAATAAAATCAGGCAGCTTGGAAATATTTCAGGTCGGGAGAGTCACAGAGTAGAAACCAAGGCAGCTGCAATGATCAATATTTTAATGCTTTTTTTAAAAGCTCTGGTCTGTTAAAAGGTTATAGTTTGCTAGCACATGGAATAACTGTTACTTTTCGGTTTTGAATAAAAGCATTTACATGTTATACTTTTTTTTTTATTGGTGTAAATGCTGTAGCAGCACATTTTTACTGAAGGTCATTTGTAACTTGAAAACTGAGTCTCAGCCCATGCCCATTTCAGTCCTTGTGTACTCCTGGTTTAAATCAAGGCTCACAAATTTGGTCAAATTGCCAAACTATGTCAAGACAGGGGACTTTAATAAAGCTGTGATGAACTCTCACAAGACTACAATGTTCAGAAAACAAATGTGTGTGCTGAGGAGAAGCCATAATAAAAAGATAGTGATCTCCATTTCCTCTAAAAGCGCATCTAAATGAATAGTAATGTAATAACTCAATAGGGTGTATAAATCAAGAGAAAATGGTCTTGCTTAGGACTACATAATAACTGTAACTAAATTAACTGCTTATCTACAGACGCATCAGTATGAAAATTGCTGACTGAGGTTCATAATTAGCATTCTCCTCTGGGACCACTTTCCCTGGATCAGTGTTATTTAAAAAAAAAAAAAAAAAGTGTTTATATGTTGTTTATGGAGTCCTTTGAGTTTCTTTCGAGTTTTCTGTCATGGCAAACATGTCAGAACCAAGTTAGAAACCTGTTTTTCCCCCTGTCAAACTTTACAAGTTTTGAAACTTAGACTGTAGAATAATTGCTAGATAACGTCTCCCTCCACCCACAGCCGACTCACACCCACTCACTCTTACTGAAAACTCCTCTCAGCCCAACCAGGAAAACTGCAGCCACTGCTGTTAAATCACACTCACAGCCTCCATCTGTGGTCGCCACTGCAAGTCACTTCCTGTGCTGGCAGATCTCCTACACGTTCATTAAACATGTTTACCATCAGCATCGTCACCACCGTCACCACCACCTCCAGGCTGACCGCGTACCTGCTGCGAAGATCTCCGTTGCCACGCCGAGGAAGGCATCCGAAACCACGTTGTCCATGGCAACTGAGATGTTAAGCTGCCGTGCCACGTTCCTGTACAGACTGGGCTGTATGCACTCCAACTCATCGCCTAGGAACAGGAGACAGACAGAGACACACCAGACTGTTAGAAAGAAAAACATTAAAGCGGTATGAGCAGGACAAAACACTGTCAGGCAGTAGAATTTAAATTAATCCGCACAAGTAAAATAGAAATATGCACTCAGAAAAAGCAAAACAGAGAGGACAACAGAAGCTGGATACGTTCAGACGTGGTCTACTTTGTCTTCAAGCCTGTCCTAAAATAGCCGATACGGAAAAGAAAATGTGGGAGAAAAATCTATTCAGGTTCACCTCTGGAGGGCTGGTCAGTCCATCTTCTAACGTTTCACATCCATTGTGTTTTGCGGCTGTGCATGTCGTTTTTTTTCACAACTTCTTTCTTAAGAGCAATGTGGATCTAGACAATGCATTTTTATTTTGTTCCTGCAGATATACATTAGATAGCTGATTTTAAGGTGTTTTATACCAACTATTCCAACAGTTAAAAAGACATTTAATGATTTTTTTTTTTTTTTTAAATCAGCTTGAAGGTCGGTTTATCTCTACGCTTGTGTCTAAACGACAGAGCAGCAGTGTCAAAAAGCTGAGACAGTTTTAGATAAGATGAACATTAGTTAAAAAATGTGTGGTTTTCACTGAGGTCTGATCTGCCGATGGCAACGATTTTTTATAAAATTTTAAAAAGTCCCTAATTTACAGTCCCTAATATAAAATTAGGGACTGTAAACATACATGACAAAATGTTTTCTGGAAGTTCCTTGATAGATGTACAGCAGTAGGTTTGAATCCAACATAAAATGAAGGGATTGTGCATCATCAAACCTGTATCTGAATTTTATTAATCTCAATACCGGGTCTCAAAATACATGTTGGTTGAGTAAAAGCGGTTACAGTTCTTAGTTTTGACGCATTTGATGAAAAGGACAAAATATGACTTTTCAGTATTGATCAAAGCCCATCAAGAGAAAATTGACCGGTTCCAATTTCTGGGAGATGGAGCTGTGCACCTCTACGTAAATGGCCCTTTACAGACTTAGAGACAGCCTGGCTGGGATTTTTCCTTATCCAAAACGTCCTCTCACCAAGACAAAGAAGCACCAGAGACACCTCGGCGAGGGCTGCATTCGGCGGTGAAAAGTTGATTTCAGTTTTGGACCATCCCAACCCGTTCTGGTTGAGCCTGGACAGGATGTAGTCTCTGCACAGCGCTTTGGACTGAGACACCAGCTCCTTCTCGGTCAGCGATCGGTCGAAGACATCCAGGACCTCCGAGGGGAACATAGAAGATCGCCGGAGAACGTCCATGTCCTGCTATGGAGGGATCTGGGTCGGTGAGAGTCTGACCTGCCGGTGATCAGCTGTGTAACCAAGAGTGTCCTGGTTTTCCTCCCAGAGGGGGGAGCCAAGTTCAGGGGTGAAGATAAAACAGCTTCTGTGAGGATAGATAAGAAGCAGGTTATCAATAGGGTTAAAACAATAAAAATAACCACCCTGGATGTGATTTAAACATGTTTTTTTTCCTTCTCCCATTTGCTAAAAATAACCTGGATGCATTAAGAGACGTTCAGAAACTAAACAGGACCAGAAACTTACATAAGAATCGGTTGGAGGCGTTATTGTTGTGAGTCACATGGTGGGATTGTCAAGAATATTGCAACACTTTTTAGATTACGCAACAACAGAGATAAAACATGATAACGTTTTGGTGCTTTTTTTGGTGGAGCAGAAACAGAGCAAGGATGGCTTAGAATAAAACCGCATGCCCTGCTCTAAATTAATGTAGAAAAGACTGATATCAACATCTTCAGTTGAGAGAGTCGCTCTTACCATCAGCGTTTGGTGCGCCGCTGTTTCCTGATATGACTGGACCTGATCCCGAATTTCTGAGGGAAAACCTTTCACTTCAGCTCCCTTGAGCGTCTCCCCGCCGGTTTAAACAGACCCGGCTGCAGCGGTGCAAACCTCCTATATTTTCCAGAAAAACTGGCTCCCACCGAGCGAACTTCGAGGACCCAGGAGGGCTCCTTGGCGGCTCGGTCCAATTGTTTCCGCGCACAGAACTGACTGTTTGAGAGCCGCCGTCAGAGGACGCCTACCTGTTGTTCCACCTTCCCATTGGCGCCCACTGGGTGCGCTGCTTTTACTGCCCGTGGAAGCCCGGAATCGGACGGTGGACAACCCGCCTCTTCTTGCGGCGTGCATGCAGCCTCAGCCCGGCAGCAGCGAAGACATAAATCAAGCGCATCCACTTTCATTCACAAATCTGGGCGGATTAACCAGCAGCCCGATGAGTGCGCACAAACTGTCGCGCTTCCAGGACTGCTGGTTCATTTGGAACAGGCTTTAAGTCTTACATTGGGTTCAAACACGGGGGTGTCGAATTAACCTAAACCTTTATTTATTTATCATTATTAGTTATTAAGTTGTTCATTACAATAAGATGCAAAATCATAATTTAATGAAATACTCCCACTCATTGCTCCTAAACTGCCACGAATTCCTTTTTGTTTTACATTCTGCAAACACTGCTTCTATACAATCATCCACAGAAATTACAGTTTACCTTAAGAGTTTGCCTTAATTATGGAGGACCAACTCAATAAGTAGTTAATGTCTGCGTTCAGTTATTTAAATGTATCTGTTTCACCCACTAAGTGTCGCTGTTGCTACTTCTTTCCTTCTTTTTTCGTGCATTTCAACTCGTGGAAAATCGAGTCTAACAGAAGTTAGAGGTTAAATTAAATCTAGATAAAAATAAATCTGAAAAGAAATAAAGTTAATAATAATGATTTGTGTACTTCGGCCCAGGAAAGAAGGTCCCTGTCAAAATAAAATTCCACTAAATTAAATCAATTCAGATAAAACCCAAACAAAAAAGTTCAACTCAAGGAAAGCAAGGAAAGTCTAACAAGTTAAATTAACTATGAGAATCTAAAAAAAAAATGTTTTCAAACATGATGTGGACAATGAGTTGTATTCTTCTCTTGCTTTCTTTCTTTCTTTCTTTTTTCCACATGGTGAGTCTTTCAATCCAATATTTGAACTATTTTAAGTGATTTTGAGCAGGGATTTAAACTGATGAAAGGCTGCTTTATTACTCATTATCTCTCTTACTCTATGTATCTGAAAGATTTTCTTCTACCGTGAAGCCTAGTAAGTCTGACCAATTACTGATGCCTGCAAAAAGATGCCAACTTTAAAGGTATGGATGAGAGCTGTGTACACATAATGGCCAGAAAAACGCTAATTCTGACTTTTAAATTTAGTTAGTTTTGTTTTGTTTTTCAAAAACTTGCCCAATTTTTCAAAAAAAGAAAAAAAAGAAACTCCATCTGAAAAGCCTGGAATACACATTTAGTGATTGGCTGAAATCTCTTGGCAAAGTGTGCAGTGTGTGCTGAAAAAGAGATAAAATAGAGATAAGAGTGGAAGAAAAGCAGTGACATGTTTTGCAGGTTCAGTTAAAATATTCCAAACTGTTGGAAAAATTTTCCTGCATATTTTGTTTTAACTGCTAAAACAATACTTGTTTAGTCCCTGAGTTTGGTGCCTTTTCTCAGTTTAAATAATTCTTAATTTTTTTTAGTTTTTCATTTTTTGTTTTGTTTTTGCTTTTTGTTTTTTGCTTTTTATTTTTGTTGTTTTTGAGTACTTGTGTAAAAAAGAGCTGTACTTGTGCCATGTTTCAGCATGCAGACATAAGCAAAGGCTAAAATCTAAGTTAAGTTGCCGTTTTGATATCTGTGATTAAACTTCATTATCACATTTATTTATGATGCTGCTGCAAGTGTGTATCGTGAGAGCTACATATCTAAAAAATAGTGTTAAATTAGCATCATCCACTCTGCAACTTCATCAGCAGATGTCCTCAGAGAAGCGTTTCTTTGTGCAAAAACTCTGCAAAAACTAACATACTAAAACAGTTTTTACCTCTACAATCATATTTCTAATCATTTCTTAGGCAGTTGCAGCTTATTTTTACTTTTGCAACCACAAAGACATCTTATTAGTATTAGTCCGGAAAACGGTAAGTAATTGACAACTTGCAACAACAAAGAAATCCAGTGAATAAAATCACTGCTTGGAAAGATTACTAAAATAAAATGTCCCCCTCTTCCTAAATATTGCTCTATATCATCCCCTGATGTCAAGATGCTGTAATTTATATGCACTGTTCCCAAATAAAAGGAAAAAAAAGAATTCAAACTCTCCAAAACGGTTGCGTTGTTCAGAAAGGTTCTCCAGTTCTTTTCCATCATGGGAAGCTGCCTCTTCTCTCATTAGATACAATGTGTATGGAAACTTCCCAGAATTTGTCTGGTCTTTTATAAAGTTTCCAGATATTGGCATGTTAAAGACACTGCCCTCCTCTGGCTTTTCTCCCCTTCTTTAATCAATTTTCTACTGTGAAAAACAGCCACAACTAAAGAAAAAAAAAACTTTGGTAATGTTGTGAATATTTGTTGAATGTAAAGGATAGGAGTCTGCCTGGACTATTTTTTATTTACAGTCAGACCTTCAATCAGTAAGCTACAGCCCTTTGGTGACCAGGGCCAGTGATCATGGCATGTCAGGCTGCAAGTTCACACCTTTTCTTTGAGTCTCCCCCTCCTTTGCCAATTCTTATGCCAAAGGAATCAAGCTGTGAAATGTGGTTAGAGTGAAAGAATCTCTTCATGTCGATTTTCAGGATTTTTCCAGAGTTGAGGGCCAGAGTTCTCCCAAACGTTCTAGTGTTTTCTGTTCCTTAAAAATGCTAATTTGGGATTTTGCTGTGAGGTCTTTCATTTTAGGGCCTTAAAACAAACCTTTGTGTTCGCTTAACAGCGCACAAATCCGAGTTTTCTTATTGTACTTTTATTCAAGATGTTATATAAGACGACGACATGACTACAGCGGGGAAGTAGAGCTCTGAAACTCAATCTTATTGACCTCATGTGTAACTTTGGTGCCATTGATGCACAACTCTTTGGTTAGGGATTGTTCCAAATTCACAGTTTTAATGCTGATTCCAGACTTAAAACAATAGTTTAAGTGTTCATTGGTACTAAATAACTTGATTGCCTTGAGCTAAAGTAGCCTAACAAGACATTTAACGGATGCTCCAAAATCAGATAAGATAAGATAAGATAGTCTTTATTGATCTCACAATGGAGAAATTCACTCGTCACATCGGCTCATACAAGAAGGTGCAGAGTAGGGAAGGTGCATTCAGTTATATACAGTGAATCTTCATATCTACAATGGATCAAAAGAATACCAAAAACAAAAAATACAAAAAAGGAAATAGGAATGTAAATGTCTCATTTACATTCTTAGTGGTCTATATATATATATATATATAAACATATCTATATACTTAAATATATACATATATCTATGCGCCTACTTACATACGCACCTACGCGTATGTAAGTGCATATACATTGTATACATTTGTACATACATACATACATGTGTACTGACTTATGTTCAAGTGTTGATAGCAGCAGAAGTCACTACATCAGGATTATTGCACGGGTTGTAGGACAGTGTATTAAATAGATTATTGCACCTTAGTTATTGCACATTAAATATTACAGTTATGGTCACAGTTGCAGTTACAGTGCGGCATTGTAAAATCTGATGGCAGCAGGAATAAATGACCTGCGGTAGCGCTCCTTTTTACAGACAGGATGTCTAAGTCTTGCACTGAAGGAGCTGCTCAGCTCCTCTACAGTCTGGTGCAGGGGGTGGAAGGTGTTGTCCATGATGGATGTGAACTTGGACAACACCCTCCTCTCAGCTACTTCCTCCACAGAGTCCAGAGAGCAGCCCAGGACAGAAGTGGCCTTCCTCACCAGCTTGTTCAGCCTCTTTCTGTCCCGCTCTGCACTGCCAGGAGCCCAGCAGACGACAGCGTAGAGGAGGGCTGAGGCCACCACAGAGTCATAGAAGGTCTTTAGCAGAGGCCTGCTCACTCCAAAGGACCTCAGCCTCCTCAGGAGGTGGAGGCGGCTCTGGCCCTTCTTATACAGGGCGTCGGTGTTATGTGTCCAGTCCAGCTTATTGTTGACGTGAACACCCAGGTATTTGAAACTCTCCACAGTTTCTATGTCCTGCCCCTGGATGTTCACAGGTGAGTGAGGTGGGGGTCTTCTCCTGAAGTCGATCACCATCTCCTTGGTCTTACTGGTGTTTAAGCACAGATCGTTCTTCTCACACCAGTCCACAAAGTCCATGATGACCGACCGGTACTCCAGCTCGTTCCCCTCAGACACACAGCCCACAATGGCCGAGTCGTCAGAGAACTTCTGAAGGTGGCAGCTGTCCGTGTTGTAGGTGAAGTCCGAGGTGTAGAGGGTGAAGAGAAACGGAGATACACTGTACAATTTTAAAATTAAATTCAGTAACTGATAGATTGCTGATGTGACCACCTAACAAAGGAACTACCAGGAAGTTCATATTTCCAGGACTGTAGCTAGTCTGGACTTTCTGGAAGTTCAAGGCATTCAGTGTTCAGAAACGTAGCCGAAACAGCAACCGCTGGGGGAAAACAGGGTTGGAGTTTCAGGTTTGAGTCAAGAAATTCACGTGTTGAGATTTGTAACAGTTTTAAAGACAGCTTATGGGTTAACCACTGTGTTGTTGTTTTTTTAACTGCCTTGGAGCATGTAATGAAAAAATAATAATCATAACACCTTATGAAGATTTAAAGCAAGAGATGAGAATATACGGCTTTATGGTTATGGTGCTTGCCATCAGGAAATAATCAGCACCAGAAACCTTCAATCATTTATGGTTGAATAAAAAGGTTTAGACCAATAACAAAAACCAAAAGGGGATGAATAATTACAAGAACAACAAAACCCAAAACATCCAATTACTTATTGGTGTTTCTCCTTCGTTTTACAAGTGAGAAAAAACTATTTGGATTGGAAAAATTCTTAGTTATGATGTTGCCTAATAATGCTGCATACCTCCTTGCTGCTTAATGACCCTATACCTACATCATTCTAAGAAACAAACAGCTCTTTCCTAAAATTATTATTTGAGAACAAGATTCAATTCAATTCAATTCAATTTTATTTATATAGCGCCAATTCATGAAACATGTCATCTCAAGGCACTTTACAAAGTCAAATTCAATCATATTATACAGATTGGGTCAGATTATACAGATTGGTCAAAAAATTCGTATATAAGGGAACCAGTTGATTGCATCAAAGTCCTGACAAGCAGCATTCACTCCTGGAGAAGCGTAGACCACAGGGAGAGTCGTCTGCATTGTCCATGGCTTTGCAGCAATCCCTCATACTGAGCAAGCATGAAGCGACAGTGGAAAGAAAAACTCCCCATTAACGGGAAGGAAAAACCTCTAGCAGAACCGGGCTCAGTATGAACGGTCATCTGCCTCGACCGACTGGGGGTTACAGAAGACAGAGCAGAGACACAATAAGACAGACAAACAAGCCCAGAAGCACACATTGATCTAGTAATCTGTTCTACATTAGATGGTAATAGCGGGTGATCTGTCTTCCCTGGATGATGTCACAGCTAACAGAACGCCAGACCAGGTGTACCTACTATGCAGAAAAAAGAGAGAGAACAAAAAGTTAAAAGCTGAAATCACAACAGTCATTTCAATGCAATGCAATGTAAAACTGGAGAACAGTAGAAATCAGTAGAGTGAGAAAAATAGGCCCTGATGTCCTCCAATAGCCTAAGCCTATAGCAGCATAACTATAGAGGTAGCTCAGGGTAACATGAGCCACTCTAACTATAAGCTTTGTCAAAAAGGAAGGTTTTAAGATTAGTCTTAAAAGTAGACAGGGTGTCTGCCTCACGGACCAAAACTGGGAGTTGGTTCCACAGGAGAGGAGCCTGATAGCTAAAGGATCTGCCTCCCATTCTACTTTTAGAGACTCTAGGAACCACCAGCAGACCTGCAGTCTGAGAGCGAAGTGCTCTGTTAGGAACATACGGGGTAATCAGAGCTCTTGCTGCAGCATTTTGGATCAGCTGAAGACTTTGAACTGCATTTTGCGGACTTCCTGATAGTAAAGAATTATAATAGTCCAGCCTTGAAGTAACAAATGCATGGACTAGTTTTTCAGCATCACCCCTGGACAGAATGTTTCTAAGATTATCTTCAATTTTTAAAAAGAAAACTTATGATTATTTAAAAAAAAAAAAAACAGGGTGTTAATTGTTATCTATCAGCGGTGCATAGACAGGCATGCTCAGGCTTTTGAAGCATGTTAAGGACCGCTGCACCAGAGCGTAGTTCCAAGTGTCAGAGGGTGTGAATCCTTATGTAAATGTAATATTCCACTCACATTTAAAAAAAAAAGTCCAAAAAACATGATTTTTTTCCATTTGACACTGTGGCATATTTTGCAGATTCATGAGGGGAAAAATTATGAATGTTAATTTTTAAAACACCAAACCGTGAAAAGTTTTGGATAATTCCTAACTTTCCCAAATTTGTTCTCTATGCATATGTCTTTTTGATAGGGTTATCCAATGTACTGTGCCACTTAAATAAATAAAAAAACAAATGCATGAGCATTTTTTTGGTCAGAAAAGGTGCAACTTTGCAATAATGGAAACATTGCAAAAATTGCCATATTGCTGCCCAATGGGCTGCAGGTCATTCCACCTTGTTATGCAACCACAACAAAAAAAGCAGCACAGAGTAAAACATTCCACGGATAACAGTGTCACAGGTTTATTTATGAGGCATGGTGGCCATGTGAATGGGATGTTAGATAACTGGTGTTTCATAAACTAACAGACACATGTCCATGTGCACGTCTAAATGTCAATATATACATTTAATTTCAAGCTTATATGAGTGGCAACTAGTCAGTCAAATTTCTCACAACGGGGCTAATTGGGAACAGCCAGCATGTCTCGAGGACTCCATCCATTCATTGTTCAGGGCTGTTAGGATGAATGTAGCTGTTGTGCTGGTTCTGGGGATCTGGGTTCTGCAGTCGGACAAAAACCCGACTTAAACTGACCCTTAAGCAGTCACAAGGCTAACAAATTGTGTTTTGTGACCTGTTTTGTTGTGGTGGTCTCATCTAACGTCTGCAAAAACAAGGTGGGGGAAAAAAAAACACTGCCACCAAATACCACCAAACTTTATGTCCAGTTAGTTTTTTTAATCTATCTCAGGAAAGAGTGCATGCAAATATTCTGCGGGTATCATGGCTACAAAAGAGTCCGTTGTTCTTGGCTTGTTTTTTTTGTTTTTTTTTGGTTTTTTTTGCACATTCTTAGCCAGGTCCACGATGCCAGTGTTTTTACCTGACTGGTTATCTAACATGCATGTCAGAAACAGCTTGTATAATCACCTTTCAGTTTTCCAGAGTCCTGGCAGCCCGTCATGAGAAGACGGCACAAACGAACAGAATCGAAAGGCTTTGTTTTTACATAATCGCCCCTGTAAACTTCATTAATCCTCAAAGGTCAGTGAGACAATCTGAAATACTGAAAGATATTGAGAGTGAGAATATTTTCCTGAATTATCAAGAAAGGGATTGGTTTTGGTGAAACATCCAGCATTTATCATGTCATTGTTGCAAGAACTGAGGACGGGGATCAGAGAGACGCGTCTCCAGAAAGCCGCTCTGACCTGACAGAGAAAGACACGGCTCTTATAACATCATTGTTGACCCTTCAGAGGGACTGGTTGGCACCCATCTGAGATACAAGAGATAAAACTAAGATCCAAACCATCCGCTGTACAAGGCAGCGTGAATGTTCTTGCGTTTATCAGTTTGTAAAGGCCATCTCCTTCACGAGACAGAGTCAACTCCTTTATCAGGCTACATTACGTCATAAACAAGGCTGCATGAATCAACAAGAGTTAAAGTGATCACCAAGAAGCCACATGTCAAAGCTCGGGTACATGTCCCAAGATATAACATGAACCAGTTAAAATTTCCCGATCAAATTTCAACAACTGGTTGTGACCGGTAAAAAAAAAAAAAAAAAAAAAAGTACTTAAGGATCCCGTTTAGAAGATGAGGAGGAAGCCTGACTGCTTGGGAGGAAGCATTGCTTGCTTAGAAAACATTGCTTTTCTGTTTGAGAAACCAAATTATTTCTGTTTGTTAAATGCTAGATGATTGAAGAAGAGAGATTATTTTCATTAGATTATTCAGTTGCAATATCTGTTAAAGCGAATGATTGGGCCCAGATGTTTTGGGTAGCCTCCATCAGACTTTAAACAACACTTGGCGATTCACTGGATTCACTGGATGCTGCAATTTTGGCCTATTCTCCCTTGACAGAACTAGTTTAACTGAGTCAGGTCTGTAGGCTGCCTTGTTCTCACACACCTTTTTGAGATCTGACTCAAAAATGTCTGTAGGACGGACTTTCAAAACAAACGGACTTTGTTGTCCTGAAGCTGCTTACTGACTTGGCGGTATGCTTTTGATCGTTCTCCATTTGGCAGACCCAGTTTCAACCAAACTTTAACATTTTGTGTTTGTCTTCAGATGTTGCTTCGACATTTTCACCAATGTTCTTTCCTCAGGAATTAATCTATTTAGTGGAGCAGAGTCCCTCCTGCAGCAAAAAAAACCCCACAACACCCTGCTGCCACACCCATGCAGTTGGGATTTGGCTCTCAATCATTCAAGCTTCCTTTTTCCTTTTAATGTAACAATGGTAATTATGAACAGAAACATTTCATCTACCTACAGGTCTCCAAAAATGAAGGTTGTTGTTGCATTTGCAAACTGTAACCTGGCTTTTTACGCTACTTTTAGAGTGATGGCTTCTTCCTCTGTTAGTTGTCCTTTCAGCCGGTGCTGCAGGACTTGTTTCACTGTGGATAAGGAAACTCTGTTACCAGCTTCCATCAGCATCTCATAAGGTCGTTTCTTTTTGTTCTGGGGCTGATCCACACATTTCACACATGAATGGATCCATCTCTGAGACACAGAACCCGCTTCCTGCCTGAACGGAGTGACAGCTGGACATTCCCAGGCGGTTTATGCTTGTGGATCATTTTTGAGCAGATGAACGTGTATGGAGGACCAGGTCTACCATATTTAAAAATAAATACAGAAATAAATAAATGCTCAATAAATAAATATGCATACAATTAATTGCCACCTAAAATACAATAAACAAATAAATGTAGGTAGAAATTAAATTATACAGTGAGACATAAATGTATAAATCTCTTTTAATTAGCTACTTTATTTATTAAGTACTTATTTTTTAAGTATTTATTTATGTGCATGTTATAATATTTTTGTCTGTTTTATTCTTTGTTTGTATTTTTTTGCCCTATTTATTTCTTCGATGCTATTTATTTCTGCCTGTCCTTTTTACATTTCTGTTTGTCGTTTTTACGTTTCTGTCTGTCATTTTTACATTTCTGTCTCTCGTTTTTACATTTCTGTCTGTCTTTTTTACATTTCTGTATGCATTTCTGCCTCATTATGCAAATGAGCAGGGGCTGGGTCTTAAGGGGGCAATTTCTGCCCATTGGTTGGTTAGCATATTACTGCATACGTTGAATATACATGGCACAAGTGTTATGCCGAAAACGGATTAAAATATGATCAACGGAGCTACTTTTTCTTATATTAATGATATAAAAACGTTTAAATATACCTCTCGTGGGAAAAAAACTGTGGTTATTTGGCAGATTCATTTACAAACGTACGGATGTCATGAACAACGTTAAATCCAAAGATTTTGTCCGAGGTACGGCTGATTTATTTGTTGTGGTCTCTTGTCATTCACACACAACAATAAACTGTGAGAGCCGACGGGTGTTTTGAAACTGCAAAGCTTTGTATTAAGCGGAAGATCAAACATGCATCTACACAGCACAGCGTTCACAGACCAGTGTGATGCATTCGCAAGCGTCAGAAAGCTATGGTGCATTCATGAGCATTGGACATTTCAAAAATTACAAGGAAAGAGGCATAAAGCGGAACAGAACTTAACTCATACAATAATGTATTTATCCAGAAACAGTGTGAGCTTTCTTACAATACTGAATGCTCTATAATTGTATTTCTGTTATTTTTTGATTATGCACATCTGCTAGCTTTTTATTCTGAAAAATTATAAAATGCTAACCAACCAATTGGCAGAGGTTGACCCCTTAAGACCCAGCCCCTGCACATTTGCATAATGAGGCAGAAATGCATACAGAAATGTAAAAACGAGAGACAGAAATGTAAATGTATGTGGCCCGTTCAGGCAATCTGGAAAATATACCAAAGGGTAAACCAGATTTCTCTTCCCGGTATCATGGTCGACTTCTTCTGATTTTCACATGATATACAAGGAAACAGTGTGTCTGGAGTGTAGCGTTAACATGTTAGAAGATTATGAAGCCGGACCGTTTGAAAGCATACCAATATCAATTTATGCAAATGCCTCTTTCAAGAATTCTTAATAATCTGGCCTTTAGCAAATAGAAATATTATTTGAAACCCAAACTGACCAAAAATAGAAGTGAAATAAAATAGAAATTGTTTTATGCAGTGCGTGTAAATATCTATTTTTGACAGTAATTTGCCTTGTTTCCCCAGTTGAATTTTTATTTAACTCAGCACAGAAACATTCAATATTCATCTTCCTTTCTTATTCCTAGCTGCATTCTGCAGAATAATCCCCTCACTAAGTTAAATAGGCCTGCAGTCAGCAACTTGGGCTTCACGTGCTGCACAATATGTAAACAGCCGGCAAGCATTCCTCCAATTCTCCAAACTTCCATCCCTCCATCCCTCCCTCCTTCTCTCTCGTGCACAGATGCCTGTCATTCCAGGCAACCTCCGCATCCAGCGTACACGATGACGCCCATCTGGCCTGCCTGGGGAACAGGTAAAACCAGAGGCGCAGCAGAACCTGTCTGGTAGCAACCCCACCTCTCAGGCTACAGCCCAAGTGGGGATGGGCAACTCCAGAAATTCACATTGGGCGGTTAAATGGCTCGATTTGGTTTGACCTTTAACCCATTTCATTTCAGAGAGGCAGATTTGGAGCAGTAGATTAGTAACTTGTGTCTTGTTTTAAATCACAGCACATGTAGTTTCACCTTCCAGAGAGAGAGAGAGTCCTTTAATTCCTCACCTGATTGGTTTTTGATAAAGGGAACATGCCCTTGTGGGCATTTGTTTCTCAAGCCAAAGCTTCCAACCTCTGTGACCCCATCCCCTTCATCACCATTCATGAGGCAGCCCAATCACAGCCTGGCTCAGTCAGGACAGGGAGGTGGAGCATGGCACTGAAACAGGGTGTGGTTCTGAAACTTGCGAGGTCTGTAGTAGAGCCATGGGACTTTAAATTGAGTCGAATGAGTCCAGCTCCACAGTCATCACAGCTGATCAGCCACTTTCACTCACTCCTTTCTGGTTGCCTCTGGTCACCTTTAGAGTTTCACCGACCAGCACCTGCAGCTACTGTTGGATTGTTTTTTGTTGCTGTTTTTAATGAAACAACTTCCCCACTGAAGGAGACTGGAGGCTGCCACTTGCTCACAAGTTAGCTGTGTGTGTTCCTGTTGTCTTCACCTAATCCCTCTCACCGCTGGTCTGCTGGATCCTCTGGACTCGGTGCTGCCCACTCCAGCTGCCTTCCTCCTCTCTGCGACAGCAACAGGAGTACTGAAGACTTGCTTTCAGGTGAGCTACAAACACAAAAGCTAAACTTGTGTGTCATCCTCACCACCTCGGTTGTTCTGGCACAACTGCTTGTGCTTTTTTTTTCTTTTAAATAGAAGAACCTGATCTTACTTTCACTTCAGCCCACCGTGTTTTGTTCTGGTGTCTTTATTTTAAAAAACTGTTTTTCACTGGTGTGTTTTTTTTTTTTTTTTTTAAATGAACTTGATCTAGATTAAAGCAGCCCTCATTCCTCAGTCCGTTGGTTGCCACATGCGCCGAGTCCTTTGCCTCACCTGTTTGACCTGCTCTGTCAGCTATGACTCTTTCATTGTCTGTACAGCAAGAGTTTCATGTGTTTCACAATCCTTCCCCAAACCTCCCAGGTTTTTAAAGAAGCATACCTAACTGCATCAGAAACTCCCTTTGTGAACATTTTACATGTGTGTTTGTTTTAAGAACCAGTGTAGCCAAGGTCACTCCTGGGCATTTGGTGAGCCCAGGCAGCTGTCTTCTGTTTGTTCAGTCAATAGGGAAGCAGGCGTACAGATCCATTTGTTTCCTGCCAGCCTCAATCTCAAATCCACTTCCTGGCCGAATGATTAAACTTTCTCTCTTCTTTTTTTATGCGTTTGTCAGGAATTTGGCTGAACAAAGGGCAAGCCGTCACAATGCTGCGGGAGGCTTTTACAAGTGTCACTAAACTCCATGGTTACATAATATCCAAAACTGGTAAGTGGGGGTGGGTGTTTTTACTTCTATCCATAATGGATTTACACCTCTTAATAGATTATTCGCTTATAGTTAAAAAGTTGAAAATCTTTGACTATTCAAGTGTCCAGCAAAGAGCGATTTCCTGCCTGTCTATCCCCATTTTATCTGTGGGATCAAACTGGAAAATGACGTGCGTGTGTGTGCATTTTACAGATACCAGAGTGAGAGACTACCCTCTGATGCATAGCCCTGTGCAGATGACCAGCCTCCTCCTGGCCTACGTCGTCTTTGCTGTGTACGTCGGCCCGCGCATGATGGCCAACCGCAAGCCGTTCGGCCTCAACCGAGCCATGATCATCTACAACCTCAGCATGGTTTTGCTGAATGCCTACATAGTTTACGAGGTAAATGAAATAAAAAGAGAAGAGAATGACTCGAATGAAAGTGCTCAGACTGTTGACGACAATGTGTGCTGATGTGTTTTTGCAAACTTAGTTCCTGATGTCTGGATGGGCCACCACCTTCACGTGGAAATGCGACCTTATTGATGTCACCACCAGCCCACAGGCCCTCAGGGTGAGTCAGTGCGTCGCTGTGGTAGTGTTGGCCCTACAATTGTTGTGCCATGGCGATCCTCAATCATGTAGAAAGTGTACAAAAGTATCACAAGGTACAATAGGAAAAGTTTTTATATTAGTCATGTATCAAGGTTACGAATCAAGAGATTTAAAAATCATCGGCATTGAATAAGAGCCAAAGGAAGTATTAAAGTCAGTAAATTTTGGGGTGGGGGGGGTTGAAATCAATGAAATGTTGTTAGATAAGTCAGATAAGTGAAAAGAATAACCAAAATATGTTTAGGTTGCGTTAAAAATACTTTGGAAGGCCAAGCAGCTTTTGTTTTACTTTTTAACAAAGGAAACTAAGGGGAAAAAATGGGAGGGCGGGGGGGGGGCTTCAACATATACACAATATTAAAAAAGATATCAAGATAAAGAGGAGCTTTTTAATCCAGTCTGCAATAGTATCATTAATACACATTGCAATAGCAATGTATAAATAAATAAGGCCTGAACTTTTGAAGGTTTGAAATATCAGCCATAGGCTTGATTATCCCTGGACATTAATAACAGGCTGCATTATCGGTTTGGTTAGAAACGAGTAGATTTGCTGCATTTCGTACTATGTTGCCAAAGACACACATAATTGGTGCGCCAATGAAAATCTGTACAAAAGGTGTGGCAGCAGAAGCTGAGCAGACAGGGCGGTAGAAGGAAGGGGTCAGTTTAAAGAGACGACATGGTTTCCCAGTTTAAGAATCAGCTATTACTGACAGAAAGAGACCACCCCAATACTTTTATGAATTATAATTTCAAATTCAAAAGCTGTTAGCAATAATTAAGAGTAAAAGGATTATATGGTTTTGTTATTTAATCCATTCCCATTTAACCCCAACCAAGGCAAAAACTTCTATATGTCAGTTTAAATGTTTTTTATATACAGAATTATTCAGTATTTTGGAATTATTTCAAAAATCATGCATCACTCGTGTGAGAAAATGACATTGTTTGTGTTGGGCCAGGTCACTGCTGTTTGAGGGAGCTAGTAATGATTCTGATTAGCAACGCATCACGGATGTTTAACCTGACAATCATCTTCTTCCCTGCAGATGGTCCGAGTAGCCTGGTTGTTCTATTTTTCCAAGTTCATTGAACTTCTTGACACAGTAAGGACATTTCTACACCCTCTACTTCCACCTCACTTTTTAGCATGTTTATAGAATAAATATGGGCAAACATAGCTTGTGTCTAAAGGAATATATTTCTTCTTTTTTTTTTTTTCAAGGTATTCTTTGTGCTGAGAAAGAAGCAAAGTCAGATCACCTTTCTCCATGTCTTCCATCACTCTGTCATGCCCTGGTCGTGGTGGTGGGGTGTCTCCCTGACGCCTGGTGAGTGTTACAGAATCAGACACTGGTTTCCACTGTTGCAAGTTGATTAAAAAAATCTGATCTTATTGTAGAAGAACAAGAAGTTTTTCATAAAATCAATCATTACTAATGGCTCTCGATTTATCAGTCGATCTACGTTCGCTCATCTATGGTCATGAGCTTTGGGTCGTGACCGAAAGAACGTGATACCGGATACAAGCAGCCGAAATGAGTTTTCTCCGTAGTGTGTCTGGGCTCTCCCTTAGGGTTAGGATAAGGAGCTCAGTCATCCGGGGAGGACTCAGAGTAGAGCCGCTGCTCCTCCACGTCGAGAGGAGCCAGTTGAGGTGGCTCGGGCATCTGGTTAGGATGCCTCCTGGACGCCTCCTTGGTGAGGTGTTCCTGGCACGTCCCACCGGGAGGAGGCCCAGGGGAAGACCCAGGACACGCTGGAGGGACTATGTCTCACGGCTGGCCTGGGAACGCCTTGGAATTCCTCCGGAGGAGCTGGCCCAAGTGGCTGGGGAGAGGGACGTCTGGGCCTCCCTACTGAAGCTGCTACCCCCGCGACCCGACCCCGGATAAGTGGAAGACGACGGACGGACAAACTAATGGGTGTTTTTTTTTTTTTTTTTTCTCTTTCAAGCTGGAGGAATGGGATCCTTCCATGCTATGGTGAACGCAGGGGTCCATGTCATCATGTACAGCTACTACGGACTCTCTGCTGCAGGGCCTCGCTTCCAGCAGTATCTGTGGTGGAAGAAGCACATGACAGCCATCCAGCTGGTACGTTTCAGCTTTGCACATGTCCATCTATTCAAAATGAGCTCGACGGGTGTTAAACGTTCGGCCCATTTTGACGTTTGCGTTTTTCCTCGTTGCCTTCCAGACCCAGTTTGTTCTGATCTCCGTTCACATCAGCCAGTATTACTTCATGGAGAAGTGTGACTACCAGATGCCACTGTGGATCCACGTGATCTGTATGTACGGCATCTTCTTCTTCCTCCTCTTCTCCAACTTCTGGGTGCAGGCGTACATAAGGGGCAACCGTCTTCCCGTCGCAGACTACAAGCCCAACCAGAATGGCGCCACCAACGGACACATTGCGATGAACGGCAAACACCATGCAAATGGACACGCTCACCCCATTGAAGATGGCAAAATAGTCATGGGGAAAGTGAAGGAAATTTAACTGACTCTGGGGGGGAGGCGGTATAAACAGTAGATATTACCACTTCAAATATGCCACAAATCTATAACTATTAGCATATTTGAGTGTAAGAGTTCAATATGCTACCTCTAAATTACACGATTTGTATATAATCTAATATTTTATTACATATTCACCCCTGGGGGATATGATTGGCAGAGTGTTTTTATTTGCCACTGATCTCTGAATGCAACACCTTGTAAGTTGTTGCAGAAGCTGTTTACTGAGATGAACACTGAATGGAAAATTGGTGCTCATTTTGTCACTGATAGTATTCTTTAACTCAGGCTTGACCTGCAGCACTGTTCGGCTAACATGGCCTTTTGTGGCTTGGGAGTATGGCAATGTTTCCACTAAACACAAGTATGTGTAAAAATTACTATGAACCTCATGCATAAAAAGTGTTTTCATTGTAAATGTCAAATATTGAGGATTTTTTTTTCTCCTTTTTTATTTATCGTTTCAAATAAATCAAAAATTTAAAGGTCTGTTTCATTTAGAAAGCAGTGATTATGTGCACTAAGCGAGCAACATGCCATCTCATTTCTTATGAAGAACTATGGAGAAATACTGTATATTACAGTGTTGATGCATTTATTTTGCCTTTGTTTTTTTTTGATAGCAACACATACACTGCTATGCATGTCCTTCCATACACTTTTACGAGACGCTGTATTGATCGACCTTCTCAGCACGCAGGGCATGACATCAATGAAGTTTTTTTTTCAAGCTTTAATGATTGCTGCAAATGGCTGTAAAAATAAACCTGTCGATGTTTTTGTTTTTACCAGTGCAGCTGAGTTACTGTCATAAAAATACAAAGTTCTACATATAATCTTTTGATTTAAATGAAAATAAATGATCCCAAGAAGTGGGGGGGAAATGTTTTCTTATTCTTGAGATTTTGTTTATTATACCCAGTGTGATAAATGCTGGACAATTGCCTTGTCCAATCTGGACAGTCTATTGCAGGGCAACACAGAGACAGACAGAACAAACAACCATTCACGCACACACTCACACCTAAGGAGAATTTAGAGAGACCAATTGACCTAACAGTCATGTTTTTGGACTGTGGGAGGAAGCTGGAGTACCCGGGGAGAACCCACGCATGCATAGGGAGAACATGCAAACCCATGGTTGGACTTGAACCCAGGGCCTTCTTGCTGCAAGGCAACGGCGCTACCATAAATTTTAAATTCAATTCAAATACACTTCAAATGTTACACGGCATTTTTTTCCTTAAGAGTTCTTGTGGACATTGATGGCTGTACAGTCATGGCCAAAAGTATTGAGAATGACACAAATATATTTTCACATGATCTGCTGCCCTCTGGTTTTCATGTGTGTATGTCAAATGTTGTCATCACATACGTACAGAAATACAATTGCAATCATATGAGTAACAAAAGCTTTTAATGACAGAATGAGTTAATGCAGCAAGTCAATATTTGCAGTATTGACCCCTCTTCTTCAGGACCTCTGCAATTCTCCCTGGCATGCTCTCAATCAACTTCTGGACCAAATCCTGACTGCTAGCAGTCCATTCTTGCACAATCAATGCTTGCATTTTGTCAGAATTCCTAGGTTTTCGTTTTACCACCCGTCTCTTGATGATTGACCACAAGTTTTCAATGGAATTAAGATCAGGGGAGTTTCCAGGCCATGGACCCAAAATCTCTCTGTTTTGTTCCCTGAGCCAGTTAGATATCACCTTTGCTTTATGGCAAGGTGCTCCATCATGCTGGAAAAGGCATTGTTCATCACCAAACTGCTCTTGGACGGTTGGGAGAAGTTGCTCTCGGAGGACATTCTGGTACCATTCTTTATTCATGGCTGTGTTTTTAGGTAAGACTGTGAGAGAGCCGACTCCCTTGGCTGAGAAGCAACCCCACACATGAATGGTTTCAGGATGCTTTACATTTGGCATGAGGCAAGACTGGTGTTAGCGCTCACCTCGTCTTCTCCGAACAAGCTGTTTTCCAGATGTCCCAAACAATCGGAAAGAGGATTCATCAGAGAAAATGGACTTTACCCCAGTCCTCAGCAGTCCACTCCCTGTACCTTTTGCAGAATATCAGTCTGCCCCTGATGTTTTTCCTGGAGAGAAGTGGCTTCTTTGCTGCCCTCCTTGAGACCAGGCCTTGCTCCAAGAGTCTCCGCCTCACAGGGCGTGCAGATGCACTCACACCTGCCTGCTGCCATTCCTGAGCAAGCTCTGCACTGCTGGTAGCCCGATCCCGCAGCTGAAACACTTTTAAGAGACGGTCCTGGTGCTTGCTGGTCTTTCTTGGGCGCCCTGGAGCCTTTTTGGCAACAATGGAACCGCTCTCCTTGAAGTTCTTGATGATGCGATAGATTGTTGACTGAGGTGCAATCTTTCTAGCTGCGATTCTCTTTCCTGTTAGGCCGTTTTTGTGCAGTGCAATGATGACTGCACGTGTTTCTTTAGAGATAACCATGGTTCACAAAAGAGAAACAATGATGCCAAGCACCAGCCTCTTTTTAAAGTGTCCAGTGCTGTCATTCTTACTTAATCATGACAGATTGATCTCCAGCCCTGTCCTCATCACCACCCACACCTGTGTTAATGGAGCAATCACTGAAACGATGTTAGCTGGTCCTTGGCAGGGCTGCAATGACGTTGAAATGTGTTTTGGGGGATAAAGTTAATTTTCTCGGCAAATATTGACTTTGCAATTAATTGCTGTTACGCTGATCACTCTTTATAACATTCTGGAGTATATGCAAATTGCTGTTATAAAAACTGAAGCAGTAGACTTTGTAAATATTAACATTTGAATCATTCTCAATACTTTTTGCCATGACTGTAGATGGGAAGGATCTGCTGTAGTGGTTAGCTTAACAGTGGTTCTGAAGAAGCCTCTGACTCAAGGCCCCCTGTTGTATAACAGTTTGATGGAAAAGATCCTCAGGGTTGCCCGTAATGTTAATTTTATGAAAAATCACTCTTTGCACATTTGTCTTCAGAGGTTCTAGAGGAGTGAACAGAAGCAGCCATCGCCTGCTCTGGTGCTGCTACCCCAACAGATGATGCCAGAGAGATCCCACTCTCCACAACAGACTCGTAGAACTGCTGCACCTTGCTGCAAACAAACGAACAATGAGTCTCGTGCAATAAATTGCACAGATAAAAGTGAAAAATTAAAGTTACTTTCAAACAGTGTTAAACGATTTAACTTCAATTGAAAAGAAATACAAAACAATGATATGGATTGCAGCAGAAGCAAATAATTGAAGGTAAAGGAAAAGCAAAGAAGTAAAACACGCAAAGCGATGACCCTCAGGGGGCTCAGTGGTGTTCATGTGTCAACATGCACCATAGGTTAAGACTAGTCAAAATACCATTGCAGACCAAGATCGTTTATTCTAAAGTGAGCTAATGACATTCAAATCAGTTGCTACGGTCTCCATCTTAACCTTGAAAAGTTTTAATTCAGTAGCAGGAGTCTGCCTCATCAGGTTCCCACATGGATCCGTTATGCGTAGGTTTATAGGGCCATCTAGTGGCAGTATACACGAACAGGTTGGAAGTTACACTTGCGGACTACACAAAGAAAATGTGTGAAACAGCATAATTTGCACTTCCACAATTTAACATGAGTGATGTTTTGCTTTATGCCAAGTGTTTGATGCAGAAATGATCAGCATCATCTGACCAAATCAGGATTTGAGTAAAAACTCCACAAGTTTAGATATTAGGATAGAAGTTGCCTTTCATTGCTTTGTGCACACTCCATAAGATGAATATTCATTTTTTTTAATCAAACCAGTAATTTTTGTCATTGCAACACTGAAAAAGAAAAGTATGTTCTACCTTTCTGACCACTAGCTCACCACTTTCATAAGACTTTAAAATCATCCATAGGGGTGGGTTGGGTCACAACCTGCCTTAGTTACATGGCCACCTTAAGGACCAACTTACCAGAGCTGCTGTCATCTTGAATGGCACATCCCCAGTGCATTCATTTATACTGAGGAAGCTGTATGCTTAATATAACTTCCCAAATTTTTACTCCATTTTCAGTCTGTCACAAACGGCTGAGATATACTTAGAATACATGATGGTGTCACGTTAAAAGTGTGTTTTCATGGTAAAATACATCAGTCTACTAGCATGAAATGATAGATCTCAATTGCAAATTACATTTCTGCAACATGCTCAATGAATAAAAACGTCTTCTGAACCCATCTCAGCCCAAAGGAAATGGTGATCTGCACTGTGTGACCCTAGCGTATGGAAGACCCATCCACCATGATACATAAGGAGTCTACATAAAGCAAAGTTGTCTAATAAACCAAAATCATTGCCACAAAGAAAATAATTTGATACATTTATTAAAAGCCTGGTTCAATGAACATGTTAAAAACAACACAAGTTATGATGGCCCCACAAAACAAACACCCTCACACCATTCAGGTTCTCTAAACAATTGAGCCTAAACACCAATAAATTACCCAATAGTAGCAAGAACTGGGGGCAGGTGGGGGTGTAACTCATATTGCAGTTTTAAAAAAAAAAAAAAAAAAAAAAACTTTGTACAACTAAAACCTCTCAAAAAAATAACATACACGAGAAACTATCTGATGGAGTTACGAATGACGCCCCCAGCCGATTGAACCATCCTCTCCTTAGCCTTCTTCTTTGCAGGATCCATTTCAAAGGACTTCCACAGACGAATGGTTTCATCTCCAGCAACAGTGGCTACAGTTGAATTGTCTGGGCTCAAGATCAAGTTGAGAACTCTGCTCTCATGGCCTAAAAGAGAAAATAAAATCTTATACTACAACAGCACTTTTTGCTCCAGTAACAAGTTTCAATAACCCTCCTTGGGTAATGTTCATCACAGCAAAACCAGACATAGACACAAGCCATCATCAAGAAATGCCTTACACTGAATCATGTTCCTGAATTTTAATGAGAAACAGGAAATGTCAGGGGGATAGACAGGATAAAGTTCTGGTGAATTAAAAAAAAAAAAAAAACGAGAAAAAAAACACACCAACTTGGTTAGTGTAAACAAAGTGGTAAACACCAGGACACTGAGGGACTTTGAGGATGAAATGCCATTTATTCACACATAAGCTTTGCCCAGGGGAAAAGCCATTTTATCATTTATAAGGGATGGCAACAGAAAGGACCATGTGCACCCTTTCAGCAGCCGTTTCCCCTAGTAGCAGTTCGAGTGAGGGTTTGTGGCACACCGGAACTGGATCAGGACCCCAACCCACGCCATAGTCAGTAAGCCCCAAGTTAGGTTTGCTTTATTTCTAAACACCAGGAGGAGGGAAGTAAAATAGACAAGATGCCAAATTTGCAGCACATGTCAAAGTCTGACCATAGATGTTAATCCTTGCCTCCATCTGTCTAGTAAACCCAAAGATTGAAGTGATGCATCACTGTAAGGCTGCATCCAAAAAAGTCTTTTGCATAAGGACTCTTCAGCCAAAGTGGAAGTGTGTCAGTGTTCACCTTGATAAGTGCTGTGTGGATAGTGCAACCATTAAGGAAGGAGGTAGGAAATGGGGTCTGTATGCTTCCCATCATGGCCCCTTCAGTAGAAGGGCTGAAAAGTTTAATAGCTCCTTGCTCCTGTTACAGGCTCCTTTACCCACCTCCTTACTGGTTGCACTGGTGTAGTCAGACAGCACTTATTGTGACTGCTGACGCACTTCTGCTTTGGCTAAAGGGTCCTTACCCAAAAGACGTTTTTTGGGTGCAGCCACTCAGTGAGACTTATGTCTAATGCATTTCAGAGTGTCTAGCTGGATTGGATTGAACACATCCCATAAAAAGAGTCAAATACAAGCGAGATTAAGACAGTTGTCACTTACCATTAAGTTCTGCAACCTTAGTGAGTGACGGATACTTCCAAATTACAACATTGTTATGGGCGTATCCGTGTGCAGAGACCAGTTCGTTGTAGTTTGGTGCAAACACAAGTGATGAAATCTGCAATTTACAAGACATGTTGTAAAAATGTAGGAAAAGTACAAAAAAAAAAAAAAAAAAACCAGCACACTGAAAATCCAGGATTTAGACTAATGTTACCTGGGATTGAGTGTCAAGCGAGCTGATGCAGGAGCCTGTGTTAACGTTCCAGATGCGAATGTGGCGGTCACTGGTGCCACCGCCAGATGCAAGAATATTTGTCTGCCAGGGACACCAGGCTAAAGCCTAAAAACAGAAATGACAGACGATACTTTTTAGTAGAGACGATGCAATACATAGATTCGTTATGAATAGTTATGCAAGCCACTAGCTGTACATTTCCACATTACAAACAGATTTAATGAGTGTCCCACGGGCCCAACGACCTTTAATAGGCCCTGTGCCAACTGCCTGGCATCATGGCGCTTTAGTCTCAAGTAAACTTTCTCCACACATTTGCCGTGTCCTGCTTGGCTCCAGACAAACGGGACTCCTTTGGGGTTTTACTTTCCGCTCTTCCATAAAGATCGGATTTGTGAAGTACACGACTAGGCTTCCCCCCCCCCCCAGCAGTAGTTTCTGAAACCCCAGACGAATCTGGACAGCTCCAGAGTTACCATGGTGATCTTGAAAACTACACATTACCTTCAAATTTCAATACACTGGAGTTTGTGGTTGCAGCATGACAAAGTGTTACAAGTACAACTTTACTGCCATAATTTAGTTAATGCATTTTCCATTATGCAGATTTGTCTGCGCCATTGGGACATTTATTTTGAGGATCTAAGGAGGGAACTTCATTAGGGCATGTTGGTTCTGCTGGCACAGCTGTGAGAGGCATGCCAATTGTGAAGCGGGAACACGACGGGTTATAGCCAGAGGGGCTGCTTTGAGTTGAAGTCAAGGGATGCTAGAGATTGTTTGTGTGGTCCTCATTTCTACGTCTATGCATGGGTCAGCCAGCGAGTTAGACCATCACTTCCTCCTCTTGTGTCAATAAAGAGTTTGTTTTACTGGTGGCGTCGTGTGGTGCTGTATCAATCAAAATTGCACATCCTACAATAAAATCAATGTCATACCATCAACAAAACTCTTAAATGCTTTGCCGCTTCAACACACTTCACTCCAATAGAAGCTCATTAGCAGAGCTTGACTGCATGCTAGTGTGGTAGTTTAGCCATTTGGTTCATCTGTGTAAGGCAAGTTACACGTGTAAACGTTGCAGGACACAGGTCCTTGAGGATTTTAGTTTGGGACCACAGCCTTGGAGCATGCAAGGCCTGCATAAAACACACACTCACCTTGACTGCTCCCTGATGTTCGCTCCAGGAGCGGATTAACCGACCAAAGCGGCTAGCGCTTCCCTCCTGCACACGGGGCCATAAACACACCAGATTGTCATTGCCGCCGCTGGCCAGGTATCGCCCATCTGGTGACCACCTGAGGCCACACACTTCCTGTGAATGCCCAGCAAGTGTAGCGATGTGATGGTTTGCCACCCTCACATCATGGTGGTGGATGTGTCCAGATCTGGAGCCACTGGAGGGAGGGGAGAAAGCCCCTTTAATTACATTTCTAAATAATCGGCTAGCTTCACGCATGTGTCAGAGCAACTCTACCTGGAAAGAATATGGTCATTCCAACTCAGACTACCAACTCTAGCCGTGTGGCTAGCCATGCTGCGCAGGCGCTTCTGATTTTCCACGTCCCACAACTAAAAATAGAAAACACCTTTAATCCAGGCACTGAAAAGCACATCGATCAGAAGGCACGTACATGGAGATACTTACCTGAACCTTGCAGTCACTGGTGCCAACAGCCAGGTAGCTTCCCTCCTTGGTCCAGGACAGCGAGCAGATGTAGTCCTCCTCATTCTCCAGCTTCATAAGAAGAAGAATGTCTCCCTGGGTTGCATTCCAGAGGTAAACGCTGTTATGAAGTGCTACAGCAAGAACATTTTGGCTGCTCCAGTCAAGAAGATTCAAATCTGGAGAAGAGAGGGCAGAGGTTAACATAACATAAGGACGGGCTCTGTTGTTGGAAATCCTATACACACCAATTATCTTCAAATGTGGGTTTAAGTATTCTTACAAAAATCATTTCGGAGATCAGGAGCGTCTAAGATTCTTTCAGGAGTTGGAGATATATATCTGGTCTTTTTGAGAGAGGCAGGCGTCGTAACCTGACTGTAGAGGACTTTCAAGTTGTTCTGATAGCCTTAGAATAAAATAGAAATAAAAAGTTGGGATCAGAAGGTAAGCTGGGGGGGGGTGAAATAATGCAGCTTTAGAGAAAGCAGGTTTGCAGTTACTACCTTCTGGTGCGTTCAGGGGCTTCCCTCCGAGGTGTAGGATCTTTGCATCTTCAATGTTATAGCCATTGAGCGTCACAGACCAAACTTTCTGGCTTTCCTATTAATACAGATAGCCATGCACATAAAAATCCACAGCTCCAGCCGAAAGGCTATAAAAAGGGAAACGTGACAAACTACTCACTGCGGAGACAGTATTGGTCGCATCCATGGGTTCGTTCTCTTTTGTAAGCAGGAAATTTGCCACGTCCATCTGTTTGTTGTTCCTAATGGGTATGAAGCGATCGCCTCCCATCTTCGAGGGCGTTTTCTTGCCTTTACCTGAAGAAGTCATATATGTAAACTTACATGTGCCCCTTCCACGTTTTTACTCTGTTAAAAGAAATAGACTGACAATATATCCTTGCAGCATTACCCGGTGTTCTGGTGGGAGTTTTCGATGAGCTCAGCGACACATTGGCAGACTTTCCAGGCGACAGGCTGCTCAGGCCGGCGGACGTGCTGGATGAGCTGGCCTTCCTCTGCCACCTCGCCATGGGAGCGTTTGTGATCGGCATGTCGAGCTTCAGGATGCTGTGGATGTCGTTCTCGAACCCAAATTGCGCCATCTTGTTCACAAACCTGAGCACCAACAAGGAAAAAAAATAATAATGGCGGGGGTGCGGGCTATTTTATGCAGATAAGCCAGCCAACAGCCTTCGTTTTAAAAACTTAAAACGCGGCGGCGCCATGCTAATGCTAACAAAAAAAAATAAAAATGAGTGCGTATATAGTTAAAGAGAACACATGAAAACAGAAACAATAATTTAGCTCTTAACAGCAGCACAACGGCCATGGGTAGGATTGATACGTTTCTGGGTCCAACTAAAATACAAGAAGCAAGTTTTACATCATTAGCCCGACTAAAATGAGCGTGTCTAAAAAAATGACCGTAAGATCCAAAACGGTAAGAGCACTTCTATACTCTCGGATTTGCAACGTAAAAAACGGGCATACCAACTTCTCCTCCGAGTGAAAACGTGTATTCCTCGCTTGAAAGAACGACTCGCCTTTCCTCGTCTCTTTGCGAAATTTGAATTTCGTGCAGATGACGCCACACGGTTTAAATCCCACGCAGCGCTTCTTTGATTGGCTCTTTCAAATCGCTGCCGTTGATTCCTTGCTTTTGCCACGGTAGCGGGAGCGAATGCGTTATTCTGATTGGTGGTTGCTATTTCCGGCGACACGCGTCTAAAAAAGAAACAACCCATGTTGGTCTTTTTTAGGTTCCGGGATTGGCCTATATAATTAGATCAAATAATGGGATAAAATAAAACAACCTAAAATATCTATACACAGGAAATAAAAACACATTAACTATGTCACATGTGTATTTTGATGTAAAAAATTTTAAGATATATTTAGAATATCAATCATTGAATGTGCAATTATTATTGAAACATCCGATATAGTTATATTTTAGCAATCATTTCCTACTTTTGTTGTGATTTTCAAAAGTCAAAAAAAGGCATAATTTCGAAAGCAACGTTTGTTTCAATAACTTCAAATGTCTTCCTATTCTTTGATTCAAGTAGGTGTTGTTGAATTAATTAGGTGTTTGGATGAATTACTCTAACAGCTCCCTTCATCTTGTCAGCATTGTTGGATCTAGTTTTTTTTTTCCCCTCTTCCTTTGGATAATACTCCACAGATAGGTTTAGGCCAGTTTCCTGGCTAATCAAGAATAGTGATATCAGGTATTAGTCTGTGACGCCAAGTCCTGCTGAAAATGAAATCAGCCTCTCAATAAAGCTTGTCAGCTGACAGTATCATGTGCTAAAAATGTCCTGCACTGATTTTAGGCTTGATGAAACTCAATGGATCAACAACGGCAGATGGCATGGTTCCCATAGTCATCACTGACTTAACACTGGACTCCAAGACTGATTTTCAAATAAAATCCAAAAACCCACTCTTATGTTAAAAGACACAGACCCAAATAAAAACAGCCCAGTCTGTTTTCTCCTTAGCCCAGCTCAGATGCTTTTATTGCCTCTGGGTGTGGAGTGGCTTAACACAAGGAATGTGACAGCTCCAGCCCATGTTCCTGGATGTGTCCGTGTGTGGTGGCTCTTGAAGCGCTGACTCCAGCTGCAAGCCGTGCCTTTGAATCACTGACAATTTTTGAATGGTCTTAGCTTCACAATCCTCTTAAGTATGCTGTTAACATTTTTTGTATCCCAAATCCTTCTTTTGAAGTGTATTAATATAATGTGTGATTGTAAGGTTTTCAGAGCTATAAGCTAAAAGAAATGTTTCAAAACATTACTGTGTGCAATGAATATATTTATGAGGTGTACTTTTTGAACCGAATCGCTGAAATAGATGAAATTTGTAATGGCATTCTAATTGTGAGTGAATGATGAATGAATTTCCCCATTGTGGGACAGCAAAGGAATTTCTCATCTTAATTAAGATGCATCAGAGAGCATTTGTAGTGGGACAGTACAGAAACTGATTTTAATGTATTCAAATTTATACGGTGCTAATTCACAACAACTGGAATGAGCATATAGCCACAAAGAAGACAATTTGTCACAGACATTTGACCTTAAAAGTGTTTCCAACTTTTCCTAAAATGCAATAATTGTTAGTGGATGCATGCAGTATGAAAAATTAAAAAGTACTTTTGTGTGATCCTCACAGTTAAACAGAATAATCCATGCATCTCTAAAGTACCCTTAGCACTGTCAAACCATTCTCCAAGAAAATACACATTCAACAAAAATGCACTCACAAGGAACATCGCGTAAATTATTAACTTTTACATTTGAACTCAGAAAGATTTTTCCTTGCTCATAAACTACTTTTTGTAGATTAACCCTGGAAGATGGATTTTGCAGCTTTGCTGCTTGACTGTGCATGAACCACTTGCTTTATTTCAAACCTAAAGATCCTTCTCATGGAGTTGAACACAATATAACAAAACAAATAAGTAAAACAATATATGTATGAAAATAAATACATTTAAAAATAATAGACCATACGCCACATTTCTAACATAATCAAACATGACAAATATCAACAGAGCTGGGATTAAGTTGCACTGATTTTTTTTTTTTTTTTTTTTTAAACACACACACACACACACACTTAGAGCGAGCAAGAGCGAGAGAGAGAGAGAGAGAGAGAGAGAGAGAGAGAGAGAGAGAGAGAGAGAGAGATGCAGCAAAGGACCAAACCCGGTTCAGCCGCGTCGAGGACTGAAGGCCTCCATACATGGGTCGTGTTCACTACCCCTGCGCCATCGGAGGGCCCCATTTGCATAGTTTTTAAATGCCGTAAGAGACGTTTACATTTTTTTTTTCAGAGTTTATTTGTGTTGGTAGGAATTATACAAATGATCCCTTCTCTGCATTGAACAGTTTTATGTAGCTTTTGAGTCACAGTGTCCTGTAACCGCTTTTCTTCTCAGGGGCAGTGTACGTTGTGTCCTTGGGGTAATGGATAATGGAGCCAATCACACCTGCAATAAAAAAAAATATATACAAACGCATTTTATTTCTTCATTAGGGAGCAAGAAATTCAAGCCGTTAAAACCGTTTTCAGCGTCGTACCTATTAACACTTTAGTTTCATATGTAATTCACTGATCAAGCAAACATAGTGACAAGTCAGGTCACATTATACGTATATAATAGGTGTGGAGAAGAAAACCACATGACCGACCCACAAACATCAAGCAGAACATACTCGTCCAAAGGCTATGTGGTTTTTTCCCCCCGTGTTCATTTAATATTTAACTTTTTATCAATCTTTTCCTAAGAATGTCAGCTGAAGCATCTTAAGACAAAACAGTAGAAGTGTTGTTTTCTTACCCCCAGGGTGTCTTAGATCTAAACAGATAGTGAAAAAAAAAGACAAAAAGCACATGATGGCATTACATTTTCTTAAACTGTGAGAGATCATACTAATGAGACATGTCAAACTAGGGTTTATGTTGTGAACGTAGCAGTTATTAAACTCAATCCTAAAGTCAAGATGAAAGCATGCAGACATTAGCTGACATTATGGAACACCATTAGCACATTTCCGTATCATAACGAGCAAAGTTAAGTTATGTAAAAATTGGAAAAAACAACAAACGTTCACTCACCAGTGCCTCTGCAGATAAGCATGGCCAGCAAAATTTGTATTAAAATGGCCGTCACAGCCAAGATAGGAATCAGAAATCTGGGCAAAGGAATTTTCTGAACTAAAGAGAGAAAAAGAAAAATAAGACCACTTCAAATTACTAAATCTGACAGTAAACAACAATGTAAAGGCTGACTAGGTAAAGGCTCTGGTTCAAATTGGGTTTTTGCCAATTCATACTCCTATATTGTCCTTTTCCAGTTCCATTTTGCATTATAATGGTCAAACACTTCAATTTTTGTTTCTTCAGGCCACAGGAAAGGTCTCCAAAAAGTAAGGGTTTGCTCCTGTGTGTAATCTGGCTTTTGTGGTGCTTCTCCCTCAAGTTACAGGCAGCATCTTCAGAAGGTCTTTTGCTTTTGACGTATACTCTGGTATGCACATTTAACTCCAAAACACATTCACCTCTGGAACATTATACCCGTCTTTATGCTGAAAGGTATGAGGCCTGGACATTGTCATGACCCCCCCCCCCCAACTGTTTAAAACAGATTTATGTGGCATTTTCAGCCATCTGTGAATTATTTTCCCGACATTTAGGTTACTTTCTTCTGGATTTCCTTTGATGTCAAAGAAGCAGTGTAATCAAGGTAGGCCGCCAATTAGCTCAAATGCTGTTAATCAAGCAGATAATAAACCAATTCAGGAGATTACAGGGCCAAGACGTCATCATTTGGGCTTTAAACTGTTTTGAGAGGCTTGGGATACCCAAACATTTGACCGAAACTATGCAATATTGAGAGACAGTCCTAGCAAATACTAAAGTAGTACGTGTGAACCTCTGAATTTGAAGGGAAAAAAAAAAAAAAAACATGTTTCAATATCGTGTTAGACATAGAGGGAAAAATGGGGTTGTCTGTCTTTATATACACTGCATGCAAGACTCTGCTTTTAATTTACTCATATTTCTTTAGGAGGAGAATTTGAATAGGTGTTATTTAATCCATTGTTAAAGGGACCATTTCAAAACAGAAAAAAAACAAAAAACATGTGCCAAAATTGCAAGGGTTCAAATTTCAACTTTTTGTTTATGAGATATGAGACAAGTTAAAAAGTTTCTTAAATTTGTCTTTTTTTAAAGTGGCTGGGAAACAGAAATGTACATACCAGACTGTTCCTCTGAAAACTTCAGCTCCTTCATCAGCTGAACACATCCCTCCTGCAGGTGACTTTTCTCCATCTTTGGGTGCACCGTTTCCTGGTCCCAAGGCTCTCTGAGGGCCATCGCTTCCGGTACATGGGCTGTCCATGTGTTGTTTTGCTCCAGAGTCAGGAAAACCTTGCCGTCGCAAAACACCCGGTCGGTCCAGTGGAGCCGCGACCCCTCTATGATGCACTCCCGAGAGCGAAGAATAGTATGATTTTCTAAGGGGAGAGTGTTAACATGCACAGATAACTGTGAAACTAGATCCAATACTGTGTTTGCACAAACAGCTGATCGTCTTACTGAGAGCAGGAGTCTGGTTATTGCTGAATCCAGCGGGTAGAAGGGCAATGGTGGATATGCTTTCAATAATCCTGTTGACCTCCCAGCTTGGGCTTGAGAGAGAATTTCCATTGAGCAGAACTTGCTCTGCAGAATGCTGAGCTCCAACCACACCCCACCGCTGGATCTGTACGATGATGCCATCTAAAATGGAACAACAAAAAGTAGGAATTCAGAAACAAGTATTAGTACAACAAGCACTTGATTGAGATTTTTTCCTCCCCCCCTTTACATATTTCAACTTATTTTCAATCAGGAGTGAAATCAAAAGTAAAACACCTCGATGATAGGAACAGACTCCCATCCTATTTGCAGCTTTAACTACGCAAACGCCCGTGGAGCTACGCCAAAGAATTACATTAAACTGCGTTGCATCTTTATGATATTATTCCAGTCCACCACATCAAACACTGACCATCTGATGCAGCTCGCATCCCTATCTGGTGCGTCTTGTAGGGTGCGTTACACTAAGATAAGTTTGGAGGAGGCAACGCTGCTGTGACTGAACTGTCAGTTTGATGCAAACAAACGCAACACCACCGCAGCAACGTCTTCTTTTTCTCCTATGGCAGAGGAGTTCACGTTAAAACCCGGTCACCCAGTAAAAGCATGGGCTTCAAGCGTCAATGTCTAACCTTTTCTTGGTCGATTTTGTAAAGTTTTAACACTCGTTTCTCGTTTGTTCTCTCGGCTGCCCGAAGGGCGATGTAACGTTACTCACCTACGTGAAGAGGAGCAGCGCTCGTTAAATGGCTCAGAAGAACGACCAAAACAAAGGCAAACAAACGCATATCGGCAGATCTTGTCTCGAAGTCAGCAGAGATTGAAGGCTTGGCAACGCTTCCCGAGTAAGATATGGCCGGGAACGTTTTAAGCCATTTGAGTAGAGCGCAGACGACTTGTCCCGCACATCAACCTTTAAAAGACGCTGCTTGTCAGAAAAGGGCCTCACTAAATAACCACGCTGCCCCGCCTCTTTTTCTCAGCAGTTTGCGTGCTTTTAACGGCCCCGCGTGCGGCATCCGATTGGCTCTCAGGCTTCTCCAGGTTATTCTGAGTACGGAAGGCTGAGGAGGTAATAAAACTGAAGATGGATTTCTGACAGTCAGGCAAGTGTAAAAAGTTAGTTAGTTAGTTAGTTGGTTGGTTAGTTAGTTAGTTAGTTAGTTAGTTAGTTAGTTAGTTAGTTAGTTAGTTAGTTAGTTAGTTAGTTAGTTAGTTAGTTAGTTAGTTAGTTAGTTAGTTAGTTAGTTAGTCTACAGATATGAACAATAAATCTAGTTCCACTTTCCACAGAAACAAAATTGACCATTGGAGTGGTCCTTTCTAAACTTAATATAATACCAAGTTCATATAATGCCCCACAGTCTTTGTTTTCCCGTCACATGTTCTGTTTTCACTCCAAAGTTGAAATGTCCAAGTTTGGACTTGAAAATACAAAATCCCCAGAGCTTTGACTCCCAAGCGGGGAAAGCCAAAGGTTTCTCAACAACCCTGACCTCAAAATCCAATAGGGGCTGCCTCCTAATAACAGTTGTCAGGTTTTCCTTATGGCCACTGTATAGCACACATTGACTGGTTTTTTTGCTCGTCTGTTTTTAGCCCTTCGTAGCCCTTTGAGATTGTGAGATGAAAAGGGCACAATAAAAATTATTATTATTATTATTATTATTATTATTATTATTATTATTATTATTATTATTATTATTATTATTATTATCCATCCATCCATTTTCCAACACGCTTAATCCCTTATGGGGTTGCGAGTGGTGCTGGTGCCTATCTCCAGCTGTCAATGGGCGAGAGGCGGGGTACATCCTGTACAGGTCGCCAGCCCATCGCAGTATTATTATTATTATTATTATTATTATTATTATTATTATGTTAAAATACATAAAAACAAGAACTAGATGGTAATAGAGATGTATTGCACAAAACACTACTGCATTTTTACAGCAGAGTTCGGTGATGGTACTAGAATGAAAACTGGTTTACAGTCCTCCTGTCCAATGGGTTTTAGCTGTTCTGTAAAGTCTGCTAGACAGCAGAGGTCAAAACAGGTGCTCAGTGAGGTGAGCCAAGTCCTTCAAACTGTTTGTTTCCTTTCAGGCAACGAGGCGAGGCGGTACTTACCAGGGCTGGTAGATGTGGGTGGCTCATCTTCTGTGGACTGTTTATGCCACTCTGCGAAGCATTTTTATTGGCTCTTCAGATATTTCCATGCCACCATATACCAGAGTAGGTATTTTTTATTTGCCCTTCTGAAAATTTGTTTCTCTTAAATCCTTCACACACATAGGACCACACAACTTCTTTTGTTGGATTTGTTTCTTCTGTGTTTGAAAGTTCAAAATCCCGAAGAATAATTCTTATTCACCTATATTGTACGTTGTAGTTTTGCCTGATCACAATGTATGTTAGCAAAGTTCACCGCTTTACAAACTCGCAGCTGGATTACAGTTGATTTTGGTTTGACATTATTTCTGTAGCATAATTCACTACCAGTTCATTTCCATCTGCTTTAGTTCTTTCTGAGAGTTCCTTGAATTTTCTTCACTACATTTCTCTTTTGAAAAGTTTTCTGACCAAGCACTGTTTTTGTCTCCTTTAGCTCCACATCACAGTTAGTCTGTTTGTGTTTACCTTGAAAACAGCTAGCATTAATATACCTTCAGTGCTTCCAAAGGCAGCCAGTACATCCATTCACACCTATGTCTCAGTTTAATCTCGATTAAGGCCAGTTGCCTCCAAATATATTGGTTTAGCCAGTTTACTCAATACTTTTCTCTCTTTCTCTCGCTTTTAATTTTTTAATGCTCATGGGCCTGATTAATAAGGCCCTATTGATTAGAGCATAGGTTCTCAAATTCTGGTAAAAGTAGCTACCATAGGTGGTACTAAGGGTTCCATTTTTCTATCAACCATTTACAAGTTGATTACAAATTAGATGTGATGCATTTATTGTTCAAGCACACCTTTGCTTCAGACAGAAACTACTCTAACAAAAAGTACAAAGAGTAATATTTTGAGAAGTGCTACCTTGAAGGGGACAACATTACACAACGCTAAACCACAGTATCCATCCATCAATCCATCCATCCATCCATCCATCCATTTTCTCTACCCGCTGACTCAAGCAAGGTCGTTGGGGGTTGGGGCAGTGGGGCAAGTGCCTGTCTCCAGCGGTCAGTAGGTGAGAGGCAGGGTACACCCTGGACAGGTCACCAGTCTATCACAAGGCTACACCACAGTACTAGAGGATAATTCAAACACATCAAATTAAATTCAAATGAAAACAGCGACATTAATTAAAAGCAAAATTAAATGTAACTTAAATTATCCAAGTTTCTTCAAAGAGTCTTCATAGATTGTTATGGCTTAGTGCAGGGAGCATCTCCTGTAGTGGTCTGTACTGCAGCAGATCATAAGAAACCTCTGCCTGAAGACAGTTACAATAAAAAAAAGATCCACACCCTTTGAAGAGTTGGTATTCAAATAATCTTTTAATTTTACCAACATGCTTCTTCTGCTGGATCTGTTCTACGATGGTATCGAATATGGCTTAAAGTGGAGGAAATCATATGCAAGTATCACAAGCTCTCGATAAAACAGAAATACATTTTATTTTCATATTTACCAGTATTGCCAAATGTGAAAAACTTAAATTTTTTCAGAAAATATTGAAATGTTTTAATGTACTTTAAAATATATATTTCAATGTAGTTTCAATTTTGAGGAAAAACAAAGGTAAGACCATGCGATATTTAAAAGGAGTTGCGTCTTTATCATATTATTCCAGTCCAACAGAACAGATCAGATAGTGACCATCCTTGCAGCTTGGTTGTTGACACTGATCTGGTCCCTTTTGTAGGAGGTGGTGTCATAGGAATAGGTTTCTAGGACATCTTGCTGTTGTGACCGAACTTTCAGTTTGATGCAAAATGATAATAATAATTAGACACCACTACATTGTACACAAAGTCACATTCAATTTTTCTGTAATTATGGCAGAAGAGTTAGCGTGAGTTTTTTGCAGGACCAAAGGACAGAGAGGAACTTGGGAATAGCAAAATGTGTAGGAGGATTTTAATAATGGCAACAGGGAACATGGAGCACAGCCAGAAAAACAGCTAGTACAACAGGGAAGTAACAGGCATGGAAACGGAAGGATCCAGCGGGGTACAATCGGAGCCTATATACTGAGGGACAAGTGGATAATGACATTAGATAAAGGTGAGTTCATCAGAAGGTCATGAAAGCAGCCGGGGCAGAATGAGCACAGGGAGTCTGAGTAAAAGAGGCTAATTACCATGAATTGAACAGAACAGAGATACAAAGAAACTATCAGACCAGGGCCAAACTCTACCTGAACCTATTCTAGAATACACAGTGATTACAAGAAATAATAATAAAAAAAACTAAACCCAAAGGAATGGACAAATAAACCAATATGTAGAAAACATAAACAACAGGAGAATGATGAAAACAGAAACACAGTAGAAACTCAAAACCTAACGCCCAAGGATCATGACAAACACACACCTTCCCCTGTCACCTGATAAATGCATGGGCTTCTGGCGTTAATGTCTAATGTAAAACCATTGCCTAGTTGATTTTGCATAGTTTTAACATATTTTCCTTGGTTATTCTCTGTTTATCTAGCTGCCTCAAAAGCAATGTAAAGTTTTTGACTACATGAAGAGGAAGGGTGCTCAAAGGCTTCTGCTTGCATGTATTTAAACACACACACGAAAAAACCTACATATCTGATAAATTCACTGTTTTAAATTCTATTGCCCACGGCAACCCTCAACAAGGTGCCGCCCAGGGGTGTGAGCCATATCTACCGAGTCATCCATCCATCAAAAGAGCTTCAAAATGTAAATCTATTACAGGGCCAAAAAATGCTTACACACAATCTCACTCACTGGTGTTAAGTTCATTTTGAATTGAACTTTAACTCAGCAAACCTGTCGCAGGATCGTTGAAGCAAATGTGGGCACCCACAGAAAGAAAAGCAACTTGTAAAAACAGGGAAAAATAAGTAAACTTCATACACAAGGCTCTATTGTATGTGAAAAGACACTGCTGATCACTGCAGTGCTGTTCAGGAGAGGGGCTGTTATGATGAAGAACCAAGAATTGTTTGGACCCTTTTGTCGTGCCTTGGCCTTGTGCGGCCATGTTTCAAAAGGGGAAGCTATGCCGATGTGAAGTCCTGGCATAAACAAACTGCAGTGAAAGAACAGAGCACAGTTTTCAGCAGGTATCCAGTTTATGCTTTGTGTAATTCGATAAAGCTTTTTTTCTCTAGTATATCAGTATAATCTGCAGCAGTTTCTCCTGGCCATGCTATTGCTGTGAAAGCTATTTAACTTGGACTGAGCGCAATGAGATACACAGACATATAAACAGCATTTTTTTTTAGCTTGTTATGATTTAGCTATTACTTTAATTTGATGTGTTTTTTCAGAATGGTTAAATCAGCCTTTAATAGTCCTGGATTTTAGAGCTGTTTAAAAGGTTTGGTGAATATCTTTATAACAGGAATGCAAAACTCCCAGCAGAGCAGAGGGCCTAACTTAAACACCAATTCATCAACTCCAGCAGGATGTTGAGCATCTGGAGCTAAATGTGATGTTCTGGGTACAAGATAAATCTGTCGTGTCAAGGGTAAATCAGTTAGACTGTGGGATTTAGTAAAATCAATGTGATAAGATGGAGGCAGGACTGGATGCTGATAAGTTATGAACGTATTGGGGAAAACGGCCATTTCAGATGGTGATTAAAATGAACAAAGCACAATTTACAAGAACACAATCCCTCTTGAAGCAATGTCTGCTAACTTTTAGTTATATTTTATATTTTCATCCAAGATATTGTGACCAAAACGTGACTGTGTAAACATCCAGATTAGTAAATGTTAGGACTCTTAACTAATTAGAAATCCTTCCCAGACAACAAACATCTTTCAGCGCAAGACAGCGTGCGATATTGTCTTTGTTGATAACACTGGCTGAACTCTAATCTGCACTGAAAATGAGGTATAGTCAGATAAACTGGCGTCGCATACATGAGAAGGATGGATGGAGAGAAAGCGCTCCCTTGGAAATAATTTTTTTTGTTATTGTTCTCATGCAAAACAACAAAGAAAGAAGTACAAACCACACACACACCAGGGGGTGTGATCTAATAAAATGTATCTGATGAGGCAGGGTTTCCTTGTTACTTTTTGTTTTGCACCACAAATGTGGCGACATGTTGGGGGAGAAAGCCAGGAATAACAGGTAAGGGAGGGAATAACAGAAAGGGAGCTTTCCCTAAAAGGTCTTTTTAACAACCCACGTTCAAGACAAAGCATCACAAATGGTCTGCTTCTTTGTTGATGTGAATAAGGTTGTTGCTACGTATGGTCACGAACCTTACCACCCTTATCAAAAAGAGGTGAAAGCAGTAATTAATGACTACATATACTACATGATGTAGTCAGTGTGACTACATATACTCACTATATGTGACTACATACACACACACACACACACACACACACACACACACACAAATATATATATATATATATATATATATATATAGAGAGAGAGAGAGAGAGAGAGAGAGAGAGAGAGAGAGAGAGAGAGAGAGAGAGAGAGAGAGAGAGAGAGAGAGAGAGAGATGGTGCTAACAGTATCATGCTGTGGTGAGGTTTTTCTTCAGCAGGGATTGCTCAAAGTTGCTGGGAAAGTAGTGGGAGCTAAATACAGGGAAATCCACGATGAAAAGCTCTTAGAGACTGAAAAACATTTGAGACTAGGGTGGAGGTTCACCTACCTGTAGGACAATGACCCAAAGCATACAGGCTGATTGGTCAAAGTAAAGACCTAAATGTGAAAGAATATGATTTGCAAGACATGAAAATTTATGTTCACAGATGTTTGTCATCCAATCTGACTGAATTTGAATTGCTTCTCCACACTAACGAGGCTGACGTTTCAATCTGTAGAAGTGCAAAGTTGAGATGCACCAAAATAAATGCAGCCGTACTTTCAACTGAAGGTGGTTTTACAAAGTAGTGACTCAGGCGTGCTGAAACAAATGCAAATTTTAGGCTTTTAATTTGTGTAATATGTCAACAAATAAAATAAAGAATATATCATGTTACTTACACCCCTAATTTTGATTTATCACAAAAATATCTAACATAATGCATTGAATTCTGAGGTTCATCTATGCGAAAAAATGTAAAAATACTTTTATTGTAAACTGTAAAGTTATGTATTTCATCACCATTCATTTATTGTAAATCCTCTCCTGGCTGCACGTGTAAGGACGTATTAAAAGTAGAGGTGTCAAATAATACTGAACGGCACTGGAGTAAATATGTTACGTTTAATCATCAAGTAAACTGTTTTTTAAAAGTGGGCCCGTTTTAATTGTTTAGCAGCAGCGCCCCCTTGTGTCCGAAGACAGTAACTACTTCAACCGGATTGGCCATTCGGTTGTCAGGAGTGTTTACAGGAAACATGGCTTCTCTGTCTGTAGGAGAGCTTCAAGAAATGGAAGGTGAGTATGAAAATGTCCAAATAAGCCGTCGCGATCTGGTTGTATCGTCCCGGGAGAGTATAAACCTCTTGAAGTAGGTTTTCTGCCGTTTGTTTTCGGCGCTCTGGGTGACCCGTTGTTTTTGTAAAAGCCAGACCTTCACTCTGCTTTACTGAGCTAACACAAAAGCGTTAGCTGACGTTATCTGGTCCGCTTGGGTTTGGGCTCGCCTTTTGCTGTATAAGCTGACGAGGTGTTGTAGGAAGCATACACGGTTGTTTAATTTTTATAATGATAATGTGCTTTTTTTTTTAGCATGCTCAAATGTTCGCTCGTTTGCTCATTAGCTCTAGTCCAGTTAGCTTGCTACCTAGCATGTGTAGCACTCTGTAGTTTGAAGGGCTAACCTTCGCCAACAAATTGGTACAACTTGAAATGTGGCCGAGACGTTACATCGAGTGATCGAAAGCCGTCATTTCAAGTCTGTGGTGGGCAGAAGTGCTGACTTCTCCGCACACTCAAGCCGAGCATGCTCCAAAGTGCACACAATGTGTTGCCATAATAAATGCAAAGGCCATCAGCCAGTCTGAATGTCCTCCTCCCCAAGGCAGCATCCGGTTTCTGAGTAGCTGTGCTGGCCAAATTTACAACAGAGATGGAAGGTAATTCATTAAATTAATTAAATTCGGGAATCGCATTAGTAGAAATTTCAAATGATGCTAGGATAATGTATGTAGACTAGAAATTAGGATAGCTACACCTGTTTCAAAGTGTACACTCTGGGCTGAAGCTTTGTTAAAACTTTAAATCTGAAAAGAAGATCTAAATTTTTTTATTTTTTTTTATGGTGGACATTGGTATGCTTTGGCTCAGTCGCCAAAAAACAGATGATGAATGATATTTTGGGTGGTTTTGCATTATCACTGACTGTTCACACAGTTGTTTATTGCAATTTAAGCATTCTCCTTTTGTTTTTGTTTATCATGCATAACCAGACAGAAGGTCTGCTGTATTTTAGTGAAATAAAGCATACTCTTTCCCCATGTTAGTGGACCGAAGGGGTGAGTCTGAGGAGTCTGGCGATGATGATACCAGAAGAAAGAGCATCAATGGTGACGTGGACCCAAATCAGCCCACAGCCACAAGTGAGTCATCCTTAGCTCCCACGTAGCTGGCTAGAATCTGATGTTTTATGAACCTCCTAAATGATTAAAATTGGGCCAAATAGCTCCTTTAATTATAACTTGATGTTTATCATATCTTAGCTGTGTTCATTGCCACTTCAATTTTTTTTCTTACATTGAATTTTGCTTTCACTAAAGTTAAAGAAGAGTCCCCTGTTGACATGGACACTATAACCCTGGACCCAGATGAAGAGGTTAGGCAATTTTTATCTGAGCTGTTTTATTTTATTGGTATTCTATTGTATTGTTGTTGTTATTATAAAAACAAATCTGGTAAGTAGTTAAGTTTGCAAATTAACTCAATTTACAGAATTCACTCTGCTCATATCTTGTGTAAACATTTTCATCTTAAGTTCTCCTATTCTTTCTAGGATGTTGATCTTGTTCATTGTCGTATTGGAAAAATTGAAGGACTGGAGGTTCTACAGAAGGCTAAAGTAAGCAAGCTGGATATGTCGTTTTTTTTTTACTTAGGAAGTAAAGATGTGAGAGCAGTAAGCAAAACTGAGTTTATTTTTGTTCTTGTTTGATCCCTAAAAATAGATCATATCCCTGAGAACGGTTTCTAAATGGCTTTATTTGTGTTTTCTTTCCTGTCCCCTGTCTGCCTGCTCGTCCAGACACTATCCTTAAGACAGAACCTCATCAAAAAGATTGAAAACCTTGAGAGCTTGAGCTCGCTGCGAGAACTAGATCTCTATGACAATCAGATCCGCAAACTAGAGAACCTCAGTCACCTCAAAGAATTAGAGTAAGTCTGATCAGATGAAAGGGGGTATATTTTAGCTAGAAAACACACATGTGATGTTAATTAAAATGTTTTTCTTTGTACAATGGATCCACAGAGTGCTTGATGTTTCCTTTAACATTTTGAGGAAAATGGAGAATTTGGAGGAGTTGACGAAGCTGAAAAAACTTTTTGTGGTTCACAACAAAGTCATGGCCATCTCCAACCTGGACCACCTTACAGACCTGGAGATGCTGGAGCTGGGCTCTAATCGAATTCGAGTTAGTCACAGAGAGTCTGTCTCAGTTACTTTCTCAAAACATGCATAAAGCTGTGATTGTAATTTGAGGCACGTCTTCGTTCTGTTGTCTTGTGTTTACAGGTCATTGAAAACCTGGATGCTCTTTCGTCCTTGCAAAGCTTGTTTCTTGGAACCAATAAAATAACAAAGCTTCAGAATCTGGACAGTTTACATAACCTGACCGTTTTAAGCATTCAGGTACCTCCAAACAAAGTATATTTTTAAAAATCACTTCAAGAATGTGGTCAAGAAAAAAAAGATGGGTTAATCATGCTTTCCTGCATATTCCTTTGCAGAGTAACCGGATTACTAAAATTGAGGGCCTACAGAACCTGGTCAACCTGAAGGAGCTCTATCTGAGCCACAATGGCATTGAGGTCATAGAAGGCCTGGAGAACAACGTGAGTTCTGGGAGCTTGTGTTGACGTACAGGGGCTAAATGACCAATTGCTTAGTTGGTCGAATATGTTCCGACATTTTGTTCACTCCTTTGTAAATGTTTATGAATGTATTATTTTTTTTACCACAGAAAAAACTCACAACGCTGGATGTTGCTGCCAATCGAGTAAAGAAAATCGAGAACATCAGCCATCTGACAGAGCTGCAGGAGTTCTGGGTACGGATGGTTTTAAAGCTAAAAATCTTATTGTTGCATATTGTTGTTTGTTGGAGTGGGCATAACCTTTGGGGCTTTACCTTTATAAGTATTTAACTTAACCATAACATTTAAACTTAGTAACTAAAAAGGGATTTTTAACAGGAGGAACTAAGTATTTTATGTAAGGAGTTGTACATCTCCAGATATACAGACCCATTCAATAAATTAGACGATTAAAAAGTCAGTTTATCTCAGTAACTCCATCAGACTGATGTTTTGCGTTAATTGAAATGATTTTCCGCTTACAGGTAATTAAAAATTAACATTGGATTAGAATATTACATTAGACCAACAACAAAACACTTTTTTGATACAGAAATTAGGGGTTAATTAAAGTATGTTCAACATCTGCTTAAAGGTTATTTTAAAAAGTAACCTTTCATCTACCAAATGAGCCTCGTTGCAATGCATATTCTAATTTGTTGAATACGACTAAATATATAGTAATGCTTTTTAACTGAGGCCCAGTTTACATGAAGATCCCTTGAATATGGGACTTTTTTCCTCTAATTTCTTTTAACACGTTTCCAGGACAACGTTTTAATTGCATACTCCGTTTACACAGCAACAGTAGAAACTCAAACGGTGTAATTACCTTGCTACTCCACTAGTTGGTGCTATAGTCTTTAAACTCATCATGCTCATGCGTGCTGCCTAAAAGCCGCCGTAGCTAATAAACATTTGAGATGACAGAGAATATAGTTTTCCTACAGACAGACGATGGTGACTTTGAATCATAGCCGTGGTTGTATTCAGAAGAGTCACCAGCCAAAAAACAGTACTCGGCTGTCCGCCATTTTGTTTTTCTTCTGTGGTTTTTGAAATTGTAGAAAGCCATACTGTTGTGTGCATTCATTTCTACAGATTTCTGTCATACTGCGCATGAGCCTGGAAGAAAAGTTCAGTTTTTCCTGTTGACACGACAACAGAGAACGGGTCGCTTTTGAAGCGTTACGCTCTGGGACCCGTTTTCAAACTGTGCCGTCGTCAGAGAAAACATTCAGCATTGAGCAGTACGAGCGCAACCAGAAAACGTTGTCATGTAAACAGGTCCTACGACTTTAATAACCAAAAACGTTACAAAATATACTTCATATGCCTAAACTGTTTTCTGTATAAACAGACTGTTTTTAATTACTGCTGTTTAGCGAAACATCAAAATTAATATTCTTAGACCACTGAAAAATGTATTTACTTTTGCACAGGATTACATTTGGTCCTTAAGGTAATGAATTTTACAGAGAAAGTATGTCATGTAAAATCATTTGGCAGCCTTTTTTTATTTTAGATGTTTAGGCAATAATGGAGCAGTGGGGTCCAGAGTTGTACCTCTAAACATTATCACCCTCTGATGGTGAATCTGCTCTTCCAAGTTTTTTGGGTTATTTTCTTACACAATGTCCAGCAAGCATGGGATGTTACCAATAAACTGCCAGAATAAAGGAGGGGCGTTGTTAAATCTCAGGAGCACTGACATACTGAACGCCTGCTTAAATGTCTTCTGGCTATTTCCTCTATGCCACAGGAATATCTGGTTGAGTTCTGTGTTTTGAACCTGGGGCTGGCAGTCAAAATTCATTCCGTGCTTCAAATTCAAACGGCCAAGTCGTCCGCATCATGCCAGACTTTGCTGATCAACGCATTTCTCAGATTAGACAGACACTGGAAGCTCTCCGCTTTCACTCAGACACTGCTGCTGCTCTCCTTGCTTTGTAGGTCACACTTCCTCTGCAATCCCATCTTGCTCTCGCTGTTATAATGGAGCCCCCCCCCCCCCCCCCCCCCCCCCCCTACCCACATCCTGTGACCAGGGCTGGGCAATTAGTCGGATATTTATCTTGATTACGATTTGGGTTTTCAACAATCATAAAAACATAATGATCGACATTGCCAGACTGGTTTCATTTCCTTCAATGTGAGTTATAAACACTTCAGGAGTGAGACTGAAAAGTTGAGCAAAGCTAAAGACGTCAGGATAATGGCCAGAAAATGAGAGCTGTTGGTAGAAAAGAGAGAGAAACACCGTCAGTGCTGTGGAAGTATTATGGGGACGCGGAAGCAGACGTTGAACAAGTAGCAGTTGTGTAGCCTGGCCAGCCAGACGCAGCTGCATCGAGGAGAGACAAAAGTTAGTCTGGCTGGCCAGGTTGGCAATAGTGTGCATACCCTGCTACGCTAATGTAGCTGCACCGCAGAGTGGGCTCAACGCACAGGGAGCAACGTCGTTCATTTCCTATGGATTAGTCGCTGTCGTTGCTCAGTCCCGGGAGCGATCAACGACTTGTAATTGTAAGGAAAACATTGTTTGACAACCATTGTTTGTGTTCAATAAACTCGTGTTATGAAAGTTGATGAATGATCTTGCTAAATAATCGAGATCTCAATTTCAGTCAAAATAATCATGGTTATAATTTTCGCAGTAATCGAGCAGCCCTACCTGTGACGACCCAAAGCTCCACAAGAACATCTTAGCAGAAGCATTCAGTTTTGTTTTTTTGTTTTTTATTTAAACATGTCAACTTGATGATCTACGAATATGACGTAACTTCCCTATCCAGCATAGAGAGGCAAATACAAGTTTATAAACAAGATGGAGACCTTTTAGTTGTAAAAAAAAATAAATAAATCTGCAAACTGTTATACTAAAAATTGAGAACTAAGAGACCATGTTCTTCACAATTTTGCAGAGATTAGTTTTGTGCCGTTCCTATCCCTCTTTTTGCTTGGTGTGAAAAGCGATCCTTAGGGCTGTGTTGTGTTCGAATCTCTCCTCAGATGAACGACAATCAGGTAGACAACTGGTCCGACCTTGATGACCTGAAGAATGCCAAGTCCCTGGAAACGGTGTACCTGGAGCGCAACCCTCTACAGAAAGACCCTCAGTACCGAAGAAAGATCATGCTGGCACTGCCGAGCGTGCGCCAGATCGACGCTACCTTTATTCGCTTCTAAACTGCGGTGTACGGCCCACCTGCCACCCACTCAGTGCTACACCTCACCCCCCTGCCTGCCCTGCCCACTAAAACAGCTCCTCCAACATATCGGCCTCACTATGTCCTAAAGTCACTCCAAAAAAAAAGGATATACATTCCATCACTCAACATACATGGATGCATGTATGTATGCACTCATTCAAACCTCAATTAAAGCTGTTGTGTGCAAGCTCTTATTTATTAAGTTTTAACTGTGAAAATGGGAAAACTACCCTCCACTCATGTCCTCATATTTCCTCTGCACTTTGCTGTTTTTTTTTTTTTTCTCTTTTGTTTTAGTTTTATTTGCATATTGGATAAAGTTGAGCATCCCAGAGCTCCTGTGGCCATCAGGAAACTAAGGAGTCACTATTACCAGGGTTCTCCCCAGACATTTAGAGTATAGTGGAGGGGCTGTCAAATTTTACCCGAAGCAGCGCTGTTCCAAGTACAAACAGGCCATTCCAGGCCTGTTTCATGTACAGATCAGTACAGCGGCACTGCGGCCATATTCCATCCTCTGGGGAGAACCCTGCTTACCAAACACATCGAGGAAGTTGCACTGTTCTCATAATTGTGGAAAGGGGGGCAAATGTTACTGTTTTAGGGACGTTTTTTTTTTTTTTATTTGTTTTTCCACATTTATGCTGTTTGTAGAACTCAACCTGAAGAAATAGACTAATTCATGATGAAACGTTTAAAGGTTAATTGTATGAAAATTAAAAGTTAGAATCGGCATATTTGGTTTTCTGAATTCTGCTCCAGCTCACTCAAGAAATCTCCCAATCTTGAAAGTTTTGAAAACCACACAAACTGAAGCCTTAAAGCATCTGATAATTAAAAGCAGCCCAGGGAAAATGGCACAGGCAATCTCCTTAGGACCAGCATACTTGTGTATCGTTTTTTTAAGTAAGCTGTTATTGTCACAAAGGGAAATCTGTGGGTTTATGTTAGCCTCGTCTGTTCCTTCAAATTATTTTACCACTTAACAGCTGAGTAACAGTAATGACCTCTGCAGGAAAGTAAAACTCATGAGAATGTAAGGAACTGATGTTATCAGTGGTACTGTACCACTTTATTATATTTTTTCATTAGGCATTTAAACCGGAAACTCTCTGATTCCAACCTTTGGTCTCTTTTACTTTTAGCAGGTGGTTCATTCACTGTACTTAGGCACCTAACAATAACACGTAGATTGTATAAGAATTATATGTATATTCTAATGGCTGGACTTATCTCACAATGTGTTTACAAATGCAACCTAAACTCAGTGTTGGCACAAAGACAATTAAATACATTAGAATATGAGTATTCCACCATTAAGCTTTTGACACGTAGGATGGCTTAAAATTCATAAATAACGACAGTCCATAGTTGCTTAGAGGCCCACCGCAAATCTATTCAAAATTATCTGCCAAGTTTCTTGTTTCTAAGTCTTGTGTGCTCGTGGAAAACTCCCTGGTCCAAATGACTAGAGATGAATCTTTGATGTAAAAGGATGCCACACCTCAGGGATAGAAGCTCGCAGAATAACTCGTCAGAAAACAAAAATACTACGGCAAGTGCTAAACGTAAGTGCACTTTAGTTTTCTTGTCATCTAACTGCTTTCTGTCAGTGGCCTTTAATGGAGAAATTGGCCCAAATTATCACCTTTTATAGGCATAAACATGGCAAAATAAAATTAAAGTTTATACCATAGAGTAGGTCATTTAGGTGGTTACTCATTTTCAAAGGAAGCAACTTCTTACCTTTTTAAATCCTAATTTTGATAATTAGAGATATCAAATTAGTTTCAGGAGCCAACTATGAGCCTGTATAACAGCTATGGACCCATGTAAGACTATCGACAAGAACATTCTGCATAACTAATATGAATGTAAATTTATATCCAGTTAAATTAACTGAAGGAAAAGTGAACTGAATTGGACGTGCCACGATGTGAGTTTGTAAATACTGGACATGTCATGATGTAGGTGGCCTGTGCCGCCGCCACCACCTCTCCCTTTGTAAATTGATGTTTTACTGTGTTGTTTGTGTCAGGCAGCACAACGGATTTGTGTGAGACTCAGAAAAGGAACAGAACAAAACCTCGGCGGCCAAGTTGGAGCATTGAAACCAACTGCTTTCAGCTCCTTGTTGTCAGAACTGAGTCCTCGGGTTCGAGACTTAGTTGATGCTCTTTGCAAAATGAATGTAATATGCAAATAACAATAAAGCGACACTACTTAAGAAGAAAACCTGTAGTTTCACTCGGTGTACTTGTCGTGGCAGCAGAGTCCATTTTTAAGGCTTGGTTTGAAATGAGGTGATTAGATTTAGCCATAAATACCCAACCAGAAGCTAGTTCTGACCATATATTGATAGAATCATAAAGTAACTTCAGTTGTGACTCATCTTAGTTTAAGTTAGGTTGATTTAATTAGTCTTGGTGAACATTTTCATTTGTTTCAGTTTTTTAAGTCAATCCATTCTGTATCTCAGTCGGATATGAATACACTTTCTTGCTTTTTCACCACTGTTATAAGTGGCCAACAACAGTTTATTTTTATTGCTGCACACCAGCAGACATTTTTGTTGCACAATTTCATCCATGATATCAATTCTTGAAATTACTATTCTTTTTGAAAATCATAAGTTTGATTGGTTCTGCTCTTCCAAGGTTTCCACGATACATTATTTTGCCAAGAAGGCAACTCTTACCGTGATAAAGACAAGGTGATGTGAAGCGACCAATCTGCAATCAATTCAGTGTGAATTTTATTTATGTAAATTTCAGTATTCTTATTAGCTACAATAATAGCATAATATTATAATCTTTGCTCACCCCCTTGGTAATTCAGTGTACCCCTGGTAAAAATATGTAAAAAGCCCTATAATAAATGAAGCTTTTATTTGCAGTGTTATAATGAAACACTGAATGTGAAAAATACTGCCTTTAACTTGAGGAAATGTATTCAGTGAGAGAGAAAATACACCTGGAAAGTATTTTGTAACACAAAATCAATTGTGCAACATTGACACCGCTGCTGCAATTACAGGTACATCCCTTGTCAGCATGAAAGCTGTTCTGTGGTATTTTAAAAGGTTGTAGCTTACATAGAAAATATAACAGACAAGTGAAGAAAATGCCTTAAAAATGTTGGGTACAACACAAAGTATTTGTCTTTTAATAACCAAACTTTCTACATTATCTTTCATTTCATAGTAAATAGGTCCACATCTATCCAATGACTTTGTCAAATGCAAACTATGTTGCACCAAATTACAGCAAGTGTGTTCAAACACAGACTGACCTAAATCCTGTTCTTATTGCTGACAATAGACCAAAGAATTTGATAACTGGTTGACCATCTTTTCATAAGGCAACAGTGCAAAATACTTCTTAAGTTTTTGATTTACACATTCTTTTCGTACAAATAATCTGACTTGTTTAATTGAAAAATTGCATGCACATGTTTTGTGGAGCAGGTACAAAATTCACAATACTATCTTTTGGTAACTTTAGTATTTTCAATTCTTCTTATTATTAATATTATTATTATATTTTTTTGGCCCTGAAGTACTTTTAACTTGACAATTTGGGCCCACAAGACAAAAAAGTTTGGACTCCCCCGTATAAGCACAAATTCTGGTTTGTGCCCATAGACACCAACAGATTTCAGTGAAATCTTATTGTATTTAAAATGATCTGATGCTTTGCACTACCTAGGTTTCCAGGACCATTGGAAGTGAAACAGGCCTTCTGCATTACAAATCCTTCACCATACTGAATAGTGGGCATAAGATGTATTTTCACATACATTTCTTGTTTTACACTCTAGTGTTTGTTGTCAAAACTTTCCATCTTAACTTGATTTCACCTAAGTAAATTTGAGACGTTAACCATCTTTTTATTCATTCATTCATTCATTTCTCTTTTTTTTTAGAATTCCAGTTGTTCTAAACTTTAATTATAACTTTAATTATTTCATGTTGTCATGTTTGAATAGCACAAGCAGCCAGGAGAAATCATAGAATAACTCAAAGATTATGTACTTATGTTGACACTGATCTATTTAAAGCAGGCATGTCCAAAGTGCGGCCCGGGGGCCATTTGTGGCCCCTGTACTGATTCTGGCTGCCCCCCCCCCCCCAACTGCATTTCAAGAAAGATCTGGTCCACCTGCACAGGACCTGATGCAGATGGAAGATTTTAGTTTCTAATTAGAGAAAAATTATTAAAGAAAAGTTTAAATCCTGCAATTGAAAATGTCAAGTTCAACACAAAGTATCCGTATTTTAATAAACACACTGTTGACGTTCTCTTTAATTTCATAGTAACACTCTATCCAATGATACTTAATTACTCAAATGCAGACGTTGGTGCATTAAAACCTGCTTTGAATTCAATTATTAAAATTAGCTAATTACAGCAAGTGTTTTCAAAGATCTACTGACCCAAATACTGTTCTTATATTGCTAGACCAAAAAGAGTTCAGTTTATTATTGTTAAAGAGACAAATTAAATGATTCTAAATAACCTGCAAACTGGAGGAATCCAGCAAATGAGCAAAACCCTTTTTAAATTTTGGATCTAAATGATTTACACATTTATCTTCTATATAAAGAAATCTGACTTCTTTATTTATTTTAAATGATAAAAATTTGTAGAGCAGGTAAAAAAATTATAAAACATTTTTTTCTGGCCCTTGTGTTTCTTTCACTTGACAATTTCGGCCCATGTACCGAAAAGTTTGGGCACCTCTGATTTAAAGAGTAAAGTATAAATAAAAAATGCTTCATTTACTTTTATGTTAGAGGAACTTTGAGTGATGGCAGTCGGTGGTTTTGTCAGCCACAATACTCGGTTGATTATTTGACTACATGTTCCAGAATGCAGCACCAGGAGAGTTCGCGCCGCGCCAGACGTTGAGGGGAAAAAGACTGCAAAGCGCATGCGCCGCATTGCATGTTGTTGTTCCCGGCGGTAAGATGGCGGCGCTCGGAGACACCTCAGCTCCGGGGGTGAACGGGTTAATACAGCAATTCACAGCAATAACAGGTAAAAATAAGCTCACAGTAAGCTTTCTAAATCACGGGTGGTTGTGGGAGCTCGTGGCGGACTGTTTCCCTTTCCACAAAACACACGGAGCAGCGCGGAGACAAGGAAAATGGACGCTTAGTCTCGCTGTGGCTCCTTCGCTGTCAATGCTTTGCAGAGTGGAAAAGCACGGGCAGTTTTTAGCTAAACTCTTGTAAAATTACGTGTTGAGGCTCAATACAGCTGCTTGCTTTGAAAATTAAATTTCACACCCATTCAACTGAAAACGTCTTTCCTCTTGGTAGTCGTGCCACACAACACATTGTTAGTGTCGACGGTGCTTTTTTTTTTTTTTTTTGCTCTTTGGGTAGCTTCTTTTCCGTGAGTGTGGAATGGACGTCGGCTGTAGAACATTCCCCTTCTTCATCGCCAGCCTCACGTCGGGTTACTGTCATCCTGACTGTCGCTGTCATTTCAGACACCTGAACGGATACCGCTTCTGTCGTAGACAGACGGCACACACATACGAAAGAGTTTCAGAGCGCGTTGAGACAATGCGCCTTGTTTCGGTTTAAAGTTATTTATTGGAGCGAGAGGAGAGCAGAGTGAGAGCAGGCAGGGGCCAGCAGACTTGAAAAGTGACACGGTCATGCGCAGTGCAGGCAGAGGGCTTCCACTGGCTGTGGAGTTTTCTAACGCTTTAAAAAATGAAAGAAACTTAATCCATTTGCTCTATATATTCACGTAAAGCACTTTTTTTGACCGGGAGGAGTTGCAGACGTTTTTTTTATTTCAATTATATCCATCGGTGTCTTTAAAAGCGAGTGCATGTTTTCCATGAGCTGTGAGGCATTCACTGATTCGTAGGTTCTGAGTAAAGCCTGAACGTCAGATTTTGTTGTTCTTCCCGAAAAATGGGGATAAGCTACCTGAACTCCGACTTTTGAGGCCCACTAAGTATACTTAAGGCAAAGTTTGCCTTTTCCAGAAAGGCATTTATGCAATATTGCTATCTAAATATAATAAATACTGTACCAGACATGACTTTGCTCGAGCCAGTCCTTAAAACGATTTCCACATAGCCTACCAACAGCATTTTGGTATATAAAGATGTAACAGTCCTTGTATTTTAGTTTACAGCTAATTATTGCAATTCTGTTTATCGTAGTTGTTTTTTTTATGTTAGAATTGTTTATTTTATTTTATTTTTTTTTGAAACCTCTCATAACAAGAAAAAAAAAACAATTGAATCTAAAACCTTTTTTTTTCAATTGTTATTTATATATTTCTGAGAGTGTCCTGATAAAGACTGACAGCAGTACAGATTAAGAAGGACCAAACCGTACATAATGGGCATTTTAATCAATTTTAATCAAAATTGATTAGGCAAAATAAGTGTATTTTTAATGCAGTTATTTTTTTGTATTGGAAGTGTTTGGAGTTTGATTTTAATTTATTTAACATTAACTCAACCTCCTTGGGTACAGAATATCAAAAAAACTCCATGGGCTTTTGGTGCTGGCAGGAAGATGACATCCTTGCACTAGGGTTGCACAATGTTAGAAAAGCATGTCATTGTGATACAAATATTAAATGATATTGGTTCATCTGTTCAGATCAACACACATTTTTACTGGCTGCTCTTCTTTGTTTCTAAACATCACAACACCCCAGCCGCCCTCTTTGCCCTTTGGCATCCCGGTCACTAAAATCGTATCGAGTTTTAGGGATACGGGCAGTGAAAGTTAATCCAACTTTACAAATGTGTTCATTTAAGGATTCTTTATAAAACCAAGAAAATTATGGACAGCCCTGACCATCCTCTTCACGAGACAGTCTTGAGTGTCTTCAGTTAGAGGCTTCTTCAAATTCGCCGCAATATAGACCGCGGCAAGAGATCTTTCCTGCACTGCCTATAATAAAAGTTTGACTGCATGACTCTTGCGCTGCCTACCAAATACTGCATCCTAGCAATCCTCTGTGATTGTGATAATGTGCACCGACATTGCGCTGATGACTGGGATGCAATATATTCTGCAGCTTTACATGAGACCGAAGACTTTAACTGAATGCACATCTAACATTATAAAGGCAGGTGGTTTAACATAACCTTGTAGATTAAAATATATGATTAACTTCATCTATGATGTGCACACAAAACTGGAAATAAATGACACAGATATCAAAAGAGTAAGTGATGTAAAATTTCTTGGGCTAACAATAGAAAATAATATAAGTTGGAAACCACATATTGACTATATCAGATCAAAGTTGTCTAAAGTTGTCTAGAGGGTACAAAATGTTTAGAAAACCAAAAGCAAGAACAGCAATATTGTATTTCTTTTGTTGGGGTTTATGTATGGAACAAACTAGATCAAGAGCTAAAAGACTGTATAACATTAATGAGGTTTAAAAACAAATTTAAGAATAATCTGATTAAATATTATGAATCATGTGAATGTAATTAATAGCAATAAGATATTGGGTGTAATACCTTTTTCTTTTTTTTTTAAATGTTATTATTGTAGAATTTTTTTTTTTCTTTTCCTAAAATCATATTTTGGTATGTATTATAAAAGGTAGCCATCTCTTTTTTTCTTTTCTAGTCCAATGTAAATTGGTTTTGGAGGGTGGGCATTATAAGCTTATTGCTTCTGCCAATACACACTTACAGGTTTTTTTTTTATTTATTTATATTACAATGACATATATTGTCATTTATTGTATACTTGCGTCTGAAATAATTAAATAATAAAAAATAATATGAGTAGACGAGTCAGCCCGTCCAACGTAGTCATATAGGAGACAATTTTGAGACTAGGGCTGTACGATTTTGCCACAAATCCAAATCGTAATATATTTCAACCATAATTGTGATTGTTTAAAACAAGAAATTTCACAGTTTTTAATCAAAATATTATTCAACAGAATAGCTTGTTGAGGTGGGCGTCAATCCTTGTTGAACATAAAGTGCAACCAACAAACAAGTCTAGGTATTAAACAGTTTGACTGCTACTTTTGGTAGATTCCTGAAAGTTTCTGGTAAAAAAAAAAAGTAAGATTTATATAAACTGTAAAACAATACAATTACATTATCTCACTGCTGCAACTCTCTTCCCTTCCATGTGGAGGCAAACCCACTTGAAACATATTACAACACCTAGAGGACGCGTCTTATCCATTAATTGTTACATAGCCAAGAATTGCAGACCTCTGCGATTTGGAAATTGCATCTTTTGATGCGATTAATTGACCAGCCCTATTTGAGACTCTTTTGTAATAAATCTCAGAGTTCCACATTATCCAAAGAGTTTTGGCTTTTGAAAAAACGCCTGCATTTAAATAATATCACCATAGTCCAGTACAGACACAAATGTTAAAGGACCAAGCTTCTTTTTAGCTTTAAAAGACAAAGAGGTCTTGGTTGTAAAATAAAAACTCTGTTTTTGTTCTAGCTCTTTAACCGTGGATATTAAAGAGAATCACCTAGAAAAAAGTTGAGATATTTCTAATTCTAGAAGTTCAATCTGTGAAACCTCAAAAGTGGTCATTGATGACATGTTAAGTCACTTATATGTTGAATTTGAGATTGGGCAACCTGCGAGCTGCCAGAATGGATAATGACTCTTGGATAGGTGGTTAAACATCTTCATAAAAAATGAGCGAAAGTCCGGTTGCCTCCGATTTGAGCCTGCTTGTTGCTATGACCCGGGTGACTGGGAATATGCACAGGCACATTAGACTACTGCTGTAAACGTAAGCTGCAGCAGAGTGAGAGGCCGGATGGGTTTCCATTTGATTCAGGATTGATTCAGGAGAAGAGATGCATCTAGAAATTGCAGCATTGCTAATTGCCTCTAGTTTCCACCTGTTGTCCATTCATTTACACAACAGCAGGTGAAACTCATCAATCAGTGCTGCTTCTTAAGAAGACAGTTTGATTTCACAGAAGTGTGACTGACTTGGAGTTACACTGTTGTTTAAGTGTTGCCTTTATTTCATTTTTTAGCTGGAGAGTTTTGGAGAAGTTTCACAGGAATGTACATTTTCACTAAGAGTTTGCTTTAGTAAAAAATACATAAAACAATTTTAGTGGTGGAAACTTTGCTCTCTATTGTAAATGTTTGTTTTGCTTGTGTATATCAATAAATTTTTAAAATAAATGAAGCGAGTTAAATTTGCTGTTGCTTATTTCTGAATAGATGTTTTGAAAAGAAAAGATGTCACGATCTATGTATTTATGTATTTTATTTAATTGATAATGGTACTTTTGTTGTTTTTTATTCTTATCTATTTATTTTATTTATTTATTTATCTATTGGACCATGATTCCGCAATAAAGTTTATCTATCTATGTAGTTTTATGACCGTGTTAAATTTCATTGGCCGTTCTCGCCGTCAGGGGCCACAGAGAGCGTTGGAAAACACATGCTTGAAGCATGCAACAATAACCTGGAGATGGCAGTCACCATGTTCCTCGATGGAGGCGGGATGGCAGAGGAGCCCAGCACCAGCTCCAGTTCAGCAGCGTCGAGCAGCAGAGCGCCCCCTACAGAGTGAGCTCTTGTTTTAACGCCGCAAGCTTCTCAGGCCAGAGCAAAAGTGATGCTGCCATCTTTAGCATCAGGAGGAAACTAGTTTTCCTTGCATCGAGATTATAGAACAAAGCCCTAAATGGATATAAATCACCAATGACGTTTTGCTTTTGTCTGTATTTCTATATTGTCTGTTATTTCAGTGAAGTACGAGCCCCCATTCCTCAGAAGCAGGACATTTTGGTGGAGCCTGAGCCTCTGTTTGGAGGTATTGAAAAGTTTCTTAGTTTTCTACCTCATGCTAAGACCGTTGTCCCCGGCTGCTGCATAAAACTTTGTCTTTCTCACTCGTTCAGTGCCAAAGCGAAGACGGCCCGCTCGATCAATATTTGACGGTTTCAGAGACTTCCAGACAGAAACAAGTGCGTGCTTTTCCATCCTAAAGTATCTGTGTTTCAAACCGTTTCATTGTTTGACTGTTCACAAGAATGAAGTTTTTTTTTTTTAGCTGTCTGTTGTTCTTGGTTGACTTCCTATAATGAGTTGGAATGTTTTTCTCTAAAAGTCCGTCAGGAACAGGAGCTGCGTAACGGTGGGACGGTGGATAAGAAACTGAGCACTCTGGCAGACCTTTTCCGTCCTCCCATTGAGTTAATGCACAAAGGGAGCTTTGAGACGGTGAGAAGTCACTCTCAGGACACTCTACACCGCACCTATCCTCACTTTGACTGGACTTTTTGTGTGTATTTTAAACAATGGCTGTTTAGACCACAGGTGGGAAACCAAGCCAGAAATCTTTAGACTGTTATTTAATTCGTTGTATATTCATAAAATCAGGAGTAAATAGAACTGTGTGTTTACGTTAAACATTAATTCACATTTATTTCTGCTTTGGATGCGTCCTAGGCACAGCTCTGGTTAAACGTGTTCTGGAGATTTGCACCAACACGATCACCAAAACAACATTTCACTACATTAGGGGTCTTCAACCTTTTTCCGTCTGGGACCATTTAAATTTTTTGTCAAGCATGGATTTTAATCTTATAGAAAATTTGTGGGCAGAGCTGAAACGATGTGTGTGAGTGCGACAGCTTCTGGAGAGGAAAAGGTGAACACTGAGTTCTTTGTGATGCCAATGGTGAAGCATCCTGATACAATCAGCATGTGGACCAGCTTCTCATGCTTCATTGCAAATCTGCTCAAAGCACTGCTATGAATGAAAAGTGGATCCAAAATATCCAGATATCAAATGTGGTGATGATCTGCATGATGGAGTGACATGTTTTAAGGCAGACACGATGGGCAAGTTGCTGAAGCATCATTAAAAAGTGACATTTAAAACCCGCTCCACCGGCTCGGTTTGGCCGGGCTCTACGCATTTCAGCAGCAGGTTTATTAGAACCAGCCCGCGTTTCTCCGGCTCTGCTCATGAACAGGGTCAGACCGAGGTGGTGCGAGCAGAGCTTTGATGTGAACACACTGCTTTTCAGTGATTGGCCGAGGGGCAGTTGTAAAAAAAGAAAGGGAAAAAAAAACTGCACAGTAACATTAAAGGCCCATTTTATACAGTTTATCTGTAAGAAAGTTTATTTTGGATTGAGTTACACTTTAAGAACCACCATGAACGGAGTGGGTAAAACAGAAATACAATTTTGCTCACAAACCATGAACCATGCCTGACGGAAAGGGAAAAAAGGACCCTTCAGCCTTCTCTACATAGATGCGCTGTATTAAATCTGTGGATTTACCGATGTTTCTCTCATATTACACTCACTGAAAGCTCTTAAGTTTTGTCTCTACAGAGTCTTTGGTTTATAAATTAGTTGACGGCCGCTAGGGATGGGGACCGAATTCGTTACTTTAATAGACCGAATCCTGTCGGTACTACCGGGTACCGATTTACGTTAAATCAAACGCCGCCATGTTTCGGTACTTAAACGCATCACTGTGACACCGAGGGAGTAGAAGAGTGGGCGATTTTCCGTGCCGAACATGAACGCAGCATTGCACACACCAGAGCGTCTGGTCCAGTCAACAAAGCATGGCTGATAGAAAGCGGTGGAAGGTATGGCTCCAGTTTTCAAAATGCGCTGCAGATTACGCTACAAACAGCGGTGGGAATACTTTTAATCTGAGGAAACACCTAGTCACTGCTGCCAATTTAGCAAATTTATCGCTATATTTAGCGACTGTGCAGACCCGTCCAGTGACCTTTTTTTATAAAAAAAAAAAAAAAGCGATAAGGGATAAAGCTAGCGATTTTCTTCTGTTATTGGTGATTCCCACTTCCTCAAGCCCTGTCTCAGTCAGACAGAAAGCTGCTACCTCGTCGTGAAACTCGTCTGTAGTCGGAGCAAAGAGAGCAGATGTGTCCCGCCATGAATTACAACGCTGGATAAAATATGTTTTTAATATATTTTTGTTTCTCTGAAACTGCTCCACTGAAACAATTCCCTGAATTTTATTCCCCACACAGCTTCAATGCCGTATTCACCTCGTTCACTCTGTGCCTCTGATAAATGTTGCTTTGTTAAAAAATAATTTTATGTGCTGTGGATTCAGGCAATGTATTAAAATTCCTGTATTATTTGATAAGATTTCTAGATCCAAACAAGTTTATATAATGAGAACTGTTGAATTGAAAGATTTAGAGATTTTATTAATAAACTATCATTTATAACTACACAAACATACAAAAGTACCAAAAATGGCCACCCATCCCTAAGGCTGCTGATCCATCCACCGTGTGCAGGACGGAGATCTCTGTCTTCCTGCTCGCTCCCCTGACCTAAAGATCACGCTTTTGGTTAGAGGAGCGGTCAAAAGTCTCTCAGCATTCAAAAGTCTGCGATTTTATTCCTGAGGCAAAAACATCCTCTTATAAAGCCCTAAATTTAACTCTGTATGGGAAACTTTGGAGCGGATCTGGCAGGCATTTTGGCACCAGGGCCATGAAATGAAGGAATGGAGAAATAATACAGCAAGAATCAGTCGTTATCCAGGGTTTACAAGCCTGGGGTCTGAGGGACGGGATCGGGACTAAGTCTTGTGAGCCCCATGTTGAAGACCTCTGCTTTACATAAAATCCAAACACTGTCCAAATGTGCTGAGCACATTTGCTTAGTAACACTGATTACCAGATGTAGTGAATAGAACATCTTGACTTTTATGATCTAAAGCAGTGCTTCCCAAACTTTTTGCATCGCGTACCCCTTGGAGCATTTCATCTCCATCCGCGTACCCCCCCCCCCCCCCCCCCTCAAAAAAAAGAAACATTCAGAATACAGCCAAAACTGCGGACCTGGAAGCTATTGAAGAAATATCAATTATTTTTTATAATAAAAATTCTTTAAAAATAGAAAAAAGCTTAAAATGGGATATAAATGAGTGTGCCCCATCAAGGTAAAATAGTAGAACAATTTTACATAGATTTGGAGTCAGTGGGTCACATAACCTGGAAGCTATTGAAGAAATATCACATTTTGCTATAATAACAATTCTTTAAAAATAGACAAAGCCTTAAAATGGAATAAAAATTAGTGTGCCTTACAGCTGTTATTTATTGGCATGATTTCCTATTAGTTTTGTCTTAGCTAGTCACTAGATAAGGAATTTATTGATTTTTATTTCTCAAGAGTGCTTGGTTCAAAACTTTTTTGACGGTCCCTAACTGCACCACCGCGTTTGGGAGGAGGGAGCAGCTGAGAGACGCTGGCCGAAAACGGAGTCCTTCAACCGGATCAACCATGAGCTAGATCCTGCTGACTCCGCGGAGCTTGAATGTCCAATATCAAACTAACTTCACCGCAGTCTGTAATGTGAGGGGTGTGCTTGAGAGGACGCGCATAACCCCTGTATGTCTGGCCGAATCGGCGACAGTTTCAGTCTTAAATTGTCTTCCACACATAGTCTGTGTCGGTATTTAGTTTTCAGGCTGGTCAGACATGAAAATCCTCTCTCACATAAATATGTAGTGGCGAATGGCATTAATTTCTTGGACCAGGCTGTGAAGACCGAGGAGGACCTGGAGGGCTGCGCGCAGCTCCTCCGTGCGCTGAGGCGCTCGGCTCCTCTTCACCTCCCGGCCGCATAATGACCTCCGCGGCTACGATGACGGAGCCTCTCCACAGCGGCTGGACCCCGCCGGCTGCGATCAGCGGAGGAACCACACCCCCTCCACCGCCCGCTGATGACGGCACTCCTCTCCCTCTGCGCCAGCAGAAACCCTGCGGCTCCTCCTGTCCTTCTCCGGGGACGTCACAGGTCGCCTCTAACCAACTTTATCAGTGTCAAGCCCGAGCCCTACTCCAGCTCGTGCTATTCATTGAATTTAAGGTTGCTGCTTCGCGTACGAGGCCACTATTGGACGGCATTTGATTATTTTTTTTTCCCCCAAAATCTTTTCCCGTACCCCCTGTCATGACGTCGCGTACCCCCTAGGGGTACGCGAACAATAGTTTGGGAATAACTGATCTAAAGTCTTTCAGTGGTTTTACGCTCTACGGTTGTTTTATCAGTATTGGGGCTCAAGCATTTTGCAAACATATATTTCATAAACGGCTAAAATCTGATTTATTAACTTTCATGTGACTGTTTTCTGTGTCTTGCAGGCTAAAGACTGTGGACAGCTTGAAAATAAGTGGCTAATGATCAACATCCAAAACGTTCAGGACTTTGCTTGCCAGTGCCTCAACAGGGACGTGTGGAGCAACGATGCTGTGAAGAACATCATACGAGAACACTTTATATTTTGGCAGGTACGCAGGTTGCTGCAGCCTCAGTGCACAGTTACAGCAAAATACAGTTTAACATTGAAGGGGCCAGTCTATCGTTAGCTTTAACTAATTCCTTAAAATAAAACGAGTTCAAAGGATAAAAAACATTTCCGCTTAAGATTTATCCTTACCACAGAGTCAGAAATTTGATTTGAAATATTTTCAAGGTCTGGATAATTGTGGAAAGTGAATTTTCAGTGTTTATTCCCGTTGTCCATCCATCCACCCATCCATCTTTCTATATGTCCATCCATCCATCCATCCATCCATCCATCCATCCATCCATCTTTCTATATGTCCATCCATCCATCCATCCATCCATCCATCTTTCTATATGTCCATCCATCCATCCACCCATCCATCTTTCTATATGTCCATCCATCCATCCATCCATCCATCCATCCATCCATCCATCCATCTTTCTATATGTCCATCCATCCATCCATCCATCCATCTTTCTATATGTCCATCCATCCATCTTTCTATATGTCCGTCCATCCATCCATCCATCCATCTTTCTATATGTCCATCCATCCATCCATCCATCTTTCTATATGTCCATCCATCCATCTTTCTATATGTCCGTCCATCCATCCATCCATCCATCTTTCTATATGTCCGTCCATCCATCCACCCATCCAAATGAACAGAAACGCGCATCTTTCCTTTAATGTACTATTTCTGGGGTGGTAAAGCAGCTTAGCATCAAGAGCCTGAATAAAATCCAATTGCATTGCCAAGAGCCACACAACAAATTTAACTCAAATGCTTTGTAACGTAAAGCTGAGCAGCTTTTAACATTTTCATATAAAATTTTTTGAATTTTTTTTATACCTTAGCTGATAACTGGAAAATACAAACAGCTGAAGCCACAAAATGTCCTCGGGAACATATTGCCCCCTCTCTCATGTCAGCCAAACCGCGCTCCAAGCAGCCAATCTGAATATTTTTGCTCTCACACATGTTTTAAAGAATAATGTGATTCATCTAAAAACTGCTCACTGGGACCTCAGCCGGTAACATTGGTTTTAAAATGGATGGATAGGTCTCAGTAGTTGAGAATGAGCTCCCCTGCTCCCCCTAGTGGGTCGTTTATGTGACTGCAACAAAGATGGCTGAATGGCAGCGTCTTCGCTGGATTAAGAAGTGAATTGACTGAGCTGTCCTGTAAATGCCGTTCAGTTTAATTTCTGACCATTTCCATTAACAGTAAATTCTCATCCACAGCTGCTTCATTCATGTTCTAAAGCCCAAGCTACAGCGTCATGTCGCTGTTCCTGTCGTTCTTTAAAAGCTCCTACTTTGTGGTAGGAGCTTTGAGGAACCCTGACCACCCTCGATCCCTGCAGTACAGGTTCACAAATTACCTTACAGGTTTTTATGGATTGAATTTAGATAGTAACGCGAAATTGCAGAGTGACTTTTTGAAGAAGCTCTGAAAATATACAAAATATCGCACTTCTTTTGCTTTCTCGCTCCTTGCCAGGCAATGCATAAGGATAACCTCTGTAATAAATAAGTTTTAGAGGGCTACAGATTTTGAGACCGACTTTTAACAAAAGTGTGTTATGAGGTTTGGTACATGTCCAACCAAGAATACGGGCCTGTTTGCTGGGACAGGACCTAGACGTAGCATGCCAGCAGCAAGACAAGACAACTGGTCTTCTCTTTGGGTTTTTACATGCTTCTCACTGAGTTCATTTGTTTTTGGTTTCATGTTTCTGCTCGTTACAGTACAGCTTTTCTCTCGGCAGGTTTATCATGATAGTGAAGAGGGACAGCGGTACATCCAGTTCTATAAGCTGAACAACTTTCCCTACATTTCTATTCTTGATCCACGCACAGGTGAGAAGTTCACAGGCATTTTTAACTGAGTGGTTTCTAAGAATATTTTACACTTAAGATGTTTTTAAAAATTTAATATTCAGATTTTAAAACTGGTTGTAATTGATCTGAAATTTAAAAGTTACTCTGTTTCAATTAGTTGCACACAATACCTTCAGTGACATGCGGCAAAGCACAGGATTCTTGTTGATTTCAAGATATGGGATTACGTGTGTATATATATAAAATAAATAAACAAACAAACACACACAATAGGCATACCGATCTCTTGTAAATCACTGAAATTTACCAGTTAACTGTTTCTGTGTAAAGTCAGCAACTAAGGCTACGTTCACACTGCCGGCAAAAGCAACCCAACTCTCACTTTTTATGCTCAAATGCATCTGTTTTGTTGTTTTTCTGTTGGCCTAAACAGTACAGATCTTTCTTTTTGTTTCAAATCTGCCCCAAAACACTTTCATATGTGGTTCTAAATCAGAAATTTGGAATTTATTCTTGAAATTGAAAATGTGGGATGCTGTTATGTATTTGGTGGACACTTTTGTAGAGGAGTCTCAGATGAAGATCTGGACAGATAAGTGTGTTCGTCTCTGTTGGTCAGCTATAAGCGTGATACTGTGCTGAAGAGCTCGATAACCCCTTGAAAGGGGGCTCGCGGGCTTAAGGGGTTAAGGGACCTCGGGCAGCTACAATGCAACATGACTCCTTAGGCTATTATGTGATTGATCGTGAGAGACTTGCAATTTTGCACCAGAGGAGGCACAAAGCCAAAACAAGCATAGCAGATGTTGTGTTTAAGAACTGCACGTTCACCCCGTTGTTCAGAGCTGCAGGTTTCGGCTCCGTCTCTTTATTCCCACTTCATGCTGAGCAGCGCTGCTTACAGGCTGTTAACCTTGATGTGCTAGTATCGTTTTGCTGGAGTCACAATAAAAACAACGGTTTTATGAACATTAAATCACACACTGCTGATGAAGCCAGCTCTAATGTTGCTGTCTCCGTATGCAAAACGCCACGCCTGTGCAGCGCCCAAATTTACTTCCATATGTAAAATTGGGAGAGGCCATGTCGTCTTCAGCACATGCAAGACAAGTCAGGGCTGTAGGATGATGGGACGGCCAGTGGACCAAAACATGAAAAAACTGGACATTGGTCTTTAGAACCTGCAGTGTTAACGAAGCCTGAGATCCTGTCCCTTAGGAAAGACGTATCTGTATGAACACATGTAATGAGGACTCTTTTTATTTCAAATTTAAAACAGTTTTATTGATGTGCCATTGTAACATCCTTGAGTTCAGGGCAAAAAATGGTGGAGTGGAACCAGCTGGATGTAGCGTCGTTTATGGAGCAGGCGACGGGCTTCCTGGCAGAACACGGGCAGCTCGACGGGCCTCCCTGCGACGCCCCTCCTGCCAAACGGGCTCGAACAGTGAGTCCATCACCTCACATGTCAGCTCCAGACTACCATTCAGCTCATCCTTTCCCTTTGTTTGCTCATATTTCCTATTTTGTAGCTTATAACCGTTTTAGGAGCCTCTTTATTGTTTTAAACAGCCACTTCTGCTTGATGTAATTTAAGCCATTTCTAGAAACAAACTTTTCCATCAGTTGTTGTGAATGTTTTCAAGGCAAAGAGGTATTTAAAACACAAAAGAACAATATTTTTTACTTCCTTTGGATCCGTCTCCTCCAGCTGCTTACTGTTTCCTCTTCCAGGAGAGTCTGATCGATGCCAGCGAAGACAGCCAGCTGGAGGCGGCGATCCGAGCCTCCCTACAGGAGACCCACTACGACTCCTCCAATGCACCTGAAGCACCCAACTCCCCCCGGTCAGAGGACGAATCGGATGCGGAGCCGTTCTCGGACAGCGAGGGACCCATCTCTGTTGATGGCTCCGACAGCGAAACACCTGCACCACACGAGGAGAAAAGTTCCACCGGCAAACACACGTCGACCCCTTCGGTCACCGCCGCCCAGCAGCGTCTACAGCCTGACAGCTCCACCTCCTCCCACAGAAAATCCCCGTACAAAGAGAACAATCACAGTCACAAAAAAGAGGAGAGCAAAAAGAACCATCTGGAGCCCTCGGCTCCTAGTCCGCTTGAAGCAGACTCTGGAGGTAATCACTGCTCCTCCCAAGCCAAGAGTGCTGAAACTTCCAACGTCATCACCACAACCTGTGACGTGGACTGTCCTGACGACAACGGTACGAAACAAGACTTGAAAGGCTTGTTGTAGAATGACTCTGCATTTTATTTCTTCTCAGATGTCCGAATTTAGCTCCAAGTTAAGAGGAGCATTCACAGTGAAGGCCCCCCTGAAGTCAGAACTTTTAATCTGAAAAGTTGGAAGTCTCAGTCGAACCTTGGGGTCAGATTCAACATGGCTCCTGTGTATATGAAACATTCAAACATTTGCGCTGAAAACACTGAAAATTTGTACTTCTGAGAGTTCGTACCTCCTTAGCAGCAAAGCTAATAAGAAACAATCTCCGTCACTCTGTTTCTTTACATTACAGTCGAGTAGAAAAAGCGATCCAAGCAGGTAGTTCCTATCGGCTTGGATCGCTAAGAGTAGCCAGCTTGGCTACTTAGCACAGCGGTTTATCTGAGTTTGACTTCCAAGATCAATCGACATTCAACATTTTCAGTTCTTGAAAAATACGGAAAAAAATAAATGAGGATGTAGAAACATATTGGTGTTTCCAGACTTTATTGCCCATCCCACTGTCCAAATTTTGTTTCCTTCTATCTTTATATACTTGTTTATGGGCTTCCTTTATTTATTGAGTCCTTTGTTCTCTGTCCTTCCCTGTGTTCTTTCTATTCTTCTTCCCTCCATTCTCCCTTCTTTCCCTTTCTGCTTATTTCCCTCTGTATTTGTCCTACCTTCCTTTTATCTTATCTCTTTTTTTCTGCCCTTCATTCCATGTTTTCTTTCTTTGTTCATTGAGTTCTTCCTTCTTAATGTGCTTCTTCTCTTCCTTACATATCTCTCCTTTCTGTCCTTTTATTTCTTTTTTACTATCGTTCTCATTTTCCTCCTTGGTGAGCGGCTAACAGAGAGGAGCTGTTAGTGCCACAGTTTAGGTACAAATGTAGGATCCCTGTAATTGTGTAACTATCCTAAAGTCACTTCTGGCTGTAATGCTTTTTAACGTGCATGTTTGTGTCTGAACACTGTAGGGATATTAACAAAAGTATGATTAGCTTTACATTAGATTACAATGTTGCAGCATCTTTTAGACGTGTCGTTTTATTGTTTTATGTAATCTAAAAATGTATATAATATGACATCTGTGTTGATGCTTGCAGCTGCAGAAACCGTGTTGATGTTTCAGACATAGAATTCATGTTTTTGTTTTTAATTTCTTTATTTTACAAAGGTCCCAAAGCCAGGTTGATGCTTCGATACCCAGATGGACAGAGGGAGCAGATCTCCCTGTCTTCAAATGCAAAGCTTTTGGTGAGTTTAACCCATAATCACTCTCATAACTAGCTAACATACTGTGCCTTGCAAAAGTATTGATGTCTTAGAACTTATTTGATATTTTGTCACATTACAACCGCACACTTTAATATATTTTATTTGGGTTCTGGGCTAGAGCAACACAAAGCAAGCCATTAGTAATGCACTCAGTAAAGCTCCAGCAGGACAACGACCCTAAGCGCACAGATGGATGTCAGGGTGGCTCAGGGTGCTAATCAAGGGGTTTGAATACTTGTGCAAAGCACTGTAAGATGCAGCTTGTTTTACTGACTCCCGTTGTCACTCTGCTTCTTTCTAGGCCCTGGTAAGACACGTCCAGTCCAAGGGTTACCCTAACGAACGCTTCGAACTCGTCACCAACTTCCCCAGGAGGAAGCTTGCCCACTTGGACTATGACATCACATTGCAGGAGGCGGGGCTTTGTCCACAGGAGACTGTATTTGTTCAGGAGAGGAACTAGCCATCCCTGAGGCATTCACTTTCTGCTTCTGTATCTCTAATAGACTTCACCATTTTTCACACATCAACAGCGTTCAGCCCTGGAGGAGCCTCCGCTTGTTGTGACCGGGCTGATGTTAAAGGAAGACCGGCTCTGACTGTCTGAACACTGACATCTCCGCTGACAGTCCGACGCCTTTGTAACGCTCAGCAGTCGGCCAGTAAGGCGTTTCAGAAATCAGCACTCGGTTTGTTTTCTTTTTTAACGAATTAGAGCAGAAAACACACGGTTGTCGCCTGTTCGTAAAACCTCAGATAAAAGATCACTAATTGACCGTGGGCCACCAGAGACTTGTACAAAAATACTTTTACTTCCCAAAATGTAGATTAAACGTCAGAGTTTATTTTCTAGCTTTTCCCTCTTTTCTTTTTTTCTGTACATGGACAAGTAAAGGGAGGTTCATTCTTCGTTTTTTTTTTTTTTTTGTTGTTGTTTTTTCTCCATCATTGTTTCAAAATGTTGGATTTTGGAAGGCAGGAGTGCTTGAAGAACAGGTCCAAAAATTTGCAAGTCAAATAAAAACGTGTTTTTTAATACAGAAGGGAATGACCTGCGCCGTGCAGAGACAGCTCAGTGAGACATTTAGTCGTAGTCGCCGTTTTCTTTCCTTTTTTCTTTCTTTTTTTATATGCTCCCAAGAAAATCTGCTGATGTTGAAATATAACCACCAAAAACCAAGATATTCTGCTTGATCTTTTCTTAAATATTTGTGTACTTTAAATCCAAGCCTAAAATGTAACTACACGACAAGAAAAACCTATAAAGGTTTTGATATTTAACTCCAAAGAACCAAAAAATGGCTCAGATTGAGTTTTAGGGAGACTCTACAAACGCTCTTGTTCTTCTTTTCAGCACTGCTTGGTTTTAAGTTATTTATTCAGTTTAAGAGAGGGTAGGAATAACCAAATGTTTTGATACTTTCACCGAAAACAATTTTCAAATTTAGACTTCTGATTTGTCTTATGAACCGCTGGTGGTGGTAATGTGCCTTTAAATGCAACAAACAACACATGTGAAGACCACTGATTATAGTAAAAAAAGGGTTTTTAAATTCTTAAGTAGATATCCTGTTTTCTCTTGTTTATTTTTATTATATGGTTGACAGTTGAAGAATTCACTGTTTGGTAATCTGAAAATTTCTATCGTTAAAACTCGAATCAGAGGTTAGGGTTGAGTTTCTTGTAGAACAAAGCATTTCATGTCAAAGCTGTAGCAGTTTTTCTCTGTTCAAAATAATTTTCCATAGAGAGCAACCAAGACGAGAATATAGCTCATATTTTTGTATTAGACCAAAAAATCTAAACTTGTCTAGTTGAGGGAAAAAGTCAGGAGACCCTACCCCTGATGGCTGGTGTTACCTGCTTCAGCTGAAATGACTCCAGTGAGCTGCTTCCTGATCCATCTACCACGCTCATGAGTCTAAAGGAAGTTCTCCCCACTTTCAGCTGTGAGACGTTATCGGGTTCTTACTTGCATGTAGAGCTGGTTTCGACCTCCCTGCCCTTCAGGGTCTCAGTGAGAAGAGGATCTGGACATTGACTCCTCCTGACTTTTCTTAATTCCCAGTCCCAGGTGGATTTATTGATAAATTCTGGGTCTTTGTCATGTTGCAGGGTCCGATTCTGGTTCATCTTATATATTTTTTAACAGACACCGGTTCCTCTGTTCTGATGTCCAAATAATTCAGTTTTACTCTCGTCTGCCTGAATAACATGATTCTTTGTCTATGTTCTCTTTGGTAAATGTTAATCATTCCTTTGTGTGTTTAGTTCTTTTCTTTAAAAGAGAAAAGTTTTCCTCCCGTCACGCCTCCGATAAAGTTTTAATTTCCTGTGGTGACTTTTTGGAGACTTCTTTTAGCATCTTGCAGTCTGCTCTCAGGGTGAACTTTCATGGATGGCCAGACTCGGGCATGTGGCCGATTGTTTTAAATGTTCTCCACCTGTAGATCAGTTTCCACACGGTGGAATGGCTAATATCAGATTCTTTTGAGACCTCTTTAAAACCTTTACCAGACTCATAAGCTGCAACAATCGTCTTTCCAAAGGTCCTGTCATTCTCGCCATGGTGTTCGCTCTCACTTCAACAGTCAGGAGCACACCAGGCTAACTTTCTGTGGTTCTCCTGTAATCGGTCTGTATGTGATTATAGCCAGTTTGAGTAGGAATAAATTCGGGGATGTCCTAATACAGGCTTTCATAAGATGTCCTAGTTTTTTCACATCATCAAGCAAGAAGTAGACCTGCAGACGAAAGAGCTCTCCGACCAGGTCAGACAGGGTAACCCCCCCCCCCCCCCCCCCCCCCCCATAAGCATAAACGCCATGAGCAGCAGCAAATTGGAGCTTCCACACCAGCAGGGGGCCTCCAAGAACACTAGAATCCAAATAGGTTTACATTATTTATTTATTTATTTATTTTCTTACATGAGTAACTTCTAAAAATTGAACATTCTGGTAGATAGTTTTCATGTACAGGTCAGACAGTTTAAAGTGCTGGACTTCAAAAGCTCAGAAACAGGCAAAAAAATAATTGTTTTAAACAAGTTAAGTGCTTTTAGTTTCTAAATCATGTGAAATTACTATTTTTGAGTAAAGCAACAGATTTGACTGGACATGCAGTTACTGTAAAATATTTGTGTTGATCAATTATTACCTTTCCGTTTCAAGCCTGGATGATCGAAGTGAGACGTTTGTAAAACTGTTGAGTGATAAAAAGAGCTGGCCCCTTCAATCGTATTCTGTTTAGGGCTCCTTACAGTCTTGTGTCTGCGCTGAGGTCAGGAGCTTGTAAAGGAGAACAGCGTAGAGGTAAGTTAAAAAAAAAAAATAGGAACAATTGCGCCAGTGATGAGTGGCCACCAATTACAAATAATGTATGTAAGGCGCTCCGAAATCTGCACAGTGGAGTTTAGAGCGCCGTTCAATAAGCATACAGTATAAAGCTGGACACGATGGAGAAACAACTGTGTGCTTTGAAAGAAGATTTAGTTTTTCTCTATCTCTCTTTTTGCAGGACAGGAAAATCCAAATCCAAGGAGCGATGGATGCAATGGAGCTAAATGCAGGGAAACTATTAATAAAAACCTATTTGGGGCTTCCAGAGACGCAAGACTGTGATGGAGGTTAAAAAGTAGTGAAACCAGGACCAGGCTAAGATATTTCATACTTCCAAGACTTCATTACAGCATTGTGCTAAAACCACAGTGTGTGACGTTTAATTTTGATGACATCTTTCTACAATTGCACGCCTAATTGAAAATCTAAGAGTTAATGTATAGCCCTTAAATCTTATCCCTCTTTTTATAATTTACTTTTTAGATGTTTCCCACAAAAAGTGCACCTTCAAAGTCCTAATACTATGTTCGTAAAATCGCACAAGAAGTGAAAAGACATTTAACAGCCCATAAACTGTATCCACACCCCTTGAACATTTTAGCCTTTTGTCAGGTTGCAAACACAAAGTTTATTTTGTTTGGGATTTATGTGATAGACAGCACAGGGCAATTTTGGAACTATAGCTGATTGGGAATCTGTGGCAAGAGATTAAAACTGATGTTCCACATCTGATCTCATCGAGACGGAGCCTTTCGAGTGTCTGAATGTGCAAAGCTGCTAGAATGAAACCCCGAAGGTCTCAATGCTGTAACTGCAGCTGAAGCTGGTGTTGGCTGGAAGAATTGAAGTGCATGCCACACTTTTCAGATTTTTATTTGTATGGAGAAAAATGCTTCACTTTTCTTTTTTCCCCCCACATTGAAGTCTATAATTGTAGCCTGACAAAGTTCAAGAGGTATCAATGCCTTTGTAAGGCACTGCAGATAAAGGCTTGTCGTAGGCAGTGATGAAGGTGATTGCTGAGAAGAGCTATTGATTGGCAGAAACCTCTCCTTTAATATGTCTCCATTCTTAAGCTGAGCTTTTTGTTTTGTACAATGGGGAAAACCTGTTTTGTTTTTTTTGTTTGTTTTAATACTAGCCCGTTTAATAAGAGCCACAAAAAATATTAGTAACAGTCAGTTCAGAGCAAAGGTCAGGATTTAGAGAAAAAAGGACGTGCAGGTGCACAAACAGATGTGTGTTGACTCTGCCTCGCTCCCCTCTGTGTGGATTTTACAGTTCGAGACGTGCCTTCCTTCACATCCTGCTCTTTATGGAAAGTGGAGAAAAAGGGCATTATGAAATCAAAAAAATGTAGAAACAAGAAAATTATTTGATCTTTTATCCCTTCAATTTCTACTTCTCTTGTATTTCTCTAACAATTTAAATGTGTTTTTGATTCTTCAAATTTGGAAAGTTCAATGAGTTTTGGTCCATTTGGGGCCTTGATTACCATAATTATTTTGAAGATATTGGGAATCTCCCCCTAAAATCTCCATTCTGCAGCCAAGACCCACATTTTGTTTCACCCTAATACTAAATGTTAAAGTATTTATTACAGGGACCACAGCTCTTAGATCTAGGGTTAGTACGGGGGTTGTCTTGTTGCATAACAAGCTGTTGCCCTCGACCCTATTTCGGCCTGTCAGCTGGTTCTGAGAAAGAATCAATAGAAGTTAATATCCGACCAGCAGGCCCGTCTCAGATCTGAGTTCACAGTAATATGTTACCCGTTTTATACGTGAAAATCAGTTCAGGGTTCATCGGATAGCATCAATCGTAACACAAGCCTGCCCTCGAGGGAGCTGGCTAAAGATAACAACCTCCAAGCGCAAAAAAGCATCTTGGCAAATAAGACTTTTACGTATACAGTTGCTCATTTTTAATCCAAGGTTTAAGCTCGGCTCTTCTGATGTCCAGCCTGAAGACGTAAAAGCTCGCTTTCCATTTCAAATCCATCTCCACGTTACATGCAGCTCAGCTGAATCTGGGATTTCTGAGTGACGACAGGAGTGTTTTTCTGGGCTGTCCTGATGTGTGGAAATAGGATCTCAGTTTGTGCTGGAGACAAACATCTAGTACATTCGTCAGACATTTTTAGCAACATCGTGCACACAAAGTTTTTTTAGGGTTTGATTGAGATGCGTTCTAATAAAACATGCAGATAAGGAGGTGAACATCTAAAGTGCCTTTTAAAAGTAATTATACCTGTTGAACGTTTTTTCAGTATTTTGAAAAAACAAGTAAATACAGCAACTGTGTGCAAGAACGCACTATGTTCAAATTAGATGTTAAAATCGAACATTTTATGCAAAACACTGTGGCCAAAGATTACGCTCAACACGTTACCCTAAACAGGGCACTGTGAAACGTACTGTGGGGAGTTTTTTTTTTTTTTTTTCAAGCTTGTCATAGCTGAATAGGCTGTGGGCCAGAATCTGTAGGACGTCTAAGAACTTCCTTATGAACTACTTTGGGGCAACTTTCTTGCACTTGGATCAGTTGCTACAGACTGCAGTGATGACAAAAAAAACTAAAATGTTCCCGCGTTTTTACTTGCACGTTACAGTCAATAAAAAAAACGTTCCGCTCCGGTCCAAGAGGTCGCAAGATTCGAGGTTTGCTGCTCAGCCAATCAGATGGCTGACTCGGTCAGCTGTGCGAGTTCAACCAGTTCATCATGGCTGCGCCCATGAGGTGCTGTATGCATCTGTTTCCAGACGAACAAAGCCCAGTAATACCCAGTAATAACATTTATTGAATGCTGCAAGTCCTGGATAAATCTGGATGGCAAGGAAAAAGAAATAGCCCAGTCTTTTGCCCAATTCACTGTGATATCGCCAAGACCTGCTGAGCTAGGATACCACAGGAAGTGCTACACGAAATACATGGACAAAACCAAACTTGGGAGAGCCCGCAAACCAATGGAAGCCGAGAAAGCCAAAAGTCAGCAGGACTAAAAAAAAAAAAAGCCAGATCCTGAACCAACACGCCATGCTAGCACCTGATCGAAAGTACGACGTTAGGAAAGTACTGAAGGTAGGCATTTCATTCGTTTTATTTTTTTGGATTGAACCGTTAAGTACATATTTTATAAATCCACGACCATGTGACCCTTCTATATGACTATAATAGCTAGCTACTTGTAGTGGAGCCATGTGCTCGGGTAATTGTGAAAGATGCCCTGAATGTATAATGTTTCTCATTATTTTTCAACTGATAATACTTGTTTTTATCTCTGGTTTAGTTAAATAATGCAACTTAAAAAAAAGAAAGAAATCTAATTTTTTTTCTCATGGAATAACAAAATATAGATATCAGTTATATCTATGAAATAGATTAAGGTCCTGCTGAATTTAGTTAATGTGCCATGTCTTTTTGTGTTGAAATCCTGACAGTAATTCAGAACCAGTGGCCCAAGTGCAAGAGAGGTGCCCCCAAACAGTCTATACCAAAAGTCATCCTACAGATTGTGGCCCACGACCTATGAAGGGAAGATGGATGGAGCAGATTTATGAGGAAAACCTGCGAGAGGCTGGAAAACACTTCAGACCAGAGTGGGGGTTTGCCTTACACTTGAACAGGCGGGCCAAAAACGAGGTCAACTCAATAAACTAGACTAGACTCAAAATCAGAACTAACCAAACACGACAAATTTGACCACCTGAATTGGCATAAGGGAACTTAAATTCTGGGTTAGCTAAACAATGTGGCACAAAAGAGGAAAACAAAACGGCTGCCACATAAACTAACAAAACAATGAAATAAACCCCAAACAATGAAACACGTGGTTCAGCCCAACGAGGCTGTCGGCAGTACTTCAGGTCCCTCAGCCCTCAGCCAGGTCTTTTGCCAACCAGGAAGGAGAAGCCAAACCCCCAGGTAACACAAACAAAGAGGTGCTAATACAACATAAAAGATAATTTTGACATTGACGTGTTGATATGCGTGTGCAGCACTCCATACAAATGTTGTATGGAGAGATAGAAAAATAAGTTAATTTAAAAAACAAACATGTTGCATGATGAAGAAAATATATTTGAAATAGTGCTTACGATGCAAATTAAGCCATCACGCTTGCATACAGCCCAGGGTACAAAGGAATGGCTTACTTCAAAGCATAGTCATGTTAGAATATCCTAGTCAAAGTCCAGACCTAAACTGAGTTGAAAATCTGTGGATAGATTTATAGATAATCTACTCTGATTTGTCACAATGTGAACAGAAGATAATATGACCTCTGACGTTCATTCTGCAGAGTCTGTACAGTCTTTTAAATCCCTCCCGAAAACTCACTTTTTCACATTGGCTTCTACTCCGAGTTAAGTTTGAGACTGTCGGAGCAGTTAGATTGAGATGTTGTATAATGTAGCTTTCTTTCATCCTATTTCTTTTCTAATTGTTGGTGTTTACGGTGATATTCTGATTGCATTTGTTTGTGTGCATTGCACTAGTCTGTAGAGATCCTTATGTGAAGCAACTTTGTGTTGCATTAAACGTGCTATATAAATAAAATTGACCATGACATGGCGATTCAGTCAGTATTTACAGCAGAACATTTTACAAACGGGATTTTGTTTTTAAAGAGATCAATAAATGAACAGTGTACTTTATTTTAGAAGTACAACTTTAGCTCACTAACTTTGGTCACATTTGCTGGTCTTAATGAGACAACAACAACAATAGAGATTCCTATTTAAAGGTATTTAAGTAGGTGATTACATTTTAGCAGTGTGTGGCAATGTGTTAATGAAGGCCATAATGTAAAGTTCATCATAGAACTAGAGTGTGAACCATTTAAATTCTAAACTTTTAATGTATGTAGGTTGTGGAGAAGGTGATGAAGCACTGAGTGGTAAATGTCAGCCTTCCCGGTGAGTACAACACATTGATGTGACTGACTGTGTTATCACGAGCCATCGTTACACTGCTGAGTGGAGAGTCAGCACAGACTGACCAGGAAGGAGCCATCTGCGAGGACGCAACACTAACTCATCTGCAAAAAGGCAGATCAGGATTGGAGCGAGGTGTTCTTATCAGAGGAGCAGAAAATAAAATCCTTCCAAAACTAAATTGTTTCATGCAACTCGTTCCAAAATGTGGAAACAACACCCTCTGGAGATGTTTGATCAGCTGTCTGCAGACTGCTGCCAGCAGATCATAACAAGCTGTTGGTGCTTAAAGCTATTAGGAAAACATTGGATCCAGCAAGAAAGCTATGGGTGGTGCTCGTTCAGCTCTATCCTGAAAGAACACAGGGATCTCTTGTAAATAAATGTAAAAAGCCTTAAAATAAATAGAATTAAATGATGTTGCAGTAACATAATCTCCCAAAAGTCTAACTTTTTATTTGAGCAAATACATTTAATGGGAGGGGAAAATACCGTTTTAAGAACTTGTTGCTTTTACAAAACTACAAGTGGGACAGTTGTTGGTTACTTTCACGACACTATTAAAACTGAAGATTTTTTTCATTTATGCTTTAAATCAAATGAAATTAAAATAATTAAAAAGTAAATCAAACATTTTTGTTTTGCTGGAATATAAATATATGAAACAAAGGCCAGCTTCTACTGGCCCCTACGGTGAACTCAGACACGTTCATCTCCCACTGTGCACAATGAAGACAATGCTTAAGAGAACCCAAGCAACGAGGGCCATCTTGGACTCACCATGTCTCCATTAACAATCATTACATCCATCATATTCAGTTTTGTTTTTCCACACAGTTTAGAACACATTTCATCTGGAAGCCCTTTGAAAGACAAACATCTCCGGAAAAATAGGTCGATCCCATCCCAATGCGAAATTTATGTGAGGTGACCTACTTTTCAATTTAACTGTAGTTATTAAACCATTCAAGTTCAGTTTATAATGCTGATTCATGAAAAGGTTTCTCTCTGAGGAATGCCAACCATTCAGTAGAACATTAAAAGTCATCCAGGTATTTATGTCTTCAAGACATCCGTATGGTCTGATTAACTGATTGGATCCTTCGGGATTTATGGGGCTGAGTCGTCCGCTTAGTAACTGAGATTCATACAATGCTGTCCATTAATAAAGCCAAGTGGAAGAGAACCGGCCCAAGCACTGGATTTTGTTGAACTCCATCACTACTTGCGTCTTAGGACGTTTTACCATTAACGTGAACAAAGTGGAATCTGTCAAACAAGATCTAATCTAGCTTGTATTGTTGTTTCCTTGATTCTAACATTGTTTACACACCATTTGTTGTTTGGGAGACATGTTGTGAAAAATACTTTTCTGTCCATCACTAAGGTAATCATGTGCACAAGTGTAAAACCTAGAGGAACTTTATATTTTGGTTAGACGAGACTAAAATTGAGCTTTTTAGTAACAAACGCTCCATATGGGTTTAGCACAAAAACAATGGCTAAATACGTTGCAAAGCCCAGCAGGTCCGTCAGGTCGGTCTGTGATGTTGCTGGCCTGTTTCTATTTGATGGATTTATTTGTAAAGAATTCCTGGTGTGGGATTTAAAGAGGATGTCGAAGGCCACACGGCAAAGGGCATTGGTCAGTTTCCTAGTATTTTAAGTGTTTCTCTGGAGTCTTCATAAGATCTTTGACCCTCTCCATGCACCTCCACTCAATCGGTGAAATTGTGCAAGACACTCGTGGATCATCCAATTAAAAAGCTCCACCTTTTGCCCCATCCAAAATGTCCTAGTTCCCTACCAGACATTTACACTCACCTCTGTCTGGTTTGGTCCAGTTGGGTGCATTGCAGTAGGTGGTGGGGGGGTGCACAAAACTAACCTGGTTGCTGAAAATGTCCATGCACTGGAGACCCATATTTAGACAGTAATTCAACCTTCTTCCATGGACATCAGGGACCCCAAACCTGAATCATATGGTAAAGGTGCAGTTTTAAGATTGGATTTGTAAGGCCAGAAATAGCAGTTACTGCTTGTCGGTTGGGAGTTTTTTTTTTTCCTTTCCTTTCACGAAACAAAGGTTTTGTGAAAATATGCCATGAGCTATTCTCTATCACAAGGTTTATGAGTCAAACATGATTATTGTATGGTTTTCCAGTGGCACTAAGACAAGGTTTCAGGTGTTTTTTTTGTTGTCCTTTTAGGGATTAAATAGAAAGAAAGGGAGAAAGACGAGAAAATATTAGCATAGTTTGATTAAAACAACCAGAAAACTTTGTTCGATTTCAAGAATAAAAGACCCAACATTTTAGGATCTTCCTTTCAACACCGAGATAAAAAATCTGTTGCACCCTTGTTATATTTTTACTTAAAGGCCACAACAACAGAAAATATTGGTAGTAGAAAGTGGCCCAGATAGAGCTTTAAGGCCACCCCTGACTTGTCAGTATCAAAGGTTAACACCTCAGTCCCTTTTTGATTGGTTGGTGACTTGAGATTGGATCAGTTGGAAATCACTTGGCAGTGTTTGGCTGCTGCACTTTAGACTGTCTGACCATGCAAGTCTGCAGATAAAGGCTCACTGGCTGAAGAGCTTTAGAAAATCTGTCAGTCCCTCAAAGGCCAAACTCTGCTTGTTTTAAAAATTTCAGAGAGGAAAAAAGCATTTATGTCATAAGCTTAAAAAACACTTAACATCTAAACATGACTTATGTCTTCAGCCGGGTTTGTAAAGTAAAAGTTCAGACTCTACTTGTGGGATTTCTAAAACTAAGTCATTAAGATGTTCACATTTATGACTCAGCAGCCCAAGCCACACTATTAACTGCATTTGAAGACATCAGATCGCTATCTGGATGTCTTCACTGTCATGTTTCTATATGGCATGACATTTCCCTCAAAATAATGTACATGCATAGGTAGGAAGGATGTGGCAGTCCCAGGGGCACAGTTGAAGACCTCAAATTAAAAATTTTCTAAAAAAAAAGAAAAAAAGATGAAAACCTGATTGCTGACAAAAGGGAGACAATGTAATCACTACCAGGCAAAAAATTATTTTATACACAAGCTAGAAGTCTTTTAGCTTGTGTATAAAATTCTCAAGCTAAGTTGTCTTTTTACTTGAACCCTCCCGGGACCCATTTCAGTCCTTTTAGTCACACTTCAAATTTCAATATTTTGCCTGTGTTCATGCTATTGACATGAGATCAGAACATTTTTGACCAATCTGTATAATCTGATTGAACTTAACTTTGTAAAGTGCCTTGAGATGACATGTTTCATGAATTGGCGCTATATAAATAAAAAATTGAATCTTCCAAAGATGAAGTTAGGGTTTACATTTGCCACCTCTGTTGTCATTACACTACCATAAGTTAAAAGTACACTGCAAACATCAGAACCTCGGCCCAAACGGGTCGCCTTTGATGACAATTCGAACACTGTCAAGTTCTCTGTGCCCAACTTGAAAATGGCATGCCTCAAACAAAAGGACCCTGGGACAACTCATTCTCACTTTCCTTGATTTTATTAACCTCTTGTAGAGTGAGCACGTTGAAAACCTTGAATAACAAAAAATGTGAGTTAAACATCAAAACCAAAATCACTATATTTAAGAATATTTAACTGTTACTAAGTAATTTAACAAAATAATGCCTTCAGTAAAGTTGCAATTTAACATATAGATGTTAAAATAACTTAAACAATCACACAGTGATTCTGGTAACACAGAATCGAACTCTTCTTTAATCTCCCACTTGACCACCAGGTACTTCTCGTTTTGCGCTGAAGGTGTCTTGATTAACTTTTGCAGTCTGATTGTTCTTCGGCAGGAAGTAGAACTACGATGCATCTGACATCCCTACGAAGAACTGTTGTAGGTATTTTGTTGCTAGATTTCTTGGTTCTATCTTTCCCAGTAGACTTCACTGTTGAGACTGGATAGCTGGGAAATGTTCTGACAAATACATCTCTTACACTGCCTTTTTTGTCAGTGTTAACTTGGATGACTCTACCAAGTCTATATTGGCCACATTCCTGTTAACAAAGTGCTCATTAGAAACAGGTTAGGCCCAGCTAAGTGGCTCCATTTCTTCCAAAACCGGTCAACTTCTGTTTGGATTGCTCTTAACCTCCTATGGGGTAGCTTGAAAAATCAAAGCTTTTGGATCTCCTCCAGTGCTAGCTCGTCCAAGCAGAGGAGAGTTTGGGCTAAGGTATTCTATCCAGCCTTCTCGACTGCGTAGTGGCGCCAATTGGTCTTTCACCAGCTAGGTTTGCAGCCATACGAACGGCTGCCTCTGCAGCTCCATTTCTGTGGGGAGAGTCTTCCAAATCCATTCTGTGCCATGCTTGGACGCCTCCTTCTCAACCTTTACCAGATCCAGTTGGCATCTGGCAACTGGATCCTTGAGGACAGGTCTGGCTCCTACAAAATTGTTTTCCCGGATCTGACCAAAGTTTCTCTGGATGCCCTCTTATCGCGGTAAACCTTTGCTAGGCCAGCAAGAAGCTGTGTGCATGGCTCTTGTGACACCATGCAGCAGAAGGCAATTCCCCACACCTTGAGCTTCACTCTTTTTCACCTCATAGGGCCCAAAAAGATCACTTGTAGTGTATTCAAATGGGTTTCCTGGTGTGATACGCTGAGGTGGAAGGTCGCCCATGACCTGCTGGCACCTTTTAGCCTCGGCCTTTCTGCATGTCACACAATTGTTGACGACTTTTTGGGCTAATCTTCGGATATACTTTGATTTAGCCGTCACATAAGGTAACACTCAAGACTGCCCTTCTATTCTTAGCCTCTGGGTTAACATTTGAATTAATTTCCTATTTTTAATAAAATTACACATGTAACATGCCTGTGCAAATTCTCAGTTATCAGTGTCATCGCAACAGCAAACAGGCTTAAATCTTAGGAGATTGACTTTCGCTCAGTTCTTTCTGAAAACGTTTTAACACCTATCCAGGAGTCTTTGTCAATTCTGGAGGATCGCACTTGAGCAACCTGCATCTGACTTACTAGGATGGCCCTCCAGGTCCTTTAGAAACAGCAGCGCACCAACTGCAGGTTACACAAGCAATCACTAGTTGACAGTAAAGCCTATGCATCGAAATCTCCTTGTTATCGAATTTAAAATACATTATTGCATCACAAAATGGTCTTTATCGTATTGCCTGCTGGCGGTGGTCAGAGGGCCCGGTGGCGCCGGTGCATGGCAGACTCGCCTCTGTCAGTCTGCCCCAGGGCAGCTGTGGCTTCTAACATAGCTCACTACCATCAGGGTGTGAATGGGTGAATGACTAAACTGTAGTGTGAAGCGCTTTGGAGGTCATCAGACTAGTTAAAGCTCTATACAAGTACAAGCCATTTACCATTTATAAACCGCATTCACACCCTAGACACCTCAAATATTGCACCCCGCACTTTTTTTAAGATTGAAAAAGGGTTGCTGTTCTCAAAAAAGTCATGAAAAGGTAAAAGAAATGTAAAAATAAGCAAAAACTATAGTTTTGATTAGGACTAAAGGTAATTTTATGATTTAAGCACTATAAGTGAAAAACATATATATTTATATAGTTTTATAGCACTTTTTGTAAGCCAAAGCCACATGCTGAAAGGGACTGTGATTGGAAAATTTGAAAGTAACTTCTAGGTTTGATATTCTGTAGAAATTCAAATAGTGTCCACTCTACCTGTGCTTTACTGCTAGGTCAGGTATGACAAAGGGCCTTTTTAGTGTACCTCGTTAAAACCTGGCTTTCTGCAGAGGTCACTTATCTGCCAGGTATGGATGGAGTGGAGTTCTCCCTGAAGTTCATAGTTCCAAGAGTTAAATCTCTAGTGTCAACCTTGTGGAAGAGTTTCAAAAACGTATTCTCAAGAGCCAAACTGAAGATTTCCAGGACTCTTGGTTTCCTTGTTTTGTTGTTTCATTGCTTTTGTGTGATGGAAAAACACCAATATAAGCAAGAGGCTTTCTGTTGTAGTTGCTGGGTTGCAGAGGGTTATTGACACTTTGTTCTTCCGTTCTCATTCTTGCAAGAATTAATAATGAAAATCACCTATCTCATTTCCTTAATTGAGAGCTGAGTTTTTTTATTCAATCAACAGGACCAGAAAAGGGCAAGATTTGAATGCTTATTTGAGCTTATAGTTGGAGCTGTGTACTTAGAAGGTAATAAAGCCAAATATGAGAAACTCTGTGTGGACGCCTATAAAAAGGGGCTGTGTTCATAGTTGGGAGAATTCTTCTACATTCGGCTTCAGATTCCTCCTCTTTGGTGCACAGATCTGTACTTTTTGACGTGGGCCTGTTTGAAATAAAATCCTCCTTTTTTTCCAGCCAAGTCCGTTTCAACAGTTTTTCCCTGGAACATTCTCACATTAGCAGTTTTGAAGGTGACCCAATACACAAAACTACCCAATAGTGTTATATAGTGTCTGGTTTTCACATTTTTACACACATTTTCTGTGCATATGAAAGAATTTGCAGTTAAATGTTTCTGCCTCTTAGCTTGTGGTACTTGTTAGTCCTTCTTCCTCCCCTACAAGCCTCAAATCTGTTCACAAACATCTACACTTGTCAATTTTTTTCCTTTCAGAAAAGTTTTACTGATCCAGCTTTTTTTTTTAAGTTTCTTGACTTTATCATAAGCAATAATGTGTTAGTTACACTGTCTAATAACAGTGGCAGTGTCAGAAATAAGTTTCCACATTTCAAGTTGTTAACAGTTTTATCAGTACTGGTTTTCGTCAATGTTGACAGATTCCCAAATTTATGACAGAGAGTTATAATATCCCCCTGTTGTCCGACAGTGTTCTAGATGCTGTTCTCTGTTTGTTGGTACATAAAATCAGAATAGTGAGGTGACTTAATTTCCTTTCTGTTGCGGATGCATCACATTTACAGCCATACTTTGAAATTTCAATGAAAGTGGTAAAACTCGTAAAGTGAAAACCATTATTTGCACTTCCTTTTATTTCTACATTTGTGTTTTACAATAAAGTTACATCATTTTGAAAAAAATAACTGGCAAATAGAAAGTGAATAACATCAATTATTCCATAAGAATTAAAAATCCAAGCAAGCTATAAACATGTAAATCTACTACAACTATTTACAGACAACTACATGTTGACTATTTGGACAAGTTGCATTATTGTCTCTTACCACAGAAGTTCTTATCTGACATGAAACGTTGCTGAAGTGATGGTGGAACTGATCAATCCACTTGTCCAGTGTATATTTTCCAAACTTACACCATTGCTGGTAGGTTAAAAATGGGAATGCATTGCAAAAGCCATCAAAAGATCTTGCAATAGTTTATCTGGCACATGGTAACAAAAAAGTTGTTTTGTAATTCCTGAACCTAAAGCTCAATCTGTGTTAGGTAATATTGACTTTAGAAACATGACGTTAGCTGGGCAGAGCTGCAGCTTTAAATACACAGGTAAATGTGTTTTTAAATGTTGCTTTTTCTTGCATGTCTTTGTGAAATGTTTCTTGTTTTAACAGATTAAATGTGTCTGCAACATAAATAGTGTTCATATGGGAGTAAAGCACATGCAAACGTGGTTTTTATTGCAAGAAATACTCAAGAAGTGCTGTAATGCTTTGTGTAATGTGTGATAAAAGATTTGACCCATTTGTAAAGCTGTCTGAAGGATTGCATTTAAATAGGTTATTTAAACAAACATGTGAGCATTAAATGCAAAATTCAAACTGCTGTCGCACATAAAAGACCTACAAGTTAAAGTATTCAAATAAAACAAGCTCCTTTGGTCAGCTTTTAAAACCTCCATTGTTTTACATGGAGGGAAAAAAAATCCTCTACATACCAAAGAGCACAGAGTTTTTGCATGAAGACAATTGTTTTCCCCTTAAACAAACTTTGCCTTTGGAGTAAAGGTGATGATCAAGTCAATTGATCAGTTCAGTAATTCTTTTTGATTACAAAGGCCAGTTATGAGGTGGGCAACAATAATCAATACCAAATTTAAATCCATTGAACAAAACTTTGGAGAAAAAAAAAGCCAAATGTGTGGAAAACCCAATGTGTGGAAAGCGTGGTTGCCTTGTTATCTAAACTGATTTGTAGAGATGTAAAATTCCATTATGTGGAAATTTAGGTCAGGCCTCTGTTTTCCTGTGTATCAGCACACCAAAGTACACTGGATCGCTCACATTAGGAAATCTGAGCAAACTGTGGTATTTTATCTCTTGGCCAGCTCCGGTCGGCTCTGCTATAAAAGCCACAGCCCCCTGACAGAAAGTCTGCTCTGTCCTTCAGGTCAGGAGACCCCACAGTCCACCAGCATGAAGCCTCTCCTCCTTGTAGCGCTGCTCGGATGCCTCGGTAAAATACTTTTACTATATCAAAAATGTTATTTGAGTTTTAGGCAGACTAATCCTTACTGATATATTTCTTTGTTATATTTACAGCTGCTGTGTTTGCGGCCCCGGCTGAGAAAGTGAAATGGTGCGTAAAGTCCGACCAAGAATTAAGGAAGTGCATGGATCTTGCAGCTGCAGCTCCTGCTTTCTCCTGCGTGAAAAAGGAAAACACCCTTGAGTGCATTATTGCAATCAAGGTAGGGATATTACCCTCATTTAATCATTTAATTAATTACAGAAAGATTTGCTGTCTTTAAAATCCAAACCTCACTACTTTGTACAATGAATGAATGTTCCTTTTTCGTCTCAGTTTATTTTTCTTTTGCTTCTACCAAAATTTGATTCTCTGACACTTGTTGGAAATAGCTGAACATCATCCATAGGCTACTAAGCGGTCATGACGTAGCAAGGTGAAGACTAAAGACCTATAGTTTGTGTTACCGAGGGGAAGCAAACAGCAGAGACAGAAAGGGTGCTAAAGAAGTTTTATTCCGATTAAAATGGGCAAATGAGGCAATAAGAAGAGAATACAGCAAATGTTTTGGACAAAAGCTTTGATTTGTAAACTCAAAATCTTGACAAAAAATTCAAATTATCCACAGAGCTAAAATTTTAAGTAGAATTGTTTTAGAGCATATCAGTCAACCAAACCAAATCCAGTGTTCCCTGTGGCTTATTTTAATTTAAAATCAATGTCAAACTAAGGTCATCCATACTTTACAAGTAACAGTAAAATGATTGTACTGTGAAACTGAACAATAGTGAATTGCAGACTTACTCTTGAAAGAAATGAAAGACAAAAATGGCATTCAACAAGTCGACTGCAAAGCATTTATTATGTAATTTTAACAACACACTCACACAAAGGGATCATTTTGAATGACGAGCAAATGAACACATTAAACAGACGTCGGTGAATTTGCATTCTTCCACAAAAGGCTATTATGAGAAGCTGCATAGACTGATAACAGGGTTAAAAACATTAAAACATTCTGACAAATGTTCCGTAGTTCAATAACACATCAGTCTACTGCCCTGTCTAGATGTATGCATGTTGCATCATTTAAAGAAAGAATAAAAACACTGACTGAATGATGACACCATGTTAAAGGGGGAACTCACTACATAGAAGGTATTTCCATTCCAAATAATCCGAGTTTAGTAATGCATAACGTAAAGTACTGCAGCAAAACAAATTGATGACTATCTTCATAAAAATATTTCACCCACATTTTGAACTAAATCTAAATAATAGGCTCATGTTTGAAACCTTTTGTAGCCTATGTACAACAATGTGAAGAAAAAAAAACAGCGCAAAGCCTCCTAACGTTAAAGGTCAAATGGAATAAGAACTGGCAAAGCTGGAGGTCAAATCTCCTTTATAAGCGCAAGGTAGTAGCCAAGATTGCCACTTCCCCTGCTAAACCTTTCAGTTATTTTGCTTTAGTAAGCTAACTTATGTTAGCGGACTCCAGTAAGTTAGCTCTCTCTGGTTAGCCCACTTTAGTTAGCTACCTCCAGTTAGCTCCTTCTGCTTAGCTCGCTCTAGTTAGCTAACTCCAGTTAGCTTGTTCTAGTTAGCTCCCTGAAGAAGAAAACCAACCGCCGTTTGCTAATACGTTAGGGGTATGTAGCAGTTTAAAGAGGAGAGATTGCTGAAAAAACAATAGCAGGATATTTTGATTTTCATATGACAAACACTCCCTGTTTTGCACAATGAAACAAAAAGTCCTACAATCTTTCATAAAAATAAATGGAATTGATACCCCCCCCCCCTTCCCCCGAGGCAATAGCCCCAAAACCCCATTTAAAAATATCACATTCTAGCCTTCATTTCACAACAGATTACTTTGATTTTTTTATTGGTTTGTTTTTTCCATATTTCTGGATTTTAATTTTCAGTAAAGTAGAATCTTCCCAGAAGGCATCCATTCCCAGCTCAGAACTGATATGTTAGTTTTACAGGAGAAAAACCCCAACCTTTACAGTGGAAAAACAGCACATTGCTTAAACAGTAAAAGAATAGTTGCAAATAAAATGTTTTATTAAAAAAACTAAATATTCTGTATTTTGTGTTGAAATGCTGCTCACATTTACAAAGATATATCCAGTTAGAGACATTAGACACATTTATTCTGGATTGTTGTTCTCTTATAGGCTGGTGAAGCTGATGCCATCACAGTAGATGGAGGAGACGTTTACACAGCAGGACTGAAAAACTATGACCTCCAACCCATCATTGCTGAAGACTACGGCGAGAGTATGCATACTGTCTTTGCACATAAATTGGTTATGAACAGTGACAGCTTTAATCACTCCTTGTTTTGATGTCACATATTCAGCTTCAGACACCTGCTACTACGCTGTGGCCGTGGTGAAAAAAGGAACCGGATTTGGCATCAGAGAGCTCGGAGGGAAGAAATCCTGCCACACCGGTTTGGGAAAATCTGCAGGCTGGAACATTCCCATTGGAACTCTGATTTCAATGAATATCATTAACTGGGCCGGCATTGAGGACAAACCTGTGGAGGAGGGTAAGTACTCCATTTGTCCTTCAAACTCAGCCCTCAGATAAAAGTTAACATAAACCATCTGATTATTTCCATGGGCTTTAGATTAAGCTTTGGGATGATGTAGCAGAGTTTGAGACCAACATTTATCTATTCGCTGGATGAAAATAAAAAGTTGAATCAAAATACCAATGCTGTAAAAAAACGATTGACAAATCAACATGATACAGCATTTTTGACTCTGACACTGATCTTATGAAACACAAGAATAACAGCAGCAAGATGGTGCTCAGATTGTTTACACAATGCAAAGGCACACTTACGTAATTGTGATTCTTTAGGGGCTACTTTAAGTAATTTACGTCCAGCATCAATTTTCTTCAATTTGATCCCAAACATCTTTGTTCTAAATTTAAAGAAATCCAAATATTCTTATAAGACAGTGCCAGAATGCACTGGCAAAGGTAAAAAGCTTAAAGTTGGCACAAAAATCTCAGTTATGCAGTACAGTGGAAAAATAAGAAACTAATTCTGATCTGCCTGAATCAGAATCAGAATCAAGTTTATTGTCAAGTAGGTTTGCACTTACATTCTAAATCCCTGAAAAATATTTTCGCAAGTTTGACTTAACACGCTTCAGGCGTTGATGCAGACAATGGGGCGAATGTATCGCACCTCTGGCTGTGGTTTAGACTGTGATAAGTCTTTGGTAATAATTTTAGAACCATGATTCCGACTTTCCCTTTTCTGAAATGTATTTAATAGCCCTTGTTTTAATGTGAGGTTTTAATATGAAGTGGTAAGGTAGTAAATTCATGAAGAAACTACAACTAACTTGTTTCATTACCAAAACCGATGTTGGCCAGAGGTCTTTTTCAGTAAAAGCTTTCTGGAATTATTATTCATTTTTTTCTACTAGACCATCTTGAAATAACTCAAATATCTAGAATCTTTTAGTGGTTCATCCCAAGTCTAGTTTATGAAGCTTTTAAATGTCCAGTTTGTATTGAGCAGCTGGACAGAGATGACGGTGATTATCTAAACGGGAAATGGAAGTAAAAGTGGTGATCTATCCATGGATAAAATTTAAAGCATTTCAAGTCGAAGCAAGGGTCTGATTAAAATGTAAAAAGGAAAAAACTATATGCTTTTAGCATAGATTTTCACTTAAACAGAAGTGAAAATCTATGGTATTTGTTTGTATTAATTTATTATTTGATGTATTTTCAGCGGTGAGCACCTTCTTCCAAGCAAGCTGTGCCCCAGGAGCAACAAGGGGCTCTAAGCTGTGTGAACTGTGCAGGGGAGACTGCTCCAGATCTCAAAGGGAGCCTTACTACGACTACTCTGGAGCCTTCCAGTCAGTATTTACAGTGTCTTCATCTCTTTCTAATGCCCCTTTATTGATCTCTGACAAGATGGAAGAATCCCACCATAGTCTCACATCAGTCGGTTAAATGGTCGTTCCTGTTTATGTTTATGTTTTTTCCCCTCGTTTAATATTTTAGGTGTCTGGCAGATGGTGCGGGCGACGTGGCATTTGTGAAGCACCTCACTGTACCCGGTCAGTATCATTTATCTTAATGTTTTGTTTCAGTTTTATTTATTGTTCTTACATTTTGCCTGTAAAATCAAATACAACACAGACATTGCCAAGTACACCTGTATCAAAACCATTCAGTAAGTTTGTCATAGGCTCAACCCACAAACGAAGTGCCCTGACAAATGTGTCACCATTTCAAGAGAAGTAGCATAATAAAAACATTTTCGAGGCAACAAGATTTATCACCAAGAGGCAACAACAAAAACAAAATAACCCCAAATGTATTAACTTCTTGTGGGAATTGTAGATGTGGTTTCCGGATTGTAAATACGAAATGTATTTAGCTAAACACAACATTTCTTCGTTTTCACCTATTTAGAGGCTGAGAAGTCCAAATATGAGCTGCTTTGCAAGGATGGCACAAGACAGCCCATTGATAACTATAAAACCTGCCACCTGGCCAGAGTGCCTGCTCATGCTGTTATCACCCGCAAGGACCCAGAACTGGCCGACTTGATCTGGAATAGTCTCAGTGGAGTACAGGTAAAATTACACCCGCATAAAGAAAAATTAGAGGCTGCCTCACATAGCAGGAGGGAAGAGGAACATCGGCATGTGTTTCACCTGACTCAAACTGGGTGCTGGGTTTTCATTGTACCATGACTCCTTGGCCTTTCAGAACTTCCAGCTCTTCTCCTCTGATGCGTACGCCCCTGCCAAGAATCTGATGTTCAAGGATTCGACACAGAAACTGGTGCGAGTGCCCCCGAACACAGACTCCTTCCTGTATCTGGGTGCCGACTACATGAGCATCGTCCACTCCCTCAGAAAAGGTAAAAGCGGGAAGAACCCACTGATAGAAACAAATCTACATTTACATCCATGCGTGACACAAGGGTCTTTTTTATTCATTTTATTTATTTTTTACTTCCCTCTCCAGAGCAGACAGCAGGAACGACGTTCACTGGCATCAGATGGTGCGCCGTGGGCCATGCAGAGACTGAAAAGTGTGACACTTGGAGTATCAACAGCGTGACTGACGACAGCGCCTCCATTGAGTGCCAGAACGCGCCAACTGTTGAGGAGTGCTTCCAGAAGATTATGGTAAAATAAGAAATAAATATTTTTTAGCTACTTTATAGGAGAAATGGTTTCTTAATGTACTTTATTTGAAACGTCCTGCAGCGCAAAGAGGCAGATGCAATGGCAGTGGACGGAGGACAGGTGTACACCGCTGGAAAGTGTGGTCTGGCTCCTGCCATGGTGGAGCAGTATCAGCAGGGTATGATGCCTATGAACGTACACAAAGCCTGTATTTTATGGAAGCTTTGGTAAATGTGCAATGTTTTCATCTTTTTCTTTTTTTGTTGTCTCTCTACAGAACTGTGTGGCTCTTCTCCAGGTACTGGAACTGACTCTGTTTAATAGCTCCATCAACACACTATTTCAAAGCAGTGTAGTCCCTGTAACTATTTCAGAATCTAGGTCTGCCTGGCTAGTGTCAATGATCTAAGAACAATTCTGAGGAGAAAAAGCTGAGGCATTTTCTGTTTAAAGTGCCTTGGAAAAGCATAAGGAGTTTTTTTTTTTTTTTTTTTTTTACATTTTGTCAAGGTCTAATAAATTCCAGCATGTTTTATTGGGAAATCATTTGATAAACCAGCACAAATGTGAAGTGGATGGTAGAAAGTAATTTTGTAATTTATTTTTCTAAAGATAAATCTTAAAGTGGGGCATGCATACTGTTCAGTGTGTACCTCTGAGTCAAAACTTCAGTTGCAGCTATCAAATATGTCTTTACCAGCTTTTTACAGATTGATTTTTTTCACCCATTTCCTTTGCAAATGAGCTCAAGCCCAGTCATGCCAATGGGCCAACCACTTTTTTGCTTATGACCAGCTTCCCTGTTCCTGTTGAAGAATCTCCTCAGCGTGATGCTGCCACTGCCATGCTTCACTGAGGAGATGCAAATGAAACGCTCCAATGATGACGGTGTGATGTGTACCCCGTCATTATTGGAGGTTTTAGACCCCAATAATAACACATTTATATAAATAATAAATTTCTATGCTTGCCACACTTCTTAGTTTTTTTATTAGTGAATATATATATATAATAATTTTCTTTCTATTTCCCAATCATGCAACATTGTGTTGGTTTATCACATAAAAGCCTAACAAAATCCACTGAGGCTTTTGCTGTCCACATTGCAAAAATGTTACAGTGCAAGGGGTGTGAAAACTTTTGCAAGGCAACATATTACAAGAAAAGAAGCTTTTTCACAGACTGATAGAGGTTATTTGAGAAGGTCGTTTTAAAACGATCTAAATCTTTTCTTCGCATTGGCCGCCACAAAAAGCATCATGGAATAAATCCTAAATTTGCCAGCTTACTATTGTCTTCTCTTTTTGAAACAAATCTTTCAGATTTCCTTGCTATAACCCATCTACTTCTGATTTCACAGCCACAGCCTCCTCTTATTACGCTGTCGCTGTGGTAAAGAAGTCTTCAGGGGTGACCTGGGCGAACCTGAAGGGAAAGAAATCCTGCCACACAGGCGTGGGCAGGACAGCGGGCTGGAACATCCCCATGGGGCTGATCTATTCGCAGACCAAAGACTGCAACTTTGGTGAGTGACCGACCGTCTACTTGAAAAAGCAAATGCAATACGGAAAGATTACATGGCATTTAAATACCAGGGTAAAAAATTGGTTTTATTACAAGACATCTTACAAGGATTGTATGAAATAAAAAAAAATTTTCTCTTAAGACTTAAAATGAACCCTTTCTTAAAAGGTTTTCAGTCCGACTGATGGACGATGCTCTGCTTCTCCGCAGCTAATTTCTTCAGCAGCGGTTGTGCCCCTGGATCCGAAGCCTCCTCTCCATTCTGCCGTGAGTGTAAGGGGAGCGGCAAAGCCGTAGGAGATGAAGCCAAGTGCAAAGCCACTGCAGAGGAGCAGTACTACGGTTATGCTGGAGCTTTCAGGTACCTTAAGATGCAACAGTGACCGGGCGTAACACTGTATGTCTTTGGGATATTTTGACCATGCAGACAGAGTTGTTTAAATGCGTTGTTTCAAAATTACGCTGCAAATTTAGAAGGGGTTGCAGAGGTCGCATATGCATATGTGCTGCAATATGCTTATCCCACTGACCTTCTCTCAACACTATAAATTGAACACGTGGTGGCTTTTAGCACAGGCAAAATGGCTCGTTCTGTAGGTGCTCTTCTTCTGTCACAAGCATTAAAATAATTAAACAAAATTATTAGCTCCCATCCAGAATTACTCTTTCATAACTTATTAACTGCTACTAACTTGTTCAATTAAAGGGCTGTTTCACTGATGTTTAAGGACTCTGGATTACATCTGATCCTGTCTAGGTCAAAATCTGAAATAAATTGACAGTTGTGGGACTGGATTTTTCTACCCTGGACAAAAATCAATTGAAACACAATTTGGGATTCACAAAACCTTCTTAATATACTTTTTCCCTGCTTTATTAGCCACCAGGGCCACCTTAGATTAGGGCGAGCATAAAATGTATAAATATATGTATTTCTACATATGAATGAAGGGTGGAAAAGAAATCTTTTGGAAATCGGTCTTTCAGAAAGACTTACTTTAGTGTAACATCATTTATGGCCTGTTGTTACAGGTGTCTGGTGGAGGGTGCTGGTGATGTTGCTTTCATTAAACACTCAATCGTTGGCGAAAACAGCGATGGTAAGAGACCTGATTTTACACCATCTCTTTCCTGAATTGTTTGCTCGAAAATTTCAGCATCCGTCTAACCTGTGTGTGATTTTTCTCTCCTAAAAGGTAACGGTCCGGATTGGGCTCGTGGCGTGAATTCTGCCGACTACCAGTTGATCTGCCCTGGAAAAGATCCAGTGCCAATCAGTGAATTTGCCTCCTGTCACTTGGCTTCTGTCCCAGCACACGCTGTGGTAACTCGCCCTGAGATTCGTGACAGAGTGGTCCGCGTTCTCCAGGACCAGCAGGTCAGTGAGAGACTTTAAGGGCGATTTGAGCTTTTGTTCATATCTACAGGCCTGAAAATGTTTGTCTCCACATTATGAGCTAAAAAAAGAATAGAATAGATAAAGAATATTCACCGAATAGTTAAATATTGCCGCATTCTAATAATAATAAACAAAATAGTTAGCACTTGCAAAATGCTGTATCTTCTTTTATTGGTTACTGTAATCTGCATTCGGCATTTTGCTTGGGGAGTCACAATAAAGATTAATTTAAAGCAAATAATCCGCTTAAAAAAATATATCTGCCTATAAATTTTCTGACAGCAAAAAAACCCCAAATAAATATTTATATTTTGATCATAGAAAAATAAAATTAGACGTTCAGACTTCATATGGCTCCCTATACAGTATTAACTACTTTGGTCCAATGTTTGGATATGTATATATTGCTTAAGCCTATTTTCATTAATTTGAAACTTTAACTAGAAAACAAAAATCTGACGTGCAACTTTTACCAATTATCTACATTGGAGTACATGAGTGTTGAAAGAGAATCTTATCTATCCTCAGTAACGGGTTGTTTGACCTTGCTTAAAGCAGAATACGGATTACAAAGCTTAATCTACAGCTCCCTCGCCAGTGATTACCATACAAAGTCCGTTACAATACAAAGTTGATCAAAAAGTACATTCCTCGTGACCTGTCAATAAAACCCCAACAAATGTACTTTCTTTACAGACCAAGTTCGGAGTCAGTGCCAGTGATTCCACGTTCAAAATGTTCCAGTCCACCAGTGGAAAGAACCTCCTCTTCAAGGACTCAACCAAATGCCTCCAGGAAATTCCAGCTGGAAGATCTTATGAGCAGTTTTTGGGACCAGAGTACATGTCTGCCATGGCCTCGCTCAGAGCATGCAGTGACACTGCTTCAGGTTTGTGCAACCATAAATTACACTGAAACTAGTAGGACCACAGTTTATTAACAAAAATGTTTTTCTTTGTGGATTTTCTTTTCTCCCACCAGATCTGGAGAAATCTTGCACTTTCCATACCTGCCAGCAACCCTAAAAGTGTCATGGGCAGTTTTCCACCTAAGTTGGCCATCAGTGATTCAACTACACTTCCTACACACTCAACCCTCTAAATCACATCGCTTTATTCAAACTGATCTTGTTGCCTGTTTTTATACACAATCAGCGCAGAATTTTTACAAAATTCAAATCAATAATCATGTAACCCTGTTGTTCTATGTATTGTGACTGCTTGTAAAAAAACAAAACAAAATCACACTTCCAACGTTATTGGACCAACTTTGCTTTTTCCAGTGTCTGACTTTTCCCAAATAAAATCTCTCAAGAGTTTTCTTTCTGGACTGTGGGGGTCTCTGTTTTTACACTAAGAACTATAGATGTAATAACATATTTTCTCATTACTGACTCAAATATACGTGCACATATAAAGGATTATTAAATCCTTTAGCGAGTTTTACTACATTCACAAGTCAGCCTCTGGGATATTTGTGCTTGTCCATGCGCCATAAATTTTCCCATGATCAAGGTTTGAGCTTTAGGAAAGCCTTTCTAGAGGCTTATTGTTAGACAGTTTTATTCCCACTAGACAATAGTTGGTTGTGTTTGGGATAATTGTCCAGTTGGAACAGCCAACTGTGTCCAAGTATCGCCCTTCAACCTGTTGAGTATATGTATATTTATCTATTTTTATATACTCAACAATGCTTTACAATTGGTAGTGTTCCTAGTTCCTTCCCTTAACTCCTCAAAATGGTGACATTTACGTCTTGTTGGACCATAAATCTGTCCTCTAGAAGCTATTTGAATTGTGCACATGAACAGAGGTCAATTCTAATAGAGTTTGAAGGTCCTGATTTTGAAACAAGATCCATGTTTTTTAGCTCGTGCCTTTCACTGCTTTACTGAGGTACAGAATACAGCCTTCGCTCTGGCACTATGACGTTGACGTTTGTGCTCAATCATTTTTTTGGGACCTGCCTGGAGCTTGTTTGCGATTTGTTCCTGAATATTTTCAACAAATTCCTTTGGCTGAATTTTTGCGTCTTCTTCCAGACCACGGCAAAATGGTGACACATCCATAAACTTGCACAGAAACACGGTTGTTTCAATTTATATTCCTAGTACCTGCAGCTGTTTAGCAAAAGCTTTAAAACACTTCACCACCACCTTTTAGATTCTCTCATCAGTCCAAGCTGGGAGTCTGTTTTACCTTGGCTTGGTTCAGTGTTCTGAGTAATTTATTAGTTATTAGGCGTTTAGCCTTGAAGTACATTCTAGAAACCTTTTGTAACTTTTCAAAAGATTTAGGTGAACGCATGAGCAATCAATTCCAGAAAGAATTAAATCGCCATCCACAAAAATTTAATTGAGGTGTTTCAATCACTTCCATGTCCTCAGGTTCATAAAATCCAGCGGGTAGGCACTCAGACAAATTCTACAACACCTTTGTGAAAGACTTGGTGGCTTTCATGGGCTCAGTGAACTACAGTGGTGCCTTAGTAGGATGCAATAAGTTCAGTGAGTTACTCAAAACTGCATAATAAACAGTCAATCGGTTGCTGTATTATAACAACATGGAAGTAATTGTACACAACAATGTGGAACGCCACAGAAAGGTGTGTCAGCAGATTATGGTGACATTGGTGAGGGCTGCTCTGCAGGAGTTGGGCTTGTCCTCTACGTTACGGTGAAAGGAACCCTCAGTGCTTCTGTACACCAAGTATGTCCCTTCCTGTTCCAGCATGACAGCAAATCGGATGCTGATGAGGACTGAAGAATATTTGAAGAGTTCATTTGCAAAAACAGATAACTCAGTTTTTAGCCAAAAAAAATAAAATGTAAGTAGGGGGGGGGTCCTTTTAATAGAAATTTATTTTTGAGATGCCATTATTTTGTTATGTCACTCTTGATCAAATTCACCCGGTAGGTTAGTTTGACTGGTATCACCTTAACTAAATAAAGAAAAAGTATGTTTTTTTGAAAATTTATAAAAACGGAGTTATCTGTTTTTGCAAATGAACTCTTCATTAACTCCAATTCATCTGAAATATTATAACTGTACACTCCACTATTACAATAGTGACTGAAACTACAATGTTGAGCCTAATTTAGCTTACGTAAATTGGCCCAGTGCAGTAGCAAGTGAAATTCTGTAACAATGTATGCGTTAGGCCACTTTTTTTTTCTCAAAGTCAGGCTGGTCCAGTCTGTGTCAGATGGTATGCTGTGCACTCCTCTCCTGACATCCTCTGAAAGACACTTCTCCTTATTTGTGCATAACAAAGCATTGAAGCATACAGGAATGTAAGAGACACATAAATACATATATTTATAATATGCTGTTATTATTATCACTGTTATTGTTTATTAGTAATTGTATTAGTGCTTTAATTATACTGCAAATAATGAATAAATTGTATAAAAATACGAGAAACAAATCAGTAATAGGCATATCCATTAACAGAAAATGCAAACATGGCATTATACAGAAATATATGCAGCAATAAAACAAAACATTTTTATTTTGAAGGATATTGTGCTCTTATTTATATCTTCTGTCATTTTTTGCAGTTTCAGTCCTCCAAATTTCAGCAAATTGGAGAACATGTAATTTAATGACCCTTTGTTGGATTTTATAAGTAGCTGTATCTGTGCCATAATTATAATTATCTTTATTAATCTGATTTTAATAAGATGTAGGATGTGGTGTCTCATAATAAAATGTATGTTTTAATGCCGATTTTAACATGATTTCTGTTGTGTTGTATGTGGTTATTTGTTGTTTTAAAAAAGTTTCCAACAAGAAGGGGTAAAAACGACTGATTACAGAAAAAAGAGACATGCTATTAGCTTTTCTAGCTAATTGTTTTATATGGCCAGCTACACACACACACACACACACACACACATATATATATATATATATATATATATATATATATATATATATATATATATATATATATATATATATATATATATATATATATGAAGAGTTCATTTGCAAAAACAGATAACTCCGTTTTTAGACCAAAAAAACTAAAATGTAAGTGGGGGGGGGGGGGGGGGGGTCCTTTTAATAAAGGTGTATTTTTGAGTTGCCATTATTTTGTTATGCCACTCTTACTTGATCAACTTCACCCGGTAGGTTAGTTTGACCGGTATCACTTTAACTAAATAGTAAAAAGTATGTTTTTTTTTTAAATTTATAAAAGCGGAGTTATCTGTTTTTGCAAATTAACTCTTCATTTATATATCATATAGTCTGTGGTTGGTTTTTGTACTTTTCCTCCATTGTGTGACGCTCCAGCGTCACATGACCAAGGAACCGGCATCAAATTGTAATTTCCCCGGAACTTACCCATGCGACTTGGAGGCGCACCGGCTCCGTAGAGCACAAACATCGCACTATGGCCTCTCTCTGAGCCTGGTCGGACGAGAGAGAGTACAAATCTAACCGGCAATCCGTCACCATCGACGCCTTGATCATGGACCTCCAGTCCAGAGGCCTATCTGGGAGTCATCGCAATCATCAATAGCACTCCCGAAGAGCGATATTATATCTACTTTTTAAAACCACTGTCACTTTTGAACATCCTGGGATTTAAACCGAAGTGAGCACTCACCCCCATCTGCCGGTTAGCCAACTAGTTCGCTAAAGTCAACAGCCAAGAAGGGCTTCACTCGTCTGTTGGAACAAAGATCAAGCAAACAAAACTTTTTTTTTTATTACCAGAAGACTGACCAGAGGCTGACACTCCAAGGTCTAAATTTACAACCCTGTCACTGTTGGTACCTGGTAAGAACTAGGCCGGTTAGCCTTGTTGACGCTAGCTTTGGGTGCACTCGGGCTAGGCATTAATTTTGTCAAAGGCATGCAGGTTGAGCAGGCCTCGCCGGCTGTCAGTCCACGCGCGTGGATGGCGAGCAGACGAGCGCCGCTTTATTTGACCAGAAAACTCTTCGGAATCAGTTCAGTGTAGCATTATATATATATATTTTAAAAAAAAAAACATTTATTAATCTGCTGCTTGTACTTGAGGCTGTTAGCGGCGTTTAGCCGAAGTTACTCAGAGGTTAGCCGAAATGACAGTTGGTGGCTAATCTCGACCGGTCTCCCGTTATTATCGGTTACTTGTTACATCGATGTGGTGTAAAAAGACAGAAAAAAAACTTTTCTATTGTGTGGCCAGATAGCGCCTTTAATTTAAAGCACTGTTTTGCGCTAAATAAAACCGGCAAGGCCGCTATCCGCTAAGGGCACGGCTGAAGGATAGGTTGGCCGGCTGGGTTTGATCGTGGAGCCTGTTGGGCCTGTGTTTGATTTGCTCATATGGCTGTCAGGGCTAAACTGCTAGCTGACGTTCCCCCAACAATAGCTTCGCCACTAGAACGTGTCATTCCATCGCTGACGGAGAACACGTTGTTTCCCGTTCTCGCGATCCCCCCCCTAAGAAAAAAAAAAAAAAACGTGTCCGTGCCCGTTAGTAGCAGATGCTAAATTGAACGCCATGTACTCCGGGCTGAAATGCGGACCGAGCCACGTAGCGTAACTGCAGAAAATGTCTGTGGTAGCGGGACACGTAACGTTAGCGCGCAGGCTGGTGGGCTCTGCGATTTACGAGCGGCTGCCACGCTAGCGAGGTCGGTGAAATTCACGGCTGCCCCCCCCCTTCCTCTCCTCTCCTCTCCCTGAGACGTGACCATCTTTTCGTTGAGCCATCTTTTAATCACGGTCCAGTCATCACCGCGAGCTGCACCACCATATGGTAGCATTGTGGCTTAGGAAGCCCCAAAGCATGGCACTAGCTAGCGGCTAACGACGGTTCCTGTGTCAAAAACGTCACGTCGTGTCTTTTTTTTCTGCAGTGATCCTTTCGTGTTGCTGTAGGACAAACTTTACAAAAAACAAAGATGTCTGATGTTTTCTTTTAAAGTTTCGCCGCAAACTCGCTGCCATTTATCGCGTTAACATCGAGCGTGTACAGCTTATTTCGCTCGCACATGGACCCAGCACAACACTGGTGCCACAGCGAGCGCACTTTGACCTGAGGTATCCATTTTCTCAAACTTAGTGAAAATTAGAACTGTCCGAGGGTATTTTTGAGCAGTTAAATCTAAGGTCTTTAAACTCGTAGCCCCACCTGTCAGTACTTTTGTCCCCACACTTGCCATGGCATGGCCTAATTCAGTTGTTGTTTTCTTTCCGTCACGTTTTGGATGGTCAACACCTAAATGTGTTTGTTTCTTTGACTTTTTTAAACTGCTGTTTATGCTTTAGATACAACATGCAAGCGTATGGGTGGTGGTGGTGGTTTTTATCTTTTGGCCACACCCTCCCTGCTTTAATGGTGGTGCCACACTACAGATGTGTCCATACAGAGGTGTTCCTGCCCCGGCATTGCAGCAAAATCTGTTTAGGCAACACATGTCGTGTTTTAGGATTATTCAGTTAAAGTCGTTTTATTTTTCACAATATGTGGTATGGCTGGAGTGGAAACGCAACTTGGACATTGTCGTTCCTTACTATTGTTTGTTTCTTCTTCTTCTCTACAGAGGCTGGCAACATACAGCCACCCTGATGCAGACCTATAAAAGAACGTGAAATGAACAAACCACCACAACCTATAACGGGACCCACCTCTGTCCCAAATCCCTCCCCATCCCCTGGACTGACACAGGTGAGGCCTGTTTTCTCGGGTAGCTTCTGTCGATTTGGGTAGATCGGAGTCCTGTATCAGTTATTGTTTTTTTCTCTCCCTCCTGCCCTCTCAAGGCTGCTTACGGCCCCGGACAGCCACCCTCTCTTGTTTTTGCCACGCCGCCACAAATGAACTCTGCACAGCAGCCCAGACAGGTATTCTTTCATGCCGCTTGGGTTTTGGGGTTAAACGCGTGCTGCGTTGGAAGTCTTTCCTGCTCTTTCACTTTGATTTTTCCGACACAGCCTCTTCTGCTGCAATGCTTGGGCTCTGTGTCTGCGTTAAAAGCCTTGAATGTCTGTCGTGACCTCTTTGCTCTTCTCTGCTGTCCTCCCAGTTTGCTACAGGGCCTCGTGCTTTACACCAACAGGTACTAACTCTCCTCACTTTGTCCTTATATCCCCCCCCCCCCCTGTGCCGTTAATGTGATGCATGTTCTCACTACTGTATTTTCACAGATTAGATGAAACCTTTAGTTTTTAGTCTTTAGGTTCTGTTTTTTTTTTTTGTTCTTTACGCCCATATTTAATTTCTTAAAATATATTGCTTCACACCATATACGGTAACAATATTTTAAAAGCAGACGCCTGAATTATTTTACTTGCTGTTCATGAATAATTTTTTTTGTCAACCTCCTGTCCATTGAAACATTCTTAATACTAGCGTTTAACGGATTATTTTTTCCATTTGCAAAAAAAAAAAAAGCCCACTTAGTTTTTCTGTCATAAAACCTAGCAGCACCAATAGGATGCATTTCAGTGCAACATTTTACTCGTCTAATGCAACAGAGAATACATCTTATAAGTAATTAGCATTATGAAGGCACTGTTGGTTTAAATGAAATAACTGTTATGTTGATCTCTGGTTCAAATGGGTTGCAAAGATGAACAGAAACCAAATTCATGAATCTTCTGCTTCTGTGTTCTCTTTCAAATGAAGCGGCAGTTTCATGTCGATGTAAGTTTTGCTCACGTAACCGAAACGTGTAAGATTAAGATGATTGTTTTGGATTCCTCTTTTAATGACAGGTTGTAGGTTGGCATGCAAGAGTCACTGCCTGTAAAACCTTTAGACGTTACGTAAATCAGCTTCACTTAACACTCTGTGTGTAATATGTGTGGAATTAGTTTTTCTGATATCCTTTTACATTTCATATACATTTGTCGACTTCTGAATTGTCCCTATGCAGGGCTCTTAGTACGTCTTTCTTTAAAATACTGCAAGCAAACCCACCTGGATGGCTAGCCGTAACCTGTTTCGAACACTTCGTTTTTATTAAAATATTTCTCATCCTTTCAAAATGAGAATAAAAATCGGTTGTGCAGGTGGGTTTCCTTGATTGTTCCTAGATACAGATAAATGTTAGTTTAGTAACCTGGTTTCAGTGCGTGCCACTGAACTGGGTCTGTTCAATTGTGTCGGGGATTTTTGATTATTCATTCCACTACAATCAAAGCTCCAAAGCGTTTGCATCAGGAAGTTCAGCTGTAATGGCCGACTGATAAAGTAGAAAACTTCTCCTGTGTTCTGTTGCTTAAAACGGCTGTTTTGCGATCCCAATCAGTGCTCCGTCTGCCATGAATCCTCCTTGCTGTCTTTCCCAGCTTTTAAAGATGCCTCTATAGCCAAGTTTGATCAAATACAACTCAAAGAATTCGATTTAATAAAAAAAAAAAAAACAACTTTAGGCAAAATCTATGAATTTATTTCATAAGTTCATATAGTTCAACCAGATCACTTTCTTCCCCATGTGGTCGTGTGTTTCACTGGGGATGGTTTTTGAGGTTGCACAACATGCTTGTTTAAAAGAATCAGTAGTTAACTTTTTGAAATAAACAGTAGTAAACGGCGACGCTAGCTTTGCTTTGCTCAACACGGAGCAGGCCGCACGAATGAATGAATATCGGTGTGCGGTGGAGCCGGCGACACTTTTGGTTTAGAAGCCCCTAAACGGCTTTACCCGCAGACGTGTAATCTATGGTTGGAGGCGTGCGGGTCGCCCTGGTCATCATGAACCAAGCTGAGTCCAGGTGCCAGAGAAGTTTCAAGCGATGAGCGCCAAAAACGGAGCCGTTTTGGCTCTGAGCGCCTTTATGTCCAGATTTTTACTGGCCGGAATTATTTGATAGTCCCAGCCCAACTGGTGGTACAATTCAAAGTAAAGAAAAGCAACGAGGTGCAATGGAGACGAACGATTACATCAGAAAGTTGAAAGCTGACGGGGGTAATACGCTCTGAAACAAATGAATGTCGTAGCATTTGTACAGCGGTTTCTGCATGTGTTTGCAGTCCTTGGAATGATTGCTACACCCAGATTATGGGGGGGGGGGTTGTTTCCACAGAGTTGCATGTGCATCTATGATAGTTTAAACCAAATGTTTCACGGCTTTGGGGACGCACCGCTGCCTGTCACACCCCTCACTTGTTAAGTTTTTTTTTAAATTTTTTTTTTTTTTTTTTGCACTATCCACTTTCCTCATTGTCTGCAGTCCTCACTTTCTCCTTAATCTCACTCCCTCTCTTGCTCTCTGCTCATGTGTTGTGCGGCTGAAGGGTGGATACAGAGCGTTGCAGGTAACCGCTTTTCTCTTCGTCTCCCCCCCCCCCCCCCCCTTACTTGGATAACCTCAGTGTGACAGGGAAGCGAGACTGCATACACAGTGTAGATTCGATGCGGAAAGCCTCAACCTGATGTAGACATTGGCAGGTGCTGTAAGCGCAGTGCTCCCCATTGAGGTTCTGTGCGTGCGTCCGCCGGGGACACGCGCACCACCAAAAAACACTCCCACCATGTGAATAAATGGGCTGGACGTAGTCGGGGAAGTTTGAGGCGCGCTGAGCGAGTGTCTGCTTTGCCCCGTTTCTCACGTCTCCTCTTCTCCCTCACCTCTGCTGTAGAGTTACTATCCGAGTCGAGCCACGATGGCCGCCAGCGCTCCTCGGGTGCAGACCAGCAGTGGCCCCCGACCTGTTGCGCCTACGCACGTCTACTCTCCCAGCTCCCAGATGATGATGATCCCCCAGCAGCAGCTGCCCTTCGGCGGCTCCCAGGGCTACTTTATCCCACCTGGACAGGTTGGTTCATCGGGGGGATCGTCGGCATTTTCAGACATCTACTCAAAAGTCGGCAGCAGGGAGGCGCTCGCGTTCCATCACCAGATGTGCAAAAGCAATCTTTATATTGATGTTTAGCTTCAATTTGAACAAAACTTACAAAATTCTATTCTTTATAATCAAAGATTTATCGCTAAAGAAAAGACGTTTGGGAACAGAATGTAAAAATGAACTAAAAAAAAATCCAACATGGTCGTTCAACTGTTTGGACACCCATGATTTATTCAACTAAAGGTGGTCAAGATAACTTGAAGGTGTATCGCAGCAGGTGCGCATGGGTACAACATGATCACTTGGCGTTTTTAAAGGATATTTTCTTGTTTTAAACCTCACACAGTCTGACGTTGAGGTGAAGATTCTGTCATCCAGGTCATGATCAATCAAAAAAAAGGTTAAAAAATAAAACAACTGGACTTCTGTTCTGAAGCTGAAGACATTTCGCTTCCCATCCAGGAAGCTTTGTCAGTTCAAAATGTCTGGAGTAATGTGGAGTCCCAAGCTTTATAGACCTGCTGTTGAGGGACCATTAAGCTTAGATTCACATGTAGATTAACCTGGAACTGATCACCCCGCACAATGGAGAGTCGCTGGCCTGGCTCACAGGACGGATGTTGTGGTCACGTGCATGAAGGTGTGAATAGCGTTCCGCGCACGTGACGTCACCATCTCATGAGCAACGCCTCTTGCCGCTAAGGTAGGACAAACAGTGGGAGAGCGCACGTAGCAACAGATATGATATGACCGACTTTTCAGCTGTTAAACTATCGCAAGAGGATGTCCCAGGCGCCCAGTTTACTGGTAGAACTGTCGAAGAACATACCAACGTTCAGCTCAAACGATGGCTTGAGTGTCGAGGGCTTAGAAAGACTGGAAAACAGGCCGAGTTGATAGAACGGTAAGTCGATGTTTTTTTCCTGCTTGGCGTTCATGGCGTCATCGGCCGTTTTTTCTGTTTGTAATCACCGTCCAGGAATCGTTATATTTTGCTTTTTCCGGGTTGAACTGTTGTGTAGGCCGACCGCACAAGTGTACCCGGTGCACACATTTCTCCTTGGCAGTCTTGAATTTCGGGAAATTAATGAAGAAAACATCCTTCATATGCGGCCTATCAGCGTACCTCGAGTCGCTGTTGCACGTTCCATAGGAACAATGTTTATAAACCATGGTTAGGAGACGTCTTAGACTTGGAAAAAGCAGTCGTTTTACCGAGTAAAACCAAGGGTAACGTACAGCCAAAGAGCGGAGGACAACGCAAGTTTGCCCTACCGCGTACCACGTGATATGACGTCACATTCTAAAAATAGCTCGCTCGCGGAACGCCATTGGGGTGAAACTTGGCAGGAACGAAACCTATTGCTGTGTTGTAGGTTAGTTGAAACCTGAGCCGCCCTCCTCTGTTTGAGTAGAAGACATTCAAAGCAACGAGTTTAGCTTTCGTGGGCGGTGGCCCTTTGCTCCCTAAGAAAAGCACCTTGGAGGTTTGCTAACAGGAATAATGTTTTTACCGATGAGTCTAAAATGCAAGTCTTTAGACACCCAATCAGATAAGACGGTGGATGTGGTTTACAGGGAAAGAACCTCAAACTGTCCAGCGCAGCTAGAAGTGTCGTGGTTTGTAGCATCAAGACCCGGTCAGCTCGCCGCCATGTCGTCTGCCGCTCTGGGTCCTGAGCTGGGTCCCGCAAACTGACAATGACCCAATCATTCTGGTAAAGCCATCCGGACGCGCCGGTCCTGATGATTCAAAACGGGCTGGACATGAGAGGAACCCCTCAGACCACAGCTGAAAGTGACAAGGGACGTCTTACTGGAGTGTTTTTTTTTTTTTTAGGGGAAATGTGTCCTTAAATTTTCCTCAGACATCAACATAAACACACATTTTTTTTTTTGTCTTAAGGGAGAGAAGATTAGCTTTTATTAATTTAGTGCAATTAAAACCACATTTTTCCAGAGAGAATAAAGATTTGACAATTTTATAAGATCTAAAAATCTTAATGGGGACCACATGTGGTCCTCAGGGGCTCCCTGGTGCCTGCGGGCACCACGTTGGTGACCCCTGTTTTAGTGCATGATCTTCATTTCACTTCCTTACATCATCCAATTTTATTTATTTTTTTTACATAAGATTTATGTATTGGTTATATCTTATCAAAATATACCCAAAAATAAATGTTTTATTTAGTTAATTTTTTTTAACCAGTTTCAAACGCTGATCCGATCAAACGGCGTATGTCAGGCAGCTTTAATAATTTGGCTGTCATGTTTCTAAGCGATGCTTATCTCTTTCTGCAGTACCGTACTCAGTACATACCTCAGACCCAACAGTATCCTGTGACCAGCAGCACAGGCTTCTATGCTGGGACGAGCCCTGCAGAATACTCTCCTTATGGTAAGGCTTTTACCCCGAGGCCACCAGCAGCAACCAAGCACAACCTTCGGTCTTACCATTGAAGGGTGGAATCACAGACACCACATCCCCCCCCCCCAAAATGATCTGCGTTGTGTGTGTGTGTGTGTGTGTGTACCTGTTGTCTAGAAGCTGTCCCTGCTCTTCTTAGGGGTTTTGCTTGGTTGTGTTTAGCCATCTCTGACGCTTCTGTGTCATAATACTGCTCTAAGTGTTACCGTGCCAGTTGCATGCGGTCTGGCTTGATTCTGCTTTGGTCTGTTTTCTCTATCTGCAGCCACCTGACACTTTCTTTTAGGTCCCATGAAATGACTTTAGAGCTCACGTTTCCCATGAGTCTGCTGTTACACGCCCAAGGTTGGTTGAGTGGCGTCTAATTCTGTCAGGAACCAAATTGAAATAATACTCATATGGTTGGGGAAAAACCTGAACTCTGCTTTTTATTATTTATTTTTTTAAGGTTACAACAAGCTTCAGGACCATGATCCAAACATCTCAGGCCTTTAAGTAATCGTATATTGTAGCGTTTCTTTTCAGAGGGGGATTCCCTTTCTTCAAACTATTATACCTGATGGCATAAGTTTTAACAAATACTTGAAGCTAAAGTGTATAACCTGATCCAGTTTCTTCGATTTAAAAGCAACAAATGATTATTTAGGTATTAGCTTAAACGCTACGTTGTTTAAAATGTGTCCTTGGTCTTTGAAGCCTTAACGAAAAGCAAAACGCTAAATTTAACAGCATTTTTAAACTAGACTTGAGTATTGCTAGAAAGGTTACCAATGTTTACCACTGTCAAGCTGGTATTTTACAATTGGCTCTAAAAACAAGAAACTAGAAGTCCCGACAGTTTGCCGAGGCTCAACTGATTTGTTGCGGATCAGTTGACGATGGCGTCCGTTCCTGCGCCTCCTCGTTTTCATGTGACGTGAGCGCAACCAGGGGAAAAAAGCGAATAATCAGGTGGTCTGCACAGGCGACTGCTAAACTCTAGAAACTAAAAGCAGCCGCTTCCTCCAATTTTGAATAATTGTGTTCGCACTTTTATCAAGATAGTTCAGCCGCCTCGTCACTCAGTGAACAGAAACGCTCGAGTGACCAGCTGACGCCGGCGTTGTTCATTTCATGGGACCTTCTTAACACCCTGCTTCCTCTGGATCCTCTCAATAACTCATACGGCATCTGTCTCTTCCTGCCCTCTCTTCTCCTTTCCTCCTCCTGCTCCTCACTCCCCCTGACCCCCCCGCCCCCCCCTCCTCCCCCTTGCTGCGTTGGTTCAGAGCCCTCTCTTGCTGCGCGGGAGAGGCGGGGTGGTGGGGGGAGAGGGGGCGGGCGAGAGAACGGCCGTCTCTCTCTCCACGGTGCTCCTCTCGCCTCCCAGCGCTACCCCGGTGAGTAGTGTGTGTGTGTGCGCGCGCTTGTGGTCAGCTAGCTTCAGTGGCAACAATCCGTGGCACTTCCCGTCTCTGATCACGTCCTGCGTGTTTTCTTTTGGCAAGTCGTAGAGTTGTCTCTGTCAGTGGGCTGAAACGGGAGTTCACATGTAAGAAAAAGATGAACGGCGATGGGTAGAAAATGGAAAAGCAGGTTGGGGGTGTATTTGCTGTGCTAGAACAAGGCGGTGCTATTTGAAATGACCGTCATTTGACTTGGTGCTGTTATAAAAAGCCATGTGATAAAAGGGCTCCAAGTATCCAATGCATGCGTATTAGTGTTTCTCTGTCCTAATCCATGCTTTTTTTTTTCTGTATTTCTTACTGTACAGTTTTATTAAATGAGTTTCTAACTGTTGCTGAATAAGTTTCACTTTGACATCTGCTTGACGGCCGTAAATGTACCCGTTTTTGTCCGAGCAGCAGGGACATACTACCCAGCCCAGCCGCAGTACCCACCATCCGTACAGCCGGCGCCGGTGATGATCAACCCGCAGCAACAAGCCCCGCCTCCCCAGCAAGCGCCCGCGCAGCCGCAAGGCCCACCAAAGCGGGAGCGCAGACAGGTAGCGTCTCCCAACAAAGGGCCAGCACGCGTCCCGTAGAAAGGAGGGAAAGTGTATTGTTTTTGTCCGTGTGGAACCTTCTCTTTCAACCTGGAAATGGCAGCGATGCTGCTGGGTGGCAACAATGGCTTAAAAGGGACTAGACGGCTGCCCCCCCCCCCGCTGGTATTTTATGCGGTCAGTGCATTTTCTGAGACGCCACGTTAATGTTCTGTTTCTTCCGCGTCCGCCAGATAACGATACGAGACCCCAACCAGGGGGGGCGTGACATCACGAAGGAGATCATGTCAGGTGGAAGGTCTACCACAGCAGCGACTCCCCCACAGGTGAGTTTTAGAACGTGGGCCCTCTGTTAGAGAACCGGTGCTCGTAAACGACGTGGACAATAACCGCGGTTTAGAGTTAAAACGTCTCTCTCTTCACCACTGGTCATCTACAAATGCATGTCCATGACTAAAACGAGTCACAGCATCTCCTTTTACTACAGATGTGCTGTAGTCAGCCAGCCCCCCCCCGACCAGCAGATCCGGGCCGACTGCTTTTTACTACAGAGATGTTCTCCTTAGTTTCATCTTCTCATTTGTGTCACACTTCACGTTCGCTTTAATATTGATTTTTAGCGTCACCTCGGAGCTCCACGTGTGAAAATCCATTAGTGCCCATCTGGAGCTCTTACCGCGCTGAACCGACCCCCTAAACTAGACGAGGGGAGTTTGTTGGTTAAATACATCAAACATGAGCCCAGCTCATTTTTCAATTGTCATGTTTTCCTTTTTTCCCTGATTTCCTGAACATTAATCAGTATTCCTGTTATCTGTAGTCATTAATGGTAGCTATGTGAAACTATAGCTTCATAACGAGCTGGTTGTTATATCTCTTAAAGCAATTTTTTTTTCCTGAAATTGATTGAAAGTGAAAGATATTATAGCTCTCCGTCTAACTTGCCTCAGGTTTACAGCAGCAGCAGCAGATCCTGGTTGTTGTAGCAAAGCGAATCCTCGGTTCATGAGGCTAGTTCTTTCCAAAATGATTCCCACCCCAGGCTGATGTAGGTTTAAAGTAATCTAGTAACGTTAACCACCGTGTTTGTTCTGACTGGAAGTAATATGTAATATTTTTTGTGTGTGCGGCCCAGCCAGAGTCCTGACCTGAATCTGTGGAAGGAGCTAAATATCAGGGTGACTAGAGACTCGCAAGTCAGAAGCAAAGATGTGGAGACGTGCTGTTATGTGACGACTTTGATTGTTCCAACGCCGATAACGCTTTTCCCACGGACTACCGAGTGGGGTTGATGGCATTTTTGACATGCATTGTTTTTTTGTGTTTTTTATCAGATAAATTATTTTTCAGAGTTATTGCACCTTTATTTTTTTTTTTTTATTTTTTTTTTTCCTCTTTCAATGAGTTTCTGTCTCGTTTCCTTTCAGAAACAAACGTCTTGGTTGACTGAAAATAACTTTGAATCTAAATCTGCCGGGAGCCTGAATCATTTTAACTTTGTTATTCAAGATAATAAAGCGCCTCAAAGTAGGACGCCTCCGGTCAAACGTGTAGAAACAGTTAATTCTGAGCGCTGTGGAGAATGCCGTGTTTGCTTTTAAATGGGGCTTTTATTTCATTTGACTTTGACTTTTTCCTCCCCTTTTTATTCGTTTTTCCCCAAATATTCCTGTTAGACTAAACGGAGCAACCTGTGTTCTCTGGGCATTTTAACACAGGTTGGCTCCTTTTCTAAATGCGATTGCAAGTTCTGTTTATTACCTGATATTTAAAATTCCTCCATGTTTAGTTTTCCACTGGGTCTAGATACGTTCTCCTGTGCTTTATATCTAACTTCACCAAGATGGGAGGAAAAAACATAATTTCTAACAACTTCTTGTTGGGGGGAAAAATCTAAATTTGACCAGAATTCATGCTGCGACCGCTCTGACATTCCCAGGCTTGGATAACACGCCTCACTGAGTCTTCTTCCTGCGGTCACAACCTTCCCACCAAACAGCGCTGTAACCAATCAGGGCCCCATAAACGTAGAAGTGGCCAATTCTGCTCACCGGGCAATTTCTCAGTTCATCTCCACTCTGCGGTGTAATGCGTCGGTTACGTTTGTGGCCCGATGCAAACTTTGTCGCATGACGACGCTTCTTATTGGCAAATGAGTTGTTTGTTTGTTTTTCTGTCAAGTTCTTCTGGATGATGACACTGGAAAATAAAGTAAATTAAAAGCACGTTGGCATGACTGGAGCAGTACAATACTCCAGGTGTAAAGTAAAAATGGAAGATGTGAAGACTTAAAAATGATCAGTATAAATGGACTGAATTAATATACGGTGCCTTAAAGTATTCACCCCCTTTGTGTTTTTCATGTTTTGTTGCCTCACAACCTGGAATTAAAATAGATTGTTTGAAACGTAGCACAGGATCCAACAAAACAGATGTTTTTGATCTGTTTTTTTTTTTTTTTTTTTTTTTTTCTTGGTGCTTTAAAAACACGTTTCCCTTTGATCTCAGGCATCTGGAGCAGAAGTAAGCATCGCCCAGACCAATGGTGAAGTTGTACAGCCTGTTGCTACGGTGACACGAAAAGGTGAGGAAACCTTCCCGAGTTTGATTTGCAGACGGGTGCGAAATGTCTCTGCTCGTTTATTTATTCCTCTTCGTATTCCTTGCATGTTCGTTCCCGTTTCACTCTCGACCAGAGGAGCACGCGGAGCCCGCTGCCTCCACTGAAAGCCCTCCGCCCGCTGCTCCCGAAAACACGGAGCCTGTAGCGGAGGCCAAACAGGAAGTGAACAGACGGCTCACCCCGCCCGTGGAGTTGGCCGCCCAGCCGGTGGCGACCGCCGCCGCTGCCGAGAGACTTTCCCCGTCGATAACGGAGCGACAGTCTCCGGCTCCCCTCCCGCCAGCGGCAGCAGCTACCAGCGGCGCTGCTGAGGCAGTGAGTGAAGTCGTCGCCGACACAGTCGACGCGCCGGTCAGACCTTCTGCATCACCGGTAGCGCAAGAGACGGCGGTGAAAACGGAGGAGCCGCCGGCCGCCCCGTCCGAAAAGCACGCCGAACAGGAGGAGGTGAAACCAGAAGTCGTAGAAGCGGAAAAAGAGGAAGAGACGCCGAGCGCCACGCCGGAACCCCCCGTTGAAGCTGCAGCAGCTCCTGTGGAGGCCGTGAAGGAGGAGGAGGAGGATGATGATGCTGCTGCTGCAGAACCATCCGGTGACGTCTCCCCGCCCCTCGCCGTACCAGAACCTGCTGCTCCACAGGCCCCCCGCCTCCACCCGAGCTCCGAACCGGAACCCGCACCGGTTCGCTCGGCAGAGCCTCCCCTCTCCAACGGCCTTCCTCAGGAGGCTGAGGAACTCCCTGCAGACGCACCAGTGACTGACACTACACCCCAGGACAAACCCGAACCCCCTCAATCTCAGGAATCCGCAGCTGTGGCTAAAACAGCACCACCAGCACAGAAAGAAGAAGAAGAGGAGGAGACGGTGCGGGAGGAAGAGCCGCCGCCGCAGGAGAAGACGGAAGATGCTCCTCTTGCCACTGCCAGCTGCCCAGAGGAAACTACTATGCAAGGTAACTAGATGACTCACCTGGATTTCACGTTAATCGGTATTAAACCAGAAGGTGTTGAAAGGTGTCGTCCTAAAGCCAGTAGGGTGACGCCTAACCTGTCGGGCATCTTCCCCTCAGAGTCCTGGAAGTTTCCGTGTTGAAAGAAGCGCTTGTTAGCGCAGCAACATGAAGGAACAGCGTTGTCAGTGGTGTGGTTGGTGCCTGCCGGTTTGGATCCCACACACAGCAGCGATTATAGGTGTTTAATTAGACACGTTAATTGCATTCCCCTCAACGCCTATTGCTGTGCACCCTCATGGAGATGACGCTACATGTAGTCTGAAGGAAACCAACAACTTCATGACAGGAAAAAGGTGTGAAAAATAGAAAAAAAAAACAAACGTTAGTGAAACTGAGCAGTGAGGAGCGTTATGGATTCAGTCAAACACAGAACAGATCTCTGTCCGGTTCGATTGAGGAGCGATCTGAGCTGAGAACCAATTACTGCCCACAAATGTCGCCGTGTGACAAACTAGGGACAGTTTAGAGCCCAGTGGAGGAGAAGAAACGCCCAGAGGAGCATTTCCTTTTCAACAGCTCAACGTTTAGGGATAAAAACAGGCACACTGTGTCCCTTTTCTTCTTTTCAGTGCTGGATTTTTAACAGAATACAATGTTTTTAGCAAGTCCACTTAAGAAAAGGGTTTATGCTCGGTGAACACCCGGGCACCCTGGGGGATCGTGGGAGATCGTACGGTCAGGCGGTGGATGGCTGGAGGAAAAGTAAACGGGGCTGACACAAAGATCGTAGTTTCAGAGTGATTAGTTTGCTTTATTGATCCCCGTCCTGTTACAGCGACTGTTAACAGAAACATGGACCCCGAGACCGAAACTGGTCAGTCTTCTAGAAAGGAAACGCAGGAATCTATTTCTTCTCGATTTTGATGGGTTTTCGTTTTGAATTCTTTGCGTATTCTCCACCAATAAACTCCACCATGCTGCTTCTGCGTTACGCGAGACGCCAACAGCGCGGTCGCATGGATCCACTGTCGAACACGTCAAGTTCCCTACAAAGTGCTCCCTGCAGAGCGTTTGTGACTGAACAGGGTGCTGGTTTCACTACAGCGCACCTTCCTCATGCTGTAGCTAAAAAAAAATGTACCTCGTTAGGGTGAACCCATCAGTCGTTTCATTTACCACTTCCATGGGTTTTTATCTGGGAACCCAGCGTCGTTTTCAGCACATGGTTCTGATGTTTTTCTGTAGCCTTAGAGACTAGAAACGAATGCCTTAAAGGAACGAGTTTGAATTAAATTAATAAGGAGACTTTTTTTTTTTTTATTCAGTGAAGTCATGAAATTTACAACAAATGGCAAAACTACTGAAAGGAAATTTTCCTACAGACTCTGTTGAACCCGTATTTTCTAATAAATACCACTTAAACATAATTACCCTAGTATTTTTCGCTGTGCTTAATTACACAGCAGAACGGGGGATGTTGTAACAGCTGTCTCACAAATGCATCAAATCGGCTCATCTAGTCTTTTATCGCAGAACTCGAGCCTCTATGGGGACCAATTGAAAGAAAAATGGTTGTTACGTTTAGTATTGAGGGGAAAACCCCACTTTAAAGTGTTTTTTTTTCCCCTGTTTTTTCCCCTCTGTTGACCTCAACAACTTGACCTCTGTCTGTAGCTGCTACGTCTGTGCCAAAGAAGAAGAAGAACGTGAAAGATCTCGACAAAAAAGCCATCCTCCTGGATGCCTTCAAAGAGGTGAGGCTCTCTTCTGCTGCGACGTTGCTGACTCTCCGTAGAGGAGCAGGTCGGCCTTTATGGTGCTGGCCGTGGCAGACCAACTGAACCCATCCTAATGTTCTAGCAGGGACCGGAAGCCGAGCCTGTTCCTGAACCATCAGCGGTCCAGGTCTGCCCTCCAGCTCCAGCTGAGCCTCCCGCCGAAGCGGCAGAGGAGACCTCGGAGGAAAAAGAGGACAAGCAGAACGCAGAACCGGACGAACCTAAATCCCCCGTCGATCCAGGCGATCAGAAATACCAGTACAAAGAAGGTCGGCGTTTAATGAGACACCGTGAAAAGCTTTAAACTGTCTGTAGAAAGAATTTAAGATCTGCGGGGAAGTTGGACTCTAAATTGGGGGAAACCAGGTAGTTAAACTTTATTTTGAGCAGACAAGTAATGAATCGCTCGATGAAAGCACAGCTGCAGATTTCTATTCAATTTCAAGTTTTTCTGCAAAAGAGAAAAAGGTTAACCTGTAGATTAACAACTTTCAAAATGCAAATGGCAGATTAGCCGTTTATCAGTTTATCAGCGCTGCTGCTCTGTAGCAGTTCTATTAAAATTGTTGTCAACTAAGCAAACCTCATTTGCTTTGCTTGGTTTTGACTGTAGTGGATATTCACATCTTTACAAACTACCGCTTTCTTTTCTGAATAGCTTTCACTAATGTTTTAGTTACTGACAGATTGTGTTGTGTTAGATTTTTGGCATTTAAACAACCTGGAGAGCATTTGGAAAGTAACGATGGCTAACCGGGCGGGTGTGCGTTCCTAAGATCCACGTGAGACGGCGCTGTACAGTCTGACATTTAAGTCCAGGACTGGTTTGAGGCTGAAAATGTGCAGAGCGTGTCAAAGAAAGAGCTGGCGGGTTAACGCTGTGTAAGATGTAGAAGCTTGGGTGCCGTCACGTTTAATAGAAATTTAATGGCGTAGCTGTTTTTCTTTTTTTCTTTCCCCCATTTCTCTCTCTCAAATTGTTAAAAAGTTGTATCCAGTTCTGAAGTTGAAGTTAGCCATGCAATGTGAGCTCGCTGATGTGTATCAAATGTGTGTTGCTCAGACCAATGGGAGCCCATCAACCCAGAAGCAAAGAAGCGGTACGACCGAGAGTTCCTTCTGGGCTTCCAGTTCATCAGCGCCAGTATGCACAAACCCGAGGGTCTGCCGCTCATCAACGACGTGGTCCTGGACGAGGTATGTAGCAGCTTCACCGGGGGAAGGAAACGGAACGATCCAGACGTTTCTGTTTGACAGATCTGATGAAATGTTGCGTATTTGGCGTTCTCTCATTTCATTATCATCATAGTGGGTTTTTTTTGAGCCTGTAATAAACTCCTCTCCACCGGAAAGTATAATATGTACGAATGTAAGCGCGTTTATCCCAAAAAACAATTTGAGTCAAGTATAAGATCAGAAAAACAGTCGTGTTGACAAGAATTGTCCGATTATATGAAAGCAAAGGTGCAACTCTAAGGGTCTCAAACTGACGGGTGCCCAGAAAGTGGAAACTTCTCCGCTGTTCAGAAGATTTTTAACTTAACTTTATGAATTTGTCACAAGACATGCAGGAAGTTGGTAGGCTCGACTATAAAGTCTGTGACTGTGCCGTCTGCCACCCTGTCTAAAACCCCGTGGTCTTCAATGGGGGCTTTTTCAGTCACGGCGGAGCTTCTGCCTCTCCGTACAGCGGCTTTGTAGACATGCGTTGCGGTTTGGCTTTGCGTTGACACTCAAGGTCACCTGACAGAAAACATAAAAACAGGCGTGTTATTTAAAAAATAAAAAGCTATATGCCTACGTTAAGCTTTTATTGTGAAGGGTTGCCCTGTTGATACTGTAACTGGAGGCATAGGATGTAGGCATAGTTGTGTTGGTGTTTCTGCTGCTCTACAAAGTGCAATCAGACCCAATAATCGGATAAAATGTCAAGCTGAATCCTCCTGCTTTGGGATTTAGCCATCCCCCCTTGTAATTTAAAAATGGTGACTTGTTTGTGCGGGACTGGCAGAAGCATTTTTGTCAATTTTCTTCTCCAGGTAAACAAGACTCCGCTGCGGCCTGTTGATCCAAGTCGACTGATGAGCGCGGGTTCAGATTTCACGCCTCCGTTTTTGGGGGGTCTTGGGGGCAAATCGATGGGACAACGACCTCAGGTTATTTAAAGTCCTCCTTTCCTCCTGTCATCATTTCCATCGCGTTGCGTTTTTATCCAAAGCGTTTCCTGAACATGCCCCGTTTTGTGCCTCCAGCCCTCTGGGTCCCATCGCTCCCAGCAGAGCTTGCGAAAAGAGCCCAAGAAAATCATCATCATCAACAGCAGGTCTCTCACCGACAACGTGCAGCTCAACAAGGCCGCCAACGCCTGGAAGCCCTCCACCATAAAGCAGGAGGACAGCGCCCCCGAAGAGAGCGACGACGAGCAGGCAAAGACCCGGGAGGTGTTCAAGCGTCTGCGCAGCATCCTGAACAAGCTCACCCCGCAGAAGTTCCAGGAGCTGATGAAGCAGGTGATGGAGCTGAAGATAGACACAGAAGAGAGGCTGAAGGGCACCATCGATCTCATCTTCGAGAAGGCCATCTCCGAGCCCAACTTCTCCGTAGCCTACGCCAACATGTGCCGCTGCCTTATAGGGGTGAGTCCCGCTGATCGGCGCGCGCCCGGGAACGGCTCCCATGATGAGCTCAGTTTCGTGCCACGTGTCTGGGCCACTGAAAGCTCATGATGGCTTTTGAGGATCTGATGGAGCGAAACGAAATCTTTGCGTTTAGATTTGCTCTCCAACTATCGATAAATCGAGTCTAAACTCGTGTTGGTTGTTGTCCGTCTCCAGCTGAAAGTGCCCATCCCAGACAAGCCTGGAAACTTTGTGAACTTTCGCAAACTTCTGCTCAACCGCTGCCAGAAGGAGTTTGAAAAGGACCAGGACGACGACGAGATCTTTGAGAGAAGGCAGAAGGAGATGGAAGCTTCCAAGAACGTATGTTTCTTTTTCCTCCCCCACCCTTATTTAGTAGATGTTTAGACCAAATCCATCAGCTGGGTGCAAGAGCGAGAAAGAATTTCTCCGTTTCTTTGCAGGACGAGGAGCGCGAGCGTCTGAGGGTGGAACTGGAAGACTCCAGGGACAAAGCTCGAAGGCGCTCGCTGGGCAACATCAAGTTCATCGGCGAGCTCTTCAAGCTGAAAATGCTGACGGAGGCCATCATGCACGACTGCGTGGTCAAACTCCTGAAGAACCACGACGAGGAATCTCTGGAGTGTCTCTGCAGACTGCTCTCCACCATCGGAAAAGACCTGGACTTCGAGAAGGCCAAGGTCAGTAGGTTACCAGGGGCAGGAGGAAGAAGCGGGTGACGTGGAGTGCTCTTCTGTGATGACCTTTGTTCTTTGTGCCACGTGTCTGGGCCACTGACTGTTTATGATGGGTTGAGGAACTGAGAAGGCATACGGTTCCTTTCAAGAGTGTCCTCACCCCTTGATCTTTGTCACGTAGACCAACACAAAGCGGTGCAGAATCGTAAGAAAGGAAATGATGCACCATTTTCAGGATACAAATTCAAATATTTGATATACGATTTGTTTTCATCCTCCTTTATTCTTATTCCACTAAAGACAATCCAGTGCCGCCAATGACCTTCAGAGGTCTTGTAAGCAAAGGTGTGTGAATCCACTTCAGTTGGATTCATGTGGATATTAAGGACCTCAGAGGTTTGTGAGAGACCACGAGTGATGCAGGAAACGGCTTCAGGCACCAAACTAAATTGTGGAGAAGTTTAGAGATGGTTCAGGTTCCCCAACACTTTCCCCAGACTGAAATCTCAATCTATCATGACAATGGAAAGGTTTTTGGGACAGCTGCAGACCTGGAGGTGGGCTGTGCAGCGAGGGCATTAATCAGAGACCCGAACAACAGGCCCCTGCAGACTTTAGAGGATATGCAGAGACAACGACTCGGGTGGGAGAACCTTTAGCCGTGTCCTCAACAAATTGGGCCTTTATGGAAAAGTGGTAACATGAAAGTCAAAAGAAGTCCAATTAGCTGTTTATCACAAACCCTGGAGGGTCCCCGGCAAACAGGGGGGTGGGGTTCTGGTCAGGTGAGACCAAAACCAAACTTTTTGATCTAGGTGCAACGCTACAGTGTTAGAAAACACCCTTCCCTGATGGAGCCCTTATTACCGAGAAGCAGCTTGGTGGCAGCGTCATGCCGTGGGGAAGCTTTTCTTCAGCGGGGTCAGAGAATCTGGTCACAGTTGATCAGGTGGAGCTGGGCAAAGGCTTGAAATTGCTGTTCAGAAGCTTTCCAGCCAATCTGAATGGGTTTTAGCTGTTTAAGTTAAGATGTGTGACGCTGAGACATTTCCCCCAGATACTAGCAGCTGGACAGGCAGGGAAAGGTGGTTCTACGAGGTATCGACTCGGATGAGGCGGATACAAATGTAAGCCGTGCTTCTGAGATTTCTATTACCAAATGCCCTTCTGCTTGTCAATTACTGCGCCGCTTTGTGCTGCTCCATCACATGAAACCCTGATGGAATATATGAAAGTCTCAGGTTGTAAAATAACACGAGGAAAAGCTCGGGGGGGGGGGGGGGGGGTATGAATACTTGGAGGCACTGTAAGTAAAAGTTATCTCAGTTTACTCAGGTCTCACGTTCTTGACAAGTAAAAGCCAGGATATTCTTTTTCTTTCTCAGCCTCGCATGGATCAGTATTTCACCCAGATGGACAAGATCATCAAGGAGAGGAAGACGTCATCCAGAATCCGCTTCATGCTGCAAGACGTTCTGGACCTCAGGAAGGTAAACGGTGATCCACAAAGCAGTAAAGCAGCTCATAAGTGATGCTGGTGGTGATTATTTTTTCTTTTCTTTTTTTTCTTCTTCTTCCTTCTGTGAATCTTAGAATAACTGGGTTCCACGCAGAGGAGACCAGGGTCCTAAAACAATCGACCAGATCCACAAAGAGGCAGAGATGGAGGAGCACAGGGAGCAGATCAAAGTCCAGCAGCAGCTCCTGTCTAAGAAGGACAGCCGCGGGCCGCACACGCCTGCAAGGGGCCGGCCTTCCCAGCCTCAGGATGAGGGCTGGAACACGGTGCCCATCTCGAAGAATCGGCCCATCGACATCACCCGCCTCAGCAAGATCACAAAGGTAAAACCTCCAGAGCACCGGACTTTACTCTGTGAGCTGCTATAAGCTGAAATGGTGCAGTTCTGAGTAGATTTAGGTTCCACTTTTGTAAAAAAAGTGTTTCGAAGCTTGTTTTCTAAATGCGACTTGGTTCGCCTGCAGCCCTGCGCCCTGGACTTCAACAACCAGCGGCTGGCTCCGGACGGAAAAGGCATGTGGGGCAGCTGGGGGAAAGGCAGCAGTGGAGGAAGTGGAGCTAAACCAGCCAGCGGAGATCAAGGTAAACCTTTTTGTCTCTACAAAAACCATGAGCTTAAGGTGGTTTTACAGACTGATCCTAATTGGAATGTTCTGTTCTCCTTTTGTGCAGACTCTGGACGTCCAGCGACCAGCACCCTCAACCGATTCTCAGCCCTGCAGCAGTCCGGTTCGATGTCATCATCAACAGACTCTGATCGGCGAGTTCCTCAGAGGTACTCCCTAAAACTCCTTCGCGTCACCGGTGTTTTCTTCTCGGCTACTTTTCCGCTTGGAGCCAGTCTCCATCCGCATCGTTTCAGCACTAGTTTTAGGGAGTTACTTTGCCCTGTTGGAAGTGTTGTTTTAAACCCCGCTAATCCCCAACTCGTAGGTCGAGCGCCAGTCGGGAACGCGGTGGCGACCGAGACCGGAGTGACCACGACAGGGATCGGTACGACCGATTTGCTCGCAGCGAGAGACAGGACGGGAGCCAGTTTTCCAAGCGAAGTTTCAGCAGAGAATCACAGGAGCGCGGCGGGAGGGGCGGAGACAACCGGGCCTCGACGGAGCCCGTGCGCCGCGTCGCCAGCATGACCGACAACCGGGACCGAGGCAGCAGAGACCGGGGCAGCCGGGACCGAGGAGGTCATGACCGAGGCAGCAGAGACAGAGGCAGCCGGGACCGAGGAAGCAGGGATCAAGGCGGCCGGGACCGAGGGAGCAGGGACCAAGGGAGCCGGGACCGAGGAAGCAGGAGCCAAGGAGCTCGGGACACCGGGCCAAGCAAAGACCTCCCAGGTATCAGGCTTGAGGAACTGGGACAAGCCTCAGAACGGACGTTGACAGTAAAAAGTGTCGGGGTTAACTTATTTCCACCGGTTTTTTTTGTTTCTCCACAGCTAAGAGCGAAAGTGCCCCCGCTTCTCTTCCCAAGCCGGCCATGACTGAAGAGGAGGTGGAGAAGAAGTCCAACGCCATCATTGAAGAATACCTCCACATCAACGACATGAAGGTACGAACGTGTTCCCAGACGGCGTGCTCTGTGACGTCAGCAGGCGTCGGCGCTTCCGTCTGATAGTCCTTCTCTTCTTCTCGGCCCGCAGGAGGCGCTGCAGTGCGTCGCAGAGCTCAACAGCGCCTCGCTGCTCTACATCTTCGTGCGCAGCGGCCTGGAATCGACGCTCGAGCGCAGCACCATTGCCAGGGAGCGCCTGGGTTTGTTGCTGCACCACCTGGTAGAGGCGGGGACGCTGGCCACCCAGCAGTACTATAAAGGGTGAGCAGAGGTCGCTGAGGTCCTGCGCCGCAGCAGGAACGTGGAAGTAGAACCAGAGAGGGGAAGGTAACGAGTCCTCTGTGTTTTTAGGCTGCTGGAAATCCTGGAAGTGGCCGAGGACATGGCTATAGATATACCTCACATCTGGCTCTACCTGGCCGAGCTCATTACTCCCATGCTCCATGACGGGGGCATCCCTATGGGACAGCTCTTTAGGTGAGTGCTGGAGGAAGACTCGTGTAAGAAGGAAGTTTTGACGTTAGAGTTTGACACGAGGACACAACAGCGCAAGTACAAGCGTTTCTCTTCTTCATAGAGAATGTTTTCTGTTTCCTTATCTGGGCTTATCACGCTCTGTTTAGGAACATTTCTGACTGGCGCCGTAGTGAGATTAGATCCGTATTCATCCAACCATACTGGTGCAGATTCAGCACGTCTTATGGCTAATGTACCCGCAACTTTCATACGTTTCTAATTCATGTAACTATTAGCGGAGAAATTGGAATATTTCAGTGTCTGTCATTTTGTTCCATGTCCAGAAGTGTTGCTCCTCTCTCTCTGCGACTCTTCACGCCGTCTGCTTCTCAATGCGAACATGATTCTGAAACGTTCTTGGTTCCGATTCTTTTAAGTCTGAACCGAAAGATGCTTACTCAGCAGTCTTTTGTTTCTCTCCCACCCGCTTCATTCTACCGTATACGTTTTCTGCCTTTACGTTTTAAATGCCGGGGGCCTCTGTAGTGACAATCATCTGTAAGGTTTGCTCTGAAAAGCAGCGACGACACAACGAGGCTCTGCTGCGCTCCACAATGCCTTGGTCTGTTTAGCTTGTTTCCGTGCAGCGGTGACCTTCTGCTGCGCTGAGCAGAGCCCAAGTGGTGACTTTTTCTTTTGGGAAGAATTATATATTTCTCGTCTAAAACCACCTTAATATTCTGGGATTTGACAAATGCAGGCAGAGACATGCATCTATACCACCTAATGAAAGTTTAAATGTTTTATGCAAATTGTATCATAAATACAGTTTGACCACTTGGATTTAATCAAATTCATCATGTTGGATTTATTCCAACATGATGCGGGATCCTTCATTAAAGGTAATTGTGAATTCAGCAGAAAGTGAAGGAATTAGCTGATTATCCCCACTTATGCATCAAAGCCTACGTCCTCAACCTGTATCTGTTTTTTTGTTTTTTCCTAAACTCAAGAGAGTGCATCAAAGAAGGCTGTAAAAGTAGCAGTTTCCTATCTCTATGTAATTACTCAACAGGGGGAAAAAGAGGTTTTCCCGTATGTGACCCACCAACCACCAGTCGATGCATCACTAGCTATGTTTACATGCACAAAATGTCATGATCGGATTAAAATGTATTCGGATTAAATAATCGGATTGTACCGTTTATATGGGCACGCGATCAAGTAATCCGATCATAATGTGCATGTATATGCACCTGGCTTTATTCAGAGTAGAACCACTCTGACATGCGCAGTTATCAAATTACCCTAAAAAACACAGAAGAAGAAGTGCTTCCTTCTTTGCTAAACAACAAAACATAGTAAACTAAGCAGTATTATACAAGTTTGTTTGTCTTCCGAGCGCCCAGTCTGGATTTGCACGATGTTCTAATTGCGGTTGAAACATTACTGAGTAAACAACAATTTTGAGTTCTTTTATTTATTTGAACAGAAAGGTTGTATCGGGAGCCCCAACAGTTTTGCTAATGCAGAAATATGTGACGTTTACGTGGGGCGTACATGCGCACTCGGGTCAGTTTGCCACATTCGGAATAACTTGAGCCTGACAAGCATTTATTTGCACGTTGATCGTATTATCAATCGACATAAACCATTCCTCTCACTCCGATTATAATTTCATTCTGATTGATCTTAATCTGATCATAATTTTCCGATTGGCTCGTTTACGTTACGCATTTTATTCCGACTACGTTTGTCCATGTAAATGTAGCTACTAACTAGAACACCTTGTAACCAGCCTTTGGATGCATACCGTTATGAATCTTAGATTTTACCAAACCCATAAAAAAAATCCTTCTCCTAACTCTAAGGTTTCTTATTTTTGTTAAGAATATGCTTTGTCATCATGGGTCCCTTTTTTAAAAAGAAAATAAAAACACTAAAAAAAACTTCTTAAGGGCGTCTATCTGGAGTTTTTCGTTACTTTGCATATTTTGACATAAATTATAGATTTACAGATGTCTAACAATAACTTAGACAACTGCATTTAAAAAATATTCTTTCACCTGGAATAAAAGGGTTAATCAGATGTAAATGTAGCTCACGTTTTCAGGCGGAAGACTCGACGTGCATCTTAAATCAAAATATGAGATATTTCACTCATCTTTTTCCCTTCAGTCGCCGTATTAACGAACATACAAAGCTGCTAAATATTGTTGCATTCTTCAAGCTTGTGAAAAGGCAAACATTGATGCCGTTTTAATTGCGTCTTCAGGGAGATCTCGAAGCCTCTCGTGCCTCTGGGGAAGGCCGGCGCACTGCTGGCGCAGATCCTCGCACAGCTCTGCAAAGGAATGGTACGTCCGTGAGACTCGCAGTCCAATCATCTGCCTCCGTCTTTTGCAGATTTAAAGTGTTTCAAAGCTCAGCTGAAACCTTTCACATTGTCTTCCCCCCCATCAGACTCATGAGAAGGTCGGGTCGTTGTGGAGAGATGCCGGCTTGAATTGGAAAGACTTCTTGTCCAAGGATGAAGATGTCAACAAATTTGTCACCGATGAGGTACTTGGCAGATGTTCGATCTTTTTATTTCATTCATTATTATTTTTATACTATAGTGTGAACTAATATGAAAACAAGTTATGGTAAAACAGTTGGTTTTACCGCAGAGCTAACGGTCGTCTGAATTTGAATGGCTCATGATTATTTATGTAATTTGCGCACTACTTAAATGTTTTGTCTGATAATACAGCAGGCATTTAAGATAAGTCTTTAGTCTCAGAGGCATCCTATTGATAAGGGCGCGTACAGCTTTTTATTAGATGACAAGAACTTAATTGACTTTGTAAAGTGCCTTGAGATGACGTATCATGAATTGGCGCTATATAAATGAAACTGAATTGAATTGGAATGTGTCAGGATACAAGAAAACAAGTGAGTTTTGTCCAAAAGAAAATCGAATGGTTTCTGAGCCAGCTGTGTGCTGGGTCCCCGCCGGTGCTGATACCTTCTGTCGGTTCGGCTAACCCCCGCTGGCTATTGATCTAGTTCCAGCGCTATTTTCACGTGAATGTGACGTAGGGCTGGACGATAATTCAATAACAATACATATCGAGCGATAGACGTATATCCACGATAGAAAAAAGGGTCAGTAAAATGTTAAATAAAACAGTTTTCCTTCCTTTTGCATTCCAGCCATGTAGATTAATACTACTATCATTACAACCAATCACAAACGCAGACCCAGGAACGTGCCGCCACTAAGCTCCGCCCCCCTTCAGAGTTCAGATGGCCTTTTTCTTTTTTCCTGTTTTAAAAACTTGCAGGTTTAGTAAAAACTTGGCTTAATAAAGGGTGGAGTATAAAATGGCCAGGGCTGCACTTAAAATATATGCTTCAATTATTTGTTGATAATTATCGATATCGATGAATATTTCTATTTTATCGATATCGATCAATATTTCTATTTTATCGATATGCTATTTTTACTACATCGTCCAGCTCTAAGGTGACGTAAACAAACTAAGAAAAAGATCAAGTTTCTGAACATTGTTTCCAGGCGTGTTTATGTGCTGTACTTATTTCAGAAAGTGGAATTTACCACCGAGGAAGACAAAGAGCCGAAGGAAGCTGGTGAGAAGAAGGTCCTGAGTGGAGAGGAAATCAGCAAAGAGCTGGACCGGCTCCTTCAGGAGAAGGCCAACAACCAGCGCATCAGAGACTGGATAGAGGTGGGTGGTGCCACAAGTTCAGCCGCTTTCATTCAGGTGCATCGTGGGAACCTGGTTTTAACGTTAATGTCTTTTTGGGTTTTTACTCATTACTAATTGTTAGTAAAATGGAAAGTTAGAATCTGGTAGGAAGTTATAAGTAAACACTGTTAGTTGTATTTAAAGTAGGCCGTTCTTATTTCTTGGTTCCAGCTATGTCCACAAAAGTGACTTGCTGCCCTTGTTAAAATGGCACCATTATAATACATAAGTGTAGATGGAGTAAGGTGTCATCAGCTGTGTTAGCTAACCGTACCGCCATGACTGGAGGAAAGTAGTTGAACGTCTAGCTGGTCGTTTAGACGTCTCCAATCTTCTCTTCTTTTGTAAATCATGGCGTTATGCATTGATAACCTTCACAGCTTTATCGCTGCGATAGCTGTGGTTAAATGTCACAATAATGCTGTCCTTGTTTAGGCCAATCTGGATGAGCAGCAGTGGGCTTCCAGCCACTTCGTACGAGCGTTGATGACGTCGGTGTGCCAGTCTGCCATCATATGTAAGTGGATCTGATACAGCCTGCCGGCTCATTTGGCCCCGCCTTCAAATACGGCACGCACACTCACCGGCCACTTTATTAAGCACGCCTTGAACGCCGTCATGTGGAAGAAAGCAGTTTGAGGCGATGAGCGTTTTATACCGGGCCGGCAGCACTCCTAAGATGGGCTGTGGCGTAAACAACGCAGCGTGGTTCTGACGGGCTTAAAGCGTGCCGCTATCACCGGCACCGTTAGGGGACAACCAGCCGCCTGAACCGCTGACGCAAGGCAGCGTGGCTCAGTCCTACCGTCTGAACGTAGGAGATCAAGGCTATAACAGCAGGGACCATTTTTTCAGTCGCATATTGTCCAATCTTAGTGTCTGTGTAGTGGAGCCTGGGTTTTCTGTTCTCTATGATAGGAGCCTCACCCTGTGTGGTTTCCCTGCTGCTGTAGCCCATCTGTGCCCTGGTACAAAGTGCTGTAAACACAGGATGTTGTGGCGATTTGTCCTGGTGTTCCCTTTCCTACACTTCAAGTCATTTTCTCTGACACAGACATTTACGTGCTTTTTTTCTGGACCGTTCTGTTATCCAGAGAAGCGGTTGTGTGTGTGAAAACCCCTGTAGATCCAGAGTTTTTGAAATACTCCGATCAGCTCATCTGGCAGCATCAACCACAAGGCGTTCAAAGGCATTTAGATCCATTTCATCTCCATTCTGATCCTGAACTTCAGCAAATAGTCTTCATGTCATCTAGAGGTCTAAATGCACAGAGTCGCTGCCCTGTGATTGGCTGATTTGTACCTAATAATAATAATAATAATAATAAAGTGGCCTTTGAGCAGCCCCTACTGTTGGCCTTCTTGGTGCAGACATGCTGTAATGGCAGTGATTGTGATAAGAAACGTCTTTTCACACCATGACAGGTGACAACCCGTACAAGGTGGACGAGAAGCAGATCAAACAGAGAGCCCCTCTGCTGCAGAGATATCTCTGCGACGAGGAGAAAGGGCTGCAAGCCCTCTATGCCCTCCAGGCCCTCATGGTGCACATGGAACAGCCTGCAAGTAAGTTTGTATTTCACTTCTTTGCATCTACAATAAAGAGTCTTAAAGGGATAGTGCCCACAGGAAATGTGGCCTTTTAGGTTATTTTAACTGCAGAAAGAAGGACTTGGTGCATTTTACCCTGTAATATTCAATATTAGTTTTATTTAGTACCAAAGCAAAGTAAGTGGATTTTATTTTTTTTCTTTGTTTTTTTTGGATTTTTTAAAATTTTTGCTACAAGGCAGTGAGCTCCTTGGCTGTCGATGCTGACCTCTGCTCCGTTTCTGCAGGCCTGCTGCTTATGTTCTTCAACACCCTTTACGACGAGGACGTGATTGAAGAGGAAATCTTCTACAAGTGGGAGTCCAGCAAAGATCCGGCAGAGCAAACCGGCAAAGGCGTAGCCTTGAAGTCCGTCACCGGCTTCTTCACCTTCCTCCGCAATGCCGAAGAGGAGTCCGACAAGGACTGAGGAAACTGTTTAATAAAAAAAAATCCTGCTTTCATCAAGATGGGCCGGATCTGCAGGCAACTGCGAAAGAGTAGTAGACAATATATTTAGCCCAGAGTGGCAGACTCGAATCAATCCTCAATGAGGATAAATCTTTATTTTTCTTTTTTTTTTTTTGTTTTTGTTTTCTTTGAGGGATGAACTCAGAAAACAATCATTTCTCCCTTTCCCTCCTCTCCTGCTTTACACAGCAAGTGTCCTCATGAAATAAACTTGAAACATACTCAGCAGGACTGCTTGTTAATGACGTGTCGGAAATCCACACATCACTACAAACTTTTTTTTTTTGTTTTGTTTTTTTTGTTTTTAATCACAGTAACACAAACCAACTGGCTGCTTCTTCATCGTTCTAGACGATTATGCCTGATGTCCTCTGACCTGCAGGAGGCGACCTGCGGGGGGCTGTGTGGTGTGGTGGCTTCCCTTAGACCGCGGGCCTCTTGGAATGATCTGATACACAGATCCTCTCTGTCCTTTTTACTGGAGTGTGCAGCATGACTGAAGTGCGCTTCAATCAAGAAAAAAATAAAATAAAAAATTCAGCGGACGAAATGTTTGACGTTAAGGACTTGAACTTAGATGGAGTTTTAAATGCAAAGGTTGTCTATTTTCCTCTCTTCCTGTTTCCTGTCATGAGATTTGATGGTGACTGACTGGGGGGGGGGTGGTCTTAATGCTTCCTGTAAGCCATCCTTTCCCATCCCAGGTGGTGAGCCACACCGACTGACTCATCTTTACCTCTTCTCTAACCTGACACCTAATGACCCAATCATCGTTAGAAACTTGAAATCCGCAGAGAAAAAAAAATGACTTGATGAAATTAAATATATACGGTGGGGGAGGGGAGGCGGTAAGAAACACAGAAGTGATCCGAAAGCCTTTTCTACTTTAAGTGGAAACTCATTTCAGGACCTTTCTGTAAATATATAATGATGATGAACTTTTTTTTTTTCTGTTTTTATTTTTCAGAAACCACGAATTTCTGATGTAATTGCAGTGTCTCATTTTCCAGCAGAAACCACAGTTGTCCAGATGCAGAGAGGTGCTTTAGATAATTCAATGATTATTAGTTTTATTTCAATTTTGTAAATATTTTTTTTTTTCTTTTGCTTTCTTTATTTAAGAAAATGATTGCTTCTTTTGCATCGGAAACTGGAAAGATGAGGTGACAGAAACATTACAATAAATGACTTAAGTTGCCGTGCAGAGTTGTGTTGACTGCTTTGACGTTCTTGCTGCCTGAGGGTGCCGTCTCGTACCGACCGTGTGAAGCTGACCGGATCTTGTTCCTCATCAGTCGACATTAAGCTCTAGAGAAGTGGGATGAGAACGATGCGTCAGGCCTGCACCCTAGTCTAGGGTGATGGGGCAGTGAAGCGGCACCTGCTAACCTGGCTGCTTCTCCTGGGGTCCGAATGGGCGACGGCGTCCTTTATCTCAATAGCATCTTGGAGCTTTCATTTCGTTTAACTAAACCTTCATAACGGGAGTCATATTTTAATTTCCCATCCATATTTTAGAACGCGTATAATCTCATGAATGCAATTGAACACATTATTGGATGTACTTGTGCTCTGTTCGGGCTTAAGCTCTTGGTGCAGCACACCTGACAGACGTTTGCTACATTTACCCCCAACCCCCTCAAATCTTGAGGGTTTTATTTTTTTTTTTATTAACTACAGCCCATGTGTATGATACTGCTCTCTATGCAAGCATGATGTACTTATGTGGCTTCTACTTCCTGCTAGTCTAAATCATTTCCACTGCGTTGGGGAACACTATTCTCTATTCCAAAACTGAACATGAACGTGTGTCTGGTTTCTTATTGGCAGAATGTGCTGGAAAAAGTTATTTTAGGCTGTTTAAAAATGGTGGTCTGCGTTTTTCTTTACAAAGTCTAACATTTTAGCGTATAAATTGTGAAATCCCAGAAGTTCCAGCTTTTCCTACGAACCAACCATCCGTTGCCTATACCTGCTAATCCTTGCAGAGTTGTGGGGTCCTGGTGCCCATATTCAGTGGTCACTGGGCGAGATGCAGGGCACACCATGGTCAGGTGGGCAGTCCTTCAAGGGGCTCGTGTGAATCACTGAACTAATAATTAGGTGTGCAAGAGCTGTTTCTGAGCACTGTTTTGCATGGACTCGACCAGCTGTTGGTAACTGAACAAGTATGACGAGTACAAACCACCATCCTCCACATTTCCTGGTTTTGCCTCAGACGGAGCGTCTGACGTCACCCTGGAGGTTTTCCGTTGGAATAAGGTCCAGGAATTATAAAAAAAAAAAAAAAAAAAAGGTCCAGGAATTATGACTACCGAGGTGCTGCTCTCCTACTGGTGTGTTTGGGGTCGCTGTCGTTCTTTGGATTTCCTTCTCATCCAAAGGCAACATGTCACTTTCATGTATGTATTGGAACTGATCCATGATCCCTGCCGCATACAGCCCCAACTCCATAGTATGAAAAGAATCTCCATAGCATGACAGCTGAACCTAGTGTTTCAGTCTTCAGGGTTTTGTGGCTTAAATACAATGTTTGGATTTCATGTCACAAACTTTCTGTTTCTGTGGCCCCCAGACTACATAAGGGGGGGGGGGGGATTCTTGCTTTCATCAGACCATTAAAGGTTTCTCTTTGACGCAGTAAATGTGTTTTGCAACCTCTTCAGTCCATGTCTTATTTTTCTAAAATTAGACTCCGGGGGCCTCTTGTGGATTGCTTGGCACCTGCAGTTCACACTGGTAGATATGAAGATTCTCTAATAACCAGACCTGAACGTATATCGAGTCTTTGCCATTTTAGCTTTTCTTTAATCCATTCAAACAGTTGTCTTGGTAGTCTTTCTGGTTTTCTCTAAAGCAATTTTTACCACAGTTTATTTGGACAGCCATCATCTGCATTTCTGTCTTCCTGAGCTTCTTATTCAACTGTGTTTTTCCTGAACTATTGATTATTTTACACACATTTTCAGAGGATTTTGCTATTATGGTTGTCTTAAGCAACCATAAAGCAATCCTTTATATCTCCCAATCTACAGTCCCCACAACTCACTCCATATTCCCTCAGTTAAACTGTATCTTGCACGGTAATAACGGGACCAAGCTCTCAGTCGATCCTGAGGGAATCTGTTTCCAGTTTCCATCACCAACATCTCCAGAAGTGCCTTCCTCCGTTTCATCTGAGCCCTTTACTACCACTAGAAATGTGATCAGTGGATTCTGTAATCCTACAAGGATGGCAGAACAGCACCTTGAATTATTTTGGAATGCCAATGCTTTAAAAACTGTCTAATAAAATCTAGCTGGCCATCTGGAGTATAGGCAGGGGAGTCTCTTTGGAGAGGGGAAAGCTAAATGGGCCTAAGAGTTGGTTACTCTTACACACGTGTAGGGTTTGGTTTATTCCATCCATCCATCCATCCATCCATTTTCTGACCCGCTTAATCCCATGTAATAAAATTAAACAGAAATGAGATTTAACTGAAAACAATATTTGAAATAATTATCAGTAAGGCATAGATAAGTTTATTTGTGTAATGCATTTTTGTAACGGGATAATTCAGTGTTGTACGTAGATAAAAGGGGAAAAAAAACAACAGAAAAACACATTGCAGTGACAAATTAAAGCAGGTGAGGAAACGTTGGATTACCAACTTAAACTAAAAATGTTTCAGTTAATAGTTTAACTAGTTCATTCAAAGGGTACTGGGTTTGTAACCTTGATTCACAATAACTTGGTTTGAGCATTTACAGTGTTATGTTAGTTTATTCCATGTAAGTGGTGCATATAAGAACTAAGTGCTGCTCCATGTTTGGTTCTGGGTATGCAGAGTAGGCTTGAAACCAGGAGACCTGAGCTGTCCAAAAGATTGACAGACTGATAAGTCTGTGATGTATTTAGGTGCTAAGCCATTTAGTGATTTATAAACTAATAGAAGCATTTTAAAGTCTGAGATACAGGGAGCAAGGGTAGATCACTTTTTGAAAAATGACTGCAATATGAAAAAGACCATAATCTAAATAGCATTGTTTTAGGATACCAGGAATTATTACATGTTTGGCAAACATAAATGATATTGTCAGAATTTGTTGGCCTGCAAAACAAGATTTTCTTGTACACTGACGTCTCAAATGTCCTTTCAAGGATTGCACCTCTAAGCCTGAACGCTACAAATCAAAACAGATTTAGAAACCGTATTTTTTTTCCCCCACCAGCTCACCCAAAAGCTCCCATGAGCAGCAAACATTAACTGATCCACTGCCTTTTTTTCCTTATTTATTTTGCATTTCTTTTTGGAAGTCATTGCACAAAATGCTCGTTCAAAAACAGCACGTCTTAATAACTTATTGACCTTTCATGATGTCAGTAGTTTTCCACGCAAAGATCATCCTGCATGCGCGTCTTTTCTTTTTTTAAATTATTATTATTATTTATTTTTTATTGTTTACCGAGCGACTGCAGATGTCTGAAGCCCTCTGGGGGAAGCGAATCACCGCCAGTCTGTAGCAGTGATTCTTGGACTGAATCCGCAGGTTTGCTGGGTCTTCTTGGCGGCGCAGAGACGACGTGGAGAGGAGAGGAGAGGAGAGGGGCGGGTTGGGGGTGTGCAGAAACGACACCGCCTTGCGCTGATGACGCTCGCCATCGGGAGACACTTGGACAGCCTTCAGCCCATATGTAACCCATATAGAGGGCGACAAATGGTGCGCCTTTAGCAGGAGACGTGCGGAAGATACGGAGATGTTGCGTCCGTCCCTGTAAGCGCCGCCGCTCAGCCGCAGAGCCCGCAGCCGCTGGAGGACAAACCCCTCCAAGCCCCGCGGTATCATCTGTTGATCGGATTGGGAGACGATTAAGCGCAAAACCATGAGCCGCCGCGGTCCGATTTCCAGGTAGGTGGCCGAGAAACGACGGGGAGACAAGAGGGAGAGAGAGAGAGAGAGAAAGCGGCTGTGATGGGAACCAAGCTGCGTCGTTAGGCTGTTTATCTGGAGCAGGTACGGAGCTATTGGTATGCAGATTGAGACTTCAGAGGCTTCAGCGCATCGGCTGCTGTTTCCTCTCCTTTTCTCTCTCCCCTTTTTTTCCCCTAAAGTCCCACTCGATCATGAGTGCAAGCTGCAGATTTGCGCTCATCAATGGCGGATTGATGCGTTATTCAGCGGCGAGCGTGTCGCTTCTGCTGCTTGAATGCACCATTTACCGAAAAAAAAGCAAAAAAAAAAAAAAAAACACCCCAACAAGTGTGTCTTCTGCACTGCAGCTTCGCTCCATTCACACAGAGCTGCGGGCAGAGTGGCTTCACCCTCCCACTTGTTGGTCATGTACGTCAAAATCTGTGTCCGAAGGTGCCAGACGAGACATCGTTTATCTCTGCGAGCTTGTATTGCTTTTTTTTTTAAATGTGTGGTGGGGAGAAATAAAAAAAAACAAAAAACTCTTTTGCTGCATTCACAGCCACAAATTAGGTTGGTCTGGCTTAATTAGCTCTTTTCACCAGATGCAGAGAGCTGGCAACCTGAATTGGTTGCCAGTATGGACGCATTATGCAAGTGTGCAATGTTTTATCTTTATTTTTGCAACAAGAGATTTGCTAATAATTTCAATATACATTTGATTAACACGGTTTATTTATCAGCCAATAACCTTTGATTACTGTTAAGCGTAGATCCAGATTTAGGTGGGTGGGGGCCCTAGAGCTGTTTTTGGTGCCTTTAACCCAAACATGCACAGAACAATTAGATGGTAGCAATACTATGTCAGCTATCTTCCGACCTGCCATTCTGGAGGGCATACAGAGCAGAGCGACTCCACAGCAGAAGCAACTCCGCATAAGTGTGTGGTTTCACACACCGATAACTTTCTGTGCTGCTGTAAGCGGGGAAAATATGCGACAAAGAAACGGGAAGGGCTTTATTTCCTCTTTACTCATCATTATCACCATCTAGCATGAGAAAACAATGGTTGCTGTACAAGATAACATGGGTGGAACTGCAGGATTTGACAGTGCTACATCGCAGGAGCTTAGTCTCTGTTACTGGTTTATTGTTTTTGCATTCTCTGAGTTTTACAAGGCCAAAGCCTACTGATAATTATTGCCGAACATGAAGTGGACGTCAATTTACAAAACCTCTTAAAGTGCTTGAAAACAACGTCTTACCCAATGCTCTTAGATTTGCAACGATAATTCTAGACAAAATCTGGCCATGTTGATGTTTCATGGAGTGGATTTTAGATTTCAGCTCACTTCAGGTAATGTTACAGACAAGTTGTGGATTTCCAGATTAAGATCTGTGACTGCCTACTAATAGTTGGGAAAAAAAAGCAATCTTTCACAGTGGCAGTATTACCAGCCAGGTCTTAGACTGGGTAGGCCACTGATGCCTTAATTGGCCAACCAGACTTAGCTCTTTGCTTCAATAACAACATCAATTAGTTCACCACATCAGTGAATGAGCCAATGGACCCTGAATCTGGTCTATGTTTGCTCTTTAGCTTCTGACAGGGCTCTAGTCTTTCAGTAAACAACATTTTCGTTCTTCAGGGTGACGCACTTATCTTCACTCAGTAATTTATATTGACAGCTCCAAGTTGTGTTGCCACAGTCACACCAGTTGCATGTTCTACAAGATGGGCCTTGGGTACATTTTGTGAGCCACAACAGCCACCTAACAGATTGTGGGGTACAGGGCCAGCATTAGCAAGGGCAGCTGTGCAGAGGTTAAAGAAAGGAATTTGCAATCACAACAATGTACATAAAATAATTACAATCTTTAGATGGCTAGAATGAAGTTTCATATTTTATCGAATAGAAAGAACTGAGGATACGTCGCAATCATAAAAGAGGAAATAACAGAGACTGATATTTACATGTTAAAAAGATTTATAAGTTAGTAAAAGAGACAAATGAATAAAGAAGAATCATAAAAGTAAATTCTACTCCTGATGACATCTGAAATGCTGGTATTAAAACGCAGTTACAAATGTTGATGATATTAAAGGTATGACATTAAAAATGCAATAGAACCAAATAACTAGAATTCAACGAAAAGAAAGACAAAGATAAAGTGGATCTTCCTCTGTGTGCTGTTATTCTCCGACTGTTCCCTGCCCTTATGATGACAGCGCCAACACGGCTCTATTTTTAGAAAATATGGGATTGCTTTTCATTGCTATGCAGATGACCCGCAGATATATTTACCGCTAAAGAACGTAGACTCCACCTCTCTTCGGTTTCTGTTTTTATGTCTGGAAGATGTGAAGGGCTGAGTGGCCCTAAATTTTTTGAAACTTAATGAAGACAAGACAGAGGTAGTGATTTTTGGCAGATCCACTGTTGATTCCCTGTCCAGTCTTGGCTCTTTAGCCCAGTATGTTAAGCCGGTTATTACTAATTTAGGGGTTAAGATGGATGCTGGTCTTAAGATGGAAGCACACATCAGAGCCACTATAAAATCCAGCCTTTTCCACTTAAGGCAGCTAGCCAAAGTTAAATCTATTCTTTCCAGACAGCACTTCGAAACAGTGATCCATGCATTTGTGACCACATGCCTGGATTACTGTAATGCACTTTATATAGGAGTCAATGATTTATATATTTCCCAGCTTCAGAGGGTACAAAATGCTGCTGCACGTCTTTTAACAGGTACACGAAAATTTGACCACATTTCCCCTATTTTAGATCCCTTACATTGGTTGCCAGTACATTTTAGGATTTATTTTAAAATTCTTTTGTTTGTTTTTAAAGTTCTTAATGGTCTTGCCCCTCCCTATCTGTCTGAGCTCTTACATTCTTACACCCCCTCCCGTTCCCTCAGGTCAGCTGATCAGTTGCTTCTGAGGGTCCCAAAGACAAAGTGCAAGCTCAGAGGGGATCATGCTTTTTCTGTGGCAGCTCCTAAGCTATGGAATGATCTGCCTTTGAGCATAAGACAGGCCTCTTCACTTGCTATTTTTAAGTCCCTTCTTAAGACCCATTTTTTGTCTTTGGCTTTTGGCACAATCTGAGAAGTTTCACTTTTTTCTATTGTGTCTGTATACTGATATGTATTTTATATTCAATCCTTTCTATTTTATAATTGCATTGTATTTTATGAATGTGTACAGCACTTTGGTCCTATCGGTGTATTAAGTGCTTCATAAAAAGAGTTGGTATGGTATGGATCGCTGACGTTAAACCAAAAATTGTCCTTTACTTTTTCAAAACACCAATGGTTTTGGTTGTTCTCAGGTCTTCAGGGAGATTGTCCAAAGGTCACAATAATAACATGAATGCTTCACCATGAATTTTAACTTTAACTTTAGGTACCAACAGAAGGAGTTTCTTGATCCGCTGGGCCTTATCTTTTATTCTGGTATAGATAACCTAGCTGGAGTTATCTGTTAATTCCTTTGTTTTATATTTTTCTATATTCGATTCACAAGTACTTCCTCTGTCAAAAAATCTTAGGCATATCTCTTTTTGGTGTTTCATTCTTTATGGGGAAAAAAAAAGGAAAGAGGGAAAATCAGAATCCCTAAACTTACCTGGCAAGGGCAATTAGCCAAAAAAAAGCCTGATGAGTGTATCTTTAACTGTGTTGTTTAGTTATCATTATTTAAATGAATTTGTTAAAAGGATACTGTAAAAATTGTAAGCTGCCAAAATTGCTTTCCTACCCTCTGTCAACATGTAGGAGATAATACCTGTGAATAAAAAAGAAAGGGTGTAGATGAAATTGGTGTTGCTTTAGACTACACCTTGGGCTTATAGTTGAGGATTGAGTTGTTTCTTTTCTGTTTTTTTCTTGGCAAATAATATGACACACGTGAAATTAAAACAAATGAGATATGTAGGAAGCATAGAAATGCAACACAAATGCAGCTTAATAGCACGTGACCTACAACAATCCACATCAGTGCGCTGAGCTGTCCGCAGTGCTGAAATCTCAGAGCCTGAGTCTCAGGTGGGAGCCTTTCAGAGCTCCTCAGCCACCCCCACCCGTTTGTCAGCATTCAGAGTGAGTGGCGTCTCACAGGTGTGTTTTTCAGGCGCAAGCTCCCTGGGGAGCGATGACTGTCACCTGAGCTGTAGAAACTGTTTCCACCTTCATATCGGCTCCTCCCTGAGTTCCCCGCTGGCCTGTTTGCTCGCGTTTCCTGTCATGCTTGACTTCAATGTAAGCCTTTTACCGACGGCAGAAAGATTTTCTTTCTTAGCCGCTTAAGGAGACAATCTGCTTAACAATATCTGTCAAGTCATGCATGTTTTCTCAGGGACCAAGCCTCCTGCTTGTTAAAAGTCCCAGAAACGGGACATATTTTAATACAACTGATCCAGTTGGTCATGTGAGTTTGCCTGTTGAGGGCACAGAGTTCATTAGGCAGCCGTATTGGTTTCAATCAGTGGCTTTGTGGTGAGCGCGCCTGGATGGAGTCGCTTTACCCACACGCCATATGTCTCCTCAGTCAAATGGAGACTGCTGCCCCAGCCCTCTGCTCCCTCCACCTCTGACCACTCGAACCGGTTTCTCCGGCTTACTGGGGCTTTAGCAGCATCTGTGCAGCAAATTTAGGGCAGTGATGTCTGCGTGTCTGACTGGTGGTTTAAACCAGAAAAGCGGAGCCGTGATCTTTAGTTGTGTGGGCTTACGGCGCCCTGAAACCTTCGCTGCATGTCCGCAATGATGTTCAGCCCCAGGGGTAGGGAAAGAATGGAGAGGCAGACCCTGGAAGAGGTAGGAGAATTTTACACAATGGGTTACAGCTGGGTTTTTATCCCGTGCTGCATATTCAAGCGTTGGGTCATAAAAGCTGCGACATGTTGGGGAATTTAAGCTGTTTGTCGGGAGGTAAAACAACGGCTGGGTTTCATGCACAAATGCAGAAAACTGATGCACATTTTTGCCGAACTGTTCTGTTTATTGCAGGTGAAATTCGAAGAGGGTGAAATGATTCCAAAGTCGGGAAAATCTCCAGCAGACTCCAGGAAAAGTGTTGGCATCCATGAATTTGCAGCCCTCGCCAGATCCTCCCTAAATGGTAGAGAAAATCTTTTTTAAATTTAATTTTTAAATGTAATCATCAGTCTCTGACCTCTACATCTCTTGTCGATCCAGGCATCTCTCAGGCAGTGAGGGACCATGTGACAAAGCCAACCTCCCTGGCTCAGGGCCGGGTCGCCCACCTCATAGAGTGGAAAGGTTGGCCTAAACCTACAGGTCCTCCACCGGGAACTCACTCCCAGTTCAACTCTTACTGTCGTCTGACTGAAGGGGAGAAGGAGGCTCGGTTTGCAGCAGGTAATCAGCTCTTGCTTCTTTCTCGGCTTCATTTCAGACTTGAAATCCACTTTTCACAGTTATTAATGCAAAGTAAAACTAGTTACAGTCACTTGTCTGTTTGGGGGAGAACATGAGCATCCGGTTACTTAGCATGGTTTAACTACAGAATCGTCTCGTGACCGACGTCCACCTTCTGTCATGAGCCTAATCCCTTCAAAACTCCTCTGCTTCCTCGTGAAAGGCCCCGCCCCACCTTCAGGATCCCTCTGCCACCAGCTTGTCTTGGCAGCAGATGGTGGCCTATTAGACACACACTCCCAGAACACTTCGCTGCCCACCGACGGTACAGCAGCGCTTGTTGTTTTTGCCGTGACTCATCCTTTCTGGCGCCGGTGACATCGCTGCAGCTTGATGAGGAGATAATGTGAGGGGGAGGAAAGCAGGGAGCAGACGAGGCGAGCATACATCACGCGCGTTATGAAGTCTCTTCTTCTTGATAGCCTAATTAACGCAGCAAAACGCCTAAAGGTTACCTCGCCGTGAGCATTTAAAACCAAAAGCTGGGACAGGGTTATTGTTTTTCCTTTAACAAGCTGCTGATTATGTCGGAGCCACTTTTAAGGCAACCAGTGGAATTTTAAACTGAATATTTTGATGTTTTAGATAAAGACGCTTTCTTGAAGCCATAACCATGAGCTCCTCTGATTAAACATGTGGAAATATGATAAATATTGAGAAAAGAACATGGACTTTATAAGATTTTACCTCTGAGTCTGATAAAAGCAGAGATGACGCAGGCATATTCATGTAAAAATGTTTTTTTTGACAATTTCTTCCATCTTGATTAGTTCCAAGGCCCACCTGTAAAGTAACATATTACCAAAACAGAAAGGAAAAGCCGACAAATAGTTACCTATAAAGTTGAAGAATGAAGGAATAATCTACCTTAAAGCTTTAACACATTCCTCGACTACATTAGAAACAGTTGTTAAAATCAACGCCTTGCTGTAGCGTCTTTTTATTCCTCATTCCTCTCACGCAGAGAGGAATATCAGATAAATCCCACCAGAATGGATTAAATCCTAGATCATACAGTGCTGGGAAAAATTACATGTGCCATTACAGATTTCTTCCTGTCTTGATTTTTGCCACATGTTTCCGACTAAGAGATCTTAATAACGATCAACCTCATGTTCTAGAAAGCTAAGCACCATTTTGCTTGCCAACCCCTGACCAGACCCTTAACAGAACTTGTCTGACGACATGAAGTCTAAAATTTCTCCGAAACAAGATGGCATGCCCTGATCTAAAGAAATTCAAGAACAGATGAGAACCAAGGTGAAAGGCGTTATTCACTAAAGGAGGAAACTTGGAAGAGTTTACTCCATTTAAAGGAAACACCAGATGTACCCTGTTTAGTTATTTGGTGTAATTTCATCTTTATTGTAAACCAATCCATTGTATGGAGGTTCAGGAGTTTGTTAGAGACCAAACAGCATAACGAAAACCAAGGAACTCAGTAGACGGTTCAGCAATATTTGTTTGAAAGTTTTTGTTCACAAAACACTTTTCCAAGCCTGCACGATCTCATAGAGAACCTTGACATGTTTAAAACTGCAAACCTATACAGACATGGTCGTCCTACTAAACGAGCCGGCTGGGCAAGTAGAGCGTTAATCACAGAACCAGGCAAGAGCCTCATGGTAGCTCTGGAGGAGCAGCAGAGATCGGCAGCTCACATGGGAGAAAATGTTGATGGTAAAAGTATTTGTATTTATAGTTTGAGGATGAACAAGTTTTGAGACTAGGGCAGAGGGTCACCTTCCAGCAGGAATCATACAGCCAGAGCTGAATGAAAGCTAGATGAAAGCAAATTCATGTGGCCTAGTCAAAGTCTATCCAACTGAAAATTGGCGACAAGACTTGAAAGCTGATGTTCACAGATGCTGTACATCCAAAATGGCTTCAACTGTTTTGCACAGAAGAAAAAAGCAAAATAAAAAAAATGTATTTGCATAAAACCATGTAATATTTTCTCTGGGTTTTATGATTATCAGCTACTTTGCGTTTATCGAGTCCACCTTTATTTGTAGAGCACTTTAAAACACCACAGCAGACCAAAAGTGCCGCACAGGGTTAAATTGAAGCCCTGCTCAAGCAGAACAAAAACGCAATGCATTCCATGAGTGAATTAAAAACAAGAACCAAAAAACAACGAAAACATAGTAAGATACGTTAAATCAGGTTAAACCATCAAGACACCAGTAAATCAATATTTGCAACCGGATGAAATGTAAAAAAGCTCACAGATAGCAACAGATATAATTGTCCCAAAGAAGTACTAAGGTTTAGTACATAAATAAATGAACTAAGCTTTCCGGGGGAGAGGTGGCTGAGTGGTTGGAGAGGGTCCTGGAGAGGGTGCAAGGTTCCTGGTTCGACCCCAATAGACTGCAGCTCTGGGTCCATGAGCCCTAGCCCCAGAATGTTCCCCGGGCGCTGCGCTCTAAGGGATGGGTTAACAGCAGAGGACGAATTTCACTGTAATGTATGTCGCAATGACAATAAAGATAGTTAACTAATTAGGCTTCTGCCCAGAGGAGTCAGGACTCAGAGATACTCAGCGTTGTTGCGCTCACCTTGACTAACTTAACATGTGTTCCTGCCAGGAGTGGCTGAGCAGTTTGCCATCGCTGAGGCCAAGCTTCGTGCCTGGGCGTCTGTGGATGACGACGACGAGGAAGATTTCAATGATGAAGAATCCCTCACCAATGGGCAGACTCGCACCATGTCCACCGAGAGTCCAGGTATCCAACGTCATCATCCTCATCCTCTTCACTCCCTGTTCTCCTGCGTCAAAGCGCTCATCTTGCACATTTCTTCCTCCATCATCAATCCCAGCCATGTCCAGATGTTCTGACCGTTTGCTCCTCTCTCAGACGCCGCCATGTCTGAACCTATCAGAGGAGACCCATGCCACCCTGAGGCTCAAGACGTCGAGGTGCCACCGTCTGTTCATCCCTTAGGCTCCATCGGCAGCAGCGACGGCCCCTTCCCGGATAGGCCTTCAGCTGATAATGACCTGGAGAGCGACTCGCCCGGTTCGCGCAGCGGCTACTTATGTCCTTTCCTGGAGGAAGAAGAGGAGGAAGAGAGGCTGAACGGCCTGGCAGAGCAGCTGGCTCCCTTGCAGGAGCAGCGTGGCGAGGTGTGCGTCCACAGCAAGCCAGAGTGGCGGCCTCGAAACAGAAGCAGCAGGTTCGACTCCTGCTACTCCACCTCTCACTCGGAGTCTCCCGGGGAGGAGGACGAAGAGGACGAGGAGGAGGAAGGCAGCGTGTTTCATGAGGTGCGGGTGTGGCACTGCAACCCCAGAGGCTTCTTCTCTGACCGGAGGTCTTCCGGAGTGGCGTCTTTTGATGAAGAAGAGGGGAGGGAGGAGGCAGAGGAAGAGAAGAAGGAGGAGAAGCAGTATTTGATGTGATGTGTCGTCCATGTTTATGTCTTTCTGAGTCGGTGTTGATTCTGATATGACATAGATCTATTCCGATTACAATGTGAACCTCCTCTCATCTCCTCCGTCTCTTTTCCCTCCACCTCTCCTCCACTGGATGCCCTTCCTCCCGCACCCGTCCAGGCCTTTCACTGACCTCCTCCCACAGGTCATCGCTGCCATTAACAGTATACGTGTCAGAGAGTCCAGTGAGGATGTAAAGCTGTCGTTCAAACTGAGTTTTGTACATTTTTGTGAAGAGTCACGTGCGGTTCATTTGTCGTTTTTCTATGGATGTTTTGTAGTGTGGTTTATTTTCCAGGTCATGCTGTGTCACATGGGTTTGATATGGAAAGCACGAGTGTCCTTCATATATAAATATGATTTTTGAAACAAGATTCCCTGGTGGTTCTTTTTTTTTCTGGCAAAAACAAAACATGCAAAAAAAACAAAAAAAACAAAAAACAAAAAAACAATTCTCAGTTTTGGTTTTGCACATTTTCTTCTTTAAATTTATTAATTCATGTACAAAAACAATTTCATGTTCTCTGAAAAATAACAATGGTAGTTGAGTTCAAAATGCACAATCCCCCTATGTACAACAGCATGTAGATGATCCTCATCTGTGTATTTATGTTTGTACAAAGCATATACAGGCCAGTGTCATATAAAGGGAGATACTACAGACTTATTGCTTAACTAGATACGCTGCAAATTAGCTCAGACGCTGTCTACTAATGAGTCCTTACACATTACCTTATAATGCAACCATTACTGAATGCTCCATATTCAACCAAAAAGTCAAGACATTTATTGTACAGCCAGAGAAAACAAAAACGAAACGAAACAAGCCTGGTTTGGTGCAGTTTAGTCGTGGGCCAGTGACAGGTATCAAGGTAAACCAATGGTTGTAAAAGTTATAAAACTGCTACTATTCTCACGGTTTTAACAGCTTTTAATGAGATTTTAGAGAAACTGTGGAAATGATGAATGTTTTTCTCCAGCACTATAATAGAGTGATGTGGGGCCAATCCCACCTGTTGCTGCACGCTGGTATTCAGCTGCCTGAAAGAAGGCTACTAAACGTCTCCCTTACAGGTGTATCACAATGAATTAGCAAACCACTCCAAGGTCAATTTATTTCACCAATTCTGTTCAAAAAGTTAAACCTCGTTTTCATTTAGATCCAGATAACGCAAAGTTGCTGCATTTTGTGAATTTTACTGCATACGGCTTACAGCCAATGAAATTATTAGACTTTTATGTATGACCCATAAGAAATATACGTTCATCCAGAAATGTTATGTTATGGCCTACATAAATATGTCATCCAGCAGATGATAAGACCTCTATCAGGAAGTTTCTAGACTAATACTGGAACACTGCATCATCCTAGTAGATTAATGAAAAGTTGAGTGTAAGGAAAAAGTGTGGTGGAAAATTGCACTCAAGCAACAGGGACAACCACAGCCTTGAGATGACTGTGAAGAAAAGCCCATTCAATAGTTTGGGGGAAGAATAAAAAGGTGTTAACAAGTCAGAGCTGAAGGAGCCACATGTGTCACAGTCCTTGTGTTAACCTGCTCCTGAACCACAGACATCGTCATAAACTGGGCCAAGGAGGAAAAGGCTGGGCTGTCACTCTGTGGCCCAAAGTCCTCTTTTCAGATTAAACTAAATCCGGCATTTGGAAATCAAGATTTGGGGGAAAACTGGAGAAGCTCAGAATCCAAATTGCTTGTGGTCTAGAGTGACGTTTCTACAATAAGAGATTTTTGAGAGCCATGTCATGCCGTAGTGTCACCGCACTCGTCTTATCAGGAAATCTTAGAGCACGTCATGCCTCATGGTGCTGACAAGCTTTATGGAGATTCAGAGTTTTATTTTCCAGCAGGATTTGACCCACACTGCCCAAAGGTTGCCCTAATGACCACGATATCCCAATGCTGGAATGGCCAGCAAGCTGGTCTGCCTCTAAACCCCCTTGAAAATCTGCGGAGCTTCGTCAGGAGGAAGATGAGCTGCACCAGACTCAACAATCCGGACGACCTGAAAGCTGTTGTCAAAGCATCCTGAGATTCTTTAACACCGGGGCGCTGCCACAAGCTGATCGCCTCCATCGACTGACTCCACTGATGCAGTTTTTCGTGCAAAATATTGAGTGCATGCACTGTATGGACTTTTCACTAGGATTATATTTCAGTAATTAAAACTGTTACCCTTTGTATTGGTCTGATGATACGTTCGTAGACCGATTTTGGAGATTTCATTAGCTGTAAGTCAGTCTTCCAAATTAACATAAATAAATGCCTGAATTCTTTCTGTGAATCTCTGTATTCTTTTTTAAATGAATTATCAAAATAAATGACCATATCTATATTCTAATTCGCTGAGATGCACCTCTAAGACAAGACAAATTCAGCATTTGTGCAAAACATGGACAGCCATCGGGTGGAAATTAAATTAATGCTATCCGATAAAAGTAACGCTGCTTTGAAACCACAGCCCATAAGCAAAGAGCTGCATTTCTGTCTCGCAGCAGTTGAGCAGAATGGCTACCTGAGCAGACAGACTGACACATTTTTTTAGACTTCCAGTGTTAGTCCACAAACTGCAGAATGGTACTAAAAAAAAACAACTTTTGAAACTATGACTAAATTGAGCAAAGATTTGTTCTATAGGTTTACGTCAGTCTTTATGTTTTTTTTGCATCTTTATAAGCTCTAAGTATCTTAGTACCAATGATAACAGTAATAAATGGTTTGCAAACGCAATTAGGGTATAGTAGGAATAATTGTTTAAAATCTTCCTGTGTTAACGTTGTTAAAACCGTTGTCTGGTTAGCTAAGGTAAAAGGAAAATAGCGTACTGGCCCATGCCTACTGCAGATGTACAATTCAAAAATGGCTCAAAAGGAGTTGAAGCTAAAAGGCGTCCATCAGAAGTGTTCACACAGTTTGCCCTAAACCAGCTCTTATGGCCTCTTACAGCAGTCAAAATGTCAGCGTCAGAGCTCAGGCTGGATTGAATTCACTCTATCATAAAGAGACGTCAAATACCCGCAGACCACGCACACCGAAGAGCATTTTTTCAGCGTTTGTGTGTGCACAACAGCCTGTATGTCTCTTGACTAGGCCCCTCGTTTACGGTGCACTTCAGACTCACATACAGCAGCAGAAGATGCTCGGACGATGAAACGGACACTCTGCGCCGACAGTTTGGTGCTGAGGTGATAATTACAATGTGCTTTTGCCTTTTAGAGCCCTGCGTCCAGCTGTAGGGATCTTTGGAAGCTGCCTTTTTGTCGCCGTTTGATCACAGATCCCAGTAATAATTTCCAAAGGGCCTGATCCATAGACCAGTATCTGATATCAAAATAAATATAAATGCTGATGACAATATACCCTTAAATAAAGCAGTCTGCAATTTCCCTTTACTGCATTATAACACAAATGTATTGCATTTTATTTGACACACAAACCAACACATCCTACTTTTTGTTCTTTGTGCATTGCTCATAAATAGGTAGTTTGGATCAATACCCTCATGTGCTTATTTGAATCATTTCCTCGTTGTTCTGTGCTGTCAGCATTATTTGCTCTTTTAGGTTTTTAGCCCACATCATTCGCACAGGAGCCAATGATTTCCTATATTCTTTTTAAGTTGGCTTCAAGTTTACAGGATCTTGTTTTGTCAAATTAAATGTAGGTGTTAGATTTAGTCATTGTGAGATAATTATTTAATTATGAGATGTCTTTCCTTGCACACAGGCAGACACCTCCTCACCAACACACACACAAACACACAAATATGAAACTGTAAAGCTGGTGTTGTTATATCTTAATGTCAACAAATTCCAATTTAAAGACTTAACAAACTACTAAGTACACTTAAATGAGACGATGGGGATTCATGTGCTCATGGAATGGACACAAATACAGCAGCTATACACGCTGATAGATATTTAGATCTAAATGTGCACTTTTGTGTCAACAAATTTACCATGTATCCGTTTAGTGACCACCCCTGAAAATGGTGCGGAGCTTTTGGAAGTTTTCATGCGTCAGGGCACGATAAAGCATCTCTTGGGCCTTAACAGATCTGAAAATCTGGTAAATAACCTCAGCTCAGATACGGCGGCTCATAATATGTTATACAGTGTCATAAATCAATATCAGCTAAGCTTGACCCGGGACATATGTACTGCTTTACGTAAAGGGAGAAGATAAATAACAGCGCGGCGCTGCTTACCAAACGTCCCAGGTGACCTGAACACCACCCGGTTAAAGTTCAGCTAATTTGCAGGTCAGGAGACTACAGCTGCATGTCAACACAATGCCAGGAGAGAAATACATCAGCAATGGTTTCAGAGAAGAAGTTATTGTAGCTTTTTCCAGTTATATGGGAAAGGTCAGAAAGGCTTTTTAAAAGAAGTGAGGCACCATCAATTCCCAGCGTGAAAGCTCTCTGCAGACACCTTACAGTCTTGTTAGCAGTGATTGTTCACTAACGTTGGACAGAGGTCAGACCATGATGCTCAAAGTAACTTGAGAAAAAAAAGAACCTCAAACATAAAGAGAACGTTTATGACAATACAGTGAAATCAAACAAATCCTACTTAAAAAAGCTCTTGGATATAAACAAACCACAAGTCTTCTGGAACAACCTCCCATGGATAAACAAGATCATAGTCATGAAGCTCTGCTACAAGGCAAACTGCATCTTTTTTTGGGGGGGGGGGCGTGGGGGCTTGGAGGAGAGATAATTGGGCTCTGGCACCTTGGCCATCGCAGGGCGGGCCCCTTCTTCCTCCAGCCCTGCTCCCTTATTCATTATGCAACTTTCCAAAAAATCAACAACAAAGGCTTTTTTTTTTTTTTACTTTGCTTACAGCAAAAAAAGTTGACAAGTGGCATAACCTCTTTTTTTTTGTTGTTTAAGTGTTTCTGTCACACCCCAGGAAATGCCACCCTGGGCAGAGAGCCACACCACCCAAGTCCGGTAACAAATATGAGGCTATCTGTCTAAGGCCTCGAACTTTGCCTTACAGGGCACCAATCCCTGCAAATCTACAACAAAGAGATGAACAATGGATGTACCAAAACGTTAGCGGTCTGGGTAATCATGCAGTAGCACTTAGCAATTCCAGACCTCGACCTGAATGAAATGCTCTGGTAGCTGAACAAGAACTATTGCCTGCAAACTGTGATGCATAAGGGTCACGGAGAGACAATTACTGTTAGGTCTATATAATATAGACACAATAGTTCTGTATATTTTGAATGAATACTGACTATGTGTATTACGCGATGAGCCGTCTGTGATCTGATGCTGTATTTACCAGTTTTTTAGATCAGATTTTTACGCATAAAACCTTTGAACTAAAATAGGGTGTACGCACTCTGATCAGACCAAACGCTGAAAACATAGACGAATGAAGCAACGCTGATTATATTGTTTCATCTTCCCTGAAGTGCTAGGAAAGCTTCATATTGACTTTTGCAGTGCTTTGCAAAAATATTCCTAAGCCTTGAACTCTTCCACGTTTTGCTCGTTACATCTACAAACATGAATGGATTTTAATGGGATTTTGATAGATTAATATAAAGAGACACATCGTTGTGAACAAAAGGGAAAGGATACAAAAAATTGGAAAAGTACATGTATATTCAGCCCCCCTTTGCTCCAATTCTCCTAAATAAAATCCAATTGTCTTCTGAAGCCACCTAATTAGTAAATAGAGGCCAGATGTGATTGACTTTTTTTTCTGTATACACAGCTGCAAAGGTCTTGAGGAAAAAGAAAAGGCAACAAATGTCCCGTTTACAGTTTAGCTTGCAGCCATGTGAGGGACACGACACACATATGGAATGTCAGATTAGAGCAAAACGCACCTTTCTGGTCAACATACCATGTTGGGTGAGATGAAAAACGAACACTGCAAAGCTCGATGCATGGGGCGGCATACGCACATCACACCTTTCAACATTTCAAACGTTATTTTGTTTTTTTAAAGATGTTTTTTCCTCTTTTTTCCTAAAATCCCAATAAAATACATTGAAGTGCGAGTTCTGCGGTGACAAATACTGAATAGGTTTACCGGGTGAGACTAGTGCAAGGAACTGTACATTGATAATATTTTGCCACTTTGATGGCAGCCGCCCGCTCAGCTACATCAGCAGCCATCTTTCTGCTCACACCCAATCAATAGGGCTTGTTTTAAGCAATCACGTGAAGAAAGCCCACTACACAGCTGTTTGAGGGTTTCAGGCGTGATCTTCGTCTAACAGTTTTATTTGTGATTAGGATTTTTTGGAAAAATATCCCGCTAATTAAAAATAGCCATTAACTAGTCCTGGCTGAGATTCTCCACCGACTCAGCGTCGCAGATCCGCAACAGTACTAATACTCCTAAATAGACACTTAACACTTAGTTTTACCCAAAAACAGTCTTCTTCCCTGTTAAAGCCAACGTGCTGTTTTCGTTTACTTGTTTTTCCTGCAATGTGACTTGGTCAGCAAATTTCCAGTGCGATTTGTGAGGAGAAGCTAGTACAGCCTTGTGCTTTAAGCTTTTTTGGCTTCACGCCTTCCGACTTCTTGTTTCTCATTTACAAACCTTATCAGCTGCCTACCAGGAGAAAAGAGGCTTTCCTGCAGCTCGTTTCACCTCCACGTATGCATGGGACATTCCCTGTTTTCCAGCGCTAAACAAACCATGATGTGAACATTTTTGGAAATACTGAGATATTTGGTCTTTCGTGAGTGATCTGTTGACTGTTATAAAGATACAAAATAAAACCAACTTTTGTCCTTTCAACAGAAATTCGCCCACGTCACTGGGTTAGAAACACAAGTCTCTAGGCTGGACTGTTACAAATTTAAGAAACAGATACATTTATGAGGCAATAGTATAGAGAAGCATTAGATTAGCATTGTGATTGGTCCTTGGTGTGGACAGTGCTACCCTCTCCCCCAGGTTCTGATTGGTCCATGTTTAGAGTCGGACTCCTGTGCTCGTGCTCCACGTCGCCCGGCTCTGGTGTCGGGTCGGTGGGGTCGGGGTCACAGCCCAGTTCTGATTCCTCGGTGTGAGACGGGCTACAGTCAAAAGTAAACTCTGATTGGTCCTCGGTGAGTGAGGGGCTTTCCTGGAGCACAAGGTCCGACAACTGGTTATCGCTGTTTTCAAACTCCAAAGTACTCTTGTCCGAGAAGCCGACGGGGACGTCCTTGAACGAAAGGTCCAGCTTTTTCGCCGCGTTCGGAGCCTTAGGGTCCCGTGGCAAGGACAGCCCTCTGTGACGCATGCACAGCTTGTGTAGTTCTGTTACCTCAGATACGCTGGTGGTGTTCCCACTGTCACGGAAACTGGCCAGAGGAGGACGCACTTTCACTCCAGTCACCGTCACTGAGCCCTCGATGGCCTTACGCAGCTGCAGGCAGCAGGGAAACAGAAAGCAAGCACAACCAGTGGGAGTATAGAGAAACAAAAGAAGGTCGTCAATTAAACATCTGAAAAAAAATGCGTAAGGCTTCAGGAAATCACAAGCGTACCTCTTTGAGAGAGACCACTCCAACCAGCCGCCCCATGCTGGTCACGTAGGCGTGATCCAGGCCCAGCAGAGAGAAGATAGTGTGAGTCTGTGGGTGACGAGGAGAGGCGGGTCATGGCCTGAATACAAACTTGAAAGAGCCTCATTTGCATTTTGCATCTGGGCTGTGAGAACTGTCATGCAGGGATGGGGACTGCATTGTGTCTCTGGCTCTGGAGATGGTCACCGAGTCAAATGAGCCCGTCTTTCACCACACAATCACAGCTTGTATCGTTGGATGAATTGTGTGCTCAGGACATTTTCCTTATTGTTTTTTTTTTTAGGTTGGTTTACTGTTTTTTTTACCTCACTTTTACAGACTGGTCGCTAAAAAACAGCAAATGCTGCAATCAGACAGAAATAATGTGATGAGCAAGAGGGATTTCTACCATAACACAGGGTCATGCAAAGGTTATACAGGGGTTACATCAAATTCAAACCTTTTTGTCTTGGTATTAATATCGCTATTCTGAAAGGTAAATCTAAATCCCGTGGCATTGAATGTTTTTAGTTAATTCTGTACCTTATGCAGGGACGTTTGCTCCACGAGCTGGAAGGGGGCGGGGTCAATCTTGCAGTTCTTGAAATCCACCAGCTGATCGAGCTGCTGATCCTCCCACTCTGCTATCTGCAGAGGGATAGAAAGCAGAGATAAAGATGATGTTTTTAATATCTGAATTATAGAAGTCCTGGTTAATCCCTTCTGACCGTGAGAATCTCACCTCTGAGGGAGTCATGCAGTCTTCCACTTCAGAGGATTCCTGAACGTAGGAAGACAAAAGTTAAACGTTAATTTTTTTTTTTTAACCTTTACAACTATATACCATGAGAAAACATATTGAAAAACAAAACCAGCTGGTATGTACAAAGAAGCAGCTGGCTTTAGTTTTAACTTCGTGTCAGGGTAGTGAGTTCTAGTTTCAGATCTAAAACTGACATGATGGGTTTCAGAGAGCCTTTCACAAATAGTCACACCATTTAGAAAGAAAATGCTCAGACAGCAACCCCAAACGTCAGGGTATTTTGTCAGGATTTTATGTCACAGACCAAGACAAAGTGTCCTATAACTGGAAATACTCAGCCCTGCAGAGTCTGTACGTTATCACATTTCACTGCATTTGCGCTGTTGCAATTTTCGACAATTCATTTTTTTGCACAATAGCTTAAGTGGAGGCAGATTAGATGGAGCGCCTCTGTGCCTGAGGCATTCAATCCCCTTAAAACACTTTGGTGTGTAGCCTACTTCATTGTACGGCAGCTCTGGCTGTATGTTCAGGGTTGTTGTCTTGGTGGAGGAGAACCTCTGCTCCAGCCTCACAACATACAGGTGTTTTGCATGTACAACAAAACGTTCAGTTTTGTTTTCCTTCGAGTAGAGTTTTTTTCTCTCCCCCCACCATGTTCGCCATGTCTCCTACACGGCAAGGGGAACAAATGGAAGGACTCTTTTCACCATTTAACCAACTTCTAAATGCGGCCTGTTGCATAGGATTTTATGTAGGGGTACCAGAGTAAAAGGGGGTGGGAGGATTTAGATAAATGTTTCTTTTTGACTTTTATTTGTGAAAATGCACACATTACATGGTGTTAGTCTATCACATTAAATCCCAATAGAATACGCTGGGGCTTGGTGGTTGTGAAATGACAACACGTGGAGAAGTTTAAAGGGTTTGAAAACCACTGTTTGATTGTAACAACACAAGTAAGGATGTATGTCGGACAAAAAAAAAAAGACACTGAACAGGTATTATCAGCAGTTTAGAGTGACAACATCTGGACACACGTACAGCTTGACCATTCTCACACATGCTCTCTCTCTCTCTCTCTCTCTCTCTGTAAAAAGCCACTCTGATGCTTTCGGTTCGAGCACCACAAATATTTTGCTCCAGCACTTACTATGCGCACGTCGCAAGGCAACAGTTACTTAGCAACAGTCTCTAGGCGGCAGACAGTCTTACCGCCATGGAGATCCTCACTCGTTTGGGCTTGGGCTTTGTTTTGTCAGGAGAGGCCGGCCCGGCCGGACTCTTCCAGCCGGGGGAGAGAAGGCATCACAGCACAAGATTAACACAGAGGTTCAGGTAAAGCGGACAGTTTTTAGCCCTCTGGACATGGCGGCACTGAAAGCGCAGGGTTTCAGCCAGACTTCTACAGCGAAGAAGTCTTTGTGATGTAAGCACGGTTTTACTGAAAGGCTATAATTACTGCACCATGGATGAGGATGAGGGCACAAAATCTTTATGAGGCGACCGATTTTCATGCATTCACCTAATGTTGGATTACACAGCCAGGACAAATGCACTGATCGTCCCACGTTTTAATGTTTTTAGTCCTACTTAAACTGTAACAGCTTCTATAAACTTCTATTATAGAAGAAAAAACAACAACAACATATATTTACTTCTTTCAAAAGGAAGAACTTTCACCTTACCCAACTAATAACCAAAATGGAGAAATAAACTAAACCTACAGTTTTGAATTGTCAAACTATCAACAGCTCTTTCTGTTGCAAAGCACACATGGCCATATTCAATAAATTAGAATATTATTGAAAAGTCCATTTATTTCAGTAACTTAGTTCACTAAGGGAAATGCATTGTATAGATGAACATAGACTTATGATGTTTTAAAGTCTTTATCTATGTTAATTATATTTTTTCCACCTCTTGTTTATAAAAACACATAATTTAAGATTTAGAATATTGCATGGGACCAATAAGAAAAGCAACATTTTCATGAAGAAATGGGGGGTTAATGAAAAATATGTTTGATGCCAGTTTATAGATTTGTTTTCTCCAAAATTTTACTTTTAATCTGAGGCCTGTTTGTTTTAATCTGACAAACAGGCCTCTTAAAAATACATATTCAAATTTTTGGAATATGACTGTAGATAACAAAAAAAAACCTCAGCAGAATTTTAAATTAAGGGTATGAAACTATTTTCAGTGTTTATTTCAAGATACTCATCTCACAATGTTAAAGCATTATCAGCATTATTAGCATTATCTCAATCGTTACATGAAGAAAAGTTATTGTTTAAAGCCAAATTACTGAACCGAGTAAAAGATTTGTTTTATGAATGTAATTAAAAATGTAATATAAAAAGTAAGAAAAAAGAAAATGTAAATGTTTTATAGCTGACAGCAATATAATTAATCAAAATAATACTTTTGATAATAAAAGTGTTAGATTATTAAATATTAATTTATTGGTGGTCATTTGCTCCCCTTGGAAAGATGTGTAAAATCCCTAAAAATAAATACCTAGTGCCTTTGTAATTTTTGTGGTTGTAGCATACGCTTACACTGAAACAACCCAACCTTTAATTTCGCTGCATCTTATTCAGATGGAGGAGAGAAGTCCCACATTAGGAGATACGCTTCTCCCAACACAACTGGCAGCGCAATTACTGTCAACTTCAATATTTAATATAAAATAAATCATAGAAGCATTTTCCAAATCCTACTTTAGATTTTTATATATTGATCAGAGTTTCTACAAACTTCTACTAAGTAATCCGTGACCTTAGATGGGGAGGCTGTCCTACCATCACAAATGTAAGCATGTGGAGATTGCTTAGTGCTACTGGGAATTTTTCTGCAACAAACACTCCCGGTGTGGTGCTAAACAAAGCATCTGCTGTCAAACACAGGAAGAGTTTGGAAAAGCTCCTCATGGCCACTGTTAAGTACGGTGAGGGACCTGTGATGCTGTGGGCCAGTTTCTCTTCTAAAGGCCCTGGGAGTGCATTTCTTTCACCCTGCTGAATAAATTTAGTCAAACTATAGGATGGGTTTTTCTAAACTGTTCATTGTCATGTACGTCTTTTACCAGGGGTGCCAGATAATGTTGAGCGCTTTACTAATGATTCAACCTTATCTTTCTTATTAAAACATTACCAAAGCTATTTTTTTTCTTGGTTTAGTTATAATTCAGCCTAAATTATCTAAATTGATGGCCTGCATTCCGGCTTCTTTAAATGTTAGCAAGTTTGGCAGGCCTCATGGGTTTTAACAGTATTTGCTTGCAAAGCATTCAGGGTTTTTCAGGCCTGATGAGCTTCTGCATTGGCAAACCTGAAGGAGTCAAAGACAGATCAATAGTTGCCTCATTGCAGGGCTCCACCTCTGCCAGAAATGCAACCAAAGTGAACTGAAATGCAGGACGCTGGAAGACTGGCAGTGAGTGTGCCGTGCAGGTATAGGGTGCAGTCACTTGCTGAGGACAGAGTTGTGTGCAGAACGACAACACAATGACATTACAGTAAAAGCTCAGCTGCCTTGGGGTGAGTCCTATCTGACAGCAACAGGACAGCAACAGCGCACGGACTCAGAGAGAGCACACACATCCTCTCACACAGAGCGTGTCACACTCTTCCCGCCACAGAAAAGTCACACCTAAGTAAACTCTGTTTTTCTCACCTCCAGCAGCTCCTTGTCTGGATCAGCACAAGAGAGGGTCTGTGAGTCTGACAGAGCAAAAAAATAAAAACACATTTCATCAAAGCAGCGTTTGATTCCGAACAACGGCGCTTTAAAAACTGTTCATGCTCCTAAAACGTTTTTCACATTTTGTCACGTCACAATCACTGAACTGTTTTATGTTTGAATTAAGTGACAGAATAACACAATGTCACACATAATTTTGAAGTGGAGGGAAAAGTCATGTTTTTCAATATCTTTTCTTCTAAATAAAATCCTAAAAGTGGTATCATCATCATCATCATCATCATCATCATCATCATCATCATCATCATCATCATCATCATCATCATCATCATCATCATCATCATCATCATCATCATCATCACTAGATTAGATCTGCATATATATATATATATATATATATATATATATATATATATATATATATATATATATATATATATATATATAGTTACATATGTATATGTTTATATATATAGGCCTATATCTTTATTTGTATTTATTTTTTCTTATTTATTTTTTGTGTGGAATGTTGTATATATATATATATATATATATATATATATATATATATATATATATATATATATATATATATATATATATATATACATATACAAACCATACCAGTAAAAATATAGTAAAATCAAATCTCAGTTGGGTTGAAGGCCAGTGAGTAAAAGTAAGTTTTTAAACGAGTTTTAAAAATGAGGGGGCCTGTCGTATGTGTACAGGTAGAGCGGTCCATAGTTCTGGGGCCCCAACAGAGAGGGCCCTGTCTCCTCTAAGCTTCCCCTTGGAGCTGGGAACCACCAGAAGCAACTAATCAGACTGATAGGGGGTGTAGTGGTGGAGAAGCTCTACCAAGTAGGGCAGGGGCAAGTTATGTAAGACTCTAAATCATTAACAAAAGGATTTTAAAGTGAACTCTAAAATACACTGGGAGCCAATGAAGAGAAGCCAGGACCGGAGTAATATGCTCCCATTTACGCATTCCTGGTAAAAGACGTGCTGCAGCATTTTGCACCAGCTGCAGATGAACAAGTGAGGACTGGCTGATTCCGAGATAAAGGGAGCTACAGTGATCCATCCGCGATTAAATAAAAGCGTGGATGTGTATTTGTTTTGAGTCCCCTGAGTCAATACTTTGAAGAACTGCCTTTTGCTGCATTTACAGCTGGGACTTTGTTATTTGATGTCCCCGTCAGCTTTTTGCATCTAAAGACTGAGATTCTTGGCAAATCTTCCTGGCAAAAGAGCTCAGTTTGATAGCATCTGTAAACACCAATGTCTAAGTGATGCTGCTGATTTTCATATGGATTCAGATTTCAACGTTGACTGGACTGCTTTAACAAATGAATATGCTTTGATCTAAACTTGTAGCTCTGGCTGTATGTTTAGGGTAGTTATAATGGTGTAAGGTGACCCTCCAGCTCCAGTGTTTTCCTCCAGAAGAGCTCCATTTATCCTTTGACCAGCTTCCCTGGAAAGCATTCCCTGTCAGTCACTTACAAGAAGTGAAAGCATGAACTACTTCGAGAGGATCCTCCTGAAATACATCAAGGATGCCATCCCTGCTGGCCCGGACAGCCTGCAGTTCGCCTACAGGGAGAATCACTCCACAGAGGAGACTGTCTTACTGGCACTTCACACGGCTCTGGCTCATGTGCAGCATCCCAACACCTGTGTTAGGATGCTATTCGAGGACTTCAGCTCAGCATTCAACACCGTGCTCCCAGACATGCTGGCTCTGCAGCTCCACAACCTGAGATTATCCACACCTCTCTGCTCCTGGATCAGTGACTTCCTCACTAACAGGCAGTGAGGATGTGTAAACACACATCTGTCCCACTGATCCTCAACACTGGAATGCTGCAAGGTTGTGTCCTCGGCCCTGCTCTCTTCACCCACTACTGCTCTGCTACCCACCCCACAAACATGGTTGTGAAGTTTGCGGACGACACCGCTGTGGCGGGTCTCATTTCCAACAACGATGAGTTTACTGTCTGTGAGACAGGACAGAGAAGTTGGGAAGAGGTTCATAGCAGCACTTGTCGCTCTCCCAAGACAATAACTGCAGAACGATTAGTGATTACACAGGAAGTCACCGATAACGCAGAAGAAAGTCGCTAGATTTTTCGCTGTGACATAATTGTTAAAAAAAAAACGGAACAGAAAACAGAAAACTGAACGGCTTGATAAATATGACCCCAAAAGAATATAAAGAAAGCGCCTGGTCAGACTACATTCACATTTCTGCATGCCTAAAGACTGAAAGTACACAACAAAAGGGCTAAAAAAGCAGATTTTGCATGATATGTCCTCTTCAAAGCTTGATATATTGCTTTAAACTAGTCCACAACTTTATCCCTGATCTGTCGTTTGCGTTCTTTGGTCTTCATGATGCTGTGTTCACAGACGCTCTCTAACAAACATCAGAGATCGTCATAGAACAGCTGGATTTATACAGAAATTAAATTACACAGGTGGATTCTATTTACTCATATGCTGACCTTTTAATGAAGGGCATCAGAGAAAAGGGGGAGTTAAAATGCACTATTTTGTGACGGTCTACACACAAAGTCCCACTAAAATTCATTTAACATTTGTGGCTATACCAAGACAAAATGTGAAAAAAGTCAAAGGGGTGTCAATACTTTTTTTAAAACACTATAATATTACATGTTACAGTTCTTGTTTTTTTTTTTGTGTGTTCTTGCTTAAGATACATACTATTTGGCGTCTCTGCGTCACTGATGGCCGACACGGTTTTCAGGGCAGATTTCAGAGGAAGCTGAGCATTGGACACCACCGGGCTGAAGGAGGACGACTCCTCTGTGGAGATCTGCATGGACAACACATTAACAGGAGAGGCCAGACACAGATACATGCGCACAGATAGACAAAAGCACATAGATCGACCAAGCACATGCACAAAAACAAACAGGACAGCACAGGTAAAGGCACAGAGAACAGAGACAAGAAAGAGAGATGTTAATGGAAAGGAATTCATATTTCACATTTGTATAAGTTCAAAAACACTTACCACCACCACAAAAAAATCCACAAGCTCAGTCTGTGCCTTTACCTATGTGCTTCACTCATGCCATTTCTGAACTACTTCTAGTCTACTGCTACGACCCACCCCAAGCCAGAGCTTGTCCCAGCCCCGCCCCGGCGCCCCCGGACGCCTCACACCTGTTGGGTGCTCACCAGGAAGCGGACAACTTGGCGAGCACTGGTGTTGGTGGGAGTGTTGAGGTGAATGTGGGCGCAAGGGGAGCTGGGGGTGCTGTCTGAGGTCAGACTGGGCAGACGATCGTGAGCGCCGTTGTCCTGGGCCAGCTGACGAAGGTACTCAAGCCTCCGCTGGCGGCTCAGCTGAAGAGACAGGAGGGACTGGAGCTGCAGTCGCTCTATGGAGCCCAGCAGGATCATGGAGTCTGAGGGAGAGGGCGAACAGTCAAATCCACCGTGCATTGAACCACCAGGAGGAATAAAATCGTACACGTTAGCTCAGAAAAGGCAATCTTGCCTCTGTTATTCTGCTACATTTCATAGGAGCAGTATCTACTTCCCATTACCTGGCATCACAGCCATTTTCACAGGGACAGGAGGAGTGAGCGAGATGGAGACCACACACAGAGCTAATTATTGTTGCCACCGAGTGGTCCCTCAGTTGCACAGCAAATGTTAAAAGGAAATTAGGTTCAGGTCAAACTGGAGGACATAAAGTTGTCTGCTGTTGCTGCAGCAGCAGGACGCTCATGCTGCTTTATCTGCCAGCTCAGCTTTGGCAAACAGGAGCAATTGTCCTCCTTCTAGTTTGACTCTCTGGACTTGACACAACGCTGTCATAAGGTGCTTTTTATGCACAAATCAATAAAGCAATTTAACATGGGGTTTACCTAATACAGTTGTTGAAGAAAATAAAGTACACCCTCTTTCAATCCTAATGTTTTATATTATCGTGACGTGGTAAAATAATTTCTATCATGTTCAAATGATTCAAATCTTACCATAGGTGTACACAAACACACCACTGATCCTACATTATCCCTGTTCATGAATCAAAGACGAACCCTAAAGTGCAACGTCTCATTCAATAGCTGTACCAATGAGCTTTAACAGCAACAAAAGTGGTTGTTTTCTCAAGAAATGTATTAATCTCTCATATCACTGTGGGGAAACGTCAGCTCGCTCTTTACAATGTCAGTTCCTTGATTTTTGGAGACTCTTTTAAAGTCCTGCCACAGCATCGGTGTCAGTTTGAAGCCTGTAATTTAACTGGATCCTTGCATCGCCATGATTCTTTATATTGTGGGCTATTATGTTCCTGCTGTGTTTGGGATCACTGAGCCATTGCATGACCCATTTACACAGGATCTCTGTCCAGCAATTCTAAAACACTTAGGTATTCAGAGACGTTTGTTGTCAGGTCAATAACTACGACGTACTCAGGTCCTATGGTGCACAACAAGCCCAACTCACCAGCCTTCCACCACCGTGCTTAATGCTGGATAATTGTTTTTCAGCTGGTATGCTGTCTTTGGTATTAACCAAACACGAGCTGTTCATTATGGAATCTCGACTTTTCTATGGTGGTTTAATTATATCAGACTTTGCAAACCTACAGTAAAGCCCATAATTATTCAGACCCCTGAAGAATTTTTATTCAACCAAGATTGGAAACCAGACAGGCATTTCTCAAAAGACAACAAAATAATGCAACAGGAGTATTAATGTGGAAAAAGAAATGAAGCACGTTTGAATAAAAACAGCATGCTGAAAATTTTGTGAGAAATCTGTATATGTAAGACTGCCATCCAACATTTATGTTTGTTGACATATATATTCCATGTTTCCATTGGTCATTTTGATGATTTATCTTTAGTTATGAACCCCAAGTCTTGGAGGTTGGATTGGCTTTGCCATCCCCCTAATCTGTGGCTTCCTCCACAGATTCTTTTTCAGATTCAAGACAGGGCTCGCCCAATCCCAAATGTTTCTATTACTTCCAGTCAGAAGAAACATGTTGGTAAAATCAAAGGTTTGAGGGGGATAGGGACAATTTTGGGCTTAACCGTATGTCTTGCGGCCATATACAAAAAGAAAACGTTTTTGTTTTAATTTGTCTGAGGACTGGATGGTCTGATTTTGGGGTTATATTCTGGGACATCCATGCCTGTGAAGGTTGCCAGCTGTCTTCAATGTTTTCACTTGTTAATAATCTTTCTGACTGCATAGGTAGAATGATGGACGTGTGACTGTTTGGAAACACCCTTGTTGCCCTTCACAGATTAATAAGCAGCAACAATTGCTTTTCTACAGTGATTGCTGATGTTTTTCCACTTTACCATTGTGTTAACAAGCATATCTTCAGTACATAGTGCCAGCATAGAATGTGCTGTGTATTTTTGTACAGTTGAGATTAGACTTAAATAAAAATCTGGAAAAAACGTTTTAATAAACCCTCAGATGTTAAACCCTGGCATTAGAAAAGAGTGTCATGGCTTTTCACCACGACTGTGCATAATCAGGTCAGTGCAGATAAACTATGAAATACATTGAAAACACTTAAAATCTTCTAAAATAGAAGAAAACACAAGGTGCAGGGATATGCAAAGGTTGTGCTAAAGGGAAAAAATGTATATAGCCAAATTTGTTGGAATTTATTTTTTGTAGCATATTGAGAAAAAATACAAACAGATGCTATGTGTTCGTTGTTACTTCATTTTCTAACAGTAAAATTGTGTGAACATCCTTGATAACTTTTGTCAATTTGTCATATTTTATGCTTCATAAATTTTTTTTCCGCACTAGTGGCCTTCATTTGTCAGTGAGTTGACAGGAAATGGGGTTCAAAGAGAGAAGAAAGACAGCCAGCAAAGGTCCATGAGCCGGGAGGGTGGTGTCGAGGACTGAGGCGTCTGTGCCTGTGCCTCCATTGTGCCCCATTTTTGTCAATTTATAACATTACAATTTCATGAGCAGGACTGGAAGAAGAAAAAAAGATATGGAGGAACAGAGGAAAGGAAGAAATAGACCTGGACAGGACAGGAAGTTCAAAAGCAACAGCTTAGAAAAACTATGAGGTTAAAATGTTTAGAATGTGTTTGTAGCAACTAATGACAAATTAAAACATAAAAAAATTAAAATAGCTCTGGCACCGCACGAGTTTTGCCCAAAATTCACATTGGAAACAAAAACTTTTGTTGAAGGAGTGGATCATCACATATTAATTGGTCTCTTAATTGGTCTCCTTTGAATTGAAAACATTCAGTTCAAAGGAAATCTAAAGGTCCTGGCCTTGGGAGAGCCACCGCTAATCCTAGCAAGAAAAAAAAAAAAAAAGATGAAAACAAACCTCTACACTCAACAAGGGCGAGTGTTTTAAGATGCCCGGTCAGCAGCATCTCCTGCAGGTCTCTGTATGAAGAATTCAGAGTGATGAAGCGCAGATCTCGGACCATGATATCCTCCACACGGATATTGTACTTCCTAAATCATGGGGGAGAAGGTAATAGTTTGGGGATGGAAAGGGTGAGATTAAAAAAAATCTGAACGAAAACAAATGAGGGCTCATGATCACTTCAAAAGCGAGAAAGAAAGAAAAACAAACTCACTCGTGGTGTCCCATGCCCAGCTCTGGCAAATAGGGGAGTTTCTTGATGCGAATGATGGAGTCGTACAGGGATGGTTGGAGCGCTTGCGCCACGGCGTTGGCCAGGATCACAGCGATCATCACAGGCAGGATGTGGGAGATCTGTCCGGTCAGCTCAAACACAATGACCGCTGTGGAAACAGTGTGAGTGACCGCTCCAGAGAGCGCTGCAGCCCCTGCACAATAAGAAGGGGAAGCAGATATATAATTGTCTTCCTAGATCTGTACAGCTGCATGTAAAATCCGCCATTAAAAACAGGATTTCTGCAAGATATCGCCCTTACTCCAAATCATTCTCATTTAAAACATGAACATTTTTGACCTGTTGAACTCACAAATTTTAGTGCTACTGTAGTTCAAAAAAGTTTCTGTTTTGGATTACAGCAGTATTGATTTCATTAATCCTATATAGATGTTTTGCTATGCCAGTGTAGCATTTGGTGCCTGCAAAGTGATGAGATTTGCTGAAGCCTCAGGGCTACGGCAATTAAGGTCACACAAAGCGCACACATTTAGAGAAATGGGTATAAAATGCAAAGTAGAGGGAACAACCGAGTATAAGAAGCAAGTTAGCAACTCACCAACTACAGCATAACCACCGGGAACAATGGGATAGACACTGCCATCTTCGTGGATGCCATCAGGAAACATGGACGCCATGATTTCTCCCACTAATCTGCCAAATGCTGCGCCTGCCAGTCAACAACAGACACAGAATGACGCTGATCCTTAAAGAGCAAAAATAGCAGCTCACTTGAAACCAGAGGAAAATGCTGACTTATTTATTCACCAATAAGAAAGACAGGCATGAAGGCTCCACATGGGACTGGCATGGTGGTGGCTACAGCAGACATCCAGAACTGAAACACAGAGAGACGTTTGGGTGGAAAAAATTTAGTTCTTCAGCTTTACACCTGAAGTGCAGAGTTTTAGGCAAAGTCCTGATTTACTATGATTTACTACTAACATCTTGTCACCAGATAATAAGTAAATTATATGTTAGAGTCAGAAATTATGCAGTGAAACATATATTGTGCTTTACAAGCTTTGTGGCTTCCGATTAAGTAGCTGCAAAGAACTTGATTAGCTAGAAAAGATGCTACTGCATATGAAACCCTATTGTCACAGGTAGTCTAACCCTGGCACAAAATGATCTATCATACATTTTAATGTTAACATGGTTTCAGGACAGGTACAGCTGTCCAAGAACGTTGTTGAAATTACTTCAACAATCTAAGGCGCAGACAGGTCGGTTTGATTTCTAAAAAGTTATTGTCTTCTATTGTTGGTAATGTTTGCCTCCAAAGAGCATACAGGCATCCTTGTGTTGCATCAAAATCAATCATCTTACATGCAGGCTCCTGCATCTGAGGTCATGCATATTGCAGTAGAAAGACTAGTTTTCCAAACGATCAACAACTTAAAAGGTTAGAGCCTCAGTTGCTGTGACGATGACTTCAGGACATGCTAGACCAGCAAAGAGGCCGCTATTGTTGAAGAAAACCATCAAGGATAGACTGATATTCAGAGTTAACGATGACAATGCTATGTTTGTTAGTAAAAGTTTTTCAGGCGCACAGAAGACTAGAACTACCACAGGTCCTATGTTGAAGCATCCTGACACAGTCCATGCGTGGGGTAGCTTCTCATCCAGGCAGGCTTAGGCTTTCTCACAGAACAGTCCATGAATAAACAGCAGCATCTAATTGTCCCCTAGGACAATTTGATGCTGCTCTGTATATATATATATATATATATATATATGTATATATATATATATATATATATATGTGTGTGTGTGTGTGTGTGTGTGTGTGTGTGTCCCGTTTGAGAAGGCAAACGGGTGCTCAAAAGCAGTTTATTGCTTATACCAAAATGATTTTTCAGATATGAGCCTCACTAGGAAACTGTGTTCACATCTCAAAAGGCAGGAGGATTAACAGAAGCCTAAAGAGCACTAACGAGACAAATAAAGGTGCACCATAAGGATTTGTTCCAGAAGTTGATGTAAATGTTGATGTAAATGTTGAATATGGTTATAAAAGCTGGTTATAAAATACGCAAGAACACTCTTAAAGGTATAAATCACAACTCGTGTGTCGCTGCCACAAACTGGCCTCGGCGTGTACACAGAAGGTGTTTTAATTACCCGAATCCACTGAGAGGTGCAAGTGCAATGTTGAAGGGCCATATTTATACAACTCACGCAGGTAACATTCCCCTACACCATTCAGCGATCAAGTCTTACCTTCATGATGATGAAGAGGATGAGCGTGACAAAGACGTTGACCTGGGGGTGTTTCCAGGCATGATGGTGGCTGACGTAGTCAAACTCCTCAGCTACACCCTGGCGACACCAGGTGCGGTTGTCGAACAGCGCAACCAGAGACTCGTGCTGCGTCAGCTGACAAACAGGGAAACTGTCAGAACGGCTGATAACTCAGACATGTCTGAGAAAAACAAACCCTGATCGCCATGTATTGACGTGGCTCCTGGGACGAACATTTAGAAACAAAGATCCCTTTGTCCCTTGACAAAGGGATCTTTGTCAAGATTTATTTGGATAATTTCTTCAAAATTACAAGTGCAGATATATTAAGACTGTGAAGTCTTTAACAAAATGAAGGAGCAAACCCAGACGATGATCTCTTTTGGGAGCTTCTAAGGTTATTTCACAACATCTGAGTTAATTAGAGGCAAACCTCAAAGACAGTCTATCTTTGGATAATCAAATTAAATCAGGCAAGATATTAGGAAGAGTCTTGTGGACCTCCACTTGTTCATCCTGGGGTGCGATTTCCAGATGCCTGAAGGTGCCACTGTCATTTGTTCAATGATTTATACACAAATATAAACAGAAAAGTCAACCCATCACCCTGTTCAGGAAGGAGGCAGGTTCTGTGTCAAAAAACTGATTAAATGAACATGTATCTGTGCAAAATGTTTGTAAGGACCCTAAAAGAAAAGCAAAAGACTGTAACCAGATGCTGGCTGCCATTATCCACCATCAAACTAGTCCTGTACCAACAGGATCGTGACAGCCCATTCAGTGGGATGAAGCCATTATTTCGATCACAACACATATCCTGTGGTCTGTTGCAACTAACATTGAAGTGCATGGCCATAAGGACCATCGTTGCATCTGGTTGGAAGAAGGTGGAAGATAGAAACCCTGAGAGCACCATCACAACTGCGAGGTGCAGGAGTGGCAGCATCTGCTGTGGGGGTGTTTTGCCTCAGGAGGGACTGAAGAAATCAGTCAGGAAGTTAAAGCTTGCATTTTGTGAATGGATAGTCACATTAAGCATACGACCAAATCAGTCACCAAGTGACTGAAGGAAAACAAGGTAAATGTTTCGGACTCAGTTACAGCTTTTTGTGGCCAAAAAAAAAAAAGAACTACTGGTAAAAAGCACGTGGGATTACACCCTACAGACAATGCAACGGAATACTAAAGAAATGTGTTTAAACTTTTGAATTTCAAGTGAATAATTACTTTTTCTCAAATACAAATAGAAAACACAAATATTTTGATAATCTTAATTGACCAGAAACAGGAACGGTTCGGTCTGGTTTAATGTCAGACAGTGAGAAAAAAATGGCTTGTTTGTCTTTTTATGCAGTGTATGTGATTGAAACTGTAAGTGAGAATCATCAGAACCAGAGTTCTACATCTTGGTTTGCCTGAACAAGGATACATTTTTGTGTCCCTGCTCGATCAAGAGCTCAGGCAGTGGCTCTAAATGTCCATATAAATGTTTTAAAAACACCTAACCATCTGGGCAAACATAACAGCTGTTACACAGCTTATTAAGTACGAAGAACCCAACTCGACACCGACTCTCACTTCATTTAAAAACATCCATCAGTTATCTCACAACAACCAAGACGTGCTTTCCTTCTGTCAGAAAGGTGCAAATCTATTTTCTCACCTGTCCAGCCATGAACTGCCCGAAGCCTGGAGGAAACGTGAGCGTGGACACCAGCAGGGTGACGAGGGCGGGGTACACCAGCCGCCTGACAGGAAGAGACGGACTGTGGGGTCATTAATGGGGGTGCTCGACACCCCGTAAGTACGCAGTCCATTCACCGCTCTATGAGTACCTTCTGACGCTGACGTGTGTCAAGCTGACGTGTGTCAAGCTGACCTAATTCACACACCTACATTTCTCCAGAACAACACTATCAGTGTGACACACAGTGTGAGCAGGAGGTTGTTAAAACACAAGCGAAAAGGGAGCAGGATTACAGGTCAGAGGGTGGAAAGGTACAAAGCACAGTAACAGCAATGTCTCATTTAAAAAAAAACACACACAACCATCAACACAACACTTTGAGTTTAAGGGGATTTTTTTTTAAAATAAGTCTCTTAAGTCTCTTCTACGTTGTCTCCTAAACACTCTTTTTGCGTGAAATTGTTGTGTTTCTGTTGTCAATTTTGTTGTAGTGTTTACTTCTTCTTAGTTAGGATCCTTATATGTTTGTCATGGTCTCGTGTGAGACAGATTTTATTTTATCTTTTCATCTGTATCCATCTAACTCTACCTTCTGTATCTTCTTCTTTCACACCAACCACCTTCATGTCCTCTTTGGTCTTCCTCTGGGCCTTCTACCTGGTAGTTCCAGCCTCAGCATCCTTCTACCGATGAACTCACTCTGTACACTTCCAAACCATCTCAGTCTGGCCTCTCTGGCTTTATCTCCAAAACATCTAACATGAGCTGTCCCTCTGATGTACTCCTATCCATCCACATCCCTCCAAAAGAGAGCCTCAACATCTTCATCTCTGCCGCCTCCTGTCTCCTCCTCAGTGCTACTTTCTCTAAACCAGACAACATCACTGGTTTCACCACTGTCTTGTACACATTTCACTTTTTCTTTCATTCTCGCTCTCATATCACACAACGCACCTGGCACGTTTCCATACTTGTTCCATCCTGCTTGGACACGTTTCTTCACCTCGTCTCAATACTCCCCGTTGCTCTGGACTGTTGACCCTAGGTACTTAAAATCCTCTACCTCCTTTATCTCTGCTCCATGTAACCTCACATCTCCACTTGAGTCCCTCTCATTCACAGACATGTACTCTGTCTTGCTAGGGCTATCCTTAATTCCTCTCCTTTCCAGGGCAAACTTCCATCTCTCTAGATCTTCCTCCACCTGTTCCCTGGTCTCACCGCAGATCACAATGTCATATGCAAACATCATAGTTCATGGAGTTTCCTGTCCAACCTCACCTGTCACCCTGTCCATTACCAAAAAAGAAGGGGCTCAGAGTATATGCATATACATATATATATATATATATATATATATATATATATATATATATACGCACAAGTGTGTGCTGTCATGATGTTCATGATGTACTTGCTGTTTGACTTGTCTTTGTATCTTATCCACTTCCTGATGTTCCCCTTTAAGGATTTATGACAGCAGAATATATGCCAGCAGCGCCATATTGTGCCTAATCAGTGTTTATCGAAGTATTTTAAAGACCAGGATCAGATACTCACTTCCTCAACAAGAACTTGTTAATAGTCTTCTGCTTCCTCATGCACTCCACAATCAGTCGGTTCAGGTAGACAAACAGAGCCCCGCCAAATCCACAAGCAATCCTGCAAAGAGACAAACGGGACTTGTTTAGTATGTAGAAGAAATGACCACAGATCCCAGTTAAGCCAATTATTGTTGGAAGCTCTGTCACAAGAGGACAGTATTCTAATTTCCTGTTTTAAAGAACATTTTAGCGTCTAACTAATTCGGTAAAGGCTCATCCAGGTTCATAAGTTCATTTCTTGCCCCATTTTCTGAAAACAAATCAACCTTCAAAGTCCAAACAGTAACAGGACAGGACTGCTGTAGAGGAGAAGACTTCAAAGAAGGCTTGACAGCGCTCAAATATCCTCTGAAACTAAACTCTGTTTAATGCGGAGTCACTCCAGAGAAACACACCCACCCGAGGATGGCGAACGCCGGCAGCTCCTGAAGGTCAAACGGAAAATCCAGACGGAAACGTGTCTTAAAGAGAGCAGTGATGGTCTCTGGGGAAAAGAAGATTGTTCTCACTCCGCAGCAGCAGACATTACCCAGCCATGAATGACAATCTGTCATCCTGACTTTTGAATAAAGATGGATGAATATGGAAATGCAACAACTACAAACAATGCTGTTGTTTGTGCAACAGACCTGGTCCCCAGCACAGGTGAAGTGGCACAAATATACACAGAGACATATAAGCATCTCCTGTACCTTCCTCCTGGTTCCAGACAGCCAGCACTCTGAATATGAAAGCACTGAAGGTGGCGGCGAAGAAGCCCCTCCAGTAGTTCCTGACTGCAAAAAACGTTGACGTGACTTCGATACTGAACAGCACACCTGCAACGCACAAACGCACACTGAAATAATCCCACATTTTAGCACAGAAAACCGGCCACAGGGCCTCGCTAAAGTACTCAAGTCTCAAGAACATTTTTTTTTTTTTACATATTGTCATGTTACAACCACAAACTTTTGGGAAAGTAGTGAATAGTTTGGAAGTCGACATGAAGGGAAATAGGATGTTCTGAAAAAAACATTACATGCGTTTGAACTTAGTTCCTTTACCCCGAAGCCTCTAAACCCAGCAGAATTGATTGCCTTCAGAAGTCACATAGTTCAGTATGAATGCGGCTGTTCTGTTAAGGTCCCAGAGGATTGTTTGAGAACATCAGAGTACAGAGACCATCGTGGAGACCAAGGAACACAGCTATGGGTCGGGGACAAAGCTCTGGAGAAATCCGAAGCAGGGCTGGGTTACGAAACATTATCAGAAGCTTTGACCACTGGTCAATCCATCCTCCAAAAATTGAAGAGAGTAGGGCAAATCTGGAGAGCCATGAATGCATGGAGGTCTGACTAAAGTTACACAAATCTATGGTAATGCTGAAGGAGCTGCAGCTTAGGTGGGAGGAACAGCTGAAAACCCATGAAATGTTCTGCTTGCAGTTTGCCACAAATCGTGTAGTTAAAGAGGGTGCTCTGGTCAGATCAGAACAAAATATATAACTTGTTTTTGGCCCGCATGCAAAATGTGGCACAGCGGACACTTCCCATCACTCTAAACAGACTTCTCTCTTGTGGTGACACATGGTGGTGGCCACATCGTGCTGTGGAGATGTTTTTCTTCAGCAGGGACAGGGAAGCTGGTCAGAGTGGGAAGATGGATGGAGCTCAATGCAGGTAAATCCTAGAAGAAAATCTGTGAGAGGCTGCAAAGGACTTGAGACTGGAGGTTCAGCTTCCTGCAGGAAACTAACTCTAAACCAACGGCCAGAGTTTCCAAGGAATGGTTTGCATCAACGCCTGTTCATGCTTTAGAATGGCCCAGTCAAAGTCCAGACTTCAGTAAAATTAAGAATCTCTGACAGGACTTGAAAACTGATGTTTCAAGTATTTCTCGTGCTGTGAAAAGCTGCTAGAGACATAACTAAAAACATTTTGAGCTGTATTTGTGACAGGCTTACCATAAAGGTACATTTTCAGATGGGAAAACTAGACTGCTAAAAAGCAGGACGTTTGACGTTTGCCAGAGAACACCAACATTGGCAAATTCGCCACTGGCACACTGTGGTCTTCACAGAAGAAAGCAGGTTCACACTGAGCACATGTGACAGAGTCTGGAGACTCTGTGGAGAACGTTCTGCTGCCTGCGACATCCTCCAGCATGACCGGTTTGGCAGTGGGTCAGTAATAGTGTGGGGGGCATTTCTTTGGGGGCCCCACAGCCCTGATCGCCATTAGGTACAGAGATGAGATCCTGAGACCCATTGTGAGACTATATGCGGGTACGGTTGGCCCTGGATTCCTCCTAATGCAAGACAATGCTAGACCTCATGTGGCTGGAGTGTGTCAGCAGTTCCTGCAAGATGAAGGCATTGATGCTATGGACCCGCCCGCCTGTTCTCCAGACCTGAATCCAATTGAGCACATCTGGGACATCGTGTCTCACTCCATCCACCAACGCCACATTGCAGCACATACTGTCCAGGAGTTGGTGGTTAGTCCAGTTCTGGGAGGAGATGCCTCAGGAGACCATCCGCCACCTCATCAGGAGCATGTCCAGGCGTTGTAGGGAGGTCATACAGGCATGTGGAGGCCACACATGCTACTAAACCTCATTTTGACTTGGACAAAACATCAAAGTTGGATCCGCCTGTAGTGTGTTTTTCCACTTTAATTTTGAGTGTGGCTCCAAATCCAGACCTACACGTGTTAATAAATTTGATTTCCATTGATTATTTCTTTTGTTGTCAGCACATTCAACCACGCCCACTGACGGGGGGGACAAACGGGTCAATTGTCCCAGGCCCAGGACAGAGGGGGGCCCAAAACTGACACTCTGACCATTAAAATACAGGCAGAAGTAATTTTTCAGAAAATATTTGTGTGAAACATATTTAATATTAGAGTAACTAAATATATACACTCCTGATCAAAATCTTAGGACCAGTCAAAAAATTGCAAGAATTTGCATTTTGCACTATTGGATCTTAAGAAGGTTCTAAGTAGAGCTTCACAATGTTAAAAGGACAAATCAGTGCAAGAGACAAGAACATTTGAGCAGGGAATTGTCTGAAAACTGCATTTATACTCAAACATGATTTTTTCAGCTGATCAAAAGTTTAAGACCATAGTCTTTCAAAGCCAAAAGCTGTGCAAACATCTGGAAGCCACGTCTTCTTCAACGCCACAGAATTGCCCGTTTGGACTTTGCAAGGATGCACCAAACATGGGACATTGAAAGGTGGAAGAAAGTTGTCTTCTCTGATGAGAAAAAATTTAACCTTGATGGTCCTGATGGCTTCCAACGTTACTGGCATGACAGGGAGATCCCACCTGAGATGTTTTCTACACGGCACAGTGGTGGGGGCGCCATCATGATTTGGGGTGCGTTTTCTTTCAATGGAACAATGGAGCTTCAGGTTGTGCAGGGGCGTCAAACAGCAGCTGGCTATGTGGAGATGTTGCAGCGGGCATCCCTCATGACTGAGGGCCCTCGTCTGTGTGGTAATGATTGGGTTTTTCAACAGGACAATGCTGCAGTTCACAATGCCCGCCTGACAAAGGAGTTCTTCCAAGAGAAAAACATCACTCTTTTGGACCATCCTGCATGTTCCCCGGATCTAAACCCAATTGAGAACATTTGGGGATGGATGGCAAGGGAAGTTTACAAAAATGGACATCAGTTCCAGACAATGGATGCCCTTCGTGAAGCCATCTTCAACACTTGGAGCAACGTTCCCACTAGCCTCCTGGAAACACTGGCATCGAGCATGCCTAAACGATTGTTTGAAGTCACCAACAAGAATGGTGGAGCTACTCATTACTGAGTCCTTTTTTTTTGACATTTTGATTTCTGTTTTGGGGGGTTTTCGGGGTTTTTTGAGCTATGGTCTTAAACTTTTGATCAGCTGAAAAAATCATGTTTGAGTATAAATGCAGTTTCAGACAATTCCCTGCTCAAATGTTCTTGTCTCTTGCACTGATTTGTCCTTTTAACATTGTGAAGCTCTACTTAGAACCTTCTTAAGATCCAATAGTGCAAAATGCAAATTCTTGCAATTTTTTGACTGGTCTTAAGATTTCGATCAGGAGTGTATATATATTTCTGCATAAGGTATATGTTTTCTTTAAATAACGGGCCATCAGAACTCCCCCCACCCCAACATAAAATGGTTTGACCATTAGGACAATGGCTGGCTGCAACTTTGAAAGTTCGTTCTGCTGCAAACTAAGAATCACAGGCACACAGAAATGAAAAGAGGAAAGAAAAAGAGAAGATGACACCAAAGGCTTGAGAGATTTTATGAGTAAAAAATTTTTTTAAACTGAGGATGAGTCAGGAACAGGTCTAGGAACGGAATTGCAGAGGAACGATGCCCATCCAGAGCCAGGTAAGAAGCAATGCGTTTATCAAAGTGATTTTAAAGTATAGCATCTGCTGGCTAGTGTAAGGGGGGGGGGGCACCTTTTCTTTTACGGAAATACTTGAGCTTAGCGCCAAATGAGCAGAAAGCAAAGAGATGGCAGAGGTCCAGTCTGAAAGACAGAGCTTGGTGGACAGAGAGAAGGAGGACGACGTAGCAACATGTGGCTTCGGGGGGGCGGGGGGTGGGGAGAGACAGCGTGTGTTTGAGGAGGAGGCAGAGAGAGCCATCCCTACCGATAACATAGAAGTGCAGGTGGAGGAGCATAGTGTCTCAGAGACGGACCACCCCGTTAATTTCAATGATCCGCGTTATGGCCAACAAAAATGACTGATTCTGATTGAGTGAATGTTGTGCGTTTAACGGCAAAAAGGAAGCCTTTCTCAGAGATGGCAAATAAACTGCCAGCAGATCCAGAGGGTCTAACCACATTTATGAAGTGAAGTCGTCTAAGACTTGTTTGAAGGACAAAAAAAATATTTCCGTAAACAGCAGGTTATAGAATAAAATAAAAGGCACATGAGAATGAAGTATACAGTTAAGTTGACGTTTTTATTGGTGTGTGTGTGTTTGTGTGTGTGGGTGTGTATGTGTGTGTGTGTTGTGGCGGCAGGTGTAGAGGGGAGGCCCAAAAAGACTTTGTTGTCCCCGGCCCTAGCAAAGCTGTCAGCTGGCCTGCATTCAACTATGTAAAGAACAAAGTATTTAATAAGAATATGTCATTCATTCAGATCTAGGATGTAGTATATTAGTGTTCCCTTTATTTTTTGAGCAGTGTATTTAAAAAACTATCCTTTTCAGTCCACTTCTCAATCCACCAGCCTGCTTGTTTAATTTTTTTTAGCTCAAAACCAAATTTGTTTGCCATATAAAATATAAGTTTTTGCACATACCAACAGCTACATAAATAAAGGTTATTCATTTTTAAACTGAATCTACAGCTTTTTCTGGTCTAAACCATTAGATTCCAACATATAGATGGAGGTGTATAGCTGTAATGTGATGAAATGTGAAAAGGTTCAGTGGTTAGTAACACTTTAGCAAGGCACGATACCCACATCTTGAAAAAAATTCCCTCATGAATCCAAAAAGTTTAAAAACTGGGGCTGCAAATATTTATATTCATAGCCAGTTATTTTCCATTAAGCCAATAAAACCAAAGAATTGTCAATCCACACAGCAAATAATTTTGGATTGCTTGTCTCCATCTGATCACTTAATGAATGCTGTAAATCTCTCAGTAGCTGGACAGCACAAATTGTTCTGATGTCAATACGAGTTTATTTCAGAGCTTTAAATGAACGAGACAACACGTCAATCATGTCCCAAAAAAAACAACAAGCCCTGTCTGTCTTTGTCTGTCTAAAAGCATCAACTCAAACAAACCACATAAAGAGTTTTTGATTTAAAAACTAAAAAAACAAAAATAAATCAGGATTTAGGTTTTATAAATGAGGGGAAATCGCTGACAAAGAATGTCTTAATGCCATCAAATGCACTGGATGAAATAGGTTCATTTGCAGTGTTTTAAACACTTCAGGGTAAATATATATATATATATATATATATATATATATATATATATATATATATATATATATATATATATAATATGAATTAAAATAAATCAGAAGAGAGCTTAGTTGGATAACATAATAAAACTGATTTTACATCTTGTAAACTAATGATGTCAGAGGACAGGTCAGAAACTTCTTGAATTGCTCAGTAAAAAACATAGAAGTTCAAACATTTCCCTGAGTGGGCGAGTCCATCTGGTTAGAAAAAGACGCCATCGAAAGAAGAACAGCTGCTGAGACCAAACATGATTCATCACTTTAACATTTCATCCAACAGACTCAAGTTTAGAAAGCCGTGACATCAATCAAAGAGTGGGTGAAGTGTGCGTTTTGACCTAGAAGTAGGAAGAAAGTTCAAGGATCATCAACAAAAGAAGATCTAACTCATGATATAGATAAACGAATATGTAAATGACCTTGTATGTGTTCCTGAAGTAATTAGTAATTTGATCTGTGTAGAAATGTTAATCACTAACTTTACCGCTTTGTCTTTTACTATTGGCCCTACGGCATTTCTAGCTCTCTCGTCGCTCATCAACAAGTTTAACGAAGCAAACAAGCTCATTATTGAGAGGATAGTTAATAAAACTTCCAAAATAAATCTAATTTAGAGCTATTTAAAATAAACTTTTAACTGTAAAACTTTAATTGAAGTGATCAAAGATGTAAAAATGTCCAACGTCACAAAACAATGAAAGACCTACTGCGTAAAATTTCATCATTTTCAAGCTCTACAGGCACAGATGTACAACTCATCTATTTGGGTTTTCTTCACCCAGGTAATCCTGTCCAGGGTTGGGGGAATGCTGAAGCCTATCCCAGCAGTCATTGGGTGGGTGTACCTGGTGTGGCTACACCAGGTCGGCCACACAGGACAGACACACAGAACAGGACCCAGGACAGACTACCATCAACACACACACACACACACACACACACACACACACACACACACACACACACACACACACACACACACACACACACACACACACACACACACACACACACACACACACGCACACAGATGAAAGCAAAAAATGTATAAGTAAATAAAAAAAATCTAGACCTTTGATGTAACAACTTCAAATTCAGCTTCAAACATGTATGTATGTATGTATGTAGGCATGTATGTATACATGCATGTATGTATGCATGTATGTATGTATACATGCATGTATGTATGTATGTATGTATGTATGTATACATGCATGTATGCATGTATGTATGTATGCATGTATGTATGTATGTATGTATGTATGTATGTATGTATGTAGGTATGCATGTATGTATATATGTATGTATGTATGTATGTATGTATGTAAAACCAACTAATGCAGGGACTTTTGTAGGTATACATTGATGGCCGAGTTACGTTTGTTTGCAGATGATGCCATTGTTTGTTCTTCTTTGCAATAGCATCTGAACTGGGCCAGCTTTCTGCAGCATTATGGCCAGGATGAGAGTAAGCACCTGCAAATTTTCCGAGCGCACTCTTCAGTTTGTAGAGGAGTTGCAGCAGTAAGCCAGAGGGTTTAGGTATCCTGGGATCGGTGGGCTTGTGTTGTGTCTGAAAGGTTTGCAGGTGTTTTAGTTCACTGTGGAGAAGAATAAGCTGGGAGCTGCAGGTCCAAACATGACAGGTCTGACTTTAATCTTGAGTTTTATCCTTTATGTGATCCATAAAAGAAGATTAGAAGCACAGGTAGTTAAATTAACCTGATAGAATGGTTAAACACCTGGTAGTCTAAGCTAATGCAAAGTGCTCGGATACCCAGGAGGTGCTCTGCAAGAGCCACGAATCAGATCAGTATCAAATTGAAATGGTTCCTTTATAGCTTTTCTGGACAAGTTCAGCAGACTGATAGCTTGCAGGGTAGACTCAGACATCGCTGGAGCGGCTACATATCTCATCGGAGCTTGGAACGCCAGGAGGAGCTGGAAAGCATCTCAGGAGGGGAGGACGCCGGGAACACCCTGCTTAGCCTGTTGCCACCAAGACCAAGCCTCGGTTGAGTGAAGGAAAAAGGATGGACGGATGTATGGATGGACAGATGGAACTCCTGGTTGAGTTGACATGGAATGTCCCACAAGGAACAATGGGAAACATAAATATACATGTAAGCTTACATGGCAGTAAGGATGATAGTCGTGGAGATACAGGATTCTGCACTGACTGGAAGAATTACAATAATATGCTGGCCTAACTGGCAACTCCTACAGCTAGAAGATTACACATTATCTTCATCCTGTTAGCTTTTGTAATTATCTACCATTACTGGATCAAGTTCAGTCAGAGGACACAGTAGCAAAGTCTTACCTCCAATAGGAGCAGCAAAGCAGCAGCCAACACCCACAGCACAGGCAGCCGACAGCATCTCCGTGTTCCTCAGCTCATTCTGATTAAAGAGAGTGAGATATACATGTATGCAAAACCACACGGAGCAATGCAATCAAGACATTCAAAACACACCCACAGGTCCAAGTCAATGCATGCATGCAAAACACAGTGAATACAAAAGTGATGAATTTATCTGAAGAAAACCGAAACACATTAAAAAGTGTCCGTCAAAACTTCTGGATCTGCTCATTGTGGTTGTTACTACGAGTGGAGGTCTACAGGAGGTCCAGTGAAAATGCTGGATGATAATTAAAAAAATAATGGAATGAGATGCTTGCGTAAAAGTGCATGCAACACGGATCGATGTCTCTCTGCGGCAGATCGTTGAGCAGAATCAAACACAGCTAAACTACATGGGCGGACATCAATCTTTCTCAGTTTCCAAAGCGTGCAACATGGAGTATTAATGCAGATAGAACTGGAAACAAAGAACCCGGTTGCAGTGTGTGTTCATACCTTGCTTCCCTCAAAGGGCTCTTCCTTCAGCAGTACGAGCAAAAGAAAAAAGTGTGAGTACGGATGTGACTTTCTTATACACTAAATCCAACAAGGAGCGACAGCATTTCAGCAGATTTAGTCTCTATTCAATGTTTCCCCAGACGGATGTGGAACACTGTCCATGTAGCTGTATCAGTCTAAATCTTTTGTAACTGTGCTGTCATGTCTTTTTCTTCCTTTTGGACATCTCGGCAGTGTATCTTCTTCCAAACTACCATGGCTGTGTGCAGTGAGGAGAATACCAGCCCCGGATCCAGTGCAGAAACAAGACTGAGGCCCAGGTTGAGGTTTCATGTGCGTGGAGGTGAGAGCGTTTCCTGGGGAATGGCAGAAGGTCAAAAATAGCATGAAACACCTTTTTAAAGAATAATAGTTTTTGTTTCTTTTCTTCTGTCATAATTATTTTTTTATTATTAAAAAGTAGCTTAAATTAAATTCATCTTCTTCTGCTGAGAAAAATCAGAATGGTCCTTTTCTTTTTTCTTTGTTGCCTGAAAGGTTCTCTGCCTGTGACTTAAATCAGAAATTTTAGGTTTTATTGATCAAATCACAGGTCAGTTTTTCACTTCGGGTGCTGGTCATTTCTCCCTTTTGGGCCCCGCCTGGGATAAAACAAAGACTGAACTGCACACAGAGAACAGAAGAGACTGGCAAAAACTCTGAATCCCAGAATGCACAGCGTTAACACATTTTAGCTCCCAGGAGCGGGCAGTCACAGCGGGAAACTCCGAGACGCCACAGAGCAGCAAAACTCTGCACAGCAGCAGCTCTGACTCTTTTTGCCCGCAGCTCTCCAGGCTGCATCGGGGAGGACATGAGTGGGCATCTCTTGACGTCGCTGGCCAAGTAAAAGACTGCATCCTCAAAGAAACCTTGGAATCAAAATGAGTGAGGTTTGCGATTTGAGAACACCTTAATCTGTTGTTCAATAATACCACACTTCAGGCAGCAAATGTTTTTTCCTCTTGTTGTTTTTGTTGTTGCTTTAGTTGTTGTTGTAGTTTATTCCTGACCATCAGATTATTTATCAAAACCATCAACACTGTGCATTGTTTTTGGACTACTTACTTTGTCTTTTTGTCTTTTCACCTATTCCCACTGACCTTGTTTGTGTTGGATAACTCACAATAAAAACAAATTAGGTCATACAACCAGACCTTTTACCAGTAGGACAATATGTTACAGCAATTTTCTAGGAGGTTGGAGCATACGGAGAGAGGGAGATCTTTGACCATCTAGCTTTGCACAATCTTGTTAGACAATCCAGTCCTGGGTCTTGTTTGATGCTCTTGATTCTTCAGCTTAGGTCACAGGTTTTGTAAACAATTTAGGTCTGGGGACAATAGAGGAAAGTTGTGTTCTTTTGACTGGTAAATCCTTTCTGCTGCTTGGGATCATTGTCTCTCTGGAAAACCCAATGGAGATATATGTCCAGTTTTTTTTTTCAGCAGAGACCCCTGGATCATTATTTAAGTTATTTTGGTATTACAAAGGTTCCATATTGAAATGCAACACAAATACGTTTCCCAGCAGGTTTGTTATGTGAAACAGGCCCACGGCATAAATGGTTCTCCACCACAGTACGTATAACACTCTCTGCAAAACTACTAAGACTTTTTGATGCTGAAAAGCCAAGTCTTTGTTTCATCTGACCAAAGTACGCGATTTCTGTTAAAGTCAGCACAATGTCCAGTAAACTCAACACATTTACATTTGTCATAGTAAGACAGAAAATGATTTTTTTCCTGCTTCCACCCCCAAACAACCAGTTGGCATGTAGATAGCCTTTAAAAAGCTGATGATGGTTTTATGACCCCAACATGCAGAAGCTCTGACTTTTTTTACTTATTTACTTTTATCATATTTTACATCTCATGTTGTGCTTTTTGACAAGATACATTTTCTGTTTCAAGTTCTTGTCCAGACTTGTTGGCAACAATTCCAGTTGTTTTGGACTTTCAGTTTTGGCAAGCAGCCACTTTGAAAACCCATTTCTTTTCAAATGCTTTCAACTCTAGTTAAGCAGGACATAAGTATGTAGACTATTTGTGCCACATTTATTGATTATTGTGATAGATTTTTTGTTTAATTGTTGAACTTCTTATATGTAAAGCACATTTGGGCATCTGTGTTGATTTTTAGATGTGCCTTATAAATAAAATTGATTTGACTTGAGTAAAAATGACTAAACACCTTGATCAACTTAAAAAAGTAGATTAATAACCAAAAATACTTTGGTTAGATCTAAGGGGATTACTACATTTGACAATGAGTGTGGCTCCTGTGATTTTATAAAATCTGATTTGTAGCAGGAGCTTTGCTAAGCATTATCAGCAACTCTCATGCCTAAACGCAGAGAGCATCTTCAACCATGGTATTTTTGTTGCTGCTTGTTTTCTCACTGAGATGAACAGAAAACGAAAAAGAAAACCTTTAAAAAAAAAACAATGCGACGTGTCTGTTGTTCTCACCATGTAAATCCCACCAAAAACGGCAGCCATGAATTTGCTCAGGAGAGCAGCGCACAGGCTGGCGACATGAACAAAGGGTCCCTGTGAAGGAGGGTGAAGAGAGATGTCACCAAACAGGATACTAATGAAAGCATTACAACTGTGAGAGGAGAATGCTGCAATTAACACCGGCAGGACCATCATTAAAAACGCTTTACACAAACAAACCCCTCTCAGATTTATATTCAGCCTACTTGATGTACCAGCGTTGAGCAGTAAATCAGGATGTCTTCACCAATGTTACCAAAAGCAGGAGGAGAAGCTTTATCTTTTGTAATCTTATGTGACAAAAAAAAACAAAAAACGATTCCCCTACCTCTTTCCCCAGAGGCATCCCGCTACCCAGAGCACAGGTCAAACCAATGACTTTAGCCACAAAAGTCTTAAAAGTCAGATACTCCTTGAGAACAACTCCTCTTAGTATCGTCTTCATCTCAGGAATACCTGAACCTGAGGTGGGAAGAGAGAGAGAGAAGAAAAGAAATGCCAGGTGGGATGATGGAGTGCAGAGAAAAGACGAGTTGAAAGAAAGCAATTACAGAGAGAGGGATAAAAGGAATAAATGAAGAAGCACAGGAATGGGAGGGAGGGGAGCTGATTGATTAGCATAAAGTTTTGTGTATGCACATCTCATCAGAGGTGCACTTTATGACTGTCCTGCCTGTAGAGATTCGGAGGACATGTCCTTGGAGCCCTTATTGTGCACTTCAGCCAATTACATGAGTCAAACACATGAAATGACTGTGAATCAGTGAGATGAATACATGTTAGCGCATAAATGGGATGTATGTCTTACCAACAGCCTGAGGCGCCAGTATCTGAGTGAATCCTGCAGAGAAAGTGATGAGCACCACTGGGTAGGAGACCCAGGCGATGTACTGCAGAAGCATGTTGCTGTCCAGGCCACCGTGCATCCATTTCTGTGCTGCACAGACACACAAGTAAGTCATGTCATCTTGGTATAAATCAGCAGAAACCCAGACAACCTGCATCGCTGCTTCTTGCTTTGTTTAATTTTTTTCTCTCTGGGGGATTTCCAAGCTCTGCATTGGTCGGATGTTTTAGTCACCTTTTGGAGCTCGGGGGCCTCTGATTCAAGCATCTTTAAATTCTCTTGAGAAACAAACAAACAAACAAACAAAAAAAACTTGCAGGAAAAGAAAAGCCTCATTAAGTGGAAACTAAACCAAAATATAATGTTATTGAAGGACTAAAAAAAAGGGGAGCCTCTAGTAAACTAAATAGTTTATAGATGTGTTATTAATTAATCTATAAACACATTATATCCTATTCATAAGTGTTTATAATGCATTAATTAAGGAAGAGCAAGAGACAAAACTAAGCATTTTGTGCTTACAAGGTAGTAACTTAATCTGAAATGTTTAATATAAGCAACTCCAAATGAAATATATAGCTGAACAGATTAGGCTCACTATTTGGTAAAAAATCTGTCAGTTTTGTCTTTTGCATGGCCTTGATGAAGAAAGTTTGCCCTTTGTTTGTTTAAGCTCAACACATTTAGTGTGGTGCGCTCATGAGAGCGTGAATACCATGGTGAGATATTAAGAGGTGTCTGAGACCTTCAGAAAAAACACTGTGGCAGTTTATGAGTCCAATAAGTGTTTTTGAAATGGTGTCAAAAGTTCACTCTGAGAGCAGACTGCAGGATCCTAAAGGAAGTCTACAAAAACATTAAAATGTAATGTAATCACAGTTTCTTGCAACAGTTAGGAAAGAGCACACCCCCACAACCAGAAAAAGACTGCGGAAGTGAAGAAACTTCATGGTAGCTATGCAATGGGGAAACCAAGCTAAAGACCAGGACTTCTGTAATAATGTTATTTAGGCAAATTAGTCTTGAGCTGAATTATCTAAACAACAGAATAGAGGGGATGTTTGGCATTAAACAAATACAGTATTCGGGAAAGGAACCCCATACCAGCTGTGAAGCACGGAGCTGGAAGTATTATGGTGTTGGAATATTTTTCTGCAGCAGGACTTCTCCAGACCAACATCATAGAATCCACCATGAACTCTACAATGTATTAGACCAGGGATTCCCAAAGTGTGGTGCGCGCACCCCTGGGGGTGCGCGAGCTGCCACTAGGGGGTGCGCGAGCTGAAATCTGTAATGGCGGTTTGACAGTGTTTTTTCCCCCACACCATAAAGACGTGTAAATAATCATTTCCTTTGTGGAAACAAAAATCAAAACAGCAAATTTAATAAATAAATAAAATTTATTGACATGAAAATCTGTTTATTTTAAAAAGTGTTGTTCTACACTTCATCGTAATATGAATTTATCTTCTTCTACGCATTGTGCCTCAATGCGTAGAAGAAGCAGCTTGTGCCCTCTACTTCATTCATTCTCGCAAATATGCTCAGTTGGCTGAAACCAGGGAATCGGAGGCAACAGGTGAGTGAATTGCAAACCATTTACAAATGTCTCTCCAACTCTTTCCTCGCTTCACGTCGTGTACGTTAGTAGAGGGACAATTGAATTCGGGCCAAAAGTTTTTAAAAGCTTAAATTGAGCGACCAGTCTCTCTTTCGATCGCCCAGCGCCTCCAACCAGCGCTGCTCCTGTTGGGGTGACTCTGAACCTCTACCAGCACTGACGCACATGACTCGCCCACCCCCCGCTGCAGCCTCCGCGATTTATTGACTCTTCACGCACAGAGCTGCAATACGTTTCATTGAAAGTCAGACAGGCGCAGTTCATTTTACAGATGCGGTTTTAGCGCATATTCAGACAGGGACAAACCGAGGGTGGGGCTGAGGGGAGCTGAGGTGTGTTGCCCTGGGCGTGTTTACCTGCTGAATGTAGCCGCTGTAAAAGTTTTTTTCTCTGATTAATAACATATTTATGGAGCGCTCTGTTGTTGTTACTCTGGTCTGCAGTTCTCTCTCTCTCTCTCTCTCGAGCGCGCGCGTCATCGGACACAAATCAAAGTTCTTCGTGTTTGTAAATTGTGACTCAGATTAAGAAGCTGGTGCACAAAAAAAATGAGAACAACACAGGTAGATCATCAGTTTAATCCTTTGCTTCAGAGACGTTTCAGGTTGTGGAGGTGTGGCCGATCTGGGCGTCTCTTTCTTTCTCTCGCTCCAGGCTGAGCCACTGATGCACCTGCAAAAGCCTCAGGATTCTGTTGTGGATGTTGCAACTTTATTGCAGTTTAATTCAAATTATGTTCTAATTTTATTCCCACAACTTTTGTTAAGATGGTTGAATTGATGTAACTGCAACAGAATTTCTTCTTTTTTTGTGGTGGGAGGGGGGGTGTGCGCCAAGCCGGTTGGGACACTGAAGGGGGTGCGCGGCTGAAAAAGTTTGGGAACCCCTGTATTAGACAATGCATGAGGAAAATGTGACACTAAAAAAATTAAAGCTTGAGCACAACTGGACCCTACATGACACTATCAGGGGCAGCAGAGGTCCATCAACATCAAGCAAACATACTGCTGGAAGAAGAGCTTAGCTACTTTTTCACTTGATTTGAGATAAGTTGAAGTGGAATCCTCTCTATCCAGCCGAACCCTGCTGATCAACAGCCTGTGTTGGGCACAGCCCACCAAAAAGTTAGCTTCGCAAACTCATACTTCGCAAACGAGTCCAGTCTCCTTCCACCTCATGCGCTGCCGGTAACAAACCCAGGAAGCTCAGTTACACTACTGATCAAAGGGTTGGAGTCACACCACACAGCAATGTTTACAGGAAAAAACACAGCTATCAACAATGTTTTTTGTAAAGCTTAGGCTGCTATTCTTGTGGAGAAGTTTGTGAGGATGTGTAATGAGAACCAGGACAGTGACGTCAATGGCAGATTAATTTCTTGTGTGAACATTGTTATAGTACTTACAATTATCAAAATCTAATAAAGTGGACGCTAAGCTAAGAGATGAGATGAATGAAAACTTAGCTCCGCAATTATCTGTTTGCAGTTCAGGACGACTGTGGCAACTGTGGCCAGCCCTGCCAACAGCTTATCCTCCAGTCAGAGGAAGTTAAGCGGGTCCTGACAACTGTTCATAGCAGGAAGGCCGCTGCACTGTAAGGGACACACGGACCAGGTACTCTGCAGCTGTGCTCAACAGCTCGCCGGGATCCTTACGGACATCTTTAATCTTTCTTTAGTACACACCAATGTGCCTTCCTGTGTGAAATTTGCCACCATTAGCACAATGCCAAAGCAGACAACCATCACTGGACTCATTGACAGCAGGCTCATTTTTCCTACATCTGTGGTGTCTTCCTGCTTTGAAAGGCTGATTGTAGGTGACCTCATATCATCTCCATGCGCCTCACTCGACCCTCACCAGTATGCATACAAGGCAGACAGATCTACAGATCCCATAAAACACAACCCTCCATGTTGCTCTACCATAGCTACAAAAGAACAGACTATGTTAAAATGCTTTTTGTGGATTAAAGCTCAGCTTTTAATTCTGTTATTCTAAACAAGGCAGTCACATAAATGCAGGACCTTGATCTCAGTAGTCATTTGTATTGGGCGATCCTGGACTTCTTAATGTAGGCCCACAGACTGTGAGACTTGGACCCCACTCTTTAACAACCATGAAGCTCAGCATGAGGGCACCACAGGACTGTCTGCTCAGTTCGCTCCTCCATGTTCTTTACACTCATGGCTGCCTGCTTCTCCATCTAGCAAATATAAAGTTTGCAGATGACACAACCTTGGTGGGACCCATCTCAAATGGGAATGAGGCTGCCTACGAAGAGAAAGGACATGAATTCTTACCTGTAAAAGACACCTGTAAAACACAAAACAAAGGAAATCCTTATTGATTTCAGGCGTCACAGAGAGGAGCTCAGACCACTAGAACTAGGAGGAGAGGATGTGGAGAGTGTCTAGTTTTAAGTTCCTGGGGATCATCATTAGTTAAGATCTTAAACGGTGTGCAAACCCAGATTCTATTAGTAAAAAAGCCCAGCAGAGACTTTACTTCTTAGGCTGCTGGAGGACATCACAATCTATTTTTCTCACTCTGCTGAGTTTTCCTACTGTTCTCCAATTTGCATTATTTGTTGTTATTTCAATTTTTTGTTATCTCTGTCTTTTTTCTCTTCATAGTAGGTACACTTGGTCTAGCATCCTGTTAGCTGTGACATCATCCAGGGGGGCAGATCATCTGCTATTACTCTCTGACATAGAAAGGATTCCTGGGTCAATATGTGCTTCTGTGCTTTTGTGTCTCTGCTCTTTTGTTTTCTGTAACCCCCAGTCGTTCGAGGCAGATGATCGTTCACACTGAGCCTGGTTCTGCTGGACGTTTTTCCTTCCTATTAAAGGGGAATTTTCCTCTCCTCTTTGCTTCATGCATGCTCAGTATGAGGGATTGCTGCAAAGCCATCGACAATGCAAATAACTGTCTTCCGCTCTTTCAGGCAGAATGAATTCTGCTTGTCAAGACTTGATGCAATCTACTGGGTTTACTTAGATAGGAATTTTTTTACCAATTTGTATGAGTTGATTGAATTTTACTTTGTAGAGTGCCTTGAGATGGCGTATGTTGGCACTATGTAAATAAAATTGAATAGAACGCTAAGGAATGCCCATCTGTCTGCCAACCTGTTGCAGTCCTTACACCGTGCAACGGCAGAAAGTTTATTAACTTACTGCATAACTGTCCGGTTTGGAAACTGTTCAGCAGCTGACAGAGCAGCTCTCTAGGGGGATGGTTAAAACTGCTCAGGGTATCATTGACCCGAAATGGGCTTCAACATGCAAGAAACTCCTCAAACATCTTGCACCTAGAAGTGAAGAGAGGCACACTTTCTCAGACTGTTGTCAGAAACTGGCAGGTAGATTAAAAAAAAGCTTCCTACTGAAGACATGTTCACTAAAGGTGTAGGTGACACTGAGTAAAATGCATTCAAAAGGAAGAACATTTTTGAGAGGGGCCAAATGTTATCTGTCTCTGAGTAAATTTTCTTCAATTTGAGTAAATTTTATGCAGACAAATTTACTGTGTAGCTCCTAGGGGGAAGAGTGTCCTAACTGTGTCTTCTGTTAGAATATATATTTTGTTTGATAAGAAAAAAAACTTTTAACAGTCTAATTTATTTTCCAGAATCAAGTATTAGTGGAAGAATTAAAAAAAGAGCTAAATATTTAACAAAGTGCCTTAATTATAAGGCTCAATTTAGAAGTGGTCTTTGCTACCTGCAGATTTTCTGGACTAAAGGCTGAAACTAATTTACTTGTTCTTGTTCTAAGAAGTTGTACTAAGAGTGAGAGATAAAATCACAAAGTCCATAAATATCATTATCATTGATTATTTCACTATGTATCAAAACCAGAATTGAATGCAAAAGTTTTAACTTATTGTGGATTTTCTTTAAACCACACAGATTCAGATAAATGCAGGCACCCTCAGAAATATTGGATATTTCATAGGTGTCAATAAGTCTCTGGCATAATTCTGGCTCCATATTTGACCACTTTTCTTATCAGAATCAGTAGAGCTCATTTAAATTGATTGGTTTCCTCGCAGAGAAACAGTTTTTTTGAAGCCGAAAAACTTTAAATGGGGCTTAATTTATTCAATCCACTTTGTGAGAAATAACTTTGGTAGAAAAACAGCCTCATGGCCTGACACTGCAATCACTATGGGAGTTGTTACTTTTTCTTTGCTTTAAAATCCTCACATTGACTGCTCAAAACCTTCTTCTAGTCATTCTGGCCAAATCTGATAACTCCTGATCATGACTTGTCAAATGTAATTTGCTGCTAATTTCCGTCATGCTGTCAAGGCAGGGGCGGATTTAGGTAATTTGGGGCCCTAGGCAAAGAAAGGCATGGGGCCCTCTGAATTGTGAAGACAACACATAAAACAGACCCACTATAAAGATACAAAAATTTTAATAGAATAGATATACGTCATTTTTTCTACCTTTTGTCCCTCTCTTATCCCTTTTCTTGTTGTGTTCCTCTATGTTTTCTTTTGTCCCTTTTTCTAGTAGACAAACCGTGATCGGCTTATCTGTTCTCCATTTTTTATTTGAATGAAATAATAGGACAATAAAACTGGTATGATAGCAGTTCATGGCAGGCTTGATCCTCGGTTGTTCTTAGGTTTTTCCGAATCATTCAAACCATTTTCCTTTCTTCTGATAGTTTTGGACAGATGGCTCAAACTTGGGCAGAATTGATTGCTCCAACAAAGCAAGGAGAAAAAAAAGGTTTTGGACCGGACAAATTTGTGAACAGGAAACCAGTTAAATTTAAGGCACCAAATTTTATAAGAGGGTCAAAAACCCAGCCAGAATTACTGTATGTCTGAGTCTTCTAAAGGAACATTTATTCAAATGTGTTAGTGGGGCCTTGTGTAATTTAGAGAAGAGGCCCAAAACATTAGAATGTTTTCACCCAACCAAAGTTGTATGTTGCATAATCTTTGAATCCTGAAAATACAACAGCTCAGAAGAATCTTTAAAAGCCCCCAAATAATATGACACTTTTTTCCCATGGTGATTACTGCCACCATGGGCTCCTCTGGGAGAAGAGCCCATTCTTCAGTCATTAAACTGATGTCTTCTTCTGGCTCCCTGTCTCTTTCCTACCTTCTTGGCAGAAGGCGATGGCATAGTCCATGACCCAGCTGACCAGAGCCATGAGCAGTCCCAGCAAAATGAGGAAGATCCAGTCCTCTCCCATCCGTGAGATCAGGAACTTCTGGCAGCGAGATGCACATACTGAAGATACCAAACAACAAAGAGAGAAATAAATCACTGGACAAATTACCTCAAAGGAGGGACGGAACTTCAGCGAGGCGTTTGCAAAGATTCAGACAAAAAGGGGGTTCTTTCGCTGATGACCTGTAAATAAAAGGGGGAACCCCGGGGTTCCTCATTTACAATAGCAAAAAAACAACAACGTGTTGAACAAGTCAATATTTTTCTCGGTTTGAATATTTCTAATATTTCAATTGGCAAAGAATTCACAGCAGCTTTCGGCGACACCCCAAGTAACCCTCATATTAAAAGGGGAAAAAAAAGAAATCAAAGCAAATTAGTCATTTTTTTTTTAAAATTTATATGCAATTAACTTCAGTCAGTACTAAACAAATCAGAAATTGATGTGCAAAAAGGCATAGAAAGCCAAGAAACCAGGGGAAATCTGTCAGTATTCCTGCTACACATCCCTGCTACCATGTGCAAATCAATATCGCCTTTTTTATATGAACTTGATCGTTTCCAAAGTTTTGCGCTGGTTTCAGAGGAAGAAAATAAAACTGCTAGAATGGTCCTGGCCGTCACCTAGCATTGATACAAGAACTGGAGGTCAGAGTTCATTAAAAAAAGGACCCCAAAAAGCTTAAAGATCGTTTGTGACTGTGACTCCATACAGGATGCATTTTGAAGGCTTTCCACAAAATATTCAATACATTTCTGTTTGCTTATTGTTTTTGACATCTGGTGTAAATTTTATGTCAGTGCAAACATTGGAAATATTTAAACTAAAAGGAGAAGAAGAAAAAAGAGCATTGATGTATTTAACACCTTTTAAAACACTATTAATACGTGTTGGAAAAAACGGCATACAGAAAAAGTAAATAAATTCACAAAACACTGTGAAGGCCAACAGATCTTGGTTATTATTATTTCTGTTATTATTATTTTGGTCGTTGGTGTTTTTTACAGTTTCATGTTGTGAAATCCTGGATACTCGCATTCAGATTTTCTGTGAATAAGCTGTTGTGCTTTGAGGCTGAAAGTGTGAAAACAGATTTGTCCTCTTTTAACAACTGCAAATTAACCAACATTTTCCTAAAGCATCAACAGGATCCAAAACTCCAGAAAAACAAAACTATTAAACATTATAAACATGAAGAAGTGGAGAAATTAAATTCAGATTTGAAAAGAGAATACATTTCCATTCTGTAAAATGGTATGACTCAGTGTAATTTCAAAGAAGCTCTCATCAATCAGTTCGTCATTAAGCGATTAACAGAGATCTTTAGACAGGGAACTTTATGGGAGACAGAGCATCACTTAATCGATATGCTCTTAAAATGTGTAAATATAGCAATGAAATAAAGCTAGGTCATAGTTATAAGCTTTATTACAATACAATCTATAAATCTGAGCTAGGTCAACTAAAAGAAGCATCACTGGACTCATTTCCTCACTCTGGTCTGTTAAACACAGCCAAAGCCTGGAATTCACTTCAGTATCCAGAGCATTCATAGATGTGGTCTTCCCTAGAGAAGATAAAATGTGCCACTAACGCACAGAAAGATCCACATTTCCTAAAACTGCCTCAGTCAGGGTGCCATAAACTTATTTCTTTTGTTTAAATGCCCTGTTTAAATTTTAAAGGGGAAATCTGACGGCATAGAACAAAGAAAATGGTAAGAACAAAGCATGTGTGAATAAGAATAAGATGGATAAAAAAATTGTTATTAAACAAATGCATTTGTAAGCGTATCACATGAAAGGGTGAAAACAACTATAATGTATTACAGCAATCAAACCGTTGTCAATGCTGACCATCTTTTGGCATTATTAGTACTATTTTGACTTTTTGAACTTTAGTGACGAGCTCAAAGGTTGGAAGGCCTTCTTTTATCACCCTAATCTTTAGCTCAGATTCTCTATCAGATTCAAGTCGGGACTAAAGCAATACATGAATGTTCAGCAATCTTATTTTTCAACTGGCCATGATATAATGGTTGGCCAGACTTCATCAGATTATCATTAACCCTTTCCTAAAGTGATTTCTGCTTAATCTGATTATTATTTTATCTAACATACAGGGGTGGAAAGGGCCAGCAGTTCCCCCTTCTGACCTCTTTTTAGGTCCACTTTCACACCAGACACCCTAGGAGAGGCTCGTTGGGTCTAAACATCTTAAAGTGCTATTTTATCGCTGTAAAATGTGCTTCTATGGTTATAGCACAGCTTTACCTTAAGAACAAGTCCATTCAACTTGCACACAGTTTGTACATTGGACGCCCTCCCTGGCATAACCAGGATTTAAACCCATGTCCTCCATTTTAGTGGGACAAACTCAGTCTGCCACACCACCACAGAGGGACTGATATAACGGGTTAACTGGGCTAGAAGGCAAAAATAAGTTTCCTCTAAAAAATGGTAAGGAGGACGCATTCTTCAAAAAAATAAATGTAAAAAATGAAAAGCAATGAGTGGCCTTCCTAGGTCTTGCAGACATTGTTTGCAATTTTTTGTTATTTTGAAACCATACAGGAAAGTCTTACTCATTGGAAGAAAAATAGAAAGAAGTGGGGGATGTCTGCAAACCTTTGCAAAGTACTATAGATTTTATTAAAATGGGTTTTCTTTGAGAAATCTTTTAGAATGGATTAAAAAGGCCTCAGGCTAAAATCTCGTAGGTGGATAAGATGTGACACAATTCCAGTTTGCTGAAGCTACATAGAAAGTAACAGTTGTAAAAGTATTCAAACCGGTTAATTTTTTCAACAATTTATGTTACAGCCAGAAACTTCAAGGTATTTTACTATAGTTTTATGGGACAGATGTAAACTATTACCTAATTGGAAAGTGGAGGTAGCATGATACAATGTTTAATGTTTTTGTAAATTTAGAAATTAGAAACCTTCATTTATATTTACACCCCGTCACTCTGATACCTCTATTTAAAATCCTGTGCAACCAACAGCCTTAAGAAGTAAAAATCAGTAAATAGAGTCTGCAGGTGATTGCTTTAATTTAAGTATAAATCCAGATGTTCTGTGAAGGCCCAAGAGGTTTATTAGAGAGTATTAGTGAATACCATTAGGACAAAGTAACAAATTACACAGGACAGGAATAAGGTTAGATTTAAGTTAGTATAGAGTTGTATCCCAGAGGACTACTCAAGTCATGATCCAAAAATATTAAGGGTAATGCACAACTGCAAACCTACCAAGACATGGTGTTCCAGCTACACTGACAGGCCAGGCAAGAAAACCATCAATCAGAGAAGCAGCCAGCCTGCTAATTCTGGAGGCGCTGCACAGAACCACAGCTCTGTCAGCAGGATTATTTTAAGGTATGGACTCCCCAAATCTACATAGAAGAGAGCCGAGACCTTTCACATTACCCTGTAAAAACATTAAAATACCATTAAATAGAAAGTCCACGGTGGTGGCAGCATCATGCTGTGGGGATGCGTTTCTTCAGGAACAACAGAAAGCCCAATCAGAGTTGATAGAAAGGTGATCCTGGAAGCGACTGCAAAAGTCTCGAGACAGGGATGGAGGTTCACATCCCAGGAGGAAAACAACCCTTGAGGTTGTTTTCTTGAGGTCAGAGCTACAATGTGGGTTACATCAAGTGGTTAAGATGTCGTGTTAAAAGTACGGAGCTTGATACAATTGATAAACTGCGGCAAAACGTGAAGTTATTGCTCATGAGGATCCCCGTCCAACCTGAACTTTGACCTGTTCACAACCTACTAATAACGCTGAACAAACAGCCAAATGAAATCATATTCCTGTGTTAGAATGGCTGGCTCCAAGGCCAGATCTAACTGTGGAATATGTCGCAAGGGATGAAAACTGTAGTTAGTGTTAAAGTTACCGCACCCTGTTGGCAATTAAACAGCTTCTAGGACCCCAGTTCTTTTTAGCTTAAGCAAACTCCACTTGTTGCATAAAAGTTTTGAAGGAATGACGCTCCAAAACAGAAAAACTACACTTTAACATATTTCATCTAACAACACAGAGGGCTGTTTACAGCTTCAGTACTGGACTCTCATTCATAAAAACAACGCAAGACGGGCAAACCTCTCACTTACATCAACTTATATGGTTCAGCAAAGACCTGACCCATGATTGATCGATTCTTCCCATGTTGTCTTTGGGATACGTGTCACTGTTAGCCCGGCTCCAGGGATAACCACGTGTCCGCTCTGCTCCGAGATAACTGTCCATTTGTTTATGCATGCCACATCTGTGAAGTCCTTGGCACCCGTGAGTTATCTGCTGTTTTCCTGTTCACTGCTTTCTGCAGCTATAACCTCATGGTCACATTAGTAAATTTAAATTAAATTAAATTTAAATTAAATTAAATTTAACCGAGCTGGAGCTACTTTTAAAAAGAGGAATACACATCACAATTTTCAAATATTTGCTTTGTACAAACAACGCATACTTCCACTCTGTTGTGCACAACTATGTGTTGTTCTGCTGCATAAATCCCTTTAAGGTTTTGGGACCTACCTAACAAGATGTATAACACATGTTCACCTCTGCTTTTCTATGTTTAAGAATACATTATTATTCTCTGAATGACATCAATTATGTCAATATAAGCAATTGTTACTGCAGCAAGTCTTTTTTAAAAAAAAACAAACAAAAAACAGGCTTTCAGAAAAGCAAAAATGTTTAAAGGACATGTAAAAAAAATTAAATAAAAAAAGAAACACTGCAGCTCCATTTTGGTGAATGAAGGCGTCAGAAGACAAGTGGTTATAAAATCTCTAAGGGGAAAAAAAAGAAACAACTGTGTGTTTGACAAGCCAAGACGCCCAGCAGCCAGGCCACCTGATGAACAGACAGCTGCCAACAGAGGACGCACATGCGTGCAGCGTAAACACGCAAACACTCACAAGCAGCTAGCGCAGCAGAAGTACACATACAAGACACCAAGCTGATGGGCAAAAAGAAAAATATTTTCAAAGATAAACAATTGTGACCATAATCGGCTGCCAATGTTTTCCGAGTTAAAATTTCTCTGTTCAGAAGAGCTGGCGAAATTTCCAAAAGGTGTTTTTTCCTTTCACACACACACATTAATAAAGATGCTGGCATTATGCCTTGAATTGAAACCATCAAAGAAGATATTAAGCACCCAGCACTACCTTCAAGTAACTCATTAACCCTAACATTAAATCTTAATGTATAAAAAGGGATTCAAATTGTAAGAAAACAAAAGAAATTGACATAAATGTCCCTGCTCCTAAAATAAAATCGCCCCCCCCCCAGTCCTCACAATGTTAGTCGTTCACAGAAACACAGCGTCTGGCACCTGCAAAGCCTCATACTTCCGTGTTCATGTTGGCTCGCTCTCGCACCCGCAGACTCATGGCATTCGCAGATGTCTTCTACCCCCAAATAAAGATCACCCGCAAAGTCAGACGACATTTCCATCTCTCCTGGCCCTGCACAGCCTCAGCGGATGCCGTCATCCGCACAACGCTGAAAACACAGGTTTTATTTAGGATCTTTGGAACCTTTTCCCACACGTAAAGGCACTGTACGCACTGTGACACATAACACACCTGTACACATAATCCAAAAACTTGAGGCTTGAGTCACATCAGCCATAAATATCCTCCAAAATTCCCTTTGTGAGTCGAAATGCATTCAGTGAGGTACGTGGTTTTAGCTCTCCACTCTGACAGGCACCGGAGCTTTTGGCTTTGTGTGTAGGCCGCCTTGTTCAGAAGCTGCAGCCGCTGATCTGAAACAAGGCTCTCACACTTGAAGTCCATCACCCACAGAGATGCCGCTCCCACACAGATGCATGAGAGGAGAACACTGAAACGCCCACTTCCACTAAACCCAGAAGAAGCCTCTCTGTGTGCGTTACCTAAGAAGAGAGCGGCTGGGCAGCATTCTCTGAAGATGAATCTAAAAATACAAACACCTCTTGATCTACGGGCAGACAGAGGGCGCAAACATATCCCTGGCTGCTGATTTCGGGGAGTGGATGTTTTAAGAGGTCTGCTTTAAAGGGAACGAGAAAGGTTGGACTGAGATAGTGTAGTTTTCACCCGAGGTGTAATCCATCACACTTTAATCAGACCACTAAAGTCACAGGGGACAGGATCAGAAATTGATCCTGGAGAGCAGTGAAGCTGGTTTAGTGATAAACACCTTTTTCCTACATGAACAAGTTTTAACAAGCCTCATTAAGTTAAAAAAAGAAAAGAAACTTTGCGACCCCATAAGGGATAGACGTGTTAGAAAATGGATGGATATATCCATCCATTTTATATATTATTATATATACATCCTTGGATGTATATATAATAATATAATATGTCTAACACGTCTATCACCTTGTGGGGTCGCAAGGGGTGCTGGTGCCTATCTCCAGCTGTCAATGGGAGAGAGGCGGGGTACACCCTGGACAGGTCGCCAGTCTATCGCAGGGCAACACAGAGACAGACAGGACAAACAACCATTCTCGCACACACTCACACCTAAAGAGAATTTAGAGAGCCCAATTAACCTGACAGTCATGTTTTACCTGGAGATAACCCCCACTCTGGAGAAGTGGCTCCAACAGATACCTGGAGACACATCAGACATCTCAGTCCAGAAGAGCGCAATCTTAGGAACAACTAGATCCTAGCTGTTCCTAAGATTGAGATACAGATACTGGTAGAGGACCCGAGCTGCTCAGGAGTATGAGGGGTGGGTGAGAGAGCAGTTATATACATACATACATATATACATACATATATATATATATATATATATATATATGGAGGAGCAGGTGCTTATCTCCAGTGGTCAATAGGCAAGAGGTGAGGGTACACCTTAGACAGGTGACCAGTTTATTACAGGGCAGGCAACAAAGACACACACAACCATGCACAACCAAGCAAACACGAAGCCTGTAGAGCAAATTAGAGTGAAAAAATAACCTACCATGCATGTTTTGGACTGTGGGTGTAAAACGAATATTTTGAAGAAAACTGCAGATTAAGCTAAGCAAATATTGTGAAGTTCTGGAGAAACTAACAAATAACAATAAACTTTAACAAACTGCTACTTCCTTGATTGTTCGGTTGACTTAGTATACAAATGCTATTAATTTTTATATGGATTAAATATCAAAACAACAACGTTAAAACCAAAATCTGAAAAAGTTACAAAGTGCTGGAGAAAACACCTTCTTAATGTTGCTTTCTGTCTTGTTCTTTGCTGCATCTATCTGTAAAAAGATCCAAATAAGACTTTTTTCCCCCTCAAACAGATAGGAACACTGCAGATACAGCCTATGCACTTTTTATTTTAGTATGCTGTGGATGTAACCTAGTAAGTCCCCCAGGACTGTGATATTTGAGATTCTTCTCTCATATACAATATTTCTTATAGTCAAAAAAAAGAAACTGTGGAGACGCAGGACTGCAGACAAAAAAGAAAGCCTCTTTTGCACTTGACAATCGGTTTTTGTTCCTTCTGTTTAGAATTAGTCATAATTTCAGCAGGGCACAATGCAGGCATAGAATGCATCCATTAATTGTCAAAATATGCCAATAATTAACATGCATCAATAGCTCAACTATGAATATTTTCACACAGGTTAGCTACAAACACATTTACTCATTGTGGTCAAGTACAAGATGTGTAGCATAATATGATGCAGATAAGGAGAGCTGGTGGGATCAATCTATGGGATGTTTTTTTTTAGAAAACATCTTTGTTATGAAGCCTCCTGTTGCCTGTCACTCCATTCCAGCCTGAAGTGAAGCTCTCTGGCAGTGCCACTCCCTTATCCGCCTTCAGCTGGGAACAGGAGACATAGAAATAATCTGACAGCACAGATCAGAGTTCAAATCAAACACACACACACAAAGTAAAGTATCCCCCCCCCCCCCCCAACCCCCACACCCACGAATTGCCAAACCCACCGTGGGCCACTGGCAGCCAGCAGAGGGTGCACACATTGAGGCAGCCGTTGTTAGCTGCAGGTTGTTGCTCAAATCAGTCACTTTTAATCTTGCTCACATCCTTCCCTGCTCCCTGATGCCAGGTAGCTGCTCTGCTTTAACTTCAAGGAGTCAGTGTTTTCACACAGCTTCTCATGTCTACCGGAGCGCTGCTATCGGCCCCAAAAGGCTGCTGCACACACGCCGCACGGCCAGCACAGCGCTGGTCTGACCTTCAGGGGTTTCCACACGGGCACAGCTTTTTTTTCATATGAGGTTTGGGGCTGGATGGACCATCCGTACTTACGCTGGCACTTTGCACAGGGGTCTTTCTCGTACTCCAGCAGGTCTGCGGTGCGGCTTCGAACGCTGGTGTTCCTTCTCAGACCCCCGCCGTCCCGCATCCCTCCATCCCGCAGGCGGGCCGCCTCCTCCTTGGCATACACACCCAGCTCCTGGGTGTACCGCCCATACATCTGTCAATACATAACACAAAATAAACAATCACCTCAGTGCAGGTAATACAGGTGGGAGGCTGAATGACTCAGCAGGGGTCGTGATTGAACACTTGACATCTCACGGTAGGACAGCAGGCTTATATAAACACCATGAAATTTAAGCCTAAAACTGAGGCTAAATAGTAGTGACAGACTAAATATACACAACTTAAATCACCAGTCAGTTGTTAAATTAATATTTAATTTCCCTTTGGGATCAAAAAAAGTATGTTTGAATTGAATCTGTACAAAGTTTGTTATCTTTCTGCAGACAGTAAAGCAAAAATAATGATAGGCTGCTCAAAAAATAGTTGTTGTATAACTTGAAAAATAAGTGAATATTTGCACTATTTAGCTCTATAAGGACAGTTTCTGAGAACTGCTCCACATCTGCGGTGCATGGAGTCGACCAGCTTTTGGCAGCTGTGAGCAGGTATTTCAGGATCATTGAACTTGGTTAGTGACAACTGTTTCCATGATTCCTGAATAAAAACCGGGAATACAAACATACTTTTAATAACAATAATACTAAGAGTATATGAGCACATCCATAATTATTTCACTGTTTAAATAAATCTTATGTATCAAATAAATATGAAAATACTCTAGCATTTTTGTTTTGTTTAATACATGTCAAAAGCATATACAATTATTTAGGTTTCATATTTAATATAATCATTTCACTTTTCAGCGTTGCAGAAATGTAAATGTATTTTATCTGTCAGACTTGTGTCAGTCAAAGTTAATGGGCGGACCTGACAATGCTATGGACAAGATGACAGGCCGGTAGAGTTGCTGTGCAGGCTAATTAATTGGATGTTAGGGCTGTATGACGAGCCAAAGTGAAAGCTCAAATTAGTCTGGTAGAAACCTGAAATATATAAATAAATGTTGAAATATTTACATGAGTTATACATTCTAATTTCAATTAATGACTGATAATAAAAAACTGTGTATTCAATAAGCTGTTGACATTTTTAAATAATCATAAAACATAGTCTTTAATATAATTATTCAATTCATCTTTACATGATTCTATATTTATATATTCTTGGACTTAATGATTTTTCTCCCCAACAAGTCCAGTTGCTACTCTCATCTCCAAAGAAGACAGGAAATCCACAGAGCTCCTTCTTCTTCTTGATTTTATTGCTGGTTGACAAACCAAATCCACAGAGCTTTAACTCATCAGTCCTGAAATGAATTCCCAGAAATAAGATCCACCTGTCCCATCCCAGCTGATTAACCCTGCAGGTCTGTCACACATTGGGCTCCTGATGGGAGGCGGAGCTTCAAGCACAACCGCTCCACAGTCAGCTGTGTATAAAAGCTGTGAAAGAGCAGCATGTGCTACAGCTGTAGTTCTGGCTAGAGTGTAGTTCCTAATACTGCAATGGAGTTTTTCAGGTGTCTGTTTGGCGTCGCTTTGCTTTGTGGCGTTTCTGCTCAGACGTACTGGATGCAGCCGCGACAGCAACACCAGCTCCCTCCTTCCTTCCAGAAGCCTGAGCAGCAGTCGAAGGTCCCTCCAGCTCTGCCTCCGTTTGATAAATGTGTCTTGAAAGAGGCTGAGAAGATCCAGTGTGGGACTCCAGACATCACAGTTACTCAGTGTCAAGACATTAACTGCTGTTTTGATGGGCGCCAGTGCTACTATGGGAAAGCAGGTATATGCTCTAAATTTACTTTTTATTTTTTATTTTTAAACACGTCAGCACCTGAAGGCTTAAAATAAATGGCCTTGTTTTTACCCAGTAACCGTCCAGTGTACCAGGGATGGGCAGTTTGTGGTGGTTGTGGCCAGAGAGGCCACTCTGCCACCCCTCGACGTCAGCTCGATCAGCATGCTGGAGTCAAATGATGTTCTCTGTGGACCAGTTGACGGCACCTCTTCCTTTGCCATCTTTCAGTTTCCTGTGACAGCGTGTGGAACTACACTTAAGGTTGACAGACCTTACTTCTATCCTTAGTAACTTAGTCCCCTGTTTTTTGTTTTTTTTTTTTCCCCCCAACTGCTTTAAAACTGTTAACATCAAATTGTATTGATGAGGAATGTCCTTGCATTACAAGCTGGCTACTGTTGCAAGCTGCGATTGTAAATGTGAGCATGTCTAAATATTTTGGCATATGATTAAAACTTTTAATTGTCATTTTTAGCAGGATGATGAGGACTATGTGGTCTATGAGAACCACATGGCCTCTTCATATGAGGTGGGAATTGGGCCCAAAGGATCAATCACCAGGGACAGCCATTTTGAGTAAGTTCAACCTGCCAAGTCCACTTTGAGTACAATAACATCATTACTGCCACCCACTGTCAGTAGTGGGTGGTGGTAATGTGCAAACAAATCACCTGCCTATAGGGATGCCTGGCTTTTTTTTTTTTTTTTTTTTTTTGGTCCTACTTACACTTAAAGCTATACTTCAACATCTTGATGTTACAAACCTTAACTGAGATTGGTGTGACTAGACCTTGTCCTGGAGTTGCAATGTGTAAAGACTTGTCAATTTCTAGCTTGCCAGATTTCATTGAGCTTTGTGGGTATACAATTTAGCAAAGCAGTGGATTAACAGAAGGCACGAGTTGTTGCAGGCCACTGAAGTTCTAATGTACATTTATCCTGGGTGTGTTTTTTTTTAAATGTGTTTGAAAAATGACAGTAAGATGTAGAAAAGTTTATTTGAAAGCACTTTCTAACTGAGACTAGCCTATCTTTTTAAAATGGGCTTCAGACTATACACCAGCTGCCTGTAGGTGTACCAAGTCTTGCAGGCAGCCCTATGGTTCACAGTAAATATTCAGGATGAAATGGGGAAACGTTGTTAAACCTTATATATTTGACATGTGCCAAAGAATTCAAGTCAAGTTGCTGAAATCTTGAAGTAGCTTCAAAGATGCTAATGTTTAGCAGGAATTTAAAATGACCTCTCCCTGCAGATTACTGTTCCAGTGTCGGTACTCTGGCACAACTGTGGAGGCTCTTGTCGTGGAGGTGAACCCTGTTCCTCCACCAGTGTCTGTTGCTGCTGCAGGACTCCTGAGGGTGGAGCTCAGACTGGGCAACGGCCAGTGTTTCTCCAAAGGCTGCCTTGAGGGTATGTGGCATTAAACTTAATCGTCCAATGTGAAACCTGTGAACCTAACAAAAATGCTATGATTACAGAGGTGGCGGCATACAGCTCCTTCTACAGCTCATCTGATTACCCAGTCACCAAAGTGTTGAGAGAACCAGTTTATGTTGAGGTCCGTCTTCTGGGGAGGTCTGACCCAAATATTGTCCTGAACCTGGAACACTGCTGGGCCACTCCAACCCCAAACCCTCAAAGTGTGCCACAGTGGGACCTACTGGTTGATGGGTATGGAAATGGGTTAATCTTGACAATTGGCTTTACTTGCACTCGCTAAGTATTCTGTCCTTGTATGCAGCTGTCCCTACCATGATGACCGATACCAGACCACAGTGATTCCTGTGGACGGCTCATCTGGCCTGGAGTATCCTTCTCACTACAAACGTTTCATCAGCAAGATGTTCACCTTTGTGGCTTCAGATACCTATAATCATCAGAAAGATACAGTACATATGACTGATTGAATATCATCATGAAATACCCTGTAGCTGCTCGTCCAAGAATGACCCTTGTGCCCCCTACTTTCAGGTGTTCATCCATTGTGCAACAGCTGTGTGCTATCCAAGCAGCACAGACTCTTGTGAGCAACAATGTCACAGGCCAAGTGAGTATCCTCTGAATTTTTTTATTTTTTTTCTCCCCGTTTATACTTGGAAAGCAGTCTAGTATAAACTTATAACCACAAAGCTTTGGAAGATGTTCCTACATGCCTCATTGCATTTATTTATTTTTTCTTCCTCACAGGAAGAGCAGCAGTGGAGAAGGTCCCCTCAAGCCAGAAAGTCCTGGTTTCTAGTGGTGAAGTTATTCTGTCTGAGACAGCCCCTGCAACTCTTCAGAAGAGATGATCCACTCGCTGTCACAAACTCTTTTTAATAAAAATTGCTAAAGGTCATGCTTGACTCTGCATTTTTAATTCCCGACCTGTACAACTTTATGAAAAGGCAGCTAGCTGGTCATGTGAGGAAGTGTGGTTTATACATAAAAACCCTAAGGTTCTGTTGCTGGGGTGTTATCTGTACAACTGGTGCCAACGAGTAGCACTACAATAACTTCCCTATAAATACAGTGAAACTGGGGCAGAGTCTTGGATCGACCAGATTCTACTTGGCAAAAGATTAAACTTGAGCTTCAATGCTGTACACCAGTTGTGGCAAAAAATGAATTGCTTCAGTTCATCTAGATGTAGAGACCTTTAGGTGAATGAGGTTAACTGTTAGCACTGCACTTTTTTTTTTTTTTTTTTTGTAAAGACTGACTTGCCAAGCAATGTCTTTAAAGTTGACAACCTAATTGGGGGGGCTTCAGTCTTTTATGGTACAGGCATGATCTCTACACCCACAGGGGTGTGTACAATTACAGACTCTTGCTTAGAAACCCTCCTGCTTTACTACTGTGCTCCACCTCCTTGTTTCCCCTGCCTGTCTCATTGAGATGGGCATCACGACTCCTCCAGCCTAACTCTCTCTGCTTGCATGAACACGGGAGGAGGGAGACCAGAGCAGCAATAAAGGCTGTCTGAACACAGGCCTGTGCTGATCTCATTTGACTTAACTATGCCCTGTTGGAAGGTCTCAAAGTACATGTTAACATTCTTAAGAATCTGGCATTTGATGTAGAATTAATAGCAGCTCCTGTGGCCAAGCGCACCTGGGAAGTGTGGGTGAGGGGGGGATGGTCTTACTACTGGTTAAAATTATTTATACTGAGTAACATCCATTTGAATGTACAAACTTATTAGCCAAATGTCACTTTTTCTTTAAAGGCCAATCTGGGAATTTGCAACCCACATGTCCCATTTTCATTGGTCTTTTTCTTTTCTTTTTTTGATTCAAATTAATCTCTGTTCCAAAAATACTAGTGTATTGACTGCAAGACCAAACTTGGGTATATGGTTTGTTTTATGCATCTCTGCACCGGCAACCTGTTTAGGGTGTACCACACTTCTTGCACAATGATCCATAGAGTTTGACACCAGTCTCCCTTAACCCTGCATGGATAAGCTGGTATAGATGGAAATGTTGGCTCCTTTCCAACCCTGACATGACCCAATATGACTGAGCTGCACAAAAAATGTAACTAAAAATCAAACACTGAAAGATTTTATTACATTATTGGTTTGCAATTCTGTTGTAAGAGATCTACATGTCAACATATGAAACCAGCTGAGTTTTAGAGGATATTACACAGTGAGTTGTCAGGTGTGCAGAATCAGGAAATATTAGCTTGACTGGACAATGCCAGGCCATTAGAAAACAGAAATCCAATAGCTTTCACACCCCATGATGTGGATTCCACTTTTTAGTCTGGACACTGTTGCTGATTTAAAAAAAACTAACAAAAACTGTTTTGAGGAAGCAATGTAAGAAACGGTTTAAAAAACGATCATGGCATGTTGAGACATGACTGCAGTTTATTAGGCTCTGTTAATATGGGAGAGAGGAAGACCTTCACTAGATAACAGGAAGGCTGAAAGAAGTAATGCAAAGTTGCTCTGTTTTAAACCCTTTGAGCCTTAAACTTCTGTCATCGAGCACACTATATTTAGAAAAGTTGGCAGACTTGTTGGAAATTTTAGTGAAGATGAACTACTTTCTCTAGGAATACACACAGAGACGGGTGTTTTAGTAACCTTGCCTGCAAGAGGAATTTTTGCGGTATCTGTGCGTTCACAAGCACACGAGAATCCATCTTGTACTGCTCCGGTTTCAGCTGTTTGTGTTCGGGCCAATCACACTGCAGTATTGTGATTTAAGGCGGGACACACCAGCTCTGACGAAAGCAAGAGCTGCAGAGCCCACAGCTGGACCAGCACAAACATGGCAGCGCAGGAGAACGCATGCGTACCTGCTGCTGTCACATCTGTTTTGTCCAAATCCACGATTTCTTCTTTGATAGAACAGCAAGAAGTGTCTTGACTAGCTTACCTTCTTGTGGTTTCTCCTGACATCTGCTGCTTACGGTTTAATTTGATATTGTGATTGGCTAAAACCAACCTTTGGCACTAGGCGTCGCTTCGCCCAATCAGCTCAGAGAGTTCTGCTGAAATTCCCTCCTTTCCTTAAACAGATTCAAATGGATCAGTCCCAGACAGAACCAGAGTGCTACACACTCTCAATCTGGCTGACCAGGTTAGTGTTTTAGTTCTGCTGTTGACACCCACCGGGCTTACTGCGCTGATTGCTACTACATGTGGATACATGTGGATGCTTCTCTTTCTGCGTTATAGTTCCTAAAAATAAATCAGAATCAGCTAAATAGACTTTGACTCGCCAGGTCAAAGCTTCACAAAAAGAGCAGATTAGAGATTCGTCACAAAATTGTGATTGATGCATATCTGGAATTTACATTGAATGGGAAACCCTACTAATGTGGCAAATGTTTGAAACAAGTGTTGCTGGTATGGAGAAAATCCAGTGAAAAAAGTTACAATGGTGCCCATCTCCAGCGGCGGGCACCCAAATGCAAACCATAAATAACCACAGTTTAGAGGACATTTTCACTTCATCAAATAGAATCCTCAAAGCTGTCAGACTATTTCCAAAATTAAATGACCCATATCTTCCAGCGTCTGCAGATCACAAGCAATACAGAGATCTGCAGAAGCATTTTCTGGTGACTAGCATACATAACATTTTTTCCCAACCTTGGAAAAAGCATATGGATTTTATTTTTCCTTAGTTTTGTGTTTTGCACAAACAATTTCTTACTGATCCACAGTAGAGACACACAGGCAAACATCAGCAAACTCCCATTAGAAGTACAACGAGAGCCTGTTTCTTACGTGGGCCTGTTTAAAAGCAGTCACGGGCCATCTGGAGCACTCATCGCTCAGTTTTTATCTCAACATAGCACTTCACATACTGGACATGTAGCCCTAACTTATGGAAATATTTTCTTTTTACTGCATGAGAATATAGGCACAAAGACAGGGTGTCAAAAATGTTAGATAGGTTGGTCTAGAAATACAGGAAAATTGTTTTAATTTTACAATTAGCAAGCAGCACATATTGTGGACCAGGCGAGACAATCGATGGGGGCAAATTGTCATATACATTTAAATTTCAAACCCGTTTAAAGAGAAATAGGCAGCAACTTCAGAGTTTATCCAGAGCTTTAGTCTTGTCACATCATAACCACAAACCTCTTTGTGACAGACTAAAAATAAGCACAGGATACTTGTGAAGAGGAAGGAAAGGTGTACAAGGTTTTGCCATTTTTAAAACTTTTTTTTTTAAATAAAGGAAACAACAAAGGGTAAAATGTATTCATGCTCAGCCCCCTTCACTCTAATGTCCATATATAAAACTCAATAGAGCCAATTACCTTCAGGCGTTAGCTAATTAGTAAGCAGAGTCCTGTATGAAGCATTAGTGACCAAATGTCTCCCAGAGACCCGTTCAGTCCATGATCTGATCTGAAAACTGGTAGGACAACTGCAAACCTAGTAAGGCTTGGCCGCCCAGTTACACGGACAGGCCAGGTAAGGAAAACATTATTTGGAGAAGCAGCCGAGATCCATGGGGTTAAATATAGAGGAGCTACAGAGATCCAAAGCTCAGGAGGGAGAATCTATTGAGAGGAAAAGCAAGACTGCACAGCCTCCTGAGCACATGGTGGTGGCAGCATCATGCTACGGGGTTGCTTTCCTTCACCAGAGACAGGGAGGTTAGAGTTGATAGGATGGTGGATGGAGCTAAGAACGGCACGGTTCTGAAGGTGTTAGAAGCTGCAAAAAACCCTGAGACTGGTAGAAAGGTTCTGTATGCAAACAGGATAATGACCCCAACATACAAGCAAAGCTACAAAGCATATTCTCAACTCAAAGGATATTTATGGACTAGCCAGTTTAAATTCCTACTGAGAATCTGTGTTAAAAATTGATGTTCACAGCCACTTTCCATTAAATCTGTCTGAGCTTGAACTATTTTGCAAGAAAGAATGGACAGAAAAAAATCAAAAGCTGGTAGAAACATGTCTAGACCAGCAGATGTAACATCAAAAATAATAAAAATAAATAAATAAATGGTGCTTCCAAAAAGCACGGACTAAGCTAGGCTGAATACAAATACGTTCCGTACTTTTCAGATTTTTATTTGTAAAAAAATAAATAAAAAAAAATGTTGAAAAACCATGTTTCATTTTCCTCCCACTTAACAATTTTGTATAGTATAAAGGTCTTTTTACTATGTCCTCCTGACAATGCAAGTTATTAAACAATCTGATACCTGTTCTGGAGAAGCTGGTCAATGTTGCCATCCTCTACTGACAGCTCCAAAGAACCATCAAAGAATAATAGCTGATATAATAACACAAATAAGGAGGATATTTGGAGAATACTGAGCTACCCGAGACTTCTTTTGACACAGATCTTTCACACAGCTGAAATGTCGACTTTTGGACAGTCAAGTCGGCATCCAAAATAATTTCTGGCAAAAACATGATGCAACACGCTACAGACCGAAGATGAAAAGAGACCCGACTGTTCGGCAGCAGGTCTAAAAGCCAGACTCTTTGATGCAAGCCAGTCCCTGCTTTGATGGCAGAAGTAAGGCAGAAACATACACAGACAGATCTTGAGTCCATAACTTTTTCAAGGTTGCCTGTAGGCATTATTCAGTCGGGCCTTGAGAACAACTTTCATGAAAGTACAACTGAAAACATGTTATTCCACTTTTTGTGTGTGTGATAATGTTCTAAAATGGACAAATTGATATGTTTTCATAAATACTACAAGGTTGCTGAGACAAAACAAGGTATATTCCGGCTTGTACAGGGAAAATACTTAAATGTAGGGTAAGAATCACCAAGTATAAGAATGTATGAAAAAAAGCATTATTTTGTGGCGTTTTGTGCCATGGCTTCATGGTGGCAAAGAGGGTAGGGCTGTTGCTTTGCAACAAGAAGTCCCCAGGTGTGAATCTGAGGCCGCGGTCTTTCTGCGTGAAGCTTACAGGGTCAAATGGCCTGTCCAGGGTCAACCCCTCCTCTGTCATCCTGTGACCGGACTGTTTGTCTCCTTTCTAGCTGCTGCAGAAAGGATCCTCACGAGAATAAAGATCTGAAAATGGATTCTTCCTCTATTATAGCTCCATTACACTACATCTTTTGCATGCTCACCATTCATGTGCCTGTGGTATAGAGGCATTTATGTGGTATTATCTTTTAAATGGACCCTACTATAAACACGCCTACCACTAATATGGAGTAAACAGAGCATCGTTCCAGGTACCAATTAAACACATTCAAGTAGAACATGTATTATAATTTATTTTGATGGATCCAAAATCGACTCATTCAACAATGCTTTTGTTTTGGCCTCTCCTGCAGAGACAGCTACGCAGCTCTTTAGCTGCTCCGTGTCTGAAGACACTCTGGCGAGAAGTGAGCAGCTAACCTTTCAGCCGGCAGGAAGGCTGTTGTTCCTCCTGAGCCACAGGAAACTGTTGATTCTTTGCAAAAGCCAAAAACCACCACTTTCTCATTTGGTTATTTTACAGTTTCCTGACATTCAGAACGTCTAAAGGGCACACAGGCTGACCTTCAGATGCTGACTCAGCTCTTCATATTAGGAGGGCTAAAACAGTGTTGGCTCTGGTTTGTGTGTTGGAGGACTGTCCGCTAAGACCGTGGAAGAGAAGCTGGTGAGTTTTTTGTTTTGGCTCCGAGCTTGAAAAATAACACTCGTGGGGAGCATGACTGTTCTTTTGTTGAGAAAACCTTTAGCTCGTTTCATCAAAACGAGGAGCCGGAAACGGGACTACGGTAGCTCACTGCCTCTCTGTAATGCATCTTGATTCAGATTTCCTATTGCAACCTGCATTAGTTGTTTAATAACTGCCTGTTTAAAAGTGTCAAACCATCTCTTATTTCCTTAAGCAGCAAGATTTCTGGTCATTTCTTGGTTGGCTGCTCTTCCGACTTGCTGACGGTCTTTCTTGGACCTTTGCTGCTCTTTCACAGCAGAATGTCTTCAAAGCAACATTTCTGTGTTTGCTTGTAAACCAGGTAATTAAAGAGTGTTTACGCCTTTTACAGATTTGTCCTATCATTGCTTTTTCACACCCTTAAACCTAGAAATTGGTTGGGCACAATAAACAGCTATGAAGTCTTTTACATCAATCTTGACAGAACTGTCCTAACTCTGCATGGTTTCGGAGCATTAGCGTCAATGCAGCAATATTGTTTCAGGCCATGCCACGACGATTTCATCACATTTAATAACCTCCTGCATTTCGAGGTGCTTTGGATCATTTTCCTGCTGTGCTGGAGTTTAATGTCAGCAAACAATTTCAAGGATATTTCTTTTTTCAGTGTTTTTTTCTCTTCTGTGACTTCTTGGATGAGTAGTTGAGACATTTTGGCTGATGCCGCTACTCGGAAGGGTCTTCAGTGGAGACTCTCCATTCTGTAATGTTGTCTCCATTTGTTGAGGAACTGAAATCCCTAAGCCTAAGAAATTACTTTGCTGCCCCTTCTCATCTGTTCTGTAATAGCTTTAGATTGGGGCGTCATGTCTTGATTTTCAAGACTTTTTAGCCTACTTCACGTTGTGAGAAAGTTTCCATTTTCATGATTTCTTTTTACTACAGGTCTGGTAGTGATCCTGGTGGTAACATTGTCTTATTGTCCATGCATTTAAAAAGTAGGACTGGACGGTATGGCCAAAACATATATAACCATATGTTTTATAAATTTGCTTATAACTTTGCTTAAAAAAACCCCAAATAAAACTAAGAACTTGGACTAGAGTAAATTTTTTTAAAGGCGCAATTTTTGTCTTTTCTTTGCCGCATATCTATACTAAATACTTTTTTTAAAACACTCTCAGCATTGCAGGGACTTTGGCAAACATCGTCTTATGAATAACCGTGTTAGTGTATTTTTGTCCTGCCAAACTTACTATTTCTCTTTCCTTATTTGTAAGTGCGGCTTATGCAATATGAACCCATGCTGTGTTTTAGCCAAAGGCAGCAATAAATGACTACGTTTAGGCTACACAAAGCACTTCCAATATTCCCACAGTTGACATTAGATGATATTTCATAAGAACGTTTTATCGCCTTAAAATGTGTTCGTGCTTTCATGTCAGTTTTATTTAAACTGCGAACAGTTCAGAACTGTAGAAGTCATGAAATTTGCTTTTACAGTTGAAGCCAGGGGTTTATATATTCTGTTTAAAAAAAAAAAAAAGATTTTTTTTTTTATCTCCCTGTCTGACATTAAATCTGTGCTGTTTGGACAGAACGTAAGACCTCCACGCGTCTGAAAACGGTACCAAGGACTATCCAAACTTGTGAAGGTCGGCAGCTCGCTTCACAAAATCTTGGCTGGTTTATTTATTTTCCCAAAATGTCACACAATTAATTGAGGTTTTTTCTCAAAAATATATATTTCCATCTCTTAAATATACTTAAATATTTTCCTTATGTTGTAAATAAACTCTTCAGGTAAACCTGAATTTCCTCACTGTGGACAAATAAAGGATCTTTCTATTTTACACCTTTACCCTCATTTAACTCACATGCTGTTAATTAACTCATAAGAAGCTCACAAAGTCATTACATTATTTGGGGTTTCCACATTGTTTAAAGGTAAAGCATGAAAACATCTAAAATAATAAAAAGGCTCTAAAGAGATTTAGTATACATCTGGTAAGACTAACATAAAACAAGAAACATATATTCTAAATTAAAGTCAGACAGTAAAGAAAAAAAACAATATGTTTCTTTTTTACAGTTAATATCATTATCTGGTTTTAACTGTAACATTTGAACTCAAGGCAACAAACATAAGGATGAAAACCATGTCCTAAAGATATGATATTCATAAGAAGTGTATCTTAAAGTAGCAGCTGTAAAATATAGAAATAAAATCATCTGCAGCAGATAGTCTTCTTTCAACGTTCACTAGTCCACTGTTCTTCTTCTTTAAATCACACACTGCACAACATTCTGCCAAGGTTAGAAAACAACAAGTGAAAAAGCAGCCAAAGTCAAAAGAACACCTTCCTGAAAGCCCGAAACTATAAAGAAACGATGACGATGCAGTCTAAAACTTCTGCACTGCACTCTTTTTATGTTATAGTTCAGACTTTCTCAGTCGCCATGCTTCGGTCTTTTCCGTGTTTCAGCTTGAATGAGTGCACATATGGATGTTTGCCAAATATATGTCTTTGTCGTGCGATGGACAACAGACCCGTCCAGGTCAATCGCTGGAGATAAGTGCAAGGATAAGAGGGTTTAGACGATGAATGGATGAGCCAAGACACAACGTGGATACCTTAGTTAACACATACTGTTACCATTCAATCTTTAAGGCATTAAAAAGGCTTAACAGACGCCGAACGTGTTTAGCAGGCACTTTCATTAAAGCCTAATATGAAGGAGGATTTAGATGAGCAACACAACTTCCCACTTAGTGAAAAGCTCTTTCAAAGTCTCATCTTTTCCAACAGGGAGTACGGCTCCACATTTCAGGCGAAGTAAAGGGGCAGCAGAGGCCCTAAATGGATTTAAAACCTTGGCTGTTGTAGCTGTATTGCCTCTAATGGGCCTGTGAACGACTTCTTCACGAGCAGGAAATATCTTCACATTCTGAGGTTGATCTATCTTTCCAGGAGAAATTTCCAAGAAGCATTTTAGTACAGCAGCACTGCGCTGGATCACATGTTGGGTTTTAGCGAGAGAGAGAGAGAGAGAGAGAGAGAGAGAGAGAGAGAGAGAGAGACTGTTCTGCATGTCCGCAGAGTTACCAGTAAGCAACGCCACCCCCTCCACACATCTCTCGCTGTGTCATATTTGCTAAGTCAGACAATCTGCTTTCTCAGGCTATAGGTTTTGTAATATCTTTGGACTAATTACTGTGTTCAGTTGTTGTTGCTTCAGTCTCATTGTTTTTCGCTCAATTTGCATTTTTCAATGTTATCTTTTATTCTGAGCTTTCCAGCGTTCTCCGTGGTATATCGCCTTCCCTGTTTCACAATGCGTTTTAATTTAATGGCCAAACTTAAGCATCCCCCAAATAAACAAAGTGGCTGAGTTAATCTTCTTTAACTAACTAATACCCTGCTTTTGTGACCGTACAATCACATAGTTAAGAATGTTTCATTGGGTATTTATTTGCGATAGACCAACACAAATGCATAGTTGTTTAGAGGAAGTGAAATTATGTATCGATTTTAAAATGTTTTACAAAAAATCTGAACAGTGTGTGCACACCAGACCTTAAAAAAAGAAGAAAAAAACCAAAACCATGTATCATTTACTTCTCCTACGTGTTTTTGTGATAAATTCAGATAAAACACATTTTATACAGTTTATACAGATCTAGCTGTAGTTTGGCTCAATGGGAATAAGTCCAAAGGGTTATGAATACGTTTGCAAGACACTTTATACAGTTCTAGAAGAAAATAAAAGTAAATGTAAGAAAATTGTCCGTCATATTGCCATTTCCAAGTCGTTACAAAATAATGTATTCAAACAGGACAAATATGGTATGTGACAAAAACATCCACTGAGGAACATCTAAAGCTTTCGTCCCCGTTGATTTTAACAGTAAATATTCATCAGATGATTTCAATCTCTTTTTTTCCTCTGCAGAGTGTCTCATCTCTGCAGGAAGGATGATGAATTGATGATGGATGCTCCAGATCCTGTATGATTGTGGTCGTCTGATTACTTAAACACGTGCTGGGAACACATTGATGAGACCAGTTACAAAAACACTACAAACACGCCGTCTAATCTTAACCATACAGCCTCCAGGGACAAGACGGAAAATTGAATTAGAGGAGATAGGGACAATCTGAGTCATCCTGCCTTCCACATTTGAATGAATATAGGTAGTGCGGGCCACTTTTCAGAATGGTTCCCTGTGAGTCAGGGCTGTTTCTCTCACACACGCAGAGAATTAAACGTGCGCAGTCTCGACGCAGTCGGGCAGGGATACGCACGCGCGGGGAACCAAGACAAGAGAAAATCCACAGCATCACAAGATAATAACCTTAGAGAGGCACAGAGATTGAAGACCCAATGTGAAGAAGAGATAGGCAGCAAGCGGGGAAATAGACACCCTGTCAAAGAAATACTTAAGTACAGAACTGAATTTTTAGCACACATCAACTCAGGGATTATGCTCCCATCAACGTTAAAACACCAAAGCTGGAGCAGGTTGCTAAAACAACCTGACATGTCAGTTTCTGGCTGAGAGATAAAAAAAAAACCACGATCAGTCTAAAAGTGATTCAGATTTAAGAACTGAAATCTGAGGTGCAAGCACTGTATTCTGCCCCACCGTTCAATACGTCCACACTTCACTGCATTTCATTCATGCTCTGCACTCACAGGGTGGCATCGCCTCCCATTAAAAGCGTATTGGGTCAGCAGTCTGGTTCTCTAGGACACTGTGACATTGATGTGCCAATCCTCGTGATTACAGCACACCCTGAGCCACATTCGCCATAAGATTCCTCATTTGTTCTATAACTTGAAACGTGTGGACTTTGGAGCCTGTTTTCAGAGAGACAATCACATGTACGCTTGTGTAAACATGACTTAAAACAGGGGTGTCAAACTCATTTTGGTTGAGGGGCCGCATACAGCTTAATCTGATCTCAAGAGGGCCACATGAGTAAACTCATTGCAAGATTAAATAGAACTAATAAATGTGGACTTGTTGATTTTTATATTAAGTTAATTTCACTTTTACACAATATATTATGAATAACCTCAGCGTTTTTAAGAAAAGTATGTGCAATTTCAACAATACTTTTACTCAGTTAAACATTTACTTGTGCATTATGCATAAGAACTGATCACAGGGATTATACAATGTTGAAAAACATTTATTCACATTTTTTGGAACTTAAAAACACTGTCCTGCATGACAAAATACATCAAACAGATAAAAATTAAGAAATGATTTGAATTTTTCCACATCTGAAGCTTAATCTGCTAATTAAAACACAGCGCCCCTCGTGGACAATATAGGGACTGCATATTTTCAATTAAACAAAGTACATGTTTTTTTCAATAATTGTTTTATCATTCTCTTCCTTTTATTTTGTCCACTTGTGAAAGTCAAATCTGATGAGCTCTTTGTGGCATCTTATTGCCACATTGCCAGACAGAACACTGGAGAAAAAAAAAAAAAATATATATTTTTTATAATGATAATGCATTTAGCCACAGGGCCGGACTAAATTGTTCGGCGGGCCGGATCCGGCCGCGGGCCGTATGTTTGACACCCCTGACTTAAAAGAATCTTTAAGGTTATGGGGAAAACCTTTGATTAAAGTCCGACAAATGTGAATAACACAAAATGTAGCTTGGGCACGCGTGTGTTGTGAATCTCTGACAATCTTGAACCGTCTGTAACTTCAACGTTTTTGGTGCCTTTCTGCTTGTATTTTCCGACAGAGAAAGTAAGCATTGAAAAAGTTAGTGTTCTTCAATATAAATGTATTTGCGAAGGGGCTATTAACATGAAACGTTCTCTATATATCAGTCACAAAACAGATTAATTCACACATACATAAAACCCAACACAAATTAGACCATACATTATGTGAAATTAAGTGAAATGGCTCTGGGACTATGTCTTAAACATGCTTATTGAAATGTATGCACCACTCTGTAGAAAATCCTTTGTTTATAATGACATCTTTAAGATGCTGACTGTGTGGATAAATCCGTCGTGTGCATTGATTAGAGGGGATTTTACTTCATTCATCCACACAAGCTGTTTTGAAAATGTAAATCCTAAAAACCTATGGAGCCTTCAGTATTTTTCATTTATTTTAAGCTAGGTTCAAGCTTGACTTGATCCTATAGCAGCTTTATTTACTTTCTAGAAACCCAAATGAGAGTTTTTCTTGTCTGTGTGTTTGGGATCATTTTCATGCTTAAAAAACACTCTAATTTTATTTTCTTCGTCCTGGAGGATAAAAGCAGGTGTCTACAAACATTTTTCTCTATTACCATCCTACAATTTTGTGGAGTCTGCCCTTGTCATAACCCTAAAAACAGTCCCGAGCCATAATGTTCTTTCTTCCAAGCTTCATTTTGTGGGCCCATGTGCACTGACATCGCCCCACTACACAGGGTGTGGGAAGTTACATCCGAGTTTGACCAGGTTATATTCATTCATAATTGCCTTGTCAAAATGTTCTGCAGCAAATTCTGAATGGGCATAAATCTTATGTGATGAAGCAGCTATTTTTTTTCTTTTTTTTAGGGGAAAGCTCTTGCTGCTGATTTCAGGTTTTTCTAAATCTCTCTCAATGTACTTCTTGGCTCGTGGAAAGGTCTTCTGATTAATCTTCCGCTTTTTGGTCTGACTCAAGGTCAAAGATGTACTGCTGATGTACCACTGTGCCTCTGTTTGCAGCCATTTTCAGGTACATAAAGTGCGAGTGTAAACACTGAGTTGGGGCAGCCTGCTAAAAACAGCTCATTCTGAAGGGAGCCTAAAATAGGCGAAACTTTGTGCATAGAATGAAATGAACATATCTTATATAGCCTATAGACCTATTCTAAATGTGTAAAAGGAAGCACCTTCAACTCATCATAAAAATGCCTTTTTGGGTTATTAATTAGGACTAAACCAGATTATATTAACTTGCCTTAACGGAAGCAGGAATGCCGTCTAATGGTATCAGAGTTTTTTATTGCAACTTCTTTTCTTCATGTGTTAAAAATGTACCCCATGTCTCATACAAATTTATTACACATAACAATAGGATAGAAGACTTGTGTTAATGTCTTGTAGTGTGGAGTATCAACATCTGGTATTCATTTTCATACAATCAATCAATAGGCCTGATAGAAATATATTCACTGAGAAAAACATTGACGTTTTCATTTCCACTGCATAAACATAATTTAGCTTCAAACATTTACACTTGTGCATCTGTAATCTCCAAAAAGCTTTTTATATGTGTATCTTTTATAAATCTCATTCATCATTTATTTGGTACTGCCCCTCCTCCGCTGCTACCTTCTAGATATTGTAACATTTTTGTCTTGTTTTGTCCCTGGTGCTTGTTTCAAGTGGTAAATGGGTGAGAGGCGGGGTAGACCTTAGACAGGTCACCAAGAGAGGATCATTGTGACCTGTTCAAAGTGTACTCTACCTCTCTCTAATTGACTGCTAGAGATAAGTACCAGAGTCCCTCGGTATTAAAAAGTATCGGAAACAGTGTGTCTCAATCCTGGTCCTATGATTCCACTTTTCTGAATGCTGTCGTTGTTTCCCTGATGCTGCATACCTCAAATGAAGGGGCAATTAATAAACTTCTGAAGCATTTTTGATGGCATGCTGAGAAGGTAATGCAATCATTGTAATCCGGTGTTCTGATGCAAAGAAGCATCTTAATCATGGACCTGAGACCGGGATTAAGAAACACTGGATTCGTTTTGGCTGTGAAGACATTTGAATGAAAATGATCAGATTTTGGCCAACTGGGGACCGTCGAGATACTGCCGTCCCTGCAGTATCTCGCTCAGCAGTGTCTGCAGGTAACAGCACAATTGGGAGGTGACAGGATCTGGACTGGACTCGAGCCAAACTCTTTGTGTGTGTGTGTGTTTGTATGTGTAAGAAGTGTGCAGAGTGCTGACAAGGAGAAACCAGAACTCCTTGAAGAGATAGCAATTTTTGTGCAACAGCAATGGAGATGCTAAAAATGCATACGCATGACGTGCAATTTAAACCTCAACGCAATGTTTAACTTTCCTTTCCAGGAGAAAAAAAAAACAATAGTCTCCTGAGGAGAGTCTGAATGATGGAAATGACAAGCAAAGCAACGCTGGTTAATTTCAGCGCGCTGAAATCCTTCAAAGAGACAGAAGTAAACTGTAAACAGCCTGCTGCTATTTACCAGCCCAACTGGTCTGTGACACTTCAAACAATACGAAAGCGAAGGCACAGATCTCACACTGCTGAGTCTAGCTTTCTGTGGACACAGTGCTGGCTCAAAGCTCCGGAGACGATCTGTGTCCGCTTTCTGTGTAATGCACTTTGAGCGGTGTGGTAATATCTGTGTAAAGAGTCACTCCATGCTGATGTGCATCTGCAAGTGCTCAGTGTAATGCAATACGAAACCTCTCAGGTCCGCTGACGTTGTATGTCCTTTTAATTTCATCCCTCTGTGCATGTTTAGCGCAAAAATAATGCAGTGGAGTGGCTTTAAATATTTATACGTGCACAAATAGACTGGAAGAGATCTAAAAGAAGGAGTGATGGTTTTCAGCAGGGGTGTATGTGGACCTTTCCGTAAAGCAGATTCCTCACAGAGAAGCCTTCTCACATGTGCGTCCTTTAAAGACGGCAGCAGCGTGTGTGCTGAACGTACAGTAAATTTCTGCAGTGCTGCAGTGCCCTGTGCCGAGGCAGAGGGAGTGGCTTCTCTCCCTCTCAGGTGGACGATGCTCGCAGCAGCTAAACCCTCAAGCCTCCCGCTGCTGGACAGACCTGCTGTCACTGATATCGTGTACGAGGTTGCGTGTGTAGGCAGGTGAATATGTGTGGGCGCAAAACATATCCCCCCCCCCCCCCCCCCCCCCCACACCCACCTCTTCCACTCCAACACACACATGCACACGTTTACTCACACAAATGCCCATGCACAACCTTGCCCACGCTCCTGAGAAGAGAAAACACATGTAGCTGTTCAGGCGAATCCTATGACACATCCAGACCACCCACATCTCGGAGAAAAGCTTCCACGGAAAATCAAAGATTGAAAAATAAAAAATAATCAAACGCTTGGAAACAAACTGCCATATCAAACTTGCCTCCTTTCTCCTCAGCTTCTGACCCGCTGCTTCTTTAATTTACCACTTCCAGTCCTCCATCCCATGAGACACAAAGCAGGCAATCCGAATGACTGATGTCCCAGCATGCCCTGCCCTTGACCTGACCATTCACAGCTGCTGCAGCCTAAAATAAAGAACTTATTTGACTCATACAACTCGTTTTCATTTCTTCTGTCTGGTTTAGTCTCCATTTTTTTACAGCACTAGTGTCTCATTTTTCATATAGTGGACTGACAGGAAAGGGGGTACAAGAGAGGGGGGGAGACATGCAGCAAAGGACCACAGGTCAGAGTCAAACCTGGGTCAGCCGCGTCAAGGACTAAGGCCTCCGTACATGGGTCGTGCACGCTAACCACTGCGCCACCAAGGCACGCCCACTCTCCATTTTTTTAAAGGAAGATGTTTGTGGAGAAACATTAAATGCTTTTTAATCAGTTTTAAAGAATTAAGAGAAAATGCCCTTAATTACAGTGAGAGCCAGCACAATGCAAACAAGCTACACTAAAGGCCCAACAGGACCTTCCAGAGATTGCTTGGCTTCTCGCACTGACTACGGGTCTCAAAACATCATATTAGGAGTTATGAATCAATAGTGAGCCTATTTTTAATGCAAAATTAGGTTTTATTTTATTGTAAATTAAGACTTTAGATGCATTTGGGATAGAAAAATACAACCTGCACCAACTTAAGATTCTGATATTGACTAATTGTAGTTTTTTTTTCTCCAAAGAACTGTGACAAATAAAAGGGATTGATTTGTTAGAGGAATTAGTTTTGAACCCAACAGGACATAAAGGGATTCAACCAATCATGCTGTTGGCTGATGCATTACCATGCTGAAAATCTTAATTTTGATGCATTTAATGAAAGAGAAAAAGAAAAAAAAATCAGTTTTCAATCAACTATCACCGACCACAGACGATAAAGGAAAATCCTTTTAGTTTGATGGCTATCTTGACAGTCGTGACTTATTGCCACTACTTATATGGTCTTATTGGTTTGTGTCTGAGCAGGAGTCACATTTTATGCACAGTTGTCTGTGGTGTCTTGTAAACACAGTCAATTAGAACCATTTAAGTCAAAGATCATTGACCAATTAAACTTGGCCCAATAACCTGACAGACACTATTGAGCCAGTATTAAAAAGCTGTACGCCCTACATGACTGCCAGACTAAATGAGAAAGTCAGAGAAACAACATTGCCTCCACAATGTATTTACAGCTATAAATGTATTTATTTGTTTATATAAGTAATATGAAGTGACTAATGTGAGGACAAAAGGGGAAGAAACCCTGATGTAGTGGCACCCTAGGGGTGTTAAACAACCCCAAGAAACAACAGTGGTGTTGTTGAAGCTGGTGTGTGTGATGGGTTTAATTGAAAATTAGCACCCAAATCACATTTTGCTCTGGTCTCTCTAAATCTTGAGCTGACTCTGATCGTAGCAGTGGTTGTCAAACTCCGACTACATAAGAGCTTTGATTTAAAAAAAAAAATCATTAACAAAAAAATGGGTGTCCAAAGGTTACACTCTTTCAGGCGCTGGTTCTAATAAAACTTTATTGCTGCATGTGTAATACGACATGCTGGTGGCCGATAACATCGAAGGCCCACGCAACGTCTGCACCTCCTGCAAGTTTTCTGTAAAAACTGATTGAACCAGAAGCTACCCGCGTCCTTCTATCGTGCCACTATCGAGAGAGTTATAACTTATTGCATCTCGGTGTGGGATGCGGGGAGCAGAGCAGCAGATAAAATGGCCCTGCAGAGGCTCATAAATACAGCTCTAAAAAAAGAAAAATCACCAGATGCCCTCTGCCCTCTCTGGAGGAGATTGCCAATTCAGGACGCTTCAATAAGAGCCACAAACATCCTCAAAGGCTCGTCCCAACCATCTTTTTAGACTGATGCCTTCAGGCAGGCGTTGCAGGTGGATGAAAACCCGTACCTCCCACGTGGAATATAGCTTTTAGCCGTGGTCCTTCAGAGCTGTCAGCTGTGACAAGTATAAACTCCCGCTGACAGCTGTTTTTAAGGAATAATTTCAGATACAGTATTAACTCCTACCGTGAACGTTTTCTGACCAGTGCAACATTTGTCCGCTGCTGCTATCTTCCTGCTACTGCTAGATTCCACGATGCTCCTATTATTATTATTATTATTATTATGACTGTCTTATATGTTTCTTATCAATCTTTATTATATTAGTATTTATTTTATCTATAGTGCCTAACTATTGTCACCAGTTTATTGCAGGGCAACACAGAGACAAACAACCATTCTCACACACAATCACACCTAAGGAGAATTTAGAGAGGCCAATTAACCTAATAGTCATGTTTTTGGACTGTGGGAGGAAGCCGGAGTACCCAGAGAGAGCCCACGCATGCACAGGGAGAACATGCAAACTACATGCAGAAAGACCCAGGGCAAGGGTAGGACATGAACCCAGGACCTTCTTGCTGCAAAGCAACAGTGCTACCCACTGCTCCACTGTGCAGTCTAACTATGTCATACAATAAAGGTGTTATTTTCTTATATGTCACTGCTGAGAAAGTAAACAGAGAAATTATGCTTCTGTGACCCATCCTCCTTGAGAGGTCCCTTAAAGGCTTGGTGACGTCTGCTCATGTGGCCCACAGCACCATGCTGCCAAACGCCGAGCAAACACGTGACTCAAAATCGCCTAAGTCTTGCGGGAGGCAAACAGTAAAAACCATAAAAGAGCCTTTTGTCAACATCAGAATCCAATTTTGGGGCTGCAGCTAAACCTGCAAGAAAATCATCACTCATCAGATTATCAATGTTTTCCTCTTTTCTTCCCGTGGCTTTTGCAGTGGGTGATTATCAACCTCTAAATCTCATTCAGTGTGCAGGGGGGGGGGGGGGGGGGGGGGGGAGAAAAAAACCCAGATGCGTCGCTTCACCTGAGGAAAGAAATGTGATAAATAGCGCTGCTACTGCACCAGCATTCAACTGCAGATACACACACACAGGCATACGAGGCTATTTTTGGCAACAGGACCGGTGTGTGAGGGGTTAACAATAAATCAACTGATCAGAGTAAGATGGTCAACGACAGAGGAGGGGTGTACAGACAGCACGTTCCAATCTTCACAGACTGCCATTTTACATTGCTATTGATCTTTTTACTGAGAACCCAGCATGACATCGATCTTCACACCAGCAAGAGGGGAGAAACATCTCCGTGTTCATCAGGGGCCCGACACAGCTGCGAGAAAACACAATGACGAACAGATCTAATGTCTGAAAATCGTGCATCCATGCGTGCAAATGGTTTCAGGCAGAAACAAACAAACCAAAAAAAAAAAGAGCTAAACAGAAGATGAGACACATAGATCACAGATGCATACATCAATTTGGGATGACACAAATCCACAGGTTTTTTTTCTGCCCAACTGCCTGGCTGTTTCTCTGTCCTTTTATCTGGATATAGATAAAGTGCTCCAGGCTATCACTGTCAGTGCTGTAGTGACATGGATGGGAAACTAGTGCAGGAGGCAATTAATATTCAGAAACATTCAACTTTTAGTTCATAGATCAGACCGGGCCAGCAAGCAAGCAGGGCTGAAAGGATGGCGAGAGATGAAGGGGTATTCCGAGCACATAAGCATTTTATTAATTGATACTTTTTCCACACATTAAGGGATTGTGGATAGAAATGCATGCAATCCTGCTCACATGGCTTGGTGTAAACTTATGGGAATTAATTATTTTGGTGCAGGCGGCCAGAGTGATGCAACACCTGTGGATGAAGGTGAATGAAGGGAGGGCACAGAGAGGACCCCTGCGTTTGCTTTAAGAGCACACCAGAAGTGTTTCACATCTTACACACTACTGGTGGTAGTAAAACGCAGCAGCAGGCATAGTCCCCTATCCTCCTGCAGGACAGAGCACAGCAGACAGGAGCTGTGCCTCCGTTCTCCATGTAAGTCGAACATGTCCGTCCTGCGACTGCAAACATCATCCATGACATCACCCGAAACTCACCAAAGTTTGCTGGTACTGGAGCGTCCGCTCCTCTGCTTTGCCCTTCACCATTGCTGCAATATCCTCATTAAGAGGCCAAAATCCGTCTCCGGCTAATTAATCTTCAGAGGAGGAAGAGAGAGGGGCACTCTCGGTGCGGCTCGCTGCCATCGCGTGAGCGGCGTGTAACAGGTTTGTCATCACCGGCCCGCCCGCATGGTGCAGAGGACCGCTGCCTCGGTGTGTGAGCCAGATGAGAGGTAGAGCCGGCTGCTGCCTCACAGCAGCGATGCGGTTTTACAGCGAAACACTGCCTCCCTCCTCCACTTGAACTCTGCTACTCTCTCTCTCCCTCTCTCTCTCTCTCTCTGGAGCTGCTGTTGGAGGACTTTTCCACTAATGCTTTCTGGACCCGGGTGAGCACAGGTAGCATCATCCGTCACTCCTTAAACGTAACACAGTATACTCTAGAGGGGTGTTTTTTGCTCCCTGCTTCTGTCCCCGCTTGATTAGAAAAAAAAAAAAAGAGAATCACAAGAATTGAGGCTGGCCTGTAACCGGGACTCAGAAAGAAAGAAGAAATTATGCATACCTCTAGCAAGTTTAGACTATTTTAAATTATTGTCATTCAACCAAGAAGTTTCTTTCTGTTAGGAAATGAAACAAACATATTTAAAATATAATAAACAATATAAGAGGAGTATTAGTAGTGGACATGTTTTATTTATCTATTTAGATTTTATTAAAACATTCCATGTCGAAAGTTATTTATTTATAACCTTCTACATAATAGGACAATCTTCATTTGTATTACAGCGGTCAAACCTGGCTCATATTTCCTGACCGGTCCAATTATCAAGGGCCTCCCAGAAATGCTTGAACTGTAACACAGAGGGAAAGTTTTGTTTATTTTTATTTTTTTTGAAAATGAGAATGATACTAAAATTGAATTTAATGGTTTGATCATAGATGAATTAAACAATTTAAAATTGTTTTCAATTCAAGATTTAAAGGAACTAGCAAGTTTGCTGTGTAAAAGCAAATACCTTTATTGTTCCACAATGGGGTAAATCAGTTGTGACAGTGGCAAAAACACGTAGACAGGATACGCCAGGGCTACACACTAAAATACGTAACATGAACACAAGCTCATTTAAAGTTAGGTTTTAAAACAGAAGAGAATGAACTTATCAGAAAGGCCAAAAAAGAACAATATTTAAGTTATTAATTGATAATATGGCACATTTACGTCACAATGCACACATTATGTAAAAAAAATATGCGATATTCAAGATAATTAGAGGAAAGACAGCAGCTGATTTACAGAATGATGTGAGAAAACTGTAAATGCATGATTGTACAAGCAAACACCTCAGAATAGATAAAGCATGTGCAAAAGGAAATTAGTAAAAAACAAAGCAACTGGACTTGTTTTTTGTAGTTGAAGACGTTTCGCTTCCTCTCCAGGCAGCTTTCTCAATTCAAAAAGTCTGGAGTAATGTGAAGTAACAAGCTTCACACTACTGCCCAACAGTAGTAGTATAAAGCTTGGTACTTAGTCCAGTTGCTTTGTTTTTTACTTTTATTGGAATGACCATGACCTGGATGACTGAGAATCTTCACCAGCAAAAGGAAATTAGCATCTGAGAGACAGTGTAAATGATGCACTATTAGATCGAGAACCCGTGCAATCATTGGCATGTTTGTAAACACTTTGTGAGTTTGTTGTGAGCAGCAGAGATTATAGAGTCTAACAGCAGCTGGGATGAAGGACCTGCGGATGCGCTCCTTAGAGCATCTGGGCGGCAGCAGTCTGTCACTGAAAGAGCTCCCCAGCTCTGCAGCGGCTCCGTGTATGGGGTGGGAGACATTGTCCATCAGTGGAGTTATTTTTCCTCACAGTCCCTGGACCCCAGGTAGGTCCAGGGGGAATCCCAGGACAGAGCTGGCTCTCCTAATGAGCTCATGCAGCCGCTTCCTCTCAGCTACAGATAAGCTGCTGCTGCAACGAACCACACCATGGAAGGTAGAGTCTACCCATAACCTTCCTACTGCTGCTCTGACTTTAATCTGTTCTTTGCTGGGTTTATTCACAAATTCTCAAACAAAAAAAACAATTATCTGTAATTGCTTTTAAGCTCAGTCAATTAAACTCGGACCGTCAAGATTCTTCCTAATCTGAATTGAAGGGCTGTCAGCAGTGGTGAAAGTAGAAATCCTATTCTGATTAATGTTGACCTTGCCCAGTCTGTCCTTTTAGCGCCTCAGGAAGGCCAGCTCTCTTCTAGGATGCCACCTTTACTCAGTGCAGATCGTAGGAAATGAACGGACTCCGGCATTTCACTGTTGGACAATTTCTCCCACCCCATGTAAAAAGCTGTTGCAGAGCTGGAGAGCTCCTTCAGTGCCAGACTGCTGCATCCTAAATGCACAAAGGAGTCTGATTGCAGATCCTTCCTCCCAGCAGCTCTTAAACTTTATAACAATCACTGCTCCAAACAAACTCAATAGGCGCATGTGATCTCTGCTGTTTATGCAGTGTGATTCATTCTTGTAAATAGTCTGTTGGTGCTTCATGATGTTGATTGTTCAATTAAGTTCCCCAACAAAACCTCTGAGTTCTTTAAAGAATAGTTGCATTTGTACTGAAATTAAACCAAAATATATTCACCAGTTTGGTGACTCTCTGAAGGAAACTGACCTCACTGGATGTCATTTAGGGATATTACATTCAAAGGGACTGACTTCATAAGCACGCCACACTTTTCAGATTATTCTTCGCTAAACTAATTGAAAACATGTATCACCACTATGGACTAGTTTATGTTGGTCTATCACATAAAAACACAGTAAAATGCATTGAGGCGTGTGGTTGTAGTGGCAAAATGTGAATCATTTTGTAAAGCAGTGCTTATTTAAAAAATTAAACTATTAAAAAAAATACTTTTTGTGGTGGTCACATATTACCATCCACCATTGCTTAGATTTAGGAGATGGTCTGAAAGTCTGAAAGTCTCTTCACTGCACTTCACAGTTATTATAGTGAAAAGTTGTTACAATGATTTGCACAATCAGGTTAGAGTTTAAATTGACTATCAAATCTTAAACCTGAATGCTCACAGAGGCCCTACAAACTGTTTCCCTCTTGGTAAAAAGCAGCTTTAGAGCAAAGGAGGGGCTGGACACCCCTTATGTCATGTCAAAGATCTTACAAACAGAGACGAACAATGAAAATGTTATAAAAAGAAAAGAGACGTGAAAACCACTGCAGAATTGAGCTGTTCCGAGATTTTCATTTAAAAAAAAACTGGGATAAATGATAAAGGAGTGAACTCACTTAATTAAAAAACTTAGGGACTGATATTCAAATATTCCAAAAAAGTAATATATAAATCTCTAAGCAATGGAGAAGCAGGTAATATTGATAATAATAAAAAATAACAAAATTAAATGTAAATGATTACATATAAATCACAAAATATGGGAAAGCTGGCGTTATCAGCTCATCACCGAGCCCCCTTTGACAGAGCGCAGTCCGGGAAGGAGTCCTGTCAGATTTACAGCAGTGACATTCATCTCTAGACAGCAGAATTTACCCCCACTGACTCCTCACAGCACCCGCTTGACCCAAAATATTGCAACCCAAGGTATGCCCATAATAAGTTAATACAAAATTACTGCTTCGTACAGAGGCCATAAGGGGACATTGAGGGAGGGAAAAAAATCCCTTTTGCCACAAGTTGAGAATGTGTGCTTTAGGCGCACCCCCTCTCTAATGTTCCTTTACAGCAGTGGTCTCTAACTCCAGTCCTCGAGGGCCGGTGTCCTGCAACATTTAGATGCATCTCTGCTTCAACACTCCTGACTCCAATATGAGCTCTTTAGCAGAGCTCTGCAGCGATTGGCTCAATCCCAATACCTTTATAGAGGAAGTACTCTTTAGCCAAAGTGTAAATGTGTCAGTGGCATGATAAGTGCTGTCCGGATAGTGCAGTCAGTAAGGAAGGAGGTAGGAAAAGTAGCCTGTATGCTCCCTCCTGCAGCTAGTTTTGCCTAGGAACCCCACGACGTCCCTTACCGGTGTAGGTACCAGATCGGCTCGGGTGGTCAGATCGGCTCGGGGGGCCTGCGCTTCCCGATGACGTCAATATATGGCAACTCCACTCAAACAAACTACATTACGCCCGCGGTTTCCATGTGTTACAAATCAATTTTATTTTTGTTAATTTACGGTTATTTTCCAGTAACTTAATCTAGGCATGAAAACATCATTTTGGAATGCTTCTGTGGCAGTCTGACAATTTAATCGGTAATTTTGCAGGATCAAAGTTACATCTTAAGAGAAATTTCCTTCCTCCAATTTAAAAAAAAAAAAAAAAAGTTGCGAAGGGAAACTAAACCATAAACTCTTTTCATTTTTAATAAAAGTCTGCAGCCATTTTAATTTTATCACGGCATTCATCACTAACTAAATCAATAACGTTTTTTCCTCCTATTTCTACTGATATTACTATGTCGTTCTTTCTGATCACATGTTTTTTATTATTCCAGATGAAATTGTGACAATATTCTTCCAAAAATTGAGCCAACTGTCAAATATTTGTTGATTCATTTTCAGTGTGGTCCTTGTTAATCATTATACCTAAATATTTTACGTAATTTTTATCAATTAAAGTGGGTTGATTATTTTGAATTGCTAAGATTTCATATTTTTCTATGTTCCTCTTTAAGCCTGAAGCTTTTGAGAAAAAAGAAACCGCTAAATTAACTAAATAAAATTGATTCGTTACAAATGCAGACCGCGGGCTCAATGTAGTTTGTTTGAGTGGCGTTGCCATAATGTGACGTCATCGGGAGGCGCAGGGACCATGGAGAATTATGTGACGTCATCATGCAAACCTTTTCAAGATCAGTAAATGCGCAGAGCCCAAATGAAATGTGTAATGCATTCCACTCTGTCCTTCCTGTGATTTTTTTGTTTTTTTGAGCCGCCTGGCTGCTTGCCACTCTGTGCTCTGATCCACTCTTCTATTTAGAGTCAGTAGATACACCTGTCTGTCTCTAATCACCTTCATTCCTCTCTGCTGTGATCCTGCCTTTATATACCTGCCTCTCACAGCCAGTCTTTGCCAGATTGTTGAAAGCCATTGTGTGAGTAACTGTCCGACATTAATTTTATTTTTTGAATTTCTGTTTTGCCTTGCCCTCTCTTGGACAACTCATCACATCTCAGATTCTGGACACGACCTGGACTGTGTTTTGGACCGGGATTCTGGCCCTGCCCATTGGACTTGTCTGCCATCCTCTGCCTGCCTGCTCTGTATATGACCCTAACCCGTCTCACTGACCTCTGCTCCCAGCCTTTTCAGCTGTCAACCCCCGCTGTGAGCAGCCTACTGTCAGCACTGCCTGTCTCCTTCTCCACTCTGGACATCAACCAGCCAGCATCAAGTTTTTGTTATTTTTGTTTTCTTTTCGAATAAACCCTTTAAGCGCAACACCATGTCAGGCTTGAATATCGGGTTCTCTGCAGTCAGTGCATCACAGGAATATTTTGGGGGTTTGTTCGGGATTTTATTATAGTAAGCCTATATACCCTCAAAGCTCACTTTTGGAATAAGTTGCCTCAAAGCTGAAGAAATTTCTCCTGAACCATTTGCATCCTGTGCAGCATTGACAACAATTAAACACATATTTAAAGGAAAGGATTTAAATCTTTGCATTTAATACTATAAAAATCTGACATTCAATCCTAATAACAGAGAGACTCTCTGCTCACCAGCACCCCAAAAAACTCATCTTAACAAGTGCACATCACTCTTCTTACTTGTCAAAAAAAAGTTCTTTTTGAATGAAAGGGTGCATTCATGCCTGCAGAAGACCTTTTCAGGAACCACAAAGCTCAGACAAGAAGATTACTGCACGCTTAAATCCTTTCCTTGTTTCCATGCACTATCTTAATGTGGACTGTGTCAAATAGCCTTTTTTGGAGTTCAGTATAGTGGCAGAGACATCTGCTGTACTCAAATGCATGATGCCAATTTGACTCCAATCCTGAAAAATAAAACAGTTCAAAGGATGTTTTTTTTTTTTTGCTTCTCTATTGGAGCAAAAACATCCTCCAGGTTTATGTGTGCTGAACTCAAAAAAGCTTCAACATTGGGATCTCCTGGGTGTTTCCTGGTAAAAATCAAGTAAAGCTTTAGCTGTATTCCTTGTGCCGTGACAAAATTATTTGGTTTTTCACATTTACCACATGACTTTTAGCAATGGAGCTGTTTACTCCTCTCTCAACTTTAAACTCTCTGATCGTTCAACGCATGAAAGAGTTTATTCCTAGAAGAGCAAAGACATCTTAGTAGTTAAGAGATTAAACAGTTTGTCAGAAGGGGCGGCAGCTGATAGGCTCCTGGAAAGGCAACAAGTGGAGAGAGATCAGGCAGACCAGAAGATTGCTGGATCTGAGAAACTGCTTAGACTTGACTACACTATCAGAAATTTCATTACTAATGCACTTTATCTAATAGAGTATCTCCAGTCCACAGCTCAGCCCCTCCTCCTCAAACCGAGGATAATAAGCTTCAACAGCTTCACTTAAGTTGTGATAAGAGAGAAAAAAGTGCCTTGCAAAGTATTTCATTTGAACTTTTTAAAAAATGTTTGTGTTACAGGCTCAAACTTTTAATGTATTTATATGGATTATATTTACAACACCAACATGACATAATGCTTATTTATGCATCAGAAGAAACATGATTCATTGCTTTTATTTTCCGTTTTTTCTTCTTCTTTTTATTTTTACAAAGAACAATGTAAAACGTGTGGCATACATTTATAATTAGCCCTACAGTCAATACAAAAGCTGGAATAAAGGAATAAAGATTAAAATGTGGTGGTGGCAGCACGATGCATGATGCTGCCACCCCACTGGGATGTGATGTTTAGAGCATGGTGTAGCGTTTGTTGTAGGTGCCACAAAACATTTTGCTTGAAAGCTAGGAAGTTATTTATTTAAATCTCTTCTGAAGACGTTTTCTGTTGCCCCTATAGCTGATAGCAAACAGCAAACTTTTCTGACTTTATCCCAACACTGGCTTTATTCCTGCCACTCTTCTGTCAGCTTTATAGATACCCTCTCAGCAGATTCTCTCACCTGAGCTGTAGGTCTCAGCAGCTCCTCCAGAGCTGCCATCAGTGTCTTGGCACCTTCTCTGATTAATGCTTTCATTGGCCAGCTGGTCTGATCAGGAGCACACTGATGTTTTGGTAGGTTTATAGTTGGCCAGACTGTTTTTGTTTTTTAATGATGGATTGACCAGTGCTCCATGAGATGTTCAATACTTGAGATTTTGTTTAATAAACGATACCTGCTTGAAACAGTTTTTTCTTTCCACTGTCGCTTCATGCTTGCTCAGTATGAGGGATTGCTGCAAAGCCATGGACAATGCAGACGACTCTCCCTGTAGCTCTACGCTTCTCCAGCAGTGAATGCTGCTTGTCGGGACTTTGAAGCAATCAACTGGTTCCCTTATATAGGAAATTTTTGACAAATCTGTATAATATGCTTGATTTTGACTTTGTAAAGTGCCTCGAGATGACATGTTTCATGAATTGGCGCTATATAAATAAAATTGAATTGAATTGAAAATTGAATAAATTTTGATATCTTTCCTGTCTGGTGTGCATCTTGGACTTTGCTCACTAATGTTCTCTAATAAAACTTTGAGGCCTTCAGAGAACAGATGGATATACACTGAAACTAAATTTCACACGAGTCGAGTCCATTTAAGAATTAGTGAGATTGATTCACTTAGGGGTATCAGAGTAAAAGGGCATGAAAACACATGTACAGCACACTTTTCATTTCTCTTGATTTCTGACATAACACCTCCATAAAATAGTTTGATGGAGGTTTTATGTGATAATAGCGATGTTTATTGTCGACAAAATGTAAAAAAACATGTGTGAATATTTTTGCAGGGCACTTTATTCCTGTTGTGACACTGTTGTAAATATGGATATCAGCTTTATTGGTATAGCTGTCTACTCATGCATTGTTTAGCTTGAAAGTCTGTGATCTTGTCAAGGACTCATCAAGAAGAGAAGGCATCTGCGTGGTTAAGAGATTAAACAGTTCTCCAAAAGGGGGCTGCAGCTGCAGCTGGTTCTTGGCAAGGCAACAAGTGGAGGGACATATAAGCATCATTCATCACCCCATCCGCATAAGTAGCTTGGGCAAAAAGTCAGGCACAGCTCCAAACTGAGGTTAATGAACTTTGCCAGCTTCATCTTGAGGCACACAGAGGTGCATCTTCAGGCAGCCCCCAAGACAGCAGGGCTGTTTTTAGAGAACTGGAATTACTGAACATCATGGAAACAAAATCAATGTTCAAAGTGACCCTGGAAAAATGGATACTTCTTGGGGCTATTTCAACATTTTTAGGGAATAGAATAGCTTTATTCTGTTTTTATAGACGCATTTTGTTGTATTACAAAAGCATTTAATCCTTTCTAAAAAAAATCGTTACGTACCACAATCTCTTTCTTTTTAATGCCAAGTTACTGAATTTTAGGTCAGTCTGTGGGGCAGTAGCTAACACAAACTGCGAGGGAAAGAAAGCACTAAAGAAAAAATCTGAATCTCACCAAATATTCGACCTTTATAATTACCATTTGTCCTTGAGCCAGATGCAGATAAAGTTCAGGAGATATTTGGATGGATTTCACACTTCTAAATAAGAGCCCGTCAGGACGCTGTGTACTCACGGTTTCCTCTGGGCTGCCTTTTTGCTCTTTTTTTTCCAATCTCCTCCTCGAGTTTGGTAATTCAGAAGCGTCAGCTGCGTCCTTCCATTGCGCCTCCGTGGAACGTTGACTGATATAAAAAGGGGCGCACAGCAGCTACAGGTTGCAGCGCTCACTTACAGAATATAAAGCGATCCGGCAGCTTGTGACTCCCGGTGATGACACAAAACTCTTCCAAGGGAGAAATATCAGCAGATCCCAGAGGCTGTCCTGTCACTGATGCGCAATCCATAAAGGCTGCCGCGCCAAAGTTATCAGAAAGGCGCGTAAAAACCACGGGCTTTGCGCCTCCGGAGCGGCGCACATCTGTTTGCGGGCTTTGGCTGATCACGCGGCCGCTTGACTCCACAAAACTAGGCGATAAGACGCCACAGTCTCCTCTTCTGCGCCTGTTGAGGTGGGAGGAAGACAGCGGGGTACCGGGAGTCGTGTCCGTGATGCAATGCGGGTACAGTCAGCGCTTTGGCCCGCAGTCTTCTTCTCCCAGCGTGTGCAGAGATCCTCTCGCTCCGGTCGTTATCTGCGGAGGCGCGGCGCACATTCGTCTTAATTAACGGCAGCCGGGATTGTCTGCAGAAAGAAGAGTGAGAGAAAGAGAACATCTGTGTTTTGCTCATGGTGTGTCTTCCCCTGCCTGTCACCGCGCATACGCGCACTTAAAGGTCTGAACTGGGCGTCATGCGTCTTAATAAGGGCACACACACACAGACACAGACACACAAACATAACATATTTAAAAAAGCGAAGGCACAAAATTGTAAAAACGCTGGGACTCACTTACTGTCCGGGAAGAGGTGACCGGGATGAACAAGTGTGCCTGGGGATTAGGATGGATGTGCATCACTCATGTTTTTTCTATCCATGATTTTGACAGCTAACCCCTCTCTCTACATGGCAATTGAATTGGAGCCATCGCATCTTCCAGCTGCGACCTGGCCGCTTTAAAACCCAAAGTATGATTACATGTTTCCGGATGAAGATTGCTTCTTCACGGTCTTGATGATCAATGCGGCGAGGTAGGCTAACGAGCTTTGGAGGGCAGTGATGTCACCTTGTCCTGCCTGCAAAGACGTGGCTGGACATGACTTTGATTTTTTTTTTTTAAATGAAAATCTGAATGGCTTGAAATCAACGTGTAGAAACTCAAATATGACTATTTTGGATTGCAACATAGCTCAAGCTCAGTCAGACTGGATGTGAATCATCTAGTAACATTTTCTATGACCTCTGGCTCTCTGTAAAGGGTGATAGTAAAGATGGAAGGTGGATCATTGTCTCAGTATCACGTCTTTTGCAGCCTCTAAGAGGTTATCTTCCAGCACTACCCTGCATTTTGGCTCCATCCATTTTCCCATCTGAAGAAAAACCTCCCCTCAGCATGATCCTGCCAGCAAACCTTGCCACCTTTCCTGACGCTGCTGTAGAAAAGCATCCCCACATCATGATGCTGCCCCCACCATGTTTCACCATCAGGATGGAGCATTCAGGGTGATCTGCAGTTTGTGGAAAATGAACACCTCATAACAGGCCAGAAAGTTCAAAGAGGCCCCGTTTGGATACAGACTGATATAATATAAAAAAAAAATCGCTTACATTGTCCTGTCAGGCAAATAAGCCTTTATGACATAGCAACATATGCTGTTGCTCATTGCCGCAGATGGGTGTAGTAGGCCTACTTCTCATTCTTTTTGAGCAGCGCAGGACTTTTTTTTTTTTTTTTACGAGGAACGTAATATCTCTCAGCCATTGTGAAAGGATCTGACGGCGGTTATGTAAAACAACTGTACCCCGAAGAACAAGCAAGAAGAGATTACAAGTCAAATGCCATTTTACAGCCCGTAACATTCAGTCAGTAAAAGTCGGACAGTGTTGTCCTCTTAGACTAGTTAACACTCGCACTTCCCACTGCCAAACGAGAAGGTGGGAAATCAAGTGGTGACGGGACAAATGGGACACACAGCTCCATTTTACGAGACAGCACAGTAGACTCAGAGCGATTTTTTTTCACCTGATGCATTGCTTGATGAAACTAATATGGAGCAGCCAGGGCAGTGCTTTAGGCGGTGAGTACATTAAACGTCAACACATTGAGCATTTCAATGGACTCGTCACACAGACCAGATTTTAGATCCACAGGTTGACGACAGGGATCCATCCATCCTTCCGCTGCTCTGTCTGCCAGCCGGAAGCATTTCTGTGCAACATCACTGCCAGAAAGGCTGTGAATATTGTGCCAGAGATGGAAACTGTATTGTTAAAGGCCATCATTTTCTTCAGCTTTGCGCTAACGCAGTCTGACAAAGTTGTGCTTGTCTCTCAGAAGAGTCCTAAGATGCTGAATCTTTCTCTTACATATAACACCGGTTTTATCTGGCCTCTCTCCCCCCCCCCCCCCCCCCCCCCCCCCAGGTGAGTGTCCTGGCTCTGCAAACACCCTCACACCAGTTCAAGTATCCCACATTGTGATTCATGCAGCAACTCGGGGAAATAAAACTGGATGTCAGCACATGCATGAGTCGACTGCTGGTGCACTTGCTCGCTTCCTTCCTATCATCTTTTCTCCTGCTGCAAAAGGAAAAGAGAGGAGACAGCTCTGAGGCTTCTCGTTGGGGTCTTTAGGAAACCAGCGTAAAAAGGTCGTGGGACTTTGCTGCTGCAGGGATTGGAGGTTAACGTAGACACCTGCCGACTTATAGTAGCACAGCTTCAACTGAGTGTCAGAGGATGCAGTCGCAATGACACGCTGCATGCAAACAGCCTCATAAGCGCCCCCGGTAAGCACCAATTTGCTGGTCAAATTAACTTTATTCGCCATCAAATTAACTCCTGTCTTAAACCTTTAAATCCTTTGAGTCTTCCACTTGCACAAGGTCTGCCTTTGCTGCTTTCACCCCAGAACTTCACAACACGTGCTGTGTGCTGATTAAAATTCATAAACACCAAGCAAACACGTCTTCACGAGTTTTTCTGTAATTGGCTTGCTTTGGATTCAAAGGCGTCATTAGCTTCCTCTGCTGGGAGATATCCTGCGTTCTCATAAAATCTTTACTCGGCTTTTGGGAATATCAGTGTTTTGTGACTCAAAGCGCCTTCCTTCCTCAGGACAAGAAGGAGATAGCAGTGCATATTTTCCTGCTGAGAGAGTCCTTCTGAGAAGTCACATGGGCTGTGCATGTGTTATCTTGTTTGTTATCCAGTTTGGAAAGGATTCCACAATCGTGTAATTTTAGCGTCGAAAAGCTACGCCGATGATTAAAATAAACCAGCTTTCTAAACAATTACACATCAGGTGTGAAAGATTAACTCTTGACCACCCTACTGCCTGAATTCAGTCACACCTTTAAAGTAGCAATGTTCTGCATATTTCCCAAATGAAGATTTATATCTAGCGTCAGTGCAAACAGCTACACTTCAATTAGAGAAATTAAGAAAGAAAGAGTCACGGGGCAAGAAATTGCTACAGTAACTGATTAAATAAGTAAAAAAACAGATATTCACGATTAGTGCTCTTAAATCCTCTTAAAGAACTGGGAGAACAGTGGGAAAACATGTGCCCCCTGTCTTTGTTGACTCGTTTTGCTTAAGTTCTATTCTTTCAGATCATCATATTCGTGTTGATAGCCAACCAGGACAATCTGAGCCACAGCTTTTAGACGGTAAAAGGAAAAAGAAAAGAAGCTTTAAACCAGCGACGTGGTGTGTTGGAGAAGGGATGCATCTAAAAGTTACAGGATAGTAGCTCTTGAGAACAGGAACTGGTCCAGTGATTGGACTATAAACACTGTATTTGTGTGAGCATATATCAGTGTAAAGTATTGTTTGAATTATTTACATTTATCTGTACATAGTTTGAAGAATCAACTTCAAGAAACATGTTAACCAACACTTTGATGTCAAAACATTTTATTTGTGTAATTTGTAGCCTTTTTTACATTTTGGAAAAGGTCCAGATGATATTATTGATGTTCTGATTTTATAAGCTTCGTCTGAGCTTAATTCACAACATGTGAGTTGATTGGAGGCACATCAAGGCAACAGTTCACAGGCACTGCTTCTTTGTCTGATACCAAGGGGAAAATTCAGCTAATATATTAGTGAGAGAACTTTGGACCTCCACAAGCCTGGCTCTTCCTTTTGGGTGCGATTTTCAAGTACTTGAAGGGGCCACATTTGTCTTTTCAAACCAGGGCAATGTCCGGTGATCATACCATTCAGGAAGGGGACGTGTTTTGTGTCCCAGTGAAGAACATTTTTGTTTGAATGTGCTTATGTGCAGGGAGAACAACCTGGAGCTCAACGCTCTAAAAACAGTGGAAATGGTTGTGGACTTCAGGAAGAACTCAGCCCCAGCTTCCCCCATCACCCTCTGTGACTCCACAATTAACAGTGTGGAGTCTTTCCGCTTCCTGGGAACTATCATCTCCCAGGACCTAAAGTGGGAGCTGAACATCAACTCCCTCACCAAGAAAGCCCAGCAGAGGATGTACTTCCTGCGGCAGCTGAAGAAATTCAACCTGCCAAGGACAATGATGGTGCAGTTCTACTCCTCCATCATTGAGTCCATCCTCACCTCCTCCATCACCATCTGGTACGCTGGTGCCACCGCTAAGGACAAGGGCAGACTGCAGCGTGTCATCAGGTCTGCAGAGACAGCGGGGTACCTCCGTTCAGGACTTACACGCTACACCAACGTAACATCTCCAGTCCTGCGTTACATTAACGCACAGTCTACTGTGTACATAGCTATAGATTCTGTATTTATATCTATTTTGTCTGCACCATCAACACCAAGTCAAATTCCTTGTAAGTGCAAACCTACTTGGCAATAAACTTGTTTCTGATTCTGATTCTGATTATGAAGCCCACAACAAAAGCCAAAGACCTTGTGAAGATGCAGGCTGAAGATGGTGAAAAAGTCTAATTATTTTTTAATAAAATAAGTATTGTACTGGCATGAGGTGAAAAGCCACTCAAACAGGAAGAAGCCTGTTCCCAACATAGAAAAAAAGCTAGATTACAGTTTACAAATGCACTCACAAGCAAAGATCATATCAACTTTTTATATGGTCTGACAAAAAAAAGGAAATTTAAATGTTTGGCCATGATTGCCATGATATTTGGAGGACAAAGGGTGGAAGCTTGTAAGCCTGAGAACACCGTCCAAGCTGAGAAGCACAAGGCTGGGAGCATCAGGCTGTGGAGGGATACGCAAAATGTTGGATCCAAGTCAGAAAATTTAAAACAGTTCTGCCGCAATACTCATGACAGTGTCGTGGTGGGTAGCACTGCTGCCTTGCAGCAAGAGGGCCCTGGGTTTGAGTCCACCCTGGGTCTTTCTGCATGGAGTTTGCATGTTCTCCCTGTGCATGCGTGGGTTCTCTCCGGGTACTCCGGCTTCCTCCCACAGTCCAAAAACATGACTGTTAGGTTAATTGGCCTCTCAAATTCTCCTTAGGTGTGAGTGCGTGCGTGAATGGTTGTTTGTCCTGTTTGTCTCTGTGTTGCCCTGCAACAGACTGGCGACCTGTCCAGGATGTACCCCGCCTCCCGCCCAGTGAACGCTGGAGATAGTAGGCACCAGCACCCCTTGTGACCCCACAAGGGATAAGTGTGTCGGAAAATGTATGGATGGATGGAAGTTAACTATAAATATCAACCATAAAGTTAAAAACAACAACTTTTCTCACATTGAACAAATCCTATGTGAAACTCTCAGTCTGATTTGATGCCAGACAGTGTAAGTGTTGGGGTGATATCTAAGACTAACCAGACGGTGGTATTAGAGTCTCATTCTGATCTCTTTTGACCTGTAATGTGTGAATTATCTGAATCTCAACTATTAAAGCAGAATCCTGCAGACATGATACATGAGCAAATTTTTTTGAGAACAAAAAAAAAAAATGCATAAAACAATTCATACAGTAGTGCCATGGATTTCTTTCCTTTTTTGCGACAAAAAACATTTTGTTGGTTGTCAATGTACTTTTTGATTTAATTTTGCCATTTTTGTTAACATTTTAATAGCATTTTTCCACATATTCCACATATGATGTTTTAACATAATGTTTACATGGTTTGGCTGGAAATGTATGCAAACATTCTATATTTTGCATCTCTGTTGCTTGCTGCAGTTGTTTATGCTTGAGACAAATAATATTCGCCGGAAGGCCCGAGTTTCATACTTTATGGTTACAAATCTGTGGCTGGAAGCTAATTAACCCCAACCGGCACCTGATTGGAGAACATAGCTGGAGGAAGTAACGTCACTCCTAATTAACAGGTGGTAATTGCCTACAGGTGCATCAGCTGGGTGGGGTCTTACTGCGGAGGTTCCGGAGGGAAGTCAGCGGTAGCTCCGCAGAGATGGCTCTGAGGATGTCAGCCCCTTTGGCCAAAGCAACTTCTGTGTAAGAGAGTTTAGCTTTGCTGGGTTTGGTCTATTTCCCCCTGCAGTGATCGATAACTCATAAACCATCAGCAAAAATGGCAGAAAGAACTCCTTTACTCCATTACCAACTGCCCGCCAGCTCCGCTGCACCCATCGCCGGGCATAAGTCTGGGGGGGTCGGGCAGCAGTTGGCTACAGACGCTCCCCGGTCCGCGGCCCGCAAGCTGGGAGTGATGTTCGGGGTGGTCATACCGACCTTACTGTCCATGTTTAGCGTCGTGGTGTTCCTGCGGATTGGTGAGTCCAAAAAAATAAATAATTATTAAAAATTAAATTAAGGCGAGTCGTATTGACCCCGGATTTGCTTTATCAATGTTTTCTAAGACAACCACAGAGTTCAAACTCAATACTTTCCTCTCAGTTACTGGTGCTCTGTCAGGTGGTGAACGGATCAAATAAGACCAAATGCCTTCCAGCATTTATTCATTTGTTTCTATTAATTGGAGAAAAAAAACATTTGGTTGAATTAGGGCTGGAGGAATTTGGAGAAAGGGGCCTTCTTGACAGGTTTAATTCCTTTTTCTTTTCTTTTTTTTCTTTCATAACAGTGGCCTTCTGTTAGAAAAGCCTTCAGGATGGATTATTTACAGGGTAATGTTTTGAGCATATATATATATATGCATGCTAAATTTTCTCCAGAGTTTTGATTAGGCTTGTAAGTTTACAAAAAGCAAACGCTATCTACTGTCTGATAGATTTTGGTAAAAACAAAATGCACAAGCTTCTACAATTTATATATATATATATATATATATATATATATATATATATATATATATATATATATATATATATATATATATATATATATATATATATATATATATAGTTTTAACACAACTATTTGACCAAGAATTGTGGTTAATGCTTTGAAATGTAATTTTTGCAGGATTTGTTGTGGGTCAGGCAGGACTGTACCACTCCATCACCATGTTGCTGGTGGCCTACTTTATCATCACGATGACGGTTCTTTCCATTTGTGCCATCTCCACTAATGGGGCTTTAGAGGCTGGTGGTGCCTACTGTATCCTTTTTATTGCTCAGAGAGATTAATGCCGTAGCTTTAAAACCTCACTTGGGTGTTGTCATTAAAAATGTGACAAAGCTAAGTTATGCTCACAGCACAGACTCCCTCTTTGCTCAGGTCATTAAAAATGTGACAAAGCTAAGTTATGCTCACAGCACAGACTCCCTCTTTGCTCAGGTTTTAATTTTTAGATGGGTTTTTCTTCTCATAAGAGATTTTGTGTGTGTGTGTGTGATCTGAAAAGAAATTCCTTTATTTTACTCCCAGACATGATTAGTCGAGCCCTGGGTGCTGAGTTTGGCGGCAGTATTGGCATCATGTTTTTTCTTGCTAATGTCTGTGGCTGTGCTCTGTATATTTTGGGCTTGGTGGAGGCCATTATGTCTTCCTTTGGAGTGCCAGAAGGTAAAGTTCATGTAATATGATACTACTTGATGTGTTGTTTGTACTAAAGCCTTGTCTCACTGTTTCTCAGAGAGCACGGCAGGTTTCCATCAGATGTTGCCGTCGGGATACTGGTGGTGCCTGCTTTATGGCACCGTCCTCCTCTTTCTGTGTTTTGTAGTCTGTTTGGTAAGACTTTTTCTTTTCTTTATGTGAACAATTGAGATGGGTGATGGCGGATTTGCAATTTATTTAGCACATGTACAGCCAAAAATACAATAATGGCACTCCCAGTAGCTCTAATTGCATGTTAAAAACTGTCACTAAAATGAAATTCTATATGTAGCAATAAAAAAACTATCCAACGAACAATGTATTTATCCAAATAAATTGTAGGCAACACAAGCTGTTTTGCAATACATGTTTCTTATTTTTAAATGGTTCGATTTCATTCTATGTTTCCTAGACATTTGAATTTAGCATCCTGAATAATTTGTATGAAATCTTAGATCATAAACATATCCACGAGAAAGACGCAATGTGTAATAGCTGCAGCTTAATGAATATATTCAGATGCAAAAGGCGCCATTTTCTTCTTTTAAGTGACAAAGGAAACCCCTTTGTTTAAAAATAAAAATAAAAAATCAAGCAAATGAATTTGCAAGACTAATTTTAAAATGATCAATACAAGGAAAGAGCATACATTTATTTCAGAGTTGGTCAACCATATTCATGACCTCTGATATTCATACTCTGTAAATTTCTGCTGCAGATGAGCAAAAGACAGTCTTCAGATCCGAATAAAGGTGTTTTCTGGGTCCAGAGCGTTGTAAAAGTATTTATACCTCTTGGAAGCTTTCATTTAGTTATGTAAGATCCACCAATTTCAATATATTGGGATTTATGTGATTAAAACGACACAATGCAGGACACACATTTTTGTGAACTTGTTTAATTCTGCAGTATTTGTCTTGAAACTGTCTTAGTGCTGCCCTCTTAGGATTGAACGGTGGCTATCGCAGTTGAATTTTCCTATCAGTTCAAACAGTACATGCTTTCATCACCATAGCCCTCCGTTTGGGGGGTGAAAAATCCTCCACTTCAAAAGACTGTTTTGTGGCAAAAATCACCAAACGTCGCCCTGGTCACTACATGTTTCAGCAGGTCACTTTCCCTCGTCCTGACCACCGCAGCCAGGAGCGCCATTTAAAACCCCCATCGCTCTTCTGTGTCTCTTGGAACAAAGCTTAGAATTTAATGCTTAATTTAATCAAGTTTTTCATGCAGGAATTTGTGCGGAAGAAATTAATACTGCACATTCCTCCGAATACACAAGCCCCACTATGAAACGTGGCGGCAGTAGCTAGCATCATGCAGTGATGGACCAGGATGGAAAACCACTGTTAGAGGCTGATCAAGACTTGAGATATGGCTTGCATTGACCAAATCAAAGCTTAGACTTAAATCCAACCTAAAATGTGTGGTGAGACAATGACTACAGGGGTTCTCCACCATATTAAACTCTCAAAGTATATATGCATGTTCAGTTTTTTGGCAGGGCTCCTTTGGTGGCTTTAAAGTTTGAAGGGTTTCCAGCTGTCTGAATTAGCGTTTTCTGTCGGGTTCTGTGAAATTCATCATCTTCAGTTGAAACCTAACCTAATACGTGAGCTCTAGTCTGCCATCATGTTTTTCTGGCACATTAATCCCAGTTAAACAGGTGCCATTCTTCAAACTTCAAAACTACATGCCAAATCCCGAAGAAAGCACAGAGAAGGCTCTTATCCTGGGGCAAGTTTAATATCAGCCACAGTATATTGAGTTAGTAAAACATCTGTGTCTCTGAGGCTTAAAGAAATGTGAGAATTCGTAACATGAGGTCATCCCTTGTGAAAATTTCAATAAAATGTAATGGAATAAAACTACCACAATTGGGGGGGAACGACACAGCTACAGGTGGCACGCTCCACTGGCCAGCCTACACTGTTGGTTATAAAAGAGAGACGTGCATGAGCAGCCAGACGGTTGGGACATGGAAAAGCTGCATTGAGGTCCCTGAAGGGAGGTTTTCACATCTTTAAGCAAATTGTTATGTAGGGATACAGCACTTGTGCATAAAGGGAGTTTTGCAGTTTACCATTTATGATTTCACAGGTCTGCAGAAAATGTCCGTACTGTTCATCAAACTTGTCTTTTACAGGTGGGAGCCCACATTTATGCCAAAGCTACCTTTATCATTTTTATCATCGTCCTGACTGTTCTGGCTTCAATCGTCATCAGTTTTTTCATTGTGGGGCCCACCGTGGTCATCCTACCCGAAACATCTCTAACCAACAGTACAAGAAGGACTGCTAACTATACGGGCCTCTGGCTCGGCACGTTGAAGGATAACCTTTTCTGTAAGTGGAAAACAGGTTTGCAAACTTCTTTTGATGGATGAAAACGTATATTCAGTATTTTTCTGACCCGTGTTGATGATTAGGCCCTGTTTTTACCCCCGTCAAGCTAATTACACAGTTGACTACACCACTGGCAGCATGATGAGTTTCGCCCGAGTTTTCGCAGTCCTGTTCAACGGGTGCACAGGAATCATGGCAGGCTCCAACATGTCAGGTATACTGCTGTGACTGAAGCTGGATCCCATAACTAAAAAAAAAAAAAATAATAAAAAGCAGCTCTGGTACAGGAGTTGGATGCAAAGTTTGGGACAAAGCTTTTTCTTTAAAATTGTTTTGAACACTTTATCGAGCTGAATGATGGTTGCTTCAACTTTGACTAGTTTGAGTGAAAAGCTGGCAAAACTCCTTGGTTTGCTGAAAATGTTTTTGTGACTGATTGAACCTGAAAGCAGGTTATCTCATTCTCCCTGCTGAGGAATTTAATGTCCTTAAGGCTCAATATTTAGTGATGAATTACTTGTGATTCTTTGATTAGCGCCTATTAATCAGCTAAATGAGGCCTAATCTCCTCATGAAACAAGCTGCAAATTGTTAAGGAGACACTTGCAGTGCCACGGTGCACAATCTTTCACCTAGCCCCCATTTTGACAATTTATCTAAGATTATTCCAGTTTGTTTTGGCTCATTATTAGAAGCACGGGTGGTGTTGGACTCCTTTTACTGAAACTTATAACCCAGGATGCATGTATGCTGTGCCCCAGTAAAATTCCACATTTCAGAAATGTATGAGTGATTTATTGTAAAAACCATGCATAAAATCCACTTGTTGTGGGTTTCCCTCCAATATTCCATATTTTGATATTCCATTTAATTTAAATTGTATAAATACATCTCTAAACTAGCTCTGTCCCCTGATAGTCTTGCACAGCAGACTAGAAATAAAATGTGATGCATTTCACATTTCAAATAACTGCAGGTTAGGTTAATGGAGGAAGGTGTTTGTTTTAATTATTACCACTGTTAATCTAAGTTTTTAAAAATCATTTATGTACCCATCTGTTAAAAAACTCTATATATATATACACACAACAGATGAGGAACCACTAAAAATGGCCTACCAAAACTAAAAGGGCTGTAGTAAATAAAATGTTAAAGCAAAATGATCTCAGACTGTGGCAAATGTAACTACTTCTATTTTTTTTTTTTTTTGTTATATAATCCAAATTCTTTGTCAGCCTGCATGTGCTTCTGTTTTCAAGTGTACATTTTTAAAGGAATAAGGACAGAATGAAAAATCCTGCACTGCTTGTGCAGATAAGATGTCCTGATGGTCCAGTTCTCTTTAGTCCAGACAATTGAAGGCATACTGGGTTCAGCTCCTCATTCAAGATGTTGCACTGATTTTAACAAAAGGGTTGCAAATGTGTATTTACCTTTGTAGAAAAGGCCTTTGCTGTGTGCTGTGTTATCAGGTGATCTAAAAAACCCCGGCTTCTCCATCCCAAGAGGAACGCTTGCAGCTGTTCTTACAACCTTCATCGTGTACAATCTGCTGAGTCTGCTGGCTGCAGGATCCTGTGACCGGTTGGAGCGATAAATCACACACAAAGCTGCAAAATGTTTCTAAAACTTGAATAGTTTGACTTTCAGAGTCTTCTCCAGGAATTTTCTTTTGCCGTTTTTGATAAATGCAGTTGAATGAGATGAACAAAAATGTGATGGTTCATATTTCTTGAATCGTGCATAGTTACCTTCTGCAGAGAGACTACAGCTTTCTGGGAGACATCAATGTATGGCCACCCATGGTGACAGTTGGTATCTACTCCTCCACCATGTCTGCTGCTATGAGTAACCTTATAGGAGCTTCCAGGATCCTGTATGCTCTGGCCAAAGATAACTTACTGGGTGAGAATGTGAAAGGTGTTGCTAACTGCCTGTAGAGTCTACCAAGCACATTTTAGACCCTCGATGTACAATAACCTTTAGCATTCTTTAACGGATAAAGATTTATCTGTAGTATTTTGTTGATTGGAATAGATTAAACTGCAGAAATGAAACTCAGATGAGCGCAAGTGAAAAATGAGGTGTTTGAAGCAGGGTGATTATGCCTGGAACAAAGATTTAATCATTCAGCGATCATTTAGTTCATCTTGATCCATAGTTTACCTCTAATTAAGCCTCTCTTCTGTAAAGCTTGTCTAAACATTTTATTATTCATCCATCTGTTTAAAATTGGCCTCGTTCCTGATTGTGACAAAATGTTGCTTGTTACTGACTTTCATGGTGGAGGCATTTTAATTTTGAAGCCATAGTTTGTCAACAGATGGCTTGCTCTGTTCACTCAGAAGAAGGAGGAAAAAAAAAAAAAAAAAAGCCTTTCCATTGTGTGTGTTCGGCTTCACGAGTGCAGGATGACTCAGTTGTTTTTTGATTTTTGGATGATGAGCAATTCGAGAGATTATCCTAATGTTCCACATTTTGTACAGGTGGTGTCCTGGCACCAGCGAGGAGAACATCCCGCAGTGGGAACCCCTGGGTTTCTGTACTTATCTCCTGGTTGCTTGTACAGGTAGATCTTTACTAAACTCAATATTTTCCTTTAGCGTATGGCATAATGTTTGGAGGATGAATTCCATTTAAGCCTCCATGTTTAAGCATCAATGTTTCAGACTTTAGATGAGAACTGTTGAATAATCCCTTATTCATCATTTCTGCAGGAGCCTGCTAATGAGCTGTTTGCCCTCAGTTAAAAAGGCAGCATGGCTTTCTAACCGTAAAAATGCATTTAAAAGATACCATTCTGTGATTTTTGTTCCCAGTTGCTTCTACTTTGCTACAATACTAACGGTCGGCTGTGGGATATTTAGTAGAAAGGAAATTACTTGAATGGACGTGGTGTAATATATTAACACAATGTTAGAATTCCTCCTGGGTGACCCATTATTTCACAAATGCTTTAGAAGCAGTCCACATGATTCAGTGGTGGATTTTATACACGTGGCCACTGAAATGATTGAAACATCTGAATTCAGTGAAACGGAAAGGTGACGCAGTATAATGTATGTCAGGATGACATAAATATTATACTCTATGTATTAGTACTCCATACTAATGTGGATTTGTACTCATTATTTTTGGTAATTTGTTTATGGTGGGTGAAAATGTAACTATCCTGGGGTACCGGTAAATATAAAATCAAAACTGAAATCAAGAAGCATAAATGATTGAACTTTAAAATGAGCTGTTTTAGATCTGTTTATCATGTGTCCCGTCTTCTAGATTTTACTTTTATCAAACGAGGTCAATAGTTTGAATTCTTTCAACAAGATGGCTGTATTTAGTTATTTTAAACACATTTCTAATGTCATACAAATGCTGTAGTAGCAGTAGTAGTGAATATTGTATTGTAAGATCTTAATATCTCAGTGTTAAACAATCATTAATGCAGGTATAATCTAATTCCCTCTGAATTTAAGTAATAGATGGCCAGAATGTAGAACAAGAAATGAAATCTGGAAACATCTTTTCCTCTGGAAAATACATTGAATTCCAAATGTTGACGTTTTTCAGGACTGGGTGGGGACCTTGCATGGATGTCTTATGGAAAGTTCAATCACTAATTCTGCTCATGGTAGATATATTTGGGAAAACCAAAGCTGTCATAATTACTTAATATACAGTAAAATTCAATGATGTCTTATTGTTCAGATGGACCTAAGTGTTTTAAAATGTCTGAGACTTTGGTCATGGGGCAGTTGCATTCTCTTTGTCGGCTGCCACAAGCACTTGTGAAGTTATAAAATAAATTGAAGTCATATGTTCCTTCCACTAGGTGGTGCTGTTTGCTGGGAAATTGAACACCATAGCTGGCATTGTTACCGTCTTCTTCTTGTTGGTGTATGCTGCTGTAAATCTGGCCTGTTTAGCACTTGAATGGGCGTCTGCACCAAATTTCAGGTATTTTTTTTTTTTTTTTTTTTTTTTTTTTTTTTTTTTTAAAGGAAGCAGCAGGGATTTACCAGTTTTGGGAGTTAGCTGTACACCTTTCACCTAAACCTGTTTTTTTGTTTTTAGACCATCTTTCCGTTGTTTCACATGGCACACCTGCACTCTTGGGATCTTTGGATCCCTGCTTATGATGTTCTTGATCAGTTCTATTCATGCTTTTGCCAGCATAGCATTTATGCTGCTCCTCTGGATGCTCATACACTACTTGGGGCCCATCAGCAACTGGGGCTACATCAGTCAAGCTCTCATCTTCCATCAGGTATAAAAACCTTTTCTTGCTCTAAATTAATGGGTTTCTACTATTAAAAAAACAGATACACAAGAATCTCTTTTTGCAGGTGAACTTTTGCTAAACTTTTTGGGCTGTGTGCAAACCTATTTGGCATAATGCTAAAACTGGCTGCGTTTACATGGACTAAAGTAATAGAAATTAAGGGCCGATCGGAATAAAATGCGTCATGCAAACAAGCAAAACGGAATGATGATTGGATTAAGCTCAATCAGAATGAGAGGAGCGGCTTTATGCCGATAATCCAATCCACGTACATATGAACGTTTTGCTTGCTGAAAATACATCGGGAAGCAAAACTGTCGAACTGTTCATTGTGTGCCCAAATAAACAGTACAATCTGATTATTTAATCCGAATACATTTTAATCTGACCATGATCCAACACACCTAAATTAACTCCTCAGTCTGCAGCAAAGTTCTCCAGAGTCCTGCTAACTACCTTATTTGACTCAGGTGTGTTGAAGCAGAGCAACAAATGAGTTTCAGGACCCCGGCTCTTGAGGAACTCTTCTATAGAGTATGATATAAAGAAATGAACACAGTTGCATGGCACACTTTTCAGGTATTTGTGGAAAATCCTTTAAAACCCATGCCAATTTTCTTCCACTTCACAATTAGGTGCTATTTTTGTTCACCTGCCATAAGAAATCCTATGCATTGAACTTTGTGGCTGTAACTTAACAAACACTCAATACTTTTTCATGACAAAGTAAATATGGAACATTAATGTGAATTGTTTCTGTTCTTAGGTGCGTAAATATTTGTTGTTGCTAGATGTGCGTAAGGACCATGTGAAGTTCTGGAGGCCACAGGTGCTGCTGATGGTTGCAAACCCTCGCACCTGTACGAGTCTCATGACCTTCATCAATGACCTGAAGAAAAGTGGCCTGTACGTCCTGGGACATGTGAAGCTGGGGCTGCTTGGTAAGTATAAGGAGACATTTAATGTTCAAACAGCCTCTGCAGGCCTTAGCAGTGGAGGTTTAGCACCTGCAGCACTGCCAAGATTTTTACTGTATTTTTATGACTGGTGGTTTCCTTGTTCAGATTCACAAGTTTTTTAATCTCGACTAATTTAACATTCAGAAATATTATTTACTGATTGCTGTTTGTAGCACAGAGATGCAGGATCTTTTCAGAGGCCAAACTTCTGAGGGGAAAAATCATGTAGGACCAGCCCTTTTGTGTTCTCTCACAACTGCAGATGGTGTTGCATGCCTTGTGTTTTGGACATGTGAAACATCAAGACTCTGTGACCTAGGTTTTTTCTTTTAACAAATGGACTATATAATGCATTTGACTTGCAGGTACTTCTTTACAATTAAACTCTTGAGTCATCTTCCAAAACCTCATGATTTATTGATAGTCATAAAGTAGTTTTTAATAGTACACGCTCCTGTTAAATAACAATTTCTACTCTTTAATCACCTTTGTGACAAAACAAAAACATCTCAAGGTTACTTTATTTATACCTGTAGGTAGGTTTTTTTTTTTTTTTTTTTTTTTTTTTTTTGCAGGGGTTTAAGACGCATACATGCCCACGTACACTATGTGAAAACATACCCAAAATCATTTACATCAACATCAAAGCATGCTCCAAGTGCTAGAGGCTCCACGAGTCACAATATAGCAGGACGCATAAGAGGGTTCAGTTTAAAATTAAAAAAGCTGGCCTATAAAAGGACAGATAAACACACATCACATTAACATACTGAGCTGTGATCAAAATTTCTTTAAAAGAAATGTTAAAGATGTGTAACACCCTGACTGTAGAAATATCAATATCATTAAAGATGTACTGATGTTTTGATTTAACTCAGTATTTTTGAGTATATCAAGTTTCATAAACCATAAAGTCCAACTGTTCTAGATGGAGGGCTATAAACTGAACCTTCTCTGTCAAAGGAGACATCCAGAAAAAAATCCAGGCCTAGTTATGATTTATAACCTTGAGGTAAACACTGTTGAACTTTGGGCTTCATTTCAAAAAGGAAAGTTTGGCACAAGAACACTCAACATTATAAAAAGAACAGACTTTTTTTTTTTTTATCTTTATGTAAAAATCAGTGGTTCCAATTGCTGGTAAATTGTGGCTCAGACATTCAAGTTTTTCAGCAGCAGTGAGTCAACATATATCCAAATCCACAAGTATTACTTCATATGACAAAAAATTAAAGTGTGTGTGTTAACCAGGGTTACATTAGCAAATGTTTATGATCAGAAAAGTTTAATTTTCTCAAATTATTTTCTGTAAGCCAGACCAGTTGCTTTCCAGTTCACCAGTTCAGGCGCCAAGATACACATTTTTCTTAAGACTCAACACAATGACATGTTGACATGACAGATCACTCTGAAAGAGGTGCCCCATTATGTTACAGTCTAGCTGTTCCCAAAATATAATCAGGCAATCCTGGCATGTTTTTTCTGCTGAGGCCAGAAAACTACAATCTTTTAAACCATATTCCTGCAGGCTTCATCGTCAATGCATTGATGCATTTACCACGTCCAAAGTTTTGGTAACAACGTAACCACCACATTGAACATGATTCTGTTATTTACCCAGAGGTTGTAACATATGATGTACTTTAGATAAGATGTCATTATGCATCCGTCTTCTGTGCCTCTTTGTGATTACGCAGATAACTTGCCAACCGATCCCCTGCAGAGCTCTTACGATTCCTGGCTGTCCTTGGTGGATCACTTAAAAATCAAGGCCTTTGTGAACCTGACTCTGGCTGATTCTGTTCGGCATGGAGTTCAGAATCTGCTGTTCATCTCAGGCTTTGGTAGGATCCCTCGACTCTTTTAAAGTCTTTTCTGATATTTGTGTGCTATGGTGTTAATAATTCTACTGGTTTTAGGTGGAATGAGGCCAAACACTCTTGTTTTGGGTTTTTATGATGATTGTACACCTGAGGACGGCCTCACCAGTCAAACCTTCCCATCTTTAAGCCTTGGCTCTGATGGGTCGTGTCCAACCGCAGATTCTGGACAACAGAGCGTCTTCTTTCCAAGGGTCCGGAGGCCTGAAGAACCTAAATACCTCCAGGAAGGGGAATATGTGTCCATTATTGCCGATGCTGTTAAAATGGGAAAGAATGTGGCTCTGGCTCGTTATTTTACTCAGTTCAACCGGGAGGAAGTCTTGGGCCTCCAAAGCTCAGTGGGACCATTTGTGGACTTGTGGCCTCTGAATCTTCTTCATCCAAACAGCCACGGATACGTGAACATCTGCTCCCTGTTCCTGCTACAGCTGGCCTGCGTCCTTCAAGAAAGCCGGGCCTGGAACCGGGCAAGACTTCGCCTCTTCCTGTGTGTGGAGGCAGGCTGTACGCTGCCGGAAGATGAGGAGGAGAAGCTCCAGAAGATGCTGAAGGAACTAAGGATATCGGCTCAGGTCCAAACTGTGGTCTGGGACCAGGTGGTGGCAATGCACTGGCAGAGACGAGGAGGAGAGGAAGATTTTCTACAGAACGATGAGATGAGGTCGAGACCAGAAGATGAGAATCAAGATGGCGCCCAAATGTTTCCCTATAACGCTTCTCATTTAACAGATGAATACATCTGTGCTGTCAACAGCTTGATTTGTCGCCATGGCTCTCCTAAGCCAGCTGTGCGGTTTTTGTATTTGCCCCACCCACCAGCAGATACTAGCCGTTATCACGCCTACCTTCGTCAAGTGGACTCATTAAGTAGGGACCTTGGCCCGACCCTGCTCATCCATGGAATCACTCATGTTGTCACTACTGACCTCTAAATCTTTATCAGCATCTCTGCACCTAACAACCAAAGCAGCAGTTTACCTAGAATACTATGTCTAAGAGTAACCCTGCTGATTTTTAGTTCGAAACAGGTTCTTGGGTGTTTTAGGCATCACTTAGACCAAAGTAAAACATATTTTCAAATTTTTATAACAAAAGTGGCAAAAACCCCAAAAATGTCCTTGTGTATGTTTATCGTTTGGCCAGGGTTTGAAACTTGTTGCATAAGGGTGTGGGCTTGGTGTTTGTGTACTATGACTTCTTATACATGTTGTATTAAAATTAATTCTCAAAAGCTTTGTGTTCGTTTTTGTAAAACGGTGCCATAAAGTCTTGGGCATAAGTCACATGGGGCATAAATTGAAAGCTTTTTTCTTTTATAAGATGAGGTATAATTATCCCCAGTTACCTCATGTAGAAATAGAAATGCCATCATGTTTTTCTAAATGTTGGTTCTTATTATTTTAGCCTTTTGTGGGGGGTCCAGAGAGCCGCTTGTGGCTCCAGGTTGCAGACCCCTGGTCTAAATGAACAACGGGTGCTGCTTATGTCTGGGTCTGCAGTGGATAGAATGGGTAAAGCCTTACACTTATTAGTTTACTAAGCATTTCTTGTGGGAATGAAGTTCACTTCAAACAGATATTGGTTGGTTAATAATAGGTGATCAAGGCGTTTTGCCAGCTGATGAAGCAGAGCTCTCTGTGGCAAATGCCACACTTGCTCTGACGAAATTTCCATGAGTTCATTCTGGCTGAGCACAGACGCAGACATGCACGTCGCTGACACACGGCGTGTGGGAGGAGAGTGCATTCCCAGATGGAAGCAGGTTTGGCTACATCCAAGAAAAATGGGCAGCAAAGATGCTCTGACCTGCATCATGTTTGCTTGGCTCAAGATTAACTTTATTTGGAAGTGAGAGATGCGCAGCTGTTTTCTCACAGCCTGCGATAGCTTAGATCAGATGGATGAACGTCGGCGCTCTTCACTTCCTAAACCAAAAGGTAGAGAGGGGAAGAACTGACTCACTTCCGGATGGTGGGGAGATTTACTGATGGGAGACAAGCACTCTAAACCACATACATTTTGTTGTGACCTGCTTGACTGCTGCTGTCTTGTGATTTTTTTTTTTTTTTTTTTTTTTTTTTTTAAAGGTGAGACATCGGCTTCTATTTAAGGCACTTAGAGAAATGTAATCAAACAAAAATAAATCTCAAAGTTGCTTCCACCTCCAGGATAAATATTAAAGCATTTAATCATGTTTTTTTTTCCCCCAGCATCTGGGTTAACTGAAAAAAGACGTGTACAAAAGAGCATGTTTTATAAAAAATAAAAATTAAACATTGCCATTTATGATGATTACACAAAATGGCCACAATTATCTGCAGTTAAAATTAAATTTAAATTGACCTTAGGAGTTTGACCACTTCCAAGTACCTTGTGCCATTTATTGAAGCTAGGATCTAAAACTTTTCTTCTTTACAAAGGTCACAGTTTAATTCTCTAGTAACTCACCTATGGAAAAAAAAAGTTACAAAGTTATTGGTTAAAATGGATTGACATGGGGGGGGGCAGGGTGTTGCTTTTAAAACAATGCAAAAAGCTCGATTGGAGGAACATGCATACTTTGTAGGCGAGATTGTTACTTATTCTTCCGTACAAACTCTATAGACACATCTGATGTTCTTTTTTTGCACTCTAATCTTCTGTTGTGAAATATTTTGATTTTGCTCCAAATCAGATGACTGAGCAATTCTCACAGTTTTGCTTTGTGTATTAAATTAAAACTTTGGGACTATCGTCTTGCTTGGAACTAACGTCCGTGTCATCTTCATTTCACTGTCTAACTCTTCTGTTGCCAACCCTAAACAATTTCACAATGTTTTTCTCTCCAAGGGAGGAGTCTTGTGTACTTGATGTGCAAAGAGACAATTGTGTTGAGTGCATTACTTTTTTAAATTGTAAAAACTGTACCAGCACCTTCCAATTCCTTCTGCAAGGGATCCTGGATCTTGGACAACTCTTTCTGATTATTCTTTTCACTTCAGTCAGAAATCACACAAGGGGCACCTGGCCAAGGCCGATTTATGGTAAAACTAATGTTCTTTCCACTTCAGGATTGTCGCTCCAACGGTGCTCACTGGGACGTTTAGAAATGCAGTTTCAACCATTGCTATTAGCATGTTTTGAAACGGGGAGCTTTTGTGAAGGTTCCTGTGCTTCTGCCCAATCCAAGCAATCATTTTGTGAAAAGAACTTTTTTATAGGCTATCAGTTAATGAACTGGTGGATATTGATTTGCAAATAGCAAAACGGTTTTATCTTTTTACACATTCTTTTCTTGAGGTGTTTAATAATTTTTCTCTGTTAAATTTTTACCAATTTACTTAGTTTTTTATATGTTGATTATATTGGGTGATGCTGACATCTATGAATTTTATGTCAATGACCCCCGTTTAAGAACTATAGACATGTTCAATACAAATTTTGACTATAATTTAAACGGATGAACGATCTGCTGCATAAATATTAGGATTCTGCATCTTTGATGGGTAGATCTTTCATTTTAACATCTGAGGAGCTCTTTGAGCGGGTGTGGATGCTGATTGGTCCTGGAAACGGGAAAATTCCTGGATTTCTTCAAAACAAGAAGCTGCTGCATGTGGTTTCTCGTTGGCACACAGATTTTTGTCTGAAACGCTTCTTATGATCAGTAGCCCATTCTATCTGTGGCCTGCGTCACGTTTGCACCACAACTTACGTATATTTTCACCAGCCCACGCGCTGCTGAAAAACTGCACGTAGGAGGGAGGTAGGGTGTTACCAGACTGAGGCAAGCCTTATAAGGGGATCCAACATCCACGCTCAAAATATCTTAATCACTTGTTCAATTACATGTCAGAATAACAAGGAGAGGTTCTGGCACAGCTTTACACACGCACATACAAATGTTGCAGTCACACGTTACATGGTCTCAGCAGTTTTGGGTGTCAAGGGTGATTCATTCACTGACTCTGTGAGCTTAATGCCTCAACAGCTGTATGATGATAACATGTATAGAAAGCCTGTTTATCAACCACTAGCTGCCCTAGCTGAGACCAACTCATGAAAATGGGTTTAAATGTTGTTGCTTATGGTCAGATTTTTTTTTATTCATTTTTTTTTTATTTTAATTTGCATTTTCAAAGCCTAATTTCCGCTCTCATTTTTAGCTATGGCTGGATTTGGACCGTGTCCCAGATTTACTCATGTCAATCAGTAATTGAATCTATTTATAAAGCCCTTTTCATACACATTGAAGGCAACACTAAGTGCTTTACAAAGATTGAATACAGGAGATAACCAAATAAGGAGACAAAAAAAAACACATTGAAAAATGTTAAATGTGTAGATTATGTTGCTATAAAGGTCGGAGAAAATGCAACCGTTAATGACAAAAAAGCCCGGGAAATGCTTTATATGGTCATTTTAGCTGCAGCACCAGGGGGAAAATGTCTAGTTAGAAAATACCTGCAGCGACAAGAAAGCATCCATACAGAAGAGAAGTGAGAGAAACAATTATACTACAAATTATAAAACAAAGGCTTAGGCAAAGACAGATTTGTCACAGAGGGAAGGCCAACAAGCCTGATTTTGTCTGCAAAAATAACTTGAACAATTGAGACACTCTCTTCTTTGATTGAGAGGGAGTCGCAGGCGCATAAATGGAGCATGTGTTTAAAGAACTGAAACTGGGAATTGTTATAAGTGTAATACTACATGTTGAAATGTTCTGATCGATACTTAAACCATCCACCTTAGTGTCCCAAAAAGCAGACTTGTTTTTTTCATTGGGGCTAGAAAATAGGGCAGCTGAAAAAACAATCATGGGATGTAAAGGATGGTGTAGATCACTTAACTAAGCGATTATCCATTTTTTTTATTTTCGCTGTCTCTTAGATATTTCAAAAACCTTTTGATCTGTTGGAAGGCTTTGAAATAAATGTAAAAAAAAAGTCAAATTTAAAGAAATTGTTTTTTTTGGGTGGTCACATTGAAATGAGGTTTGGAGAAGGGCAACATAGAAAACACGCAGGGCAACGAGTGGAGGACTATCCTTTAAGCTATTCTTTATTTTCAACTTTAATGTTTTCACATGCTTTATTTACCGTGGGTCTGTAATAGTCCAGTCTGAGGCGTCCTCTGCTTAAACCATCTCCCAGGAAGCCTAAGCAGGTTTAAGATGGAAAGGTTGATAGCTTGACATGGAGGATAACCTGGTTCATTCAGTTTCTCATTAGCACATACATTTGGCAGGCGTGTCCTCTGATCAACAGACAGAACCATCTGTTGCTTACGTCAGCTTTCCACTGAATTCTAAATTTCTGGTTTACGTCTTTAATCACCAGCCTCCACCTCACTGTCAAACAGGATGTAGGAGGAAATGTGTTAGTAGTTGGGCAAACACTATGAAGGGATATCATTGTTGGGGCTCAGCCATGAGAGGAAACAAAGAACGACCTATACGGAGAACAAAAGGGAGTGGTTAAAAACTCCAAATCCCAGAATGCACATGATCAACCTATTTACATGACAGCTTCCAGGAAGGAGGACTACAGACACACGACTCCAGCACCATGCAGCACGTTTTTTTTCTACCCACAGCCGGCTTGCATTGAGATAAAACGTGCGTGAATGTCAGATAAGTGTAGTTAATCGAGGTTATACTGGTTCTACGATCTGAGGAAACAGCTTTGCTTTCTTGATGGGGAGAAAACCTTACAAGTAGAGTCCTAATTCTGAGGAGCATAGATTTTTAAAGTCATGATATGAGTATCTTAAAGAAGAAAAGTCAAATCTAGATGTCATTCAAATAATTGGTAAAACATTTAACAAACCAAATGTATATCAAGTGCAGTTATTTATCAACATAACACTAAAATAAAAGGGCAATACAAATCCAACATCACTGGAGATAAAAATAAAATTAGAAATAAATGATATTCAAACCAAAAAATACAATCAATCAATTTACATTTTTTTGTCATTAGCATAACTCTGAAAATTAATATTCCTGGTGATCTTTTTCGAAAGGCACAATATCCAAAATAAAAAGTGTAGGACCTATAATTGAGCCTAGGGATACTCCGTGTCTTAGTTTGTAATGATAGTTTCCCCATGCTTACGAAAAGTTGTCTGTCAGATAATGTTTAGACCGTTATTCATTTAAAATTTTTTGTCTTTAGCTTTAGAGCCCTGTGTGGTCAAGCTTCACCTCATATTTCCAACCTTTTAGATTCCCCTTCTCGTAGTTTGAGATCCTCCAGCCTATATTGTTGTTCAGATCCAGGTTACATCTACGGTTGTAAGCAATCTTAAATAATGCTGTCTCTGCGCTATGGTTGATTCTGAACCCTTACTGGAATGCAGCAAATCTATTATTAATTGTCAGAGAATGGTTTAATGCATTAAATACATGTTAAAACACACATTTTTATAAACTTTCCGTACAGGCAGGGAAATTACAAATCAGTTTTTAGCTTCTTTATCATGCGGTCTTTAAGGTTGGTTCTCTTCTGATGGCATTTAATGTGGGCTTTCTTAAAAGCCAGAGAAAGTTTTAAAAAGTGATGTAATTGATCTAAAAAGCAAGTTGTCTGTTTAAGTTGTGAGTATAAAACTGGTGTATATCAGCTTCATTCAGGGCAAACATCTCTGGCATCTCCTTGTCAGCGGAGAGGATTCCAAGTTTCACAATTCTAGTAGATAACCATAGAACGAGGTCTTTAAAGGAGAGCTCACTGGTGGATTGGACATATCATGGAGAGACAAGACCAAATGACTGGATTAACACGTGTAATACAAAGTACTGTTAGGGTTTAAAAGAGGGTGCATTAGTGTCATTTTAACAGATTAAAGTGGCCAATTAGCGGTTTTATTTTTGAAAGGTGTGCCTTCTTTTCTAATCATGGGTCCCCTAAACAGCAACAGTTGTTGAAATATATGTATTAAAACAGTATTTTTCTGTTTTCAACATGGTTCTGGCACTCATATGAAGTATACTGAATATAAAATTAGATTTCTCTGGCAAAGCTATTTGATAGTGTACAAAATAGTTTAAACACGGGCATGAGGCAAATATAGTGTCCCTTATTTATTTTTAGATATACTTTATTTGTAAAAAAAAAAAAAAATTCCCCCTTGCAGCATCAAGTTGAAACTTCCATTACAGCAGCTTCTGCAATTCTTGCTCCGTTAATAGATAAATGTAAAAAGATATTATCAAAAAGCCTATTCAGTAATTCATGATTTCTTGTGTTCCTGGGATATAAATTCAACATAACACAGACACCTATTCCTCAAAGCCCCTTTTCAAAGGAGCTTAGGAAAGAGGAGAGATCTTGACAAGTTAAAGAATTGTAACAAGAAAATAGTTATGTGCCTAAACTTGCACATATTAACAACCAGAGCAGTAATTACCATGTTTAAAATGACTGGAATTGTGTTAAACAAGGATAAATATTTATCTTGCCACCACACACAGTGAGCAGGATGGTAATGGTAGTTAAAAACAAAATTATCAAAGTTCACCTTTAGAAAAATGCAGAAAGTATTTATTTTAAGGCTTATTACTCCAATGAACCAGTATTTAATTTTGGTTACATAATGAGAAGAAAGACCTTTGATTCTTGATTACACATCTCACCAGGGCTGCTGATAATTCTGGAGGCTTTAATATCATTGAACATAGCTTCTACAGAAAATATTTCAGCCTGTTTGCTGTTAAGATGAACCAGATAACTGAGAATTTGCACAGGTATGACCAAAGAGAAATTTGAAAAGATCATGGCACATTTACTTTGGTTTCTTTTATATGCTGGCTGGGATTTGAGTCTGTAATTCTGGTCATGTAGCCATTGTTGAGTGCTATCCAGTGTGTTTTCACATTCATAGGTGTTCTTTTGTCCTTTTATGGGTGAATTTGTGTGTTTCAACAATGCTTTTGAATAACTAGTGAGGTGTTGAGACAGACAAAATGCCCAATCAGTGTTTATCTCGCTTTAACCAAAGACCAGGAGTTGGCAGCAGTTTATCGCTAGGAAAACATATATATTTAGCCCCATGGGATACTATCTCACAACATTACCCCCTGAGGGCCTGCGCTGATGACGTTCAAAATGTGGAAATAGCTCAAGTTGATGTGAGGGTGGGAGGCAAAGACTGCAGGATGTTTTATCCTGTGGGAGTGTGCAGTAAGCTTCTCTCTACTACTGCCCACACAATCCCAGAGGTTTATTTGTGGCTCCTTCGCAAATATGCTGCACCGAAGCTGCTGTCCAAAGTGTAATCTATTGTTTTGCGACTGTGACGTATGTCTTTTTGTTACTTTTGAAAGTAGCTCAAAGGGGAAAGGTTTTGCTTCATACTATGTCTCCATTCAAAACATTTAATTGTGACACATAACATCAAAGGTAAAAGGCTAAACTAACTGTTCTTTTCAGCAATTTTTTTTATCTCATGTTTTTATTTTTTACCTCACCCTTCCTTTAATTTTGTGCCACGAGTTGCCTTTATTTGACAGTAGGCTGACAGGAAAGGGGTTTGAGGGACAGTGGGAGACATGAAGCAAAGGTCCACGAGCCTGGATGCGAACCAAACACGGCCACGTTGAGGACTGAGGCCTCTGAACATGGGTCACATGTTCTCCCCCTGCGCCATAAAAAACAAACCAACACGAATAATTAAGGGAAGGTTCAGTTATTTTGATCTCAGAGGTAAGTCAGGGGTATCAGTATTTGTAACACTGGTCATTTAGTAAAAATCATTATTTTCCAACATGGGATTTTTCCCTCACCAAATAAATTTACAAACTTAAAGATTAAGTTTTTTACCCCCTTAATGTCTCCAAATATTTATTTTGAGCTGGTCCTTACAGAACCTGCCAATAAGCGTGGCTGGAACTGTAACTGTATCAGAGAACTGTACCCTTGTTTCAAGGTTACAGTTCTTACCGTTGCCGAACAGCGTTTGCATTGTACAAACTGAATTAGACCAAAAAACAAAACAAAAAAAACAACAAATTGCAGTTCAGTTGAACAGCAACACAAACACCCACTTCAGAATTACAGTGAGGCAAATCAACCCTCTAACATTTTATCATTTATACAATAGAGAAATGCTGTTGTGAAAAAAAAAAAAAGTTGTAACTAAATTGAAGACCAAATCTACATCACCAAGGTTTATTTTTAAAGTATTTCCATGAGGCTCCTTTTTCCAAAAGCTTTAAATGCAGCACTTGATGGATCCAACTTGTACGATCTTGACTGACTCACTGTTTGTACCCCTCAGTGGGCTGTTGGACTGTGGCCAGTGGTTCTGATGATCATAAATGGTTTTTGTCTCCCTCCGCCCCCACATTGCCGGGGATGCCCTTATCTCCATGGAGAACTTGGCTACAGCACGGCCTGCATCCCCCTCCTTCTGCGTCACTGTGACACTTTTACTTTCAAGCATCAAAAAAGGAAACATTTCCACTTCGTGATGCTGTTGATTGTGATCCATGGGTTGTGCGTTGCATGGAAACGATCAATGTTCAATGAGATCTTAATCGCTGACTAGATTAGAGGGCTTTGCAAAAGTATTCAAACCCTTTCAATGATCCCCTTAATCCTTTTGACATTTTGTCACAAATATTCATGTTTTATTCATTTAGTAGATCATCAGATAGTAGCACATGATTGTTACGCGGAAGGAAAATGATGCTTCATGCATTTGCACTTGGACCTCTTTACTACGATACTTCGAAATACAATTAAGTCGTACCAATTGCCTTCAAAAGACACCATAGTTGGGGGATAGAATTTGATGGATCAGAGATAAAGTTGTGGAGAACTAAAAAAAATTAAGCCTTGCTGAAGATATAAGAATTGAGATGGAAAAAAAATATTTTAAAGAAATCTGGTCTAGTTAAGACATGAAACAAACAGACAAACAAACATGTGGTCAGGGATGAAGAACAATCATAGGCTTCAAACAGGAGGATCAGAACCAATGAAACAAATATCTTCTTTATCAGGTTTAATTCAAAAAACAACCTCAGCATCCTTGATGCTGACTGCTTGACAGCTTTCCTGTCACAAATTAGATCTTATATCTACTGCTCCATCTTTATCTCTGGCCCCAACAGATGTGCTGGTGTCTCCCCCTCCTGCCTGTCTGTTTCTAGCATTCCGGTGAAGAGGCTTATGAAGACGCTGAACCAGAACAAGGCTGCACGTCCAGATAGCGTCAGCTCCAGTGTCCTCGAGGCCTCTTCAACCTTACCCTGACCCAGAAGAACTGTCCAGTGCTGTGGGAGACTGTTGTCTCTAGCAGGGAAATTGGTAAATAAGCCACTGAAGAGTTGTGGGGTTGAGTCCATTTACTATTTACCATTTAACCCTTTAAGGATAATTGTCACAAAACCACCTCAAACTGCTCCTGGTGTTTCAGCCAACACGCCGTCTTGATGAATGCTCTACACATTCCAAGGACTGTGTTGAAAACACTGACCTATCGCCTAGTGGTCAGAGTGTTGACGACACCCTGTGGTGATTTCACAGCATTAAACTGAATTTCAAATACTGTGATGGTGGACCAGAATGTACTGAAATGCATTTTGCAAGCCCTGCTTAGCAATAGTGGTGTCAAAAAATAATCTATATACCTGAAAGTGGAAAATGTCTTTAATTACTGTTGTGCCCAGTTGTGCCTAATGTCGCTAATTTGCATCACACCTAAATTTACATCTATTCTGTGTGATGTATTCAAACTAACATTCTCTACTTTCATTTAGCATCTTCTTGACAACAAAAGCATTGCTAATTTATTTTTCACACAAATGTATATCAATAAATAAACTCAGGCGATCAGAGGTTAAAGGAGCAACACGTCCTAATATATGTGATTAGAGACCACTTCTTTGGGTCATCTTACTTGTCTTTGAATGATTTAGATACTTGTCTGATTATATTATCCCAATTTATGTTTCAAGTCACTGTTCCAACATGTCCCTTGTGGGAAACAGCTGGAGTACCCATGCTTTGCAGTATTACTATGAAAGAGCAGTTGTTTACATGTAAGTCTAGAAGTTGCACACGTAACATATTCATACAAAACCGTGGGTTAAAGGAATAATGTAGGAAAGTTAAAAAATGTAGAGTTAAATTATACTTTTTAGGAAGGATTTGTTCCCAATAATAATAATAATAATAATAATTATTATTATTATTATTATTATTATTATTATAATACTGCGACAGACTGGTGACCTATCCAGGGTATACCCCACCTCTCGCCCATTGAATGCTGGAGATAGGCACCAGCACCCCCCGCGACCCCAGAAGGGACAAGCGTGACGGAAAATGGATGAATGGATGAATAATAATAATAATAATGATCCTCATAACGCAAGCATGAATAATCAATGTTGTTGGAATTTAACCATCATTTATTATTGCATTCACAGACTAACATGATTCATACATATTTAAATGTAAAAATTATTATATGCTTTAATATATATATATGGTCGCTGGCTGGCGGTACGACGATTGGTCCAACTTGCGACGCGGCGAAGACTGGCTTCCGTTCGGACCAATGGGCTTTGTGCAGTATATATATACACATATACAGTATATATATCCATCCATCCATCCATTTTCTGAACCGCTTTATCCCTCATGGGGTTGTGGGGGTTGCTGGTGCCTATCTCCAGCATTCTCTGGGCGAGAGGCAGGGTACACCCTGGACAGGTCGCCAGTCTGTCGCAGGGCAACACAGAGACAGACAGGACAAACAACCATTCTCACATACACTCACACCCTAAGGTCAATTTAGAGAGACCAATTAACCTAACAGTCATGTTTCTGGACTGTGGGAGGAAGCCGGAGTACCCGGAGAGAACCCACGCATGCACAGGGAGAACATGCAAACTCCATGCAGAGAGACCCAGGGTTGGATTTGAACCCAGAACCTTCTTGCTGCAAGACAACAGCCCCTATATATATATATATATATATATATATATATTAGAGTGTAGTATGCTCTCCACAGGGCTCAGATTCCAGTATCTATGAAGTTATTTGAAGCATTGACACAAGCCTTTGATACAGTAAGCTTCTTCTGCATCGTATAGACCAGGCGTGTCCAAAGTGCGGCTCGGGGGCCATTTGCGGCCCCTGGACTAATTTTGTGCCACCCCCCAACTGTATTTTGCGAAACATTTGGTCCACCATGACACAGATGGCTGTAATAATTTTGCCCTAATTAAAAATAAGGTTTCCATCTTCATCAGACAGGTTAAGATTTTACAATTTAAAAATGTTGGGTACAACATAAGGTATTCATCTTTTAATAACCACACTTTTTACACTCTAGCTATCCAAGGACTTTAACGCAAGTGCAGGCTTTTGTGAATTAAAATAATTTCTGAATTCATTTATTAAAATTTGCGATATGTTCTCAAAGAAACACAAATCCTGTTCTGATATTGTTAGACCAAAACTAATGTTTCTTTTTTTTTTTTCAATTGAGCCTAAAATACTTTGCAAATTGGGTGACCATCTGTTAATAAAGCAAATGAGTAAAAACCTATTTTTAACATTGGTTCTGCAATGAACAAATATGATATTTTGTAGAGCAGGTAAAAAAATCACACTATATTTTTTATTCTTTTTTTTACTGTTTACATAACTTTTTGGCCCTCCAGTATTTTTGACTTCGGCCCACGTGCCGAAAAGTTTGTGGACACCCCTGGCGTAGGTAGACCTAACATATCACGGTGTAGCCTACAGAGCGACATCACTGAAACGAGTTCCTCTTATAATAAGCAGACGATACTTTTGATAAAATTCTGCAGGAGCCTCGGCATTTTTGCACAGGCAAACTTTCCTGCTTACGCGAATGACTGCGCACAAACGGTTCCCCCCCACATTGCCATGCACACACTTGTATAACCCTTTAGATAACAGCCGGTCGCTCTGAGCCGCTATGAGCCAACCCTGGCCACTGTTCCATTCACCGGCTTCTGCGTCGTAGTGATTTGCTCTCGCACATCACGCTGCCAGCAGCCGTGGGTTTCCATGTGAAAAGCCCGTCACGGCCTTATGTAAAGCGACTGACAGCCGAGCGGACGAATCGCCACGCGGAGCGGCGGCGGCGCTGCCCGCCTTCGCCGGCTCGCGGTGCGCCGATTGGTCCGACTCGCGACGCGGCGAAGACTGGCTTCCGTTCGGACCAATGGGCTTTGTGCAGTGGGAGGAGCTAGAAGAGGAGCTCGTAATCAGGTCACCCTTTCGTTGGAGGTCCAGAGCAGTGCGTGGAAACCGGAGCCGGGGAGAGAAATTGAAGTGAGAGCAGCCCAGAAGCAGCGGACGGACCCGATCCTTTAGAGAAGGTATAGCGATAGTTACGTATGTAACTACGGTTCTATGAATCCCGGATGACCGCCAGAGGCGGTGCTTCAAGCACTGAATGATCACTCTTGCGCTTGCGCAGGTCGAGAATTAGTATCAACAAAGTCACCTGTGACCTACCGGTGATCAGCGGAAGCCTATATAGGCACGTGACACCGGTAGTTCAGTCCCTCGATCTTCTCGTGAGCCAGCAATACCGAGGGACCGAACGCTCTGGCGGTCATCCGGGATTCATAGAACCGTAGTTACATACGTAACTATCGTTCTATTTCATCCCTACTGACCGCCAGAGGCGGTGCTTCAAGCACTGAATGACGTATGCCAACAAGGTCCCGAGGGATGTAGAAAGAAAGGAACAACCCCCCGGAAACCGGCAGCAGCACCTACCTTAGCGGGACGCACCAGGTGGTTGCTGCAGGATGCCCTGGAGAGGATGAGGCGTAGCCATGTTAACTCTATAGAACCTCGTGAAAGTGGTCGGCACAGACCATGAGGCCGCCTCGCAGATGGACTCCAGTGGCACCCCCGTCATGGCAGCCCACGAGGTTGACAGGCTCCTCGTGGAGTGGCACCGCACTCCCTGAGGCAGGGGCTGACCCTGCAGAGAGTATGCCACAGATATCGCCCCCACAACCCAACGTGCCAGCCGTTGCTTGGACAGGGCACAACCTCGCCGCTGGCCAGCATAGCATACGAAGAGGCTGTCGGTCAGTCGCATGCTCGCTGTAGCACGGACATAGGCCTCCAGCGCTCTGACTGGGCACAGAGCTTCAGAAGGGGTCCCGGACTCGAACCGGGATAACCGAAGCGGCAAGACTGTGCCTGCCACTGTGGGGGCCTTCGGGACGAAGGAAGAATCGGTCCACAGGGTCACCCCGGAGCCATCCGGGTTCCACCGACAACAGGGCTCGGCTATAGACAGGGCATGCAGTTCCCCCACTCGTCTGCCGGAAGCCATGGCCAGCAGGAAGGCCGTCTTCATTGAGAGCCGTTCCAGATCCACTGCTGCAATCGGCTCAAAGGGTGGGGAATGAAGAGCTTCCAGTACTAAATTAAGATCCCAGGTAGGAGCCATCCGGCGCCTCGGAGGATGTAAGCGTCTTGCGCCCCTGAGGAACAGCACTATGTCCCTATACCTTCCAACAGAGCAGCCATTGAACCCAGTGTGCCAGTGGGAAATGGCAGCCACATAGACCTTCAGGGTGGAAGGGGACCGCCCCCGGTTAAGCAACTCCTGAAGGAAGTCCAGCACGGATTGAATGGGACAGTGTATGGGGTCCAGCCCCTTATTGACACACCAGGTGGTAAAAGCTGCCCATCTGGCTGTGTAAGCAGCCCGGGTGGATGGTGCCCATGCACAGGCTATTGTGTGGCCCACATCGCCCCCGAATCGGGAGAATGTGGGGTCGGACCCTGCAGGGGCCAAAGCCAAAGGCGCAGGCGGCCCGGGTCGGGGTGGAGAATCTGACCCCCCAGTTGGGATAGGAGGTCCCTCCTGGATGGGAGGGGCATCGGCGAGCTGTAACAAAGCCTGCGCAGCAGAGGAAACCAAGTCCTCGCTGGCCAGAATGGGGCTATCAGCAGGAGCCTGTGCCCTTCCTGGAGAACCCGCAGGAGGGTCTGGGGAATCAGACCCAATGGGGGAAAGGCATAGAGGAGAGTTCTGGGCCAATCGTGGGCCAGCGCATCGCACCCCAGGGGACAGGAACTGTCTGACAGGGAGAACCAGAGGGGACAGTGGGCCGTGTCTCTGGAGGCAAAGAGGTCCGCGCCTGCTCTGCCGAATGTCCCCCAGATGTGATTCACCACCTCCGGGTGGAGTCGCCACTCTCCTGGAAGAGGCGATGTGCGGGAGAGAAAGTCCGCGGGCCCGTTGCGCCAGCCCGGAATATAGGCCGCCCTGAGGCTGGTGAGGCGAGACGACGCCCACACCAGGAGCTGGTGTGTTAGGGACAGCAGTCTCGGGGACCTGGACCCACCCTGGTGGTTGATGTGGTAAACCACTGTGGTGTTGTCTGACCAGACCAGCACATGCTTCCCCCGTAGTCCCGGAAGAAAACTCCGGAGTGCGAGGGCTACAGCCCGGAGCTCCAGGGCATTGATGTGTTCCCTCTGCACCCGTGTGGACCACACTCCCTGTGTCACGTGGTCCCGCCAGGTTGCGCCCCAACCCAGAGTGGAAGCGTCCGTATATACAGCCTCCCTCCGGCACGGAAGGGGCCCCGAGCGGAACTCCTCCCACAATGTAGGATTCGTCCCTCCACAGGGACAGAGACCGCAGACAGTGCGGCGCGACACAAATTCTCCTGTGTCTGTGTGCCTGACGGGTGGGGTCCAGAGCCAGGCTGTTCAGCCACATCTGCAGAGGGCGCAGGGAGAGAAGCCCCAGTGGAACCACACTGGAAGCAGCGGTAAGCGTGCCCAGGAGGCTCAGATAATCTAAGAAACGTGGTGCCGCACCACGATGGAAGGCAGGCAACATAGTTAAAATACTGGTCACCCGCTGGGGAGAAGGACGGGCGGTCATGGAGACAGAGTTCAGGAGAATGCCCAGGAACACTGTCACCTGGGAGGGGGTGAGGCTGCTCTTCTCCAGATTCACCTTCAAACCCAGCCGGTGCACATGGGAGAGCACCAACTGGGTGTCCCTGATCGCCTGACTGCGGGTTGCGGCACAAATCAGCCAATCGTCCAGATAGGGCAGTATACGAATTCCCTGTGCCTGCAGGGGGGACAGAGCTGCTGCCACCACCCTGGTGAACACTCGGGGAGACAGGGAGAGCCCAAACGGGAGTACCCTGAACTGATAATGGCACCCCTGAAATGCAAAGCGGAGAAACCGCCAGTGAACCTGTGCCACAGGGACGTGGAAGTATGCATCCCTCAGGTCGATTGACGTGAACCAGTCGCCTGGGGAGATCGCCTGCAGAACCCCCTTGGCTGTAAGCATGCGGAAGGGCAGGTCCTTCAGATAGGTGTTGAGCCCCCTGAGGTCCAGCACCGGACGAAGATTCCCATTCTTTTTGGGGACCAGAAAATACACTGAGTAAAAGCCCCCCGGATCCAGCAGGGGGTCCACAGGCACTATCGCACCCTTGACCAGCAAGGTACGTATCTCGCTGGACAGTGCCTGTGCTTTCAGAGAGTTGCAGATGGAGGTCATCCGAACTCCTCCATGAGACGGGGGCCGGCGGTGGAACTGGAGACGGTATCCCCTGGTCAGAGTGGAGAGTACCCACGAATCTGGGGTGCATTCGCCCCAGTACAGAAGCTGACCTGGGGTGAAATATCCAACCGCCGGCCTCAGTGCCTCACCTACGGGTCCCTCGGCCCCTTGGGGGCCTAGAGGGGGGGCGAGCTGGTTCCGTAGCCCGAAAGGGCTGCGAAGCCCGGGCCCCTGCCCGGACTGTCTGGGCTCGAGTCACCCTAGAAGCCGGACCTCGAGGCAAGGTTGGGGCAACGGGTAAACTGGATGACCGTGATCCTGAGCCAGAAGCCGCCCAAGTATTCACAGGCCGATGGTCACGCCTGTGGAGCCCCACGAGCTGCTGCCTGGTGCGAGAAGCCTGGGCAGTGCGTTCCAGAGCCTCCACTGCAGCAGAGCCGAAAAGCTCCCCTGGAACCACCGGCAAGGCGCGCAGTGTCCGCCTGCAGGGTTCGGTGAGTGGCGACTGAGCCAGCCACACCTGGCGCCGAGCATGGACCAGGGTGGACAATGTACGCCCCAGCTCCCTTGACATCAGGGCAAAGGCCTGGAGAGACGCATCCAGCATGCCCTGAGTGGACTGGTCAAGCGACCGTGCCTCCAGTGAAGATGCCAGGCCTAGCAGCAAATGGGAGAGGGAGTTCCCAATACGCCCCATCCTAGCCCCTGAATCGTAGGCTCGGCAGAGCAGATCGTCCGTAATGCGACACTGTGGCCGTGGACAGCGGGCGCTAGCTCGTAGGGCCTCCTCCGGAGGAACAATAAGGGAGGCAATGCCAGTTTCCACCGCTGGCATCTGACCTAACCCAAACTTTGGGGCCTCCTGCATCGCGGCAAGAGCTCTTCCGTCTGATGTCGGGCGAGAAAGAGCACGAGTATCCGACCAGCAGGTGTGGAGTTCCTTGATGTACTCCTCTGAAGGTGGTACAGCAAAGGTGGCCATCCCGGCCTCACGGCGTCTGAAAAAAGCGCTAGAGGTGGCGGGCTGAACTTGTGGAGAATCCACCTGCAACTGTGCCAGGGCAGCTTTAATAGCAGTTGCCACCGACTCACCCGTACCCCCCAGAGAGATGTCGGATTCAACATCCGACACCTGCGGGCTATGTGCTTGGGGTTCCCCCCGAAAGAGGGTGTCAGATGCCGCCAGCGAGAGGGCGTCCTCATTGAGGACTGAAGCTTCCTCAGTAGCTGGAGACGAGACCAATCCCTGAACAGGGGGAGGTCGCAAAGATTGGAGTAGAGCCTTCATCTGGGCCAACTCTGAGGATAACTGATCCACTTTAGAGGACAGCCCCCGCCCCGAATGGCGGGACTTCTTCCCAGCTATTGGCGGGGCGTCCGAGGCAGGGCGTTTAGAGGATAACCCCTGGCCAGGGGGCAACTGTTCCTGCTGGTGAGAGCCCATCCAGGGAACAGGCTGCTCGACTGAGGACAGCCGGGCCAGCCGCGCCGCATGGGGCAGAACGCTGCAATTGGGGCAGGCAGCCTCGGTAAGCGCCTCCTTGAGGTGGTCAACACCCAGGCAAGGGGGGCACAGGTCATGGCCATCCTCAGGATGCAAAGGGGCTAAACAAGTGGAACAACAAAGACGTTCCATCTCTGAGTGATGGAGCCCGTACTCAGGAGCCGCTTCACCCACTTGACCGAGCAGAAATCGCCACTAGTGAAATGGATGTTTCAATTTAGTTCACCAAAAAACACTCAGCGCGGGCAGAAAACGCCACTGGCGAGGTAATGTAAACAGTAACGACCTGTTTCGACCAGGCTCAACCAAAGAAACTCAGCACGGGCAGAAAACGCCACTGGCGAGGTAATGTAAACAGTAACGACCTGTTTCGACCAGGTTCAACCAAAGAAACTCAGCGCGGGCAGAAAACGCCACTGGCGAGGTAGTGTAAACAGTAACGACCTGTTTTGATCAGGTTCAACCAAAGAAACTCAGCGCGGGCAGAAAACGCCGCTGATGGGATAATTGTAAACAGTAACAAACTGTTTCAATCAGATTCAACCAAGAAACTCGGCGCGGGCAGAAAACGCCACCGGCGAGGTAAAAACGAACGATAACCGACTTGTTTAAATCAGGTTAAATAAAAGGACTCAACGCGGGCGGAGGACGCCACCGGTGAGTAAACAAAATGAGCAGCTACTACCAGCTGCTAACTCAAGCAACACCGGCGGGTCAAGACGCTACCCGCGGGGTTCAGAAAAATGAAAGGAAACAGACTCACCCAATGAGGTCTGTAGGCACAATCGTCGCTCGCGCAGCCCCTGGAGGGCGAGCACGCTCGCAGCTCCGACCGCAAACGATCACGGGGCTACTGGCAGCGAGCTGACGGAGAAAGCGGTTATACAGAGAAAACTCACGTGTCTGTAGAAGGAACCGCTCACAACAAACCTGCGTGCGAGAAGATGAGAAGGGACTGAACTACCGGTGTCACGTGCCTATATAGGCTTCCGCTGATCACCGGTAGGTCACAGGTGACTTTGTTGATACTAATTCTCGACCTGCGCAAGCGCAAGAGTGATCATTCAGTGCTTGAAGCACCGCCTCTGGCGGTCAGTAGGGATGAAATAGAACTGCTCCAGCAAGGATTTCCTTCACGGAACCACCGGAGGAACTAGAACCAAAGCCGTCAAGTGAGGTTGGTGAAGCTTAACTTATTCGATATAAAGAGTTGGGTGTTGCATTATAAGGTCACGCCTCATTTAACTGGACGTCTGCCCTCTTGACGGCCGGGGACCCCTGACGGAGTTACCGCTTTACCTGCAGCGGAATGAAACACGGCAGCCGGCGGAGGCTTTTAAGGAACTTGGCGCACGGAGCGCGAGAGCTTCCAGAAAGAAAGTTGAAGCAGTAAAAAAAAAAACTGGCGCAGAGTGGCTGGAGCGGTGAGTCCCTTCTGGAGCTCAGTAGATGCAGTAGATGGGTGAACTCGGTGGTGTGAGTGTCACATGAAAACGCCGGTACACAGCCTTATATAAAGTGTTATGCTGCCACTGCCGCTGCTGCTGCACATGGCGCAAATTCACATGCAGCGCCGATTAGCGGATATGCGGCACTAGGAGCTGCAGTTTGGGAGAATCAACCGTTCATTCATTGTAGTTTCAGAAAAAGTGAGGGTATAATAGCTGAATCTCTCTCTCTCTCTCTCTCTCTCTCTCTCTCTCTCTCTCTCTCTCTCTCTCTCTCTCTCTCTCTCTGCTGTTCTGCATGGACTTTTCATGTTCTCCCCTTTGGGTTCTCTCTGGGTACCCCTCCTTCCTCTCTCAAGAAAGTGCATTTTTCCCTTGAGCTTCTGATCTCTTCAGTCAGAAGTTTATCACCCGTGGAGATAAAAGCGAAACTGAGTGTGCGATAATAGTGCCCCATCTACCTCCCTCACCTTGAATCAGATTTTTTTTTTTTAAATGGAGTGGAGAACTTTGCACGCCACTGACTTATTCGGGCGGAGGGGAGAAGGCTGCTAAGGTCTTCCAACTTGCAGCCACGAAATGCAAACGTAGTTGTGTCAAAATATCCCTGTGACTATTGTCTTGCTGAAACCTAACCGGTGACGCTTTGAAAACTTGCACTTGTCCAAAAAATCAAACAAAAAACGTTGTTATCTCAAGTAGGATGGTGCCAAAAAAGCTAGTGCAGCAGTTTGAGAGGGCGTGACAGTTCCTGCCAGCCTGTGGCTGCTGTGCGTGTTTTGTGATTGAACTAGACCTTTGGGTTCAAGAGCCCAGAGACCAACATGAGCTGATGTTTAGGTTGGCAAGTCACTCTGCAGGGTGCATATTGCAACAGTTAGGACGGTGCAGCAAGCGTACTAACAAGGGGTATTTTGTCAGTGTATAACGGGTAGTGAAATTGTCCCAAATTGCTCAAAAATAAAAATTTATTTACACTCTTTACCATATGTGTCTGCAAGGAAGTTTGCAAAATCAGTTGTTTGTATGTTTTGTTATTTATTTGTCCCAAATTAGATTTTCTTTTTATTCGAAATATGCAAAAGTTTAGATTTTATTGCACTTTTGAAGAGGTGACAGTTGGCACTTCATGTTTTAACAGATTAGAATGCTTATTACTCATTCAGATACTATTTAAAAATGTAACACAAAGTAGCCACAATATAATCCCATGTTATTGAATTAAATATCGTTTATTGATTGTAATCAATACAGAAACTCTCAAATACAGCTTTTTTTATTGGTTATTGCAAATATTTATAGATTTTGCTGAACAGGAAACTATAGACTTGATTATAAAATAAAAAGACTATAATCTGTATAATGCTTCAGTTTATTTTTAAGCAACCTTTAAACTGTCTAATGAATACATAAGAATGAGGTAGAAACTTTTCGCTGACTTGGCAAATTGTTGTCATGGTACCCTGCTAATTATTGATCAGGGCACAGTGATGCTTACTCCCTCTAGCCAATCAGGATTCAACCCTGCAAGTCAGAAAAGATCTGTGGGACTTTTGTTAAATTTTCCAAGTTAAACACATAGAGAACACCGACAATCTAAGAATATGGACAAAATGTCTTGAATTGTTTTTATCTGATCTAAAGAACAACTTTGGGACAGTTTTTACCTTCTTCTTTAGTTGTAGCCTTATCTCTAATGGACGTGTGTTTTCTCCTAATGAAGCTTCATACCATATAACCATTAAATGATTAAAAATAATTTCTAATCCAAACCCATTCCAAAGCCCCAAGGCAGCCAATTGTTCCCATTAGCCACAAACACGCATTAGATTGCACTGACTTGACCACAAAGTGTGTTATAGTGCATATCACACTTTGTGGTCAACCCGACGTTAGCAACATACGAATAATTGTGTTACGTTTCTCATCTTGCGGTGTTAGACACCTGTGCCTCATTGACCTTACTTTACTGCCCGACGTACGTCACAGCTTTATGGAGCAGCAGCCAGACGGTGCGCCCTTTGAGCAGAGAAGCACCGTTTAACCGAGTCAATCCATGTGCCGATTACGTTATGAGGAAGAGTCTGATGACTCAGCAGAAATGGAAAGAAAAAAAAAAAGACTTGAAAAATGGGTATGGACAGCAAGGTCCATTATAATTGAGTTTTAAAATGATCAATGGTTTACCCACAGGGACAAAAATTACCTTTTGCCACTCATAGCCTCCTTTAAAACACAGTAAATGTAGTTGGTAATTAAGTCAAATGACTTGTAGATGTGTTTTTTTTCTTCTTAGTTTCTCTTAACAAACAATAAAGCCTTCCCAGCAACAAACACTGAAAGCAGGAATATGTTTTTGTTGTCTGTTGTTGCTCATTCAGCGGATTTGGATTCATTCTAAGCTAATGAATGAAAAATCTCCCACACTGGTAACCGGTACAGTCTCCTGGACTTTGGCTTTTGCGATTCGACAGATTGTCAGAGAGCTCTTTCATCTTTGGACTAGACCTCCGGTTTGTTGCCTCGGTTGCCCTTGCTGGAGGCGGAGAACGGGGGACCTCAGCATAGTAAGTGCAACGAGAAGTTCAGAGCAGAGTGTTCACTATGTGCAGAACAATCTGTGAGCAATGGCTCTAAGTTACATGGGGAAATTGTTCCAATAATGGCAGTGAAGGGGATTTTTATCATGACCACATGAGGTCAAGTGCTGCATCATTGATTTTTTTTTTTCTTTCTTTTTTTGCAGACTTGTTGTTTTCCTCTTTTATTGACATCACATTTTGTTTATATCTTCTAGTTTGTTACTCAATCTGGTCTTAAATATGGTTGCTGTTTTGTTCTCCTTGTCCTGTGTTCAAATATCCTTCTCTGCGAATGATTCGAGATGTCCGCTCTCGAATCATCCCTTCCAAACACTGGATGTCCATGAAGATCTTTTGTTTTTCTATTTCAAATCAGCCCGTATACTTGTCCTTTTTTTAACAGTAATCATGAATATTTGACTCCTTTAGCTCATATATTTTTCACCAAATTTGAGGATCCTGCTTTTTCTTTTGTCATTTGCTTCCAAGAATCAAATTTCAAAAAGATGTTAGCCTTTTCAAAGGATTTTTATGTATCACTTCATACTTTCTGGATCTTTCTACATTTGCCTTCAGACATTGGCTTCTCTTTAACACATTTTCTTTCCACCTTTTCTAAGCCTCTTAACTCTGACCAGTCATAAAACAGCTACTAAACTCCAGGGATGACCCACTGGGGTGTCTACAGGTTAGAGACAATTTAGTAAGGTGCTCATTTTGCCTGGGGTTTTTAGACACTTTCTTGTCATCGGCATTTAACAAAGGCAGTACTGTCCCATTTGTTTTGTTGGAAAAGAAAAATCGAAAGAAATATCACAGTTTGAACGATGCATTTGGATTTTAACACGAGGATAAGGATGCATCCCTCTGGTCCTTTGTCAGGTCTCTCCTGGAGATCTTCTTTTACATCCTAAAGACATTATTTTCATATAGTTCTTATTTTGTCTGTATGCAAAAAAAAAATGTTTTTGCATACAGTTTTGCCACAAAAACTAGAACATCTGGCTTCTGGCGAGGAACGCACACAGTGTCAAAGATTTCTTTCTTGTCTTCTATTGGTGTTTGGATCCCCGTGCTTTGTCTGTGCATGCCCATTCTTGTGTTAGCCACGGACGTCACCATAGATTTGTTTTTCTTTCCTATTCCCTGCTCTGCTGCACTTTTAATCCTTTCGAGATCTGCTGCGGCTTCCTCTTCTCCTTCTTCTTCCTACCCCATGTCTCGGGCTGCTGTCTGTGTTGCAGTCCTGACCTGCTCCATCCTAACAGGCATCGGTGAAGTCGTTGCTCAAGACACGCTTAGCCAGTACATTTTACACTATGTAACACGTCACCCTCTGAATGATCCTTTTACTCAGCGGCTGTAAGATGACCTATTTCACTTGGCAGTTCGGACTCTGGCCATGAGCCAACTTTGCAGCAGGTCAGCGATTAGCAGAACACCCCACACCGGGCACAGTCCTCTGATAAGTCCTACAGGAGTGCTGATTATCGATTTTTATATATTTATATATAAATATATATATAATGTGTGTGTGTGTACTTTCTTTCTTTTCATTTGGACTTGGGCATCTAGTAAGAGTGGCCTGGAAAATGTGTATGACATAAATTTACCTTAAATATTCCAATCTCTCTATACTGTTCCTTAGTCTGTCATCAAAACTCTTCAATAAGCGTTTAGGAGGCTTTTTAGTTGCCTTGGGATTGTTTCTCAAAACACTCTTTATAAACTTTCCGTTGGCAAAGTGTTTTTAATCCAAACACTTGAGCGTTGGTGCTCCCACATGAATGGACGCGCGTCATTCAGATCAGGCGTGTTCCTATTGCTGGATGGAGAATTGTGACGTCCTTTTTTTGTTGTGTTAAAATTACAGTCGTGGTAAAAAGAAGTACACCTTGTTTGTAGTTATCAAAGTTCACATTTCTGTACATGATAAAAAATAATCAGATCTTTACTGGGCAGTGAAATAATTTAAATCAAACCTCAACTGTATAGATACACGTCAGAGATTCCTCGCTGTTCTCACTGATTTAACAAAAAAGCAAGACTTGAGCATTGCAAAAGTTTTACCTTAGGGGTGAATTTACTCGGATGTTAATTTGTTGGAAGAAAATCAGCAGTTTTCTTCTGCTGGTTAATTTCACTGTACATTTGAAAATGACTTTATAACTCTAACTAGATTGGTGGAGAGCAACAATTGCTTCTTTCCATCCTGGCAATATATTAACACACAATTGCTGAAGACAAGGTAATCAAGTGCTTCACCTACTGTATCATTGACTGGGTACTGCTTACCTGCTTAAAGTTTATAAAGACAGCAAGGGGTACTTAAGCTTAGTCTTTTACAAAACCTTTCTAGTTTAAACCATTTTCCATCTATTAAACCAACCTCTTGGTTTAATAGAAGGAAAAATGTGTAATCTGTGGCACATTTCTGTTGGCTTGACCAGATTAATTGTGTTCTGTCCTGGCTAGTGAAAGAAAAGAGACCTACTTTCTTGTTATCATGACTCTGCGCCTGATTGTTGCGTGGTGATGTGTGTTGGCAATCAGATCGATCTTGTCGGGGGTTATTGGTCTTCCAAGTTGCACAAATCCTTTGATAAGAGTTGAAGGGGTTTATATAGGACAGACCCGCTGTTCCTAAAGGGCAAACTGTCTGAACCAGAGACTTTCCTGGAACATCAGAGAGGCCTTCATCAGGCTTTTCAGCGCTCCAGACCTCACAATGTCTCTGATATGACATCAGACTAAAGAACTAGAACCGAATAGAAATGGAAAGAAAATCTTTACTGTCTACACTTCATTCTAATGAACTTTACAGCTTTTATAACTTTTTTAAGACAATTTTTTTTTTGTCTTCACTGGATGTTTTTCTAAATAGTAAAACCAGTAAGTTGAGACAGATCATCCATGTTTTACATATGTGCTCTCTTTCCACAGATCTGTTCATTTCCTTTTCACCCACTCAATTGTCACCCTTATGACAATGGGATGATTTCCTTCTCCCTAACCTGAAACAACCCGAAGAAAGACCTCCTCCTGATGTCAGACCATTCAACCTCCAAGCCCTATCGCATGTCGGTTCCTGGGGACCGGGATGGAGCCTCGGGGTCCGGCTCCAGGGGAGCCTCGGGGTGCAGCCCCATGGCTCAGATGCGCTGGGTGGGCGGCTTCGGCCAGGGCGGACCTGGCCTTGGCCTGCCTTCTGAGGGCAGCGACAGCAGCAGTCAGGACCCCGCCCTCTCGCCGCAAAACGTGCGCAAGACCACGCGTTCTCGGCTGTCCCCCGAGGAGGACGTGGAAATGAAGAGCAGCGGGTCCAGCGGCAGTGGGACCGAGTCCCACAGCAACGAGAGTCACGGCAACGAGAGCAACGGCCACGAGTCAACGGGCAGCTCCAACAGCCGCAGCAAAGACTCGGCCTTGCTGGAATCGTCAGAGAGCAATAAAAGGTAAGAGACGGTTGGATTTCCTTTTCTCTGCCTCAAGTTTTTATGAGTAAAAATAATGATAAAAAAAGTTTATCTTTTAATTTGGGAAGGTGCACATGTGCAGGAAGCCCCCATGTTTGCTTCTCACACTCCACAATATCCAACTCTATAACGTTTCACTATTTTCAGCTGTTAATTTTTTCTGTCCAGGGGCATTAAGACTTTGTTTATTTGTGCCAATTTGCAGCAACATTATCTTGAACCACCGTGTGATGGGATGGGCATTTTTTCGTTCCCCCGAGAAATTAGTTTTCTGCGGTGGCTTGATGTGGGACTTCATTATAGTTCTAATTAATCATTTACAGACTTATGGACTTACTGACCTATGCTTATGTAAACAAACAGCATGGGGTCTCCTGGGTGAGCTTTCACAGCAGGGGTATTCACAAGATGTTTCTAAACTCCGTCAGTGATGACTAACAAATATAATAGGAATGGACGAAGATGAAGTGACCCTTAACAATTTTACTGGATGATAGCCACTAGCGATATACCGTTAGCACCTTTGATCCTCCCCACTTAACACTGGATCCCTCTTCCAAAACCATGCAAGAACTTTTGAACGGAAACTCTACAATTAAATTAACCACATAAATTGCCATTGTCAGTTCTTTTCCACTGATCATAAAAACACACACTTTAGCTTCATCTCTCATCTACTCTTGAGAATTTTTTTTTTTTTTTTGCCAACGGCGCCACAACTATAATGCAAAGCCACTTTATGATTCAGTTCCTCTCATACTTATACTGCCATTTACAGCTGTCTAGCAGCAGCTCGAAGAGATCAACTGGTTAATTTCCATTCCTGATTTTAGCCAAGGAATATTCATCCCATCATCTCATCAATCAAATCGTGTCATAAAATCATGCCTTGCCTTTCATTGCTAAAAGACGTACATTAAGATTGTAATCTCTGCTTAATCTCCAAACTCCAAAACTGTCATAATAAATGTGGTCCAGCTAGACAAATAGTTAGCAGGACCATGCTTCTCATGACAGTGACCCTAGAAGAACTGCTTCTGCAGCAGAAATGGCTTGCAGAGTTTATTTAGCAAACATAAAAGCAGTTTTACGAGCAGCAGTGTCGTCCTTCCTGCTGCCATGAAGCTGCGCACAGAATCAAGCCACAAAGTCGTTCACCTTTCACCTCGTGCTGATCATTGATTGTGCTGCTGTGCCAAAACCTTTTTCTAAAGTTAGACTTTAGTCAGACTCAGTAGATCCACAAATAAAGGTAAAAATAGCTTTAGATCCGCAGAGCAGCACCTGCTGATTTCAGGTTACAGCCAATGCTTGTAAGAATCAGCCCAGTCCCTTTTTACCACTTAAATCCAGCATTCTGCTACTTTACTTTTATAATTCGTGTTTGGGGTCGCTGTTCTGAAAAAAAAAAAATCACGATCATTTGCATTTGTAGTCATGATTATCCTTGGCATTTCCCTGCAGATTGCATAAACACGTGAAATCATGCCCTCCCATAATGGCTCCCAATGAACGGAGCTCTGAACACTGAATGCGTTTGCCAGTTCTGACTGATGTCAGAAGGACGGTGAATCAAAGCCTCAGCAATAACCAAAAGTGTTTGGCCTAAAAAACAAAATTTCAAAACTGCTTTCATGAATAACGTGCGTATGTGACAAAAGACTGCCATAAATATTAAAGATCTGTACAAAGCTGTAAAACAAAACCTAATTTTCTCCTGTGTTGCAAACTTTTAGCCCGGTGCAAAGTCTCTCTGGTCCTTAAATGAGACTGTTCATTATAAATCCTTTTCGTTTTAGGAGGTTTTGGAGACATCAAACTTTTTTTTTTTTTTTGTGGCAGGTTAGAGTTGGCCTAAATCTAAGAAATGCTTTAAAACTCCCAGAATTTCCGCCTGTTGTCCAAGAATAGCCTCAGATGCTCGGCAACAAATAAATGAATGCAGGAACAAATAAATGAATGCATCACCCGGCAGGAAAAGCAAATTGATGTCATCTCGGAGGCTGGAAGCTGGCTTTTCCGTAATGCCAGATGGGCCGTGTCACGCTCTCCGACTCCTTGTCACCATGACGATCAACTGTTTGGGTCTGTTTACGTCTGGGTGGAGCAACCCAGTTGCAAGCTCTGACGTCTTTACTCTCACTCCCGGCCCTGCCTTACCCTAAAGTGCCCATGGCCTTTTAGATCAGGGCTTTTTGTTTAAACCACTCCTCGGTCTGTTTCCCTCCTGGCATTTAACTCCCCGTCTGCCAACATAGGGACGGATTTTAAACACACCTAAAAGTCAACTTTCTAAGTTTTTGTCCTCCATTTTTTGGAGGTAAGCCACAGAATATTTTATGTTCTGCCTCTTTTTTTTTTGCACTCATTTCATACAGCTCACTGTGATTTACACAATGTAGGTTTCAGAAACAATTCGAAATCCAGTTCTGCAGCGATACAAGGAGATTTAGATGTCTAATCCAGTGAGTGATTTAAATAAAGCAGCCAACATTAACTTTGTTTCACTGATTAAACTAAATATATTAGCAAAAATTATCTTTCCAAATGTTAGTACGCCCTAACCCTAATATCTGACCCCGTTTGGTTGAAGTAACTTCAATGAGACACTTCTTGTGACCATTTAGCAGTCTCTGCATTAATCTAGGGAAATTTTGCTCCCCACTCCACTTTGATGGGGATTTTGCAAGTAAAGCCTGGTTCAAGTCACACTATGGCATCTCAGCTGGATCAGGGACTGGCCTTTGACTAGACCCAGAACTTCTCATTTGTTAATTCTTGTCCTTCATGTATTACTAGCATGTTTTGGGGTTTTTGTCATGTTGCACAGTCCAGCTCGGCTTCATCTTTATTTTCTTCACATGATTTTACAGTTCCCCCAAGGATCCGCCGATAGACAGTAGATACAGGCCAGATCCTGCAGAAGAAGAACAGCCCCACGACACGTCCAGTTCTGATCATCTCTAGACAGAACAACTAGAGCATTCAAAAAGACGGAAAATATTGTTTTCTTAAATTCTACCCTTAGTTTGTCTACAAAACAAAACTGCAAAACACGTGATTAAAACATCCAGTGTCTGAAATTTTAACCTTCTATCCTGTCACAGAGCGTCAAAATACTGGTGGGGGGATTTGGTCAGTAGATGCAAAGTTAAAAAATAACTAGGTCGGACTGACATTATAAAGCAGTGACATGATTATACCGTTGTCTTGATGCACTGGCTCTACCAAACAGAACAAGAAGGAAAAGTATCAAATAGTGTGATAAGGCAGTTTACCAATTATCAAAATTTCCTTTAAGAAAAAAATTCAAAGATATAAATTAAAGTACTTTTTCTTAGCTTTAGTTGTCTCGAATTGCCTGCAGATTGGAGGTGGGTTATCCTGGTTCCAGTGTCCTGCATGCTACAGATGTACCCAAGCCATTCTAAAACAGCCACCACACCTTATTCAAATAGTTGACCTATCACCTCTGGTATTAAGTCAATCAGGAACCTGCAAACCACTTCTTCCTCTAAGAAAACCCAGGATACCAGTCCTTGAGGACTGGCATTGCCCACTTCTTGGTGGTAGAGAGTGGAGCACCTTTGCAAGGTAGTGAAATTAAAGGTTGATATCACTGATTGGTTTTTACAAGGCATTTATTGTGTCCTACTGACACTACCTTGAAAGAATACTTCTAGTGTGCCTATTTCTATTATTTTTTTTTTTATATTTACTGTTGACTAAATATGACCACTAATATGTTATATTTTCCTTTTACTAATATCGATATGCCAGACAATCATGGGATTATCACGTGTTTATGCCAAAGTCCCAACTTCTCCCTTGCAACATTTATTGGCAAACCTGCGTACAAGTAGTGAGTTGATTCAGAGATCACTGATAAGTCATGCGTTTTTATGACTTTATGGTTTTATTTCCTACAAGCCAAACTCTAGCTGCGTCTAGAATTACATCACTGCCATAAACGCTGCTCACAGCGCGTCACCAGGAGGACGTCTCTCAACTTTTCTGAATACAGACGATAAAATCATCATAAAATGCAGAGAAATTCGGATGAGAATTGAGCCACCGTGTTCCCATATTGTGCAGGTGTATTAGTTCAGGCCACGACTGTCTGAGTATTTGTAGGACAGACGGAGGGACGGACGGATGGATGGGAAAAACCCGTGCGGTTTTTATAGTGGACGCGTTTTCTGTCCCATTCAGGTCTCTTGAACATTGAGGATGCAGAGACCTGTCAGATGACGAACACCAGCGCGCTCTGACCTTCACGTTGTGTTTCCGCTCTCAGAGGGCAGCTTGAATGTCTCCTGTCCTGCCTTTTTTGATCGCCTCCTTTATATAACTTTCCCCTGACCTATAGATTCCCTATCACAGTACCAATTAGCTTACTTGACACTAGGACATGTTAGACTGCCTGGTCTAAAACCGGCTATTGTTCTGTGCAGGACTGAAGGCTGTTTTGATTGAATTAGATGCCTCCTTAGGGCTCAGAGAGGCTATTTGTGAGCAAATTGCCTATTTTTAGCAGGTAAGCAGGTTATTAATAGTGGCTCTGTTTTAGTTCAGCTGAGTCAGGTTCTCAGACAGCTACTAATAGTCTTGTGCTAAGTCTGTAGGCTAATACTTTGTGTAAGTGATAAGTAGCGTTATATAGGCAATTAGGCCATGATGGCTTTTCACGAATGTTTTCCCAGCGCTCCAGCTTTCCCAACAGGCCGAGCAGCTGAGTGTGGCGGTGAGAAGATGTCTGAGACGTTTACCGTCGAGTCTTAAGCCTCTGTTATCGTCTGAGGGTGTTGAGACTGAGGAAGGTTGTGGTTTGTTTGATACGGAGCGAGCGTTCTCAAATTGAGGTCAACAAATTTCTGTTTATGTCTGAAGTAACGATATGTTCTTCTTCATTCATGTTAGCAGAAGGTTTTAAAAACAGGCGCTGGTGTAATGAGTAGTGGAAACATTTAGCTTTATGCCTGAGTAATGAGGACGATGACGCACTTTTGTTCTCGGTTCCTTTGTAAAGGAAATTGTAGAAACAACAAACTAAACAAGAGGGTAACATGATTTAAAAGAACCACTGGCTTTGGATTTAGTCAATTA